>CM072513.1:669125-706625 GCA_036898135.1 Oncomelania hupensis | reverse complement strand
GGAGGCGAAAAAATAACTAATCTTCTTCTCTCTCCCCTCGAGAACCTACGAAAACTTCTTCCATATATTTAACTAAAGCTGCAGAGATTCGGAGCCCGCCTGGTCTGTGGCGCAGGTGTCACGAAGACTGAGTGTGCTGATCTGGGTCCTCCATTACAGCTGCACAGCGTAGCTCAGACTGGTCCAGTACCTCTCTGTTATACGGCAATGGTCGATTCGGCCTCCATGCTTGAATTTTGTGTAGCTGGAATTCATTATCCACGCAGCCCGTTTACTCAATAAAAGGTAGCTCGGTTTCATTATCCACGCAGCCCGTTGACTCAATAAAAAGGTAAGTGTCGTCGTTACGAAGTTTTCCAACTATATTCAGCCAAAATATAGTCTATCCGCAAATGTCGAAAAATACAGAAAGTTCCAAAATGACGCAACCAACAAATAATAAATAAATATTAACTCTCCGTAATTTTACGCACCGTCTTATGTCTTATTTAAATTTAAATTATGTTGCGAGATAGATCTGGAATCTTCGGTCAGTCGCGAAACGGAAAGTTCTCAAAATTGCCACAACAATATCGACCGACGGAAACAAACTCTATATCTTTCAACAGCATAGAATTAAAGGTGAATAAACGCTATCAAACGCTATGGTTGGTGTCGGATAGCGCAGTGGTTGGAGCACTCGCTACTGTGTCGCAAGTTAAGCACCGTTCAGTGCGGTTAGCGCTTGGTTGGGTGACCGCAAAACGTGAAGCGACAAATAACAACGCCCCCAGTTGACTCAACTGTGACTGAGTACCTACTCTCTTAAGGGTGGGGAATGTAAAGCAGCGAGGGAGAGAGATGGGCATCACCCTCATTACGCTGGCCCAAGATAAGTGTGATCTCCAACATCACGCTCCCCTACGGCCACAAGGCTATGGGACCACCTTTACCTTAGCTTTAAACGCTATCAGTGCACGCCTTGTGCCTAAAACACAATCGTTACACTCTCACAAGTACTACTGTAGTAGCACCCGCTAGACTTACCTATTCACTGTGCCAAGACAGCTGTGCTGTCCGCAATGGTCTCTTGTGAAAACTGAACGCAAAATGGTCAAAATCCCATCGCTGTAGCTCAGTAGTACAGCGTTCGACTGGCATGTACCTGTCACGTGGGGTTTTAGTTGTTACTGGGCTCTGCACAATGGATGCTGTAACCCTCACGCTTTATTATATGGGAACCGCTAGTGAGTCACCCGCTGAATTACTTTAATAAATTTATTTGTTTAGCTCGGTCTGTGTTAAGGCTGGGATACAGAGATAGATAGAAAAATGGTAAAAGATCACTGTCACACTAGCTTTCACACGGCTATGAATCATATGTAGTCCAGCCACTTGATAACAGTTAAAATCACACATTTATTTCTTCTACTCTATACAAGATTTTCGATGTACTAATCCACCTTAAAAAGTCTTAAGTCACTGCAAATAATTCGATCGCTGATAGTCTATGCAGCTGTTATGTCTTCATCGGGCACTGGCTACTAAAGTTCTTGAAGATTGGACTACTGTGGTCCGTTTTACTATAGTTCTGAAGAGTGGACTACTGCGGTCCTTTTGCTAGCAGTTTGGGTGCACTTTTGCTTATGCACTTAACTGTCACGTAGTGGGTTTGAAGTCCTTCGTTGAGGTAGCTTCTGGTACATGATGTGTCGTCGTGTAGTTTGGTCCCTTGCCACGCTGTGGGGTCTTGCAGGGTGTTTTCCAGGGTTGCTCTCTCAGGTTTGTGCTGTAGAGGCTAAACAGCCAACTCGTCGTTTCTTTGGAGTTGGGCGCACGGGATAGCTCGCCTGCTCATCTGTAATATAAGAGACGAAATTCTGCACAACCTTGAATAATAGGTTTGTGCAGAGCGTCTCACTGAAAGCCAAAGTAGCCCTCAGTGATAGCTCCACATCTCTATACATAAGCGACGAACATTCCGCTATGTCCGTGGTCCACTGGAATCTCAACTCTACTTTCCTATACATACATAAATATAAATCGTGGCTAACTACAAACATACAGAATTAATAATATTATAAACATTCATTTGTACAGCCACTGGTCTGCAAACATACATATAGGTTCAACAACAGTGGTTCCGTACATAATTCAAGATGGCGTCGGCCGGTCGTGCTTAACACGTGTTCGGCTTTTCCAAGTGGTAAGGCAAATTCGGATTAACAATTCACATCTATGCATGTAAAAATCTACAAACATAATTTCAACAATAATATAAATATATCACGAGGAAACAGAAGTATGTTCATTTACCTGTTTGACAATGTCAGGCTCATGGCTACTTGAGTGAATTCTAAGATTCTCAAGTCCTGCTTCCTGGTCTATTCAGTGGAGGTATTGCTCTATTCAGGTGTAGCTGTGTACCCTGTGGCGTCTTACTCTCAACTGACCTAATACCTGGTTTGGACTGAATCTGCCAGAACTGGATCTAGCCGCTCAGCCTGAGTCCTGATTGGCTCAAACTTTACGATTCACGCACACAGTGCTGACGTCACTACACTGCCTGCGTCAAGCTCGCGGTGTGTGTACCTCCGTATACTGTAATCGTCTGCTGTGTAATACATTAACTTTCTAAGGTTACAATGACTAAACAAGGCTAAATAGTAAATAGGCAGGGTAAACTAGTCCTCTCGCGACAGTACCGATGACTCAAAGTTCGAATCCCGTTGGGTGATGTCCAAAAAACATAAAAGTGGCAATTTTTAACTGTCCATCTTTAGCTATATAAATAGCAGTGTGATTGCTCTGGTGGTTCAGCGGTGATTTGGCCAAATTGGGTCCTTATTTCTTTCTTTTTGTGCGATGGTTATCCCCCTTCTTAGTGCCGTTTCGTCAATGATGGGGGTAAACTTTGAACTTCAGGGATCTTCTTTCCAAAATGGTATCGGGCTTCTCAGATATACGAGTCAAGATTGACAGGAGTTCGTTCCGGATTATCGCACTTTTTGCATTTCCAAACTTGTGTGGAATTATTTTGGAATAGTCGGAGCCCGGGGGAAGGGAGGGAGGGAGGGCAGGAGGTTCAAAACGAGCCAAAAGTCGGTTTGTTGGTCTGTCCTTATGTGAGTCCGTTGGAAGTCATATCCTGAAAACCACAGAATGGATTTTGACCAAACTTCACAGGAACTTTATCTAATTTAGCGGTCTACCTCCCAATGCCCTTATGTTTGCTCTGTCGCAAAGGTCAAGGTCAGGGGAGTCATATTGTTGCTAAACACGTTTTACTCATTATCTTAAACCAAAACCAACACCAATCAAACAAACAAACAAACAAACAAACAAATACTGGGGCGATTTTGTTGAGTGTTGGTGTACAGGTACTTCAAATCATGGGCCGTCCTTCTTTAGCAGTCAGGTTGTCGGTCGGTCAGCCCCTTGCGAATTTAGCTTTTTTGTTTAAAACACGTTTAACATTATAATAATAATAATAATAATAATAATAATAATAATAATAATAATAATAATAATAATAATAATAATAATAATAATAATGTATATTTGATATACCGCGTGTTCATACAAATGCTCAAGGCGGTTTACAATTACATCCAGTTACACAAACATGCAACACATAGAAAGCACAATAATAAAAACCAGCATCAGCAAACAAGCAAAGCATACCCAAAGCAAGACATCAACAACATAGCCATACATACAAAGCGCGAAAGGACATACAAGCACACAGGTAAACCACGGCAGTACAAACAACAGGGCCATAAAGACAAAAACCCTAAAATCATACAAGCAAATCATAGTACAAGTGCATACATTATGTCAAGAATAACAGGACCCAAATTCATCATTTTCACTTTGCGGATACATCAGTCCTCTTTGTACTTTCCCAAAGTCGAAGGTCGTTGTGCTTCCCCATTCTCCCAAAACGGCTGGCGATGCATTTAAAAATTGACTGATCCCATTTGGATAATTTTTGGGTTGCAGAGACTTCAGATCATAGCTTTTTTAATCCATGCTTTCTTTTTGTTTGGTTATAGAATGACGACTAGTCACAACCCCTCCAACAAATATAACCACTTTTGGAAATGCGAATTGGTTGAATGTCTGGAAATACATTTGGTTGGCTTGCCATCTTTTTAAACGTACTTTTGAATCCTCGCTATGATATTAATGTTAATGATAGACAAACAATAATTGCGGCATACATGTATGGCGGTGTAAATCAGAATCGACAACCTGAGTAATATATCCCTATATAGATTTATTAATTTGACTTGTCTTCGTGCAATATATATATATATATATATATATATATATATATATATATATATATATATATATATATATATATATATATATATATATATATATATATATATATATATATATATATAGATATACCCCCTTGCTTTTGGGTACCCCCACTATAATTATATGTAAATTATCACTTGCGGACCGCTAACCCTAACCCTAACCCGTTTCGAGCGCACTGCCTTACCCTAATCGTCGAGGCACTGCCTTACCCTAATCGTCGAGGCACTGCGCTTACCCTAAGATCGTTTTCTGGGAGCCGCCTTGGATCCGGGGACCCAGCTGGGTCCCCAGATCCAAAGTCGGGTACCCAAATGACCGGTTGGTGACTTTTAAGGTGCCCAGAAACCATAGTTTATAAGCCTATATATATATATATATATATATATATATATATATATATATATATATATATATATATATATATATATATATATATATATATATATATATATATATATATCAGTATAATTATATCAAAATGGTATTACTGTAGCGACCGATCTCGAGTTGATTTCTTTTCTCTGTGTCATGCTCTATATTGATCAATGTCGGCCGAAAGCACGAACTAACTCAATGAACTGTGACTGTTTTTTGTTTGTTTGATTGTTTCTGTTTTTTCTGTGTTTGTGTGAGTTTTTTTTTTTGTTTTTTGTTTTTTTAAATACCGTTGTTGTTGCTGTTGCGTCTCTGCGACTCCACCCAGTCGTCGCACCGAATGCATCAATAGGGAACTCCTCAGATACCGCAGAATTTTTGCAAATAAGAGAGCTAAGTTCCCGCCGAGGTAGTTGAACGTGCTGTCGCACGAAATTTAACTTGTATTGTATTAAATTTACAGGTACTCTTTATGGAACAATATAGTTATGTAGTAAGATAAAACCCATTTTGAGAAAAAAAAAAAAAAAAAAGACCGAAAGTTGCTGCTCGTTTGGGTACCAATGTAACGCCATTGACCATGCAGTATCTCATAAACTTCGCAGATGTGCGCGCAACCACGTACCACAAAAAGTCACCGCGATTAACCAGCACAAAGCACACACACACACACACACAAAATCACCTACACACACACACACACACACATACACACACAACGTGCTCGTTTCGTTGTGATAAGTGCAGTGTGCGCAATAACTGTAGAAGGTTTCGAGAAACAGGAAGTGACGTAAAATTATGGCTATGCTTTACGCTTCACCACCTTCCTGACAGAACCAGAATTACCTTTTTTTTTTTTCAAACAATTAAACAGTTTTGGAAAAACACGTTATTTTTCGGGATGGACATTACATTCTTTGTTCGATACGACCACGCCCTGCAGTCATAGATCTAAGGCAAACAGGCCTTTAAACTATGCAATTATAATTTGCCATGTATTGAAACACTAAAAAGATCGTTAGTTTGTTTTGTGTGTGTGGGTTTTTTTGTTTTTTTTTTTAATGAAGAGATAATAATATCTCTGAAGATTGCAATGTGACTGCTTTTATACGCTCGGCCAGAAAACAGACGCACACGGCAAAAAAAGAAAAAATATATTGCTGAAGAATGAAAGAGAAGAAGAAATAGAAGGAGGAGGAGGAGAAGAAGGAGAAGATGTTATGATGATGATGATGATGATGATGATGATTATGATGATGATAAAGAAGAAGAACAAGAAAAACAAGAACAAAAAATATCAAGAACAACATGAGGAGGAGGAGGAGGAGGAGGAAGGGGAGGAAGAGGGGGGGAGGATGAAGATGATTATGAGGAGGAGGAGGAAAAAGAAGAGGAAGATGATGGTAATGAGGATGAAGAAGAAGTAGAAGAAGGGGAGGAGGAGGAGAAGAAGAAGGAGGAAAAAAGAACATGGTAATAAGGATGAGGAAGGAGATGATGATGATGACGATATAGAAGAAGAAGAAGAAGATGCTGCTGCTGCTGATGATGATGCTGCTGCTGATGATGATGATGATGAAGGCAGGGGGATGAGCAAGATGATGATGAGGAGGAGTAGAACGAGGAGTAGGAAAAAGAAGAAGATGACGGTAATGAGGAAGAAGAAGAAGAAGAGGAGGAGGAGGAGAAGGAAAAAGAAGATAGTAATGAGGATGAGGAAGAAGAAGAAGGTGATGATGATGATGATGATGATGATGATGATGATGATGATGATGATGATGAAAATGGTGGTGATGATGATGATGATGATGATGATGATGATGATGATGATGAGGATGATGAGGATGATGATGATGATTATGATGAAGAACAAGAAGAACAAGAACAAGAAGAAGTGCAATCAAATGCAAAAGCACTGCGCCTTCTTCCAATAGCTAATATCAAAATAATAAAATAATAGGTTTATACTATGTAAATAATCTCTGCCTTAAATGTATTGCGCTACCTTTCGTATTCCTATTAAGATCAATCACAGTAAATACAATGTTAATACTTGCCACATTTAATTCAGTTCCCACACAATCGCATAAAACGTAGAAACAATTTCTTTTTGTAACTCTCGAGTTTCCTTCTTTCCATCTTCGATCTTTGGAGACGACGCAGCATAGACATAAAAACATTAATAACAACCTGCCATTTTTAAATTATCCTATAATTGCAGATCATCATTGAATGATATAATTGACCTTTAAAGTTGACATTCAAGAAGAAAGCACCAAACAAAAATGCCCCCTTCGTTTTTTTAGATTATCCTTGTAAATTATCGTTGTAATAATTGAGCGATTATCATCCTAAAAGACAGAGAGATCCAAGGATTTCCTTGTTAAAGATAATTACTCGACGTTTGTCCTTTTTTGTCACGAGGAACGTGAGAATGTTCAGCACCTTCTTTTTATGTGTGAACACGTACAACGTTTTTTGGAACCTTCTGATAGACATAAGTATATCAGGTTTAGTCCTCAACAACGAGTTAAACACTTGTACAGAACAATTTTATGTTATTTGGTTGTGATAATGAATGTAGTTTGAGCACTGATACACTTGACTACATTTTTCTTGTGGCAATATATTTTATCTCTAAATGTAGGTGTGAGAAGATCATTCCAGACTTGCTTGCATTTAAAAGATATATGAAGTTGAAGTATGACGTGGAAAAATATATCTCAGGTAAATATTTAGCCACATACAGTTTAAAAGCAAACTGGCAATCATTTATTAATTTCTTTGATGAGACCTGTAGTCCAAACTCAATAAATGCAATACCCTTAATATGGCACATTTTTGCACACTTGTGTTTTTTAATCTATGTTTAGGTAGTAGTGTATATCCCTTCATTAATTTTTGTTCTTTTTGCTTTTCTATTTGTCTTCAACGATGCCTACTCTCTCAAAAACTCTTCAACATCTTCCTAGAGCGCATCATGTCAGATGCTCTTGCAGATCATGAAGGCACAGTCAGCATAGGGGGTAGAGCAATCTCCAATCTTCGTTTTGCGGATGACATTGATGGATTGGCTAGAGAGGAACAAGAACTTGAACAGCTGGTACAGAGGCTTGACACCACCTCCAGAGCTTATGGAATGGAAATAAGTGCAGAGAAGACCAAAATTATGACCAACAACGCTAATGGCATCAACACGGACATCAAAATCCAAGGCCAATCCCTCAACACAGTGCATAGCTTCAAATATTTAGGGGCCATTGTATCAGACAATGGGTCCCGACCGGAAGTCCTCTCCAGGATCGCACAAACAACTGCTGCCCTGACAAGGTCAAAGCCCATTTAGAAAGACAGGACCATCAGTCTACATTCCAAAGTAAGACTGCTGCGCTCCCTTGTCGTCTCCATCTTCCTATATGCTTGCGAAGCATGGACCCTCACAGCAGATCTCCAACGAAGAATACAAAGCATGGAGATGAGGTGTACAGAAGACTTCTGGGCATTTCCTATACCCAACACACCACCAACGACGAAGTCCGACAGACAATCAAACAAGCCATTGGACAACACGATGACCTGCTCACAGTGGTGAAGAAACGGAAACTCCGATGGTATGGCCACGTCACCAGATCATCAGGCCTTTCAAAGACTATTCTGCAAGGCTCAGTGCAAGGAGGTAGAAGAAGAGAGAGACCGAAAAGAGGTGGGAGGACAACATTCGAGAATGGACTGGTTTGACACTGAGCGAAGCCATCAGGGCTGCTGAGGACAGAGACAGATGGAGTATGCTGGTTAAACGATCATCTGTGGTGCCCCTACGACCTCCGGGTTACGAGACAGGATAGGATATGATAGGATTTGTCGTAATTAATCAGATATGAGAATAACTGTCCATAGAGTGACCCAAAGAATGTGCGGTGCATAATTGTTCTTATTAATATATAGGGTGTTGGAAAAAAAGAGGCAATTACTGGTGTAGTTTGGTATTTTCTGTCTGAAGTTGCTAATGTTTTGGGGGATTTTCTTCAGGTGTGTGTGTGTGTGTGGGAGGGTGAGGGATGGGGGATGTAGGGATAAAGTGGGAGGGAGAGGCTGGAGGAAGACGTGCAGACAACAGGTTAGGTTGGTTGTGGGTGCGCTGGGTTGGGAAAGGAGGAGGGGGGGGGGCCAGATGGAATAGGGGTGGCGTGGCTTAGCACAGTTGATAAGAGTGCTGGTTTCCAATGCCAACGGTCGTGGGTTCGAACCCCAGCATGGGACAAACTTCTGTGACATAGGTACCAGAGTTTTCTCCTGGCTTTCCTGGTTTCCTCCCTCCCTTCAATAATGGTATTGGATGCAGTCAATATAGAGTTTGAAAAAATATATATATTCCGACTTCTATAATAGCGTTGTGGCCAAGTGGGCAAAGGCGGGACTAACTTGCCTTGACCACAAGCCAGAAACCAATGGCGCCTGACAGGTGTGGGTTCGAGCCAGCATCTGGGCGTTATGTTTCTCCGAATATTATTAACTTTCGACTCGGGCAACGTCTCGGGGGTTTTCTCCGGGTACTCCGGTTTGCTCCCCCAGCAAAAATTTCAAAAATTCACAAAAAAATTGTTAGGTAGGTAGGGTTTGGGCGCGCCACTGGCTGCGACTACGCCTTCCCCGGGGGAGGCGGCCCAGAGTTTCCCGATAAAAAGGGATAATAAACTGCAGCACACAAAAAAGTGATCTTTTTCAGGTCGTAGCGGTTGAAAAATAAAAACATGGATTGAAGTCAAAGCGCGTGATAGCATTTTATTTGATGATGATGATGATGATGATGATGATTTTTTTTAATAATAATAATATTATTGTTGTTGTTGTTGTTGTTGTTATTTTTCTTCTTCTTCTTCTTCTTCTTCTTCTTCTTCTTCTTCTTCTTCTTCTTCTTCTTCTTCTTCTTTTTCTTATTGAAATGCTGTCTTATTTTCTGACAAATTAATGTAGGCTCCAGTCTTATTAATAATTTTTGCATTGTCTATATTTTTATAGCTACACAATGCATGCCTAAGGAAACACAACTAGTCCAGCACAAGTTCTGAAGGCAGGAAGGCATGCCTATGAATGCAACTATCGCCAAAAGAACGAAAATGCTTAAGTCCTACAGACGAACCGCTCCTTCCAACATTTAGATGACAAAATATTTATTTTATACGACTCTTTAGTCAGTTCTCTTGACACGTTGGCCAACAGAGAATCCACGTACACTGAAATCGGGAATAGGATAATTCCATTTAAAATCCAGCGATATTAACTGGTCCATGCTTTTTCATTTTCATACAATGACACACGTATTTATCTTTCTTAAGAGACATTTGCTTCGTGTGCTCTTGTTAGTTGAACTTATTTCCCTGTTCAAATAGTATTGTTCTTCCTCGTGCCTATTGTATTCTCTCTCATACTCTATCCTTCTTTCTTTCTTTTCTTTTCTTCTCTTTTCTTTTCTTCAGGCTCGCTGTATTTAGTTTTCTTAAGAAGCATTTCTTTAGTGAGCTCTGTGATCTCTTTTAAGCACAACAAAAAAGTCTTTCTCTATAATTCGTTGTGTCCTCTCTCTCTCTCTCTCTCTCTCTCTCTCTCTCTCTCTCTCTCCCTCTCTCTCCCCTTTCTCTTGATGACGTAAAGGTGATGGTGTGTGTGTTTGTGTGTATGATATCCAAGTTTATGTTAATCTTTATTATGCTAATTTATTGAAGTGAAGATTGGAAAATTAGAGTTTATAATTTAGTCTAAAATCTTTATACCCAAAAAGACAGTTTTAAACTCTCTCTCTCTCTCTCTCTCTCTCTCTCTCTCTCTCTCTCTCTCTCTCTCTCTCTCTCTCTCTCTCTCTCTCTCTCTCTCTCATCGATAGTTCTCCCATCCGGCCTCTTCCGAGAGTTACTCAATGCACGCCTAAGGAAAGACAACCAGTGCAGTACAAGTTCTGAAGGCGGGTGGACAGACCCCGGAATGCACATGCCGCGTTAAGAATGAAATAATATGCTTATGTCCTAGAGATGAACCGCTCCTTGCAACATTTAGATGGCTGGACCCAATGGACACAAGGATGTGCTAGATGCTCCGGAACGAACGTTTATTATCTTTTAGCAAACACACACTAACTCCATTACCCCTTTTTAACTAAAACGAAATAAACATCGGAATTTTTGTTTTTTGGTTGAAAATGTGCGTATCTACAGTAGCGCGTATTTTATTATTTAGCAGAAAAAAAAGCGAAAATACAACCAAACAAGCCGTAAACCAATTTCCCAACTTTCATCTATCTTATTTCAAAGGCTTCCTTCCTCAGGGTAAAACCTTGCAAAATAACATCAATCACACATACTGAGTTCAAAATAATTTTCATTTATTTTTTATCTAGTCTACTCTTGTATAGACTCCACAGTCCAATCCACAACTATAGGAGTTTCATTAATTATAACATGTCCGATAGATTTTCCTCTTATATTTGTAATGTTTCTCAGATCTTTTTGTGCAAATCCCTCCCTACTGTTGACCCATTGTGGGCGGTAACAAGGAAGGTTTAACAGCGACACTGACATATTGCGCATTTAGGTGGCATATCTATATTTTTTTCCTTCTTAAAAACCACACTCTGTTACAGCTCTTCATGACGAATTGGTAATAATCATATTATACTTTAAACATTGTCACGAGTTCTCCTTGAGTGCGTGTAGGACCGATTCAAACAGGTTAATCCTATAGGCATTTGTTTTCATTGCAAGATTACAAAACAGAACATGTATGTACAATTCAGTTTAAATTGCGGTTTGGTTTGTTTTGATTTGTTTTGTTTAATATCGAATAATAATAATAATAATAATAATAATAATAATAATAATAATAATAATAATAATAATAATAATAATAATAATGATGATGATAATAATAATATAAGTAATAATATAAGTAGTGGTAGTAGTAGCAGTAATAATAATAATAATAATAATAATAATAATAATAATAATAATAATAATAATAATAATAATAATAATAATATAAGTAATAATATAAGTAGTGGTAGTAGTAGCAGTAATAATAATAATAATAATAATAATAATAATAATAATAATAATAATAATAATAATAATAATAATAATAATATAGGGTGCTATCACGCGCATTTTCCTCAGTCAAACTCATAGCGCGGCGATCTGAAGAGATTGCTGTGTTACAAAAGGTGGAAGAGAAATAAATTTTTATTTTGAAATGTAGATAGACTGCATCCAATACCATTATTAAAAGAAGGGAGGAAACCGGTGTAACGGGAGAACACCCTCAGTGTCCTAAAAAGTACCGAAATCGTACCCAAGTTCGTCCAATTCGGGTTCGAACCCGGGTCTTCGGCATTTGAAACCAGCTACCCATGCATTGTGCTACTACGCCAACACTTTAAGTAATGAGTGATACACAAACAATACAGAAAACAATTGTTTTGTTTGTTTGTTTGTTTTGCTTTGCATATCATATACACTGTCATCAACTAGGTGTGCAAACTTACCAAATTCTGGAAAGTCCTTGTTCGGTTAACTCTTTGAGCAACTCCTTGAGCTGGCTAAGAACCTTTGTGAGAACTTTTAAGTAAATAAATAAATTAATTAACAAAATAAATAAATAAATAAATACCAACATAAATATGGTCATTGCATTCAATGTAGCACCAAAAAAAAAGCAATCGAACAGGCCCAGACATTTTGTTAAAAACTTAAGTCCGAGATTGTAATCTCCATTAGCCCACCTGCCATTTCACTGTTGTCAAGAAGATGGAGATCAAGCTGAACAGTAATGTGAGACAATAGGAGGACTGTAACAAATGACACCCAGGAATAATGCCAGCACTTTCCTCGCCTTTCAATGCAATCTTTTTCCTCCCAAAGAACCCTCCAGAAAGTTGACATATTGAGTATTGATGGAATGTTCATCGTAGGTATTATCAACGCATAATACTGTGATAACACTACACTAGTGTTCACGGACATCGTATTTGGTTATAGTCTACAACAGACATCTCATGTCTTATCAACTCACACGATTTGAAGATTGCGTGGCATAAGTGCGGGTCTAATAGTAGGAGTGGCTTGAAAGCATGCGCTATATATATAACTAACCCAGTTATATTCTCGTTGCGTTGGACTCATAATATTATGTCATGTCATCGAGGGAGAATGAGGACAGAAAATACAGGAGGATGTCCGATGACACAAACAAACACCATTATTAACATTTTTAGTACTCCAGAGGTAAATAACTTTAAGAAGGTAGCTATTGCGCTCTTCTTCTTCTTCTTCTTCTTCTTCTTCTTCTTCTTCTTCTTCTTCTTCCTTCCTTCCTTCCTTCCTTCCTTCCTTTTTTTCGTTCTTTCTTTTCTTTCCTTCTTTCTTCCTTATTTGTTCTTGGTGTTTTACTTCTTGTTGTTCTTCGTCGTTACCGTCGTGTGGTTGCCTGTCTCATCATCATCATCATCATCATCATCATCATCATCATCATCATCATCATCATCATCATCATCATCATCATCATCATCATCATCATCATCATCTTCTTCTTCTTCTTCTTCTTCTTCTTCTTCTTCTTCTTCTTCTCTTCTTCTTCTTCTTCTTCTTCTTCTTCTTCTTCTTCTTCTTCTTCTTTCTTTGATTTCTGTTAAAATAATCTTATTCCTTCCTTTCTTTCGTTCTATCTTTTCTTTGTTTCTTTCTTTCTTTCTCCCTTCCTTGTTCTTGTTGTTTTACTTCTTGTTGTTCTTCGTCGTTACCGTCGTGTGGTTGCCTGTCATCATCATCATATTCTTCTTCTTCTTCTTCTTCTTCTTCTTCTTCTTCTTCTTCTTCTTCTTCTTCTTCTTCTTCCTCTCCTTTTTCTTCCTCTTCTCCTTCTCCTTAGGCCTTCTTCTTTATGTGATCTCATTTCACCACACCCGTCATTGTCATTGGACCTGTCTCCACACACTTGTAACAACGACCGTGGCCCTTTACCATCATACAGAATTAGGGGTGCCAGTGAAAATTGCATGGTCGCTCAAAGCTTTCTAAAATGAAGCTGTCTTAACGCACACAGATAGACAAGAAAAGGACTCTAAATTCCTCGCTGAAGGTGGAGTTATCAGCGCCGTTGACACCGTGACAGCAGTAACGTGTCCCGTTCACCCAGTAATGAGCTAGGGACCGATAACACTTTCTCCTACATCTTAGCGGGACCCCCCTTGAACGGGATTAGCTGGAAACACGGATAAATGGCACGGACCATCTTTGTTTAGCCTCCTTCTCATCACCAAGACACGATCCTAAATTCCCCCCCCCCCCACCACCATCCCACCAATTAAAAAAAAAATTTATATATATATTTACTGCAGAAGGCAATATACCACTTCTGGTTAGATTGACTCGGACGGGCGCGCAATAGGTCATGACATCACACGGCACTGAAGAATTACAAACACACTCCCACAACCTGTTAACTGAGAACACTCTACCATGCTATCAAGCTAGCTCCCCTTCATACTGAGGTTGTCAGGGAACAGACAACAGGACGCCTTATAATTGGCTGTCAACGATTGTCAATGAGCTTTCTTCCTTATGAACATCTAAATCCAGCTTTTTGTTGTTTTCATTAGCATGACCTAATGGATCCACGTGGTAATGAACTTGCAGTGCTCTGGTAACTTCGGAGGAAAACAATTGCGAGACCAAGCAAAGAAAGCGATTGGAGTTTGAATAGAATAGCAGGATTTTGTTTATTTCTTTGTAGGTTAATGGTTTGTGTGTTTTTGGGAACAAGAGCCAACTTCGATAGTGTTCCAACAACTCGCCTCTGCAGCCCCTCTATAACTCTTTTATTCCCCATCTCTTTGTCTCTCTCTCTCTCTCTCTCTCTCTCTCTCTCTCTCTCTCTCTCTCTCTCTCTCTCTCTCTCTCTCTCTCTCTCTTTCTCTCTCCCTCTCGCTTTATTTTATCTCTCTGTTTATTAAGGACTAGCTGTAAGACAGGTCAACAGGACCTCAGGACCTAATGAATTTATCCTATTAAAGGTTTCGACATCGACTTCGACTTCTCTCTCTGTCTCTGTCTCTGTCTCTGTCTCTGTCTCTCTCTCTCTCTCTCTCTCTCTCTCTCTCTTTCTCTCTCTGACAACAGGAGATATTAGGCTATGTGTAAATGTTGTAAAGTACCAGAAGACGAAGATCATTTCCTAACTGCATGTACATTATACAATGATTTAAGAGCTAAGTATGTAACTTGCCATGTTCAATCATGTGTCCATCTACTAAAATACGGAACAAAATTTCATCTATGGAGAATTTGTTTATGTTTATGTTCCACGCAAACGAACAGAATTCTACGAGCATGTTATTTCCTCATAAATTCAAATGAAATTATATTAAGTTTATAGAACTATGCAATGTTTATGAACCACATGACCCGCAACTCAACTTTTCTATGGGCTGGGGGCCCGAAGATTGTGTGAACTGTATGTATGTCATATTTTTGGGGAAGTAAAAGGACGATGTCCAAATGTCACAATCTCTCTCTCTCTCTCTCTCTCTCTCTCTCTCTCTCTCTCTCTCTCTCTCTCTCTCTCTCTCTCTCTCTCTCTGTGAAAACGACATTATTTAAACTTGTTAGTCATCCATCCTTCTGTTTGAGAGTAAAAATGCGGCCAGCAAGAAGGAGCGATTCTTTACACCTCCATGACATGTCCTTTTGTAACGGAACACAAGAAAGCGTGGCTGTTTGTCAGTGCGGCCATTACTGTTGCTGATAACAGCCATATTAATGGCATAAACCATCGACGGTGACAGTTCGAGATCCTTAAGGTAGTTTTCACACTTGGTCACGTCTAAAATGCATTTACAGGGTGTCGGAATGTTTTTCAAGAGAGCGATAGGAGTGCATGACTAATGCAAAATGAACAAGAAGGAGGAGGATGGAGTATGATGGGGGCATGGAGAAGAAGAACAACAACAAGATGGCAAGTCATTCAAAACGTATTTCCACACACCCCTAAACATAGCTGACATTATAAATAAAAACCAGCATTTTCAAAAATGTCAGTTTTGCGGATCTGTTCTCTCTTGATTTTATCTTTAAACAACACCATCACCATCATCAACAGCAACAACAACAATATAAAAACATGGAACGATTGCTCGTGCCTATCAGCGAACTCACATTTATTAGGACAAAAATCTGTTTTAAACTGTTTTGTAAATACTCAACCGATTAAAACCCCAAGCTGAACAAATAATACCTGAAGAACAAGCAGATTCAGGGCAAGGCACAAGGTACCACTGAACAGATTTTCAACCTCAGAATAATCTGCAAAAAATACCTACAGCACCAACAACATCTATATCATGTGTGTGTAGACTTCAAGAAAGCATTTTACCGAGTCTGGTATGCAGCTCTGTAGGCAGCCATGAGAGTGTACAACATCAGCCCTAAAATTACTGAAGTCATCAAAAACCTGTATGACAAGGCTACCATTGCAGTCCTCCACAACAGCGCCATCGGGAACTTGTTCAGAGCAACAATCTGTGTGCGTCAAGGATGCCTACTCTCTCACAGTGATGAAGAAACAAAAACTCCGATGGTATGACCATTTCATCAGATCATCAGGCGTTGCAAAGACCATCCAGCAAGGCACGGTGCAAGGAGACAGAAGAAGAGGGAGACAGGAAAGGAGGTGGGAGGACAACATTTGAGAATGGACTGGTTTGACACTGAGCGAAGCCATGAGAGTTGCTGAGGACAGAGAAAGATGAAGTAACCCGTTAAACGATCAACTGTGGTATCCCAACGACCTTCGAGTTACGGGATAGGATAGGATAGGATAGGATAGGATAGGATAAAGGTAAGCGCAAACTTTATTAGAAGAAGAAGAAGAGTCCATGGAGGAGAGCGAGAAGAAAAATAAAGAGATAACATGAAGGAATGATAGACATCAAAATGTGGACAATCAGGATTGGTTCCATTGTTATAGATTACACCGAGCGTACATTTACCGCAAGTGAGCATGTTAGCCTGTTATAGGGCGACCTGAATTTCATTGGGGTTAAGAACTAAATATAATTCTACTACTTGGCACCGCTGTGGGCCGAAATTCTGTGCGCCTTCTCAGCGAAATCGCGGCCGCCACAGAACAGTTCCACCTTGAATGAGACTAGAGGGGAGGGGGTTATTAATATCACATAGAGCTTGTAGGTAGTGCTTTTGCATCCAGCACTTTCTCATCTGACTAAGACATGATCGTTAGCCTCTGTAAAGTCTTTACGATGAAAAGCAAAATTAATTAATTAATGCGTGCTTGCTTGCACAGATTAGATTCATACGCATAGATTTATACCCGAAAGTAATTCTGAAAAGAGTTAAACAAGCAAACAATAATTTTAGACTGCATGTTGGTTTTGTGAGTACGCTGATTTGGGGAGAAAAAAAATTGATTGACAGGCGAGCGTAGAAGTGTAGCCATTTTAAACGAGGTGTCAGCTTACATCACTGTGATACCTTATCATCAGGAGAGGGGCGTTGGAAGCAGGGAGTCCTGTGGAGGATCTTCGGTATTTCTCTTGATACGCGTGCATGTGCCCAACCTGTCTGGGACTGCCGAGGACCTACTTCTAACCCCAATTCAATGGCTAGGCCTGGGGATCTGTGCTGTCAGAGCTACTCTGTAGCCTATGTGGCATTGCGTGTAGCCTGCCTGAGGTGGAGTACGGTAAGACGCGAGAGCACGCAGAGCATCTAGTGCTTTGCTGAACTGTAAATCTCCAATACACAGGTGGAGACGGGATTGGAAGAAGAGGTGGGAAAGCCATTAGAAGACCCTGAAGAGCTGATAACTGCCTCATCCAAACCAGGAAAGGAGATAACATTTCTTGTCAGACTCGAATAGAGAGAGAGAGAGAGAGAGAGAGAGAGAGAGAGAGAGAGAGAGAGAGAGAGAGAGAGAGAGGTGGTGAGGAGAGAGAAAGCGAAAGAGAGAGAGAGAGAGAGAGAGAGAGAGAGAGAGAGATTTCATGCAGACCCGTTGCTAAAATCGTAGTTGGAATGCAAAAAATAAAAAAAAAAAAAAAAAAAAAAAAAGAAAAAAAAAAAAAAAAAAAAGAACGATTCAGCTATTGACGATACCAACTTCAAAAAAAAAATAAAAAAAAAAAAATAAAAAAAAAAAAAAAGGATTTTTCGTGTATAAACACAGCTGATTTTCTTTATAAAAATCTGATCTTTTGATTTTGCAATTTTGCCGGCTGTAAAACAAAAATCGATTTATATATATTAAAAAATTATACAAATATATTTTATTTCATTTATTTTGGAGGGTGGGAGTGGGTGGTGGAAGTCGGGTGGAAGTGTGAGGGGTTAAAATAGTGCTCAAAGAGCTGCTCAAGGACTATGCCAAAGATATCCAGCTGCATAAGATAAAGCGCACCCCCAACCACCATCGGAAAAAAAGAACAAAAAAAAACCAGCAACAACAACACCAAAAACAGATCGGAGCACGAGGTGCAGCCCGGGTCAAAAAAGGAAGTTACATTTATATTCATTATTTCCTACTATTCATTTCACTATCTTCATTTCTTCCTCCTTGGGTATACTATAATAATAATAATAATAATAATAATAATAATAATAATAATAATAATAATAATAATAATAAATAACATAATAATAATAATTAACATAATACATCGCCCTTACTCACTACAGTTCATAGCGCTTTACAGAAGAAAAAAATAAATAAATAAATAAATAAATAAATAAACGAAGCGAAAGCAAAACATGAAAGATCAAATCAGAACATACACAACACAAACACACACCCATATACACACACACCTACACACACATGCACACACAATGACTATGATTGTGTTTTAAGTATTTGATGAAGAAAAAGTTCAGGACCCAGATTTAAGGATAGACACTGTTGAAAAATGTGTGCTTTCAGTCCAGAGCGAAAGGAAAGCGATGATTCAATAAAGCGCAGAGGTAAAGGACACATTGTGGTGGCTGAAAAGCAAAATGAGCGTTCGCCAAAAGTTTGTGTTTTCATACGGGAAATACGAAACTGGCGATTGTCAGAAGATGAACGGAGAGATCTTGATGGTGTATAGAAGTGGAATAACGCGTTAGAAATCTAATCTGAAAGAAATTTAATGTAACCAACACGAACAGATTGCTTAAATGTGGGTGTGGGACGTTTATTAATTCTCCATAATTAAGAGAACACAGAAAAATGGATTGCCGTAACAAAAGGAAGAACTTTTTTTTAAAAATAAATAAGCAGGCAATGCCATGTTTTTGTTTGTTTTTAGATTATTATGTTGTAATATTTTCTTTTGTTCACTTTATAACTAATAATAATTGCCTTTATTTTACTGTTAATTTGTTTACAATTTGATATTTTGTCTAAGGACACAGATGCAAATAGACGTTAAGTACAATAAAATAATAAATAAATAAATAAATAAGTAAATAAATAAATAAATAAATAAAAACCATTTGGCGTCAAAGATATACTTGAGCCATAAACTTGAGAGCGAATAAGACTGCCCGCCATGATATTATACATTGGTTTAAACAAATGTTTTATTCAAGGAAAAACACATCATTACAATGATTTACAGGATAGGCAACAAACGAGCTTCTATAAGCCCACTCTGTATAACATAATTCTACATAATAATTAAGTGACAGGCAACTGATGGTGACAAATAAATAAATAAGAATGCAACCATTTAAAAAAAATAAAATAATAAAAAAATAATTAATTAATTAAAAATATATAAGGTTTGTTAATAATTACACGGAATATGCAGAATAACAGGTAAAAATTAATGATAAATGAATCAAAATATATACATACACATAGATACATACATAAGCCTATATATATACATACACATACATACATATACATATATACATACATACTGTATATATACATACACATATACACGTATGTATGTATGTGTATGTATATATATGTATGTATCTATGTATATGTATATATATATATATATATAAATCGTAAGAATGACTTAGGTCAACCAACTGTTGACCTAAGACCCCCTTTTTGCAACACTTCAGACTTAAGTCAACCGAATTTCGGTAGACCTAAGGTTTTGGTGATTTACTGACTAACCATTGGGCCAACTGAATTGTTTCCATGCGCATTCGATAACCCAGAGGCAGACGATTCTTCAGTAAAGAAATTGCTATTTGGGAATGTTCCATTTGAGAGCAATCTTCCAACAAAACATTGAGCATATAAGTGAACCCTTGAAAAAAGGTACCTTCTGTCTACCACCATAATTTGTGGAATATTGTTTAAACTGAGAGGGTTGTTTACGAAAAATTTTTATTTTCTATGTTTTTTCTTATTCTTAATACAATAAAAACAACGAGGAATGCGTGCTACTTCTGGTTTTGCGGAACACAATTTTTTTGTGAGATATATAGTCGACCCCTGAGCCATCGTGGATCTAAACGTATCTTCATATGGCATAACCTGTTTTACCGTCAAGCAGCATGACAGGGTGATTGTAAATGGCGGATGTTTCTCGCACGAGGTTAGTATTTTTGTGGATTTTGTAGTTTGATTGTGGACTTTGTATTTGATTCTTTTGAGTTCAGATTAATATGTAGCTTTCTAAAATCAATCGAAAGCATTGTGGAATGTGTCAGTAGTGTTCGAACGGTAAAAGAACGTATTACAAAGTTTCAATCGAACCTATCAATTGCATTTTTTCGGATCCTTCTTCAGAATTAGCTAGCCCTGCTTAGTGACACAAATTATCCTTATTTCGTTACTCGGTTTATATGGATATAGACTTCATCTGTGTTATCTGTATGACTGTGGGCTAATGTTTTCAAATGAATTTCACACTGAATAATTCTGAAAATAGCCTACTCTAATTTTATCACAGGCTGTGAAGTCCGTAGGCTGCCTCAATTACATACTATACATAGTATGTAATTGAGGCAAGGCCTACGGACTTCACAGCCTGTGATTTTATCTGGAAATCTGTCGCTGTCGGAATAAAAAGTAGATCTAGGCCTTAACCACACCAAAAAAAAAAAAAAAAAAAAGGGGGGGGGTTTCGAGGCAAAAATACTTTATTACTTCATTATACAAATCAAATGGAAACATTAGCCCACAGCCATATGATATAGACTACATAGATCAAGTTTTTTAACCCAAGTAGCCTACATGTAGGCCTATTTGAGTACACCTAGACTAGTAGAAGGTTACGGACGTTGTGTACTATGCATGTGCAATGTGTACTAAGTCGTTGTGTAGGCCTACTAAATTTCGGCGATGTGAACACTACTAGATCGGACGATGTGTAAAAGCTTTTGCTGGGTACCTTCACACTGTGGATTGGTGTATAATGACATAGTTGACAGAAAAGCTAAGCAAGGAGCCCTAAATGTTAATGCAAAATACCTTGATATATTTCCATCATCCAAGGAATTGCAAAACCAAATTGAAAGGAATATGACACAATCCTTTAAATACTAAGGCAATGTTCAATACCGCAGTGATTTACAAAACTTCAAGAGTAATTTATTCTATGTCATTTAGAATACTACTAGATGCTGTGCGGACCAAATATTGTAGAAATATTGAATGTGTGTGTAACCAGCCCTTCTCACTTAAACATATTCTTTTTGATTGCAATGTTATTACCCCCTTGTTTATTCCAGTCATAGACAGGAAAACAAGTCTAGCAGACTTTGATTTAGATTTATGCTCTGTCGTGGCAAAAATCTTAATTGATACACCAGTAGCTAGATTTGTTTAAATGTCTTCCCCCCCCCCCCCTTTTGTCTTATCATCTTTGGTGAACAAGACATTAATAAACCAACCAACGATGTGTACTAAGACGTGTACTTTTTGGTTGTTTTGTGTGTGGGTGTGTGTCTGTGTGTGATGTTTTCATTCTATTTCTAGACTATCAACGAACAAGATTTATTTGATGACGGCATAAATAATCAAATAAAAAAATAGAATCTAGGACGCAGAAGTTACCGCATGATTGATCTTGACACCACTTTATTTTTATTAATTATTATTATTGTTGTTATTATTATTATTATTATTATTATTATTATTATTATTTTATTATTATTATTATTATTTAAAAATACTTACAAGAGAAGCTGTTCTGACCATATGTTTTGTAAACGGGGGTTCGATAAATTAGAGTAGGAGCCTCGGCGTCCCCTGCGTGGGTTGCCTGAATGAACATTGAGGTTTAACGTCCACACCCACCATTGGTTATATGGCAGATTGGGATAACCATCCCAGGAAAACAAGGGTAGGGACCTGAATCAGAACTGAACCACCAGAGCAATCATACTGCTAAAATGGATAGTGAAAATGGCCACATTTATATCGCCCACCACGGGATTCGAACCTGGGTCATATCGGTGTGCCAGGCAAACGCTCTACCACTTGAGCTACGGCGGTGGGGGTTGCCTTTATTTGTAAAGTGTTCTGGGCTGATAATTTGCGTTGAGTGTTATCATGTTGGTTACTTTCTTAGATCCTGCATGCATATGAGGAGTTTAGTCCTGATATGATACCACCTTTGTAGAACTTTAAAAGAACATTTAACAAGGCAGGAATAAATTTTATGGAAATGGAGATGTTTTTTTTGTTTGGGGGTTATGGGAAAGTTTTCTTCTTTGCAGAATTCTCTTGTCTTTCTCCTTTAGTTATGATAGGAGGCTAGTACAAGGCTATTACAGCATGGTTATAGTAAAAATAATATCAAAATTGACTTTTTCTCTTGCACCTCCTATCTTTTGCAATAGATTCTCATTATATTTTAATTCCTCAGAGGTGAATCATGAATATTTGCTCTTCTTGTTCCTTGTGATATGAATTGTAATAAAAAGAAAATTAGCATGTCGTGGATAGAAATGTTCTAATTTATGTGCATAGTAAACACAGTGAATGCTATTTCAGGATCCAGACTACCCTCCGGATGCACAAACTGGTAGTAGCATGTCTGAGGAATTCCCAGCTTTACGACTCCCACTCAAGGTGTTTTTTTGTTTTGTTTTTCTGTGTGTGTGTGTTGTTTTAAGTGTTTGTTTTACTGTACCCAAACCTGTGTGTGTGTGTGTGTGTGTTTTAAGTGTTTGTTTTACTGTACCCAAACCTGTGTGTGTGTGTGTGTGTGTGTTGTTTTAAGTGTTTGTTTTACTGTACCTATACCTGTGCTTCTTCTTCTGGACTTGCCATTGCAATTACTTCATTTTAATCATTGATTGACCTCATTATCGAAAAGAATAAATTTTACTTCGGATTGTGGAAATATTCTTAGTTGTCATGTTGATCATGGACACATGTATTTTCTAGGAGAGGGTGTTTGGATCTTTAATGTTTTATTTTTGGGTAGATAAGTTTGTACTGAATTATGTACAGGCAGCCAAATTTTTATTATACAATAAGGTCAAGGTGAGGCATATTTTATGAAAGTACTTGCAAATACAATCAAATAACAACAACAAAATAATAATATTATATAATAATTTGATAACTTGGTTAGTTCCGGAGATACTTTTTGTGTATGCATGCGAACAATGCTTAAAACCATAATTTTGAAGTCTAGCACAGCACAGCAGCCAGTAAGCTGCCGGTACATAACTGAATAATATACCATTTGTTTAGGGTCACTTTTAGCTCAAGATTTTGAAGGATTCTAACTCCAAAAGAATGAATATTTTTTTGGTTTGTTTTCATACTTTCCAATAATTGTTTGTTGGGTCCAATGCAATTCTGTTGATATTCAGTATATTTATTATGTAAGATGGAAGTGATTATGTCTGATACTTTTGGTTTACAGGATAAATATGACCAAGCCTCCCCGTGAAGCCAACACAGAAGAGACTGCCAGAATACCAACATCCCAGACAACTTAGCCGATTCTTTCAAAACACCAAAGATCAAGCCCAATGACCAAGCCTCCTGTGATGCAGAGGTGCCAACCAGTACGGATTGACCGTATTTAATTCCGTCGAAGTGAATTAAATACGGAAATACGGTAGCTTTTATAAAAATACGGAGGAAAAGTTGCCGGAGAGAGAGAGAGAGAGAGAGAGAGAGAGAGAGAGAGAGAGAGAGAGAGAGAGAGAGAGAGAGAGAGTGCACTAAGTCATGTGCCACAGAAAAACAGTATTATGACTGTGTGGTGTGGTGGTGGTGTGTGTGTGTGTGTGCGCGCGCAGTGTAGCAGAAATATGCAGACTGACCCGCAAACCTATAGTCATAGAGCCATGGATACTACATCAGTGCATAGAGCAGTTGATTGACTACGTATTCCTGTGACATTGTGCGTGCATGTGTGTGTGGGCGTGTGTGTGAGTGTTTGGGTGTGTGAGTGTGTGTATGCGAATGTGATGCACACATAGTAAGGTGTATGTGAGTGGCTGTTTCTTAATTAAGTGGTTCATAATCATACGTGACCCTGATCCGTGATGCCTACGTAGTACCATGATTTTATTAGCAATGTTTAAATCTAAGTCATATGTTTTTGAAGTAATAACAGTTTACTGATGTATTCGTTGCGGAATGTCTCTAGTTGTAACTAGTCATGTGTATACACCATTTAATTTGCTCAGCAGCCTATTGTTGTTACCTATTTTCTTATAATGTATGTAAAAACCCCACTCCCCTGTAGTTAGTGAAGGGAAACAACAATGTTGACATAGCGTTGACAGTGGAAGTGTGTAATGTGTAACCCTAGAACGACTAGCGTAACTACAGTGAGCCTCTTAAATGTATTAAGGGTGTGTGGGATGAGTCGGTGCGTGGATAAGAATGAATGTGCAAGGATTAGCATGGTCATGAGAAAGCGTGAATGATTGAGAAAATGGCACTAATAGTCTTGAGATTTTTTTTAGTATTGTTATGCATTAAGGTGTTCTAATATCCGCTACTTATTGTATACATACATGTACGCTAACCTTTGTGTTGTCTTCTTAATATGCCAACAGTTACTGTGCATCACACACAAATATCCTTGTGCAAATGGGGACAATAAAGATACGTTATTCGTTATTCGTTATTCGATCGTTTATCTTTGCCAGCGGTGCTTCTGTACCGGTTTCTGGTCTCATAATAGTACTCCTGCACTCACTGAACGTCGCTGTGTTCAACAAGCTGATTTTCATGGTGATTTTAGAGTAAAATAAGTGTGGTGTTCAACAAGCTGATTTTTATCGTGATTTTAGAGGATTGAAAATAGCCTTCTGTTTCAGAGGGAAGCCTGTCGTTACTTTATAGTGTCATAGGCTAGGTTTTTGCGAGAAAAAAAAAATACTGACAAGTGTTAAAAAAACACTGACAAACGGGTCCGGAAATACTGACAAGAAGATTAGGGGGTTGGCACCTCTGGATGCAAATTTTATTTTGAAATAAAATAAAAAATAAAAAGAAGTTAAGCATTTTTTATGTGTGGTTATTTTATGTGTGTAATTAAGTTTTGTTCTACCATCTCCTAAAATTACATTTCCTTTTACTCCAAATTACACTTCTCTCTTGGCATTACACTTTTTGACAAGGCCTGATGGGCAAAGCTGATTGAATGTTGTGGTTCATTGTGGTTTTACAATTTACTTATGTGTGAACAAATACTTTAATCGGAGAGTGAACAGGTGCAAAGTATGTTGTTGGTGTTGTTGTTTGTCCACTGATGTCAATATATCTGCTCCCAGACCTCTCGCACTTTCTAATTCCCTTATTTTCCCTCCCCACTGCCTCACTCCCTCTTCCTCACTCTTCTCCTGTCTTTCATTCACATACTCATAGTCAGGGGCACTACAGGCCTACGAGGCCTACAAAAAGAGAACGTGGTCTACCTATTGTGGCCCAAAAAAATTGCATGTTGGTGATCTGATAGGTCTAAACTACTTACTGTGAAGTTTTGAATTAAAATTTCTTGCTCTTGTGTCTACAGCGGACATTTTAATGTCGCTATTTCTTAATGTTTGGATTAATAAAACTGAACCAAGATACTACCTGTCAGTGTGACCAAACTGCATAAAAAGCAATTGTTCATGACTAATTATCATTATTTCATGAAAAAGAGAATACAACATACACACACACACACACATAAAACACTTAAATAGTATTGAAAACACTTAAATAGTATTGAAAATATATATATTTCATTTAATTACCTCCCTTGTTGTAACATGTAAAACTATTTCGCGTACCGTTAGATCAGTTTGAATGGCATATAAGCTATGCTTGTTAGTCCTGAATATTCCTGGACATTGTTTGTTCATGCCATTTAAGAAATAAAGCTGTTCATACAATGGCAATTATTTTCACATTCCCAGGTCACTCAAAATACTGATCGCTTGTGAATAGGATTCAACTGTATTGCTACTAAATGATGCATCTTCACCCGAAGCCTTCTAAGTTTACATACACTTCATAACTGTTCCACACACTTGTTGTACTAGTCTTTGTAGTAACTTGTTGTACTAGTCTTTGTAGTAATAGGTAAGTGAGTTAGACATATATTACTTAAGAAACAATTCCATTCAACCAGTGTCAAAGAGTGCTTTTGCAGACTGAAGAATTACCACCACAGGTCTGGCCGTGAAGTGTTCATTAATCATCTGACAGCAGTCAGATTCATCACTGTCAGATTCATCTGGCTCACTGTTTTCCGCATCATGCGAACTATGGTTAGAGCAGTTATTGCATGCGGGGCTCAACTACTTTGGAAAAATGTTGGAATGATGCTTGCAGGTAGGCTGGTCCAGTGGTGGTGCTGTCTGTAGAAGTAGCAGAGTAGGAGCTTGAGGTGGTGTTAGATGTTCCCGACCAGTGCCGACACCGATTAGCAGAAGTCATAAAACTTCTGTAGCATGACTTATGGTATCTGAAAAAAAGGTTGTACAATTACCATAGACCAAAACAATGTCATGATTAATGTACTCTTTTGAACAGAAAAAAACGCCAGTACTCAGTAGGTTGGTTGCTGGACACTTAAAAAATATATGTTAAAACATCCTTTAAATCAGACACGTTGCAGTGTGTGTGTCAGTAGGTGTAATTGGTGCAGCAAGTTTTGTCACCTAGATGTAAGTAAAGGGGGTTGTTTCCTTCTTCTCTCTCTCTATTTCCTCCTACTCCCTCCCCTCTTTCTCTCCCTCTCTCTCACTTTCTCTTCCTCTCACTCACATACACAAAATTAGGTTAGTCAGGGTTCCTGTCACCAGCATGACAACTCATTCCCAAACTATATATATTGTGAAGATCGAGCCACAAATTAATAAACACATAAAGAAGAAAACAAATTAATGAACACACACACATACAAACAAGACTGTACATTACAAGTTGCATGACGTTATACATTGATACAGTGCCCCATGCCCCGAGTGAGATATCACCTTAGTTTTACACAGACACACATCACTTACTTTGCTTCAACAGCAAGCAGATCTGGTTTGTACTGCAAATCCCTCTGGATATCGTCTCTGCCCAGCTTACATGCTGCTTGCAGGAAATTGTGGCCATCACTTCCACCCTACAGACAAAAATACCATTACATTGTATACATAGCTGTCAAACACCATCACTTCCACTCTACAGACAAAAATACCACTACATTGTTAATACATAGCTGTAAAACGTACTCATCCAAATCTGCAGCAAACAAATTTCCATTCTTTATTATTGTTTTATTTTATTTTTATTATTTATTTTATTTTATTTATTTTTTAATTTATTTATTTAATTTTTGTTTGTTTTGGGGGGGGGGGGGGAGGGGAGGGGGGGGGGAGGGGGGGGCGGGGGAGGGGGGGGGGGGGGGGGGAGGGGGGGGGGAGGGGCGGGGGAGGGGGGGGGGGGGGGGGGGGGGGGGGGGGGGGGGGGGGGGTAATATTACAACCTTGCAATCAACAAAATATTTAAGAAAGCACTTTTCAACAGCTTTGGTCTGTCAAGATGTGCTGTCACTGAAGTTAGATTTAAATCTAACTTGGTTAGCTTGCAAAACCAGGTAATAACCACTAACCAGGTTAAATAACCTTAGCTTGCAAAACCAGGTAATAACCACTAACCAGGTTAAATAACCTGGTTAGTGGTTATTACCTGGTTTTGCAAGCTAACTATGTCCTGCTTAAGGCTCCTTTTAATTATTACTACTGGCATTCAAAAACTGAAGGTATCAATCTGACTGTATATGCTACAAGTGCCATGTAAGACATTATGAAAACAATTATATCAGACAGAAATGCTTACCTGCACTAATGTTTCGCGTGTACTTGACCCGCTGCCTGTACATTTCGTCCATTTAATTTTCCTGCAAATGATGCACACAGCTGGCAGAACATTTGATGAACCTGCTCTACTTCTCAACCGTTGTGTTTTTACTGGGGAAATTTTTCCGCACAAGAATGCCTTTAGCAGCCCGTTTTTCTGCTTGGTCAATTCGGAGCTTGTGTGTGAATGTGGAATAACATGCCACATGGTATCCCTCTTCTGCGCTCAGTTCTGGCCTCTGAAGTAAACGTTCTGCCCTTTCACGTTCACTGCCGTCAAGTTTGACCCATTTTTACTAAACTGTAACACAGTGGTCCACCTCTTATGCAAAAAACTGAAGATTTCTTCATTTTCTGAGCCTGGAATGCAGTGGATTGAACACATTATTTTTGTTGACTTCTAAACGGGGTCAAATGTGATTTTCTTCACAGAAGAGCAAGCTAAAGGGAAGAACCACTGTCTTAAAAAAAAATAAAATAAATAACGTCGTCATCGAGCTTTAAAAAAAAAACTAAATTAATAGGGCTGTAATTTCAATCCCTAACTATCCAAATATAAATTTAAAATATTTGTGGGCTTATGCTAGCTTATTAAAAAACGAAAGAAATAGGTTGACAAATATTGGTAGACGTAAGATACCTTATTGCAACAAAACAAATGGTTGACCTAAGGTACCCAAAAACTGGTCGACCTAACACCCATCTTTTAGTTATTTTCCTTAGGTCGACCAGGTAAAAAACCTATATCTTTTTGTATATTGATTTTTACATAAAACTCACTACAAATGAAGAGCACTATGTTATTGAAGTGTTTGTAGAAACTTTCATTAAAGTGCACCTCCATAACACAGATATAGCCCTGGCAGCCGTAAGGTACCTTTTTTCAATGGTAGCCCTAAGGGTGGATTATATTTATATATATATATATATAAATATAAATCCACCCTTAGGGCTACCATTGAAAAAAGGTACCTTACGGCTGCCAGGGCTATATCTTTGTTATGGAGGTGCACTTTAATGAAAGTTTCTACAAACACTTCAATAACATAGTGCTCTTCATTGTAGTGAGTTTTATGTAAAAATCAATATACAAAAAGATATAGGTTTTTTACCTGGTCGACCTAAGGAAAATAACTAAAAGATGGGTGTTAGGTCGACCAGTTTTTGGGTACCTTAGGTCAACCATTTGTTTTGTTGCAATAAGGTATCTTACGTCTACCAATATTTGTCAACCTATTTCTTTCGTTTTTAATAAGCTAGCATAAGCCCACAAATATTTTAAATTTATATTTGGATAGTTAGGGATTGAAATTACAGCCCTATTAATTTAGTTTTTTTTTTTTAAAGCTCGATGACGTTATTTATTTTTATTTTTTTTAAAGACAGTGGTTTCTTCCCTTTAGCTTGCTCTTCTGTGAAGAAAATCACATTTGACCCCGTTTAGAAGTCAACAAAAATAATGTGTTCAATCCACTGCATTCCAGGCTCAGAAAATGAAGAAATCTTCAGTTTTTTGCATAAGAGGTGGACCACTGTGTTACAGTTTAGTAAAAAATGGGTCAAACTTGACGGCAGTGAACGTGAAAGGGCAGAACGTTTACTTCAGAGGCCAGAACTGAGCGCAGAAGAGGGATACCATGTGGCATGTTATTCCACATTCACACACAAGCTTTGAATTGACCAAGCAGAAAAATGGGCTGCTAAAGGCATTCTTGTGCGGAAAAATTCCCCAGTAAAAACAACGGTTGAGAAGTAGAGCAGGTTCATCAAATGTTCTGCCAGCTGTGTGCATCATTTGCAGGAAAATTAAATGGACGAAATGTACAGGCAGCGGGTCAAGTACACGCGAAACATTAGTGCAGGTAAGCATTTCTGTCTGATATAATTGTTTTCATAATGTCTTACATGGCACTTGTAGCATATACAGTCAGATTGATACCTTCAGTTTTTGAATGCCAGTAGTAATAATTAAAAGGAGCCTTAAGCAGGACATAGTTAGCTTGCAAAACCAGGTAATAACCACTAACCAGGTTATTTAACCTGGTTAGTGGTTATTACCTGGTTTTGCAAGCTAACCAAGTTAGATTTAAATCTAACTTCAGTGACAGCACATCTTGACAGACCAAAGCTGTTGAAAAGTGCTTTCTTAAATATTTTGTTGATTGCAAGGTTGTAATATTACCCCCCCCCCCCCCCAAACAAAAAAAATTAAATAAATAAATTATAAAAATAAATAAAATAAAATAAATAATAAAAATAAAATAAAACAATAATAAAGAATGGAAATTTGTTTGCTGCAGATTTGGATGAGTACATTTTACAGCTATGTATTAACAATGTAGTGGTATTTTTGTCTGTAGAGTGGAAGTGATGGTGTTTGACAGCTATGTATACAATGTAATGGTATTTTTGTCTGTAGGGTGGAAGTGATGGCCACAATTTCCTGCAAGCAGCATGTAAGCTGGGCAGAGACGATATCCAGAGGGATTTGCAGTACAAACCAGATCTGCTTGCTGTTGAAGCAAAGTAAGTGATGTGTGTCTGTGTAAAACTAAGGTGATATCTCACTCGGGGCATGGGGCACTGTATCAATGTATAACGTCATGCAACTTGTAATGTACAGTCTTGTTTGTATGTGTGTGTGTTCATTAATTTGTTTTCTTCTTTATGTGTTTATTAATTTGTGGCTCGATCTTCACAATATATATAGTTTGGGAATGAGTTGTCATGCTGGTGACAGGAACCCTGACTAACCTAATTTTGTGTATGTGAGAGAGAGGGAGAGAAAGAGGGGAGGGAGTAGGAGGAAATAGAGAGAGAGAAAGAAGGAAACAACCCCCTTTACTTACATCTAGGTGACAAAACTTGCTGCACCAATTACACCTACTGACACACACACTGCAACGTGTCTGATTTAAAGGATGTTTTAACATATATTTTTTAAAAGTCCAGCAACCAACCTACTGAGTACTGGCGTTTTTTTCTGTTCAAAAGAGTACATTAATCATGACATTGTTTTGGTCTATGGTAATTGTACAACCTTTTTTTTCAGATACCATAAGTCATGCTACAGAAGTTTTATGACTTCTGCTAATCGGTGTCGGCACTGGTCGGGAACATCTAACACCACCTCAAGCTCCTACTCTGCTACTTCTACAGACAGCACCACCACTGGACCAGCCTACCTGCAAGCATCATTCCAACATTTTTCCAAAGTAGTTGAGCCCCGCATGCAATAACTGCTCTAACCATAGTTCGCATGATGCGGAAAACAGTGAGCCAGATGAATCTGACAGTGATGAATCTGACTGCTGTCAGATGATTAATGAACACTTCACGGCCAGACCTGTGGTGGTAATTCTTCAGTCTGCAAAAGCACTCTTTGACACTGGTTGAATGGAATTGTTTCTTAAGTAATATATGTCTAACTCACTTACCTATTATTACAAAGACTAGTACAACAAGTTACTACAAAGACTAGTACAACAAGTGTGTGGAACAGTTATGAAGTGTATGTAAACTTAGAAGGCTTCGGGTGAAGATGCATCATTTAGTAGCAATACAGTTGAATCCTATTCACAAGTGATCAGTATTTTGAGTGACCTGGGAATTTGAAAATAATTGCCATTGTATGAACTGAACAGCTTTATTTCTTAAATGGCATGAACAAACAATGTCCAGGAATATTCAGGACTAACAAGCATAGCTTATATGCCATTCAAACTGATCTAACGGTACGCGAAATAGTTTTACATGTTACAACAAGGGAGGTAATTAAATGAAATATATATATTTTCAATACTATTTAAGTGTTTTCAATACTATTTAAGTGTTTTATGTGTGTGTGTGTGTGTATGTTGTATTCTCTTTTTCATGAAATAATGATAATTAGTCATGAACAATTGCTTTTTATGCAGTTTGGTCACACTGACAGGTAGTATCTTGGTTCAGTTTTATTAATCCAAACATTAAGAAATAGCGACATTAAAATGTCCGCTGTAGACACAAGAGCAAGAAATTTTAATTCAAAACTTCACAGTAAGTAGTTTAGACCTATCAGATCACCAACATGCAATTTTTTGGGCCACAATAGGTAGACCACGTTCTCTTTTTGTAGGCCTGTAGTGCCCCTGACTATGAGTATGTGAATGAAAGACAGGAGAAGAGTGAGGAAGAGGGAGTGAGGCAGTGGGGAGGGAAAATAAGGGAATTAGAAAGTGCGAGAGGTCTGGGAGCAGATATATTGACATCAGTGGACAAACAACAACACCAACAACATACTTTGCACCTGTTCACTCTCCGATTAAAGTATTTGTTCACACATAAGTAAATTGTAAAACCACAATGAACCACAACATTCAATCAGCTTTGCCCATCAGGCCTTGTCAAAAAGTGTAATGCCAAGAGAGAAGTGTAATTTGGAGTAAAAGGAAATGTAATTTTAGGAGATGGTAGAACAAAACTTAATTACACACATAAAATAACCACACATAAAAAATGCTTAACTTCTTTTTATTTTTTATTTTATTTCAAAATAAAATTTGCATCCAGAGGTGCCAACCCCCTAATCTTCTTGTCAGTATTTCCGGACCCGTTTGTCAGTGTTTTTTAACACTTGTCAGTATTTTTTTTTTCTCGCAAAAACCTAGCCTATGACACTATAAAGTAACGACAGGCTTCCCTCTGAAACAGAAGGCTATTTTCAATCCTCTAAAATCACGATAAAAATCAGCTTGTTGAACACCACACTTATTTTACTCTAAAATCACCATGAAAATCAGCTTGTTGAACACAGCGACGTTCAGTGAGTGCAGGAGTACTATTATGAGACCAGAAACCGGTACAGAAGCACCGCTGGCAAAGATAAACGATCGAATAACGAATAACGAATCTTTATTGTCCCCATTTGCACAAGGATATTTGTGTGTGATGCACAGTAACTGTTGGCATATTAAGAAGACAACACAAAGGTTAGCGTACATGTATGTATACAATAAAGAAACGGTAGCGGATATTAGAACACCTTAATGCATAACAATACTAAAAAAATCTCAAGACTATTAGTGCCATTTTCTCAATCATTCACGCTTTCTCATGACCATGCTAATCCTTGCACATTCATTCTTATCCACGCACCGACTCATCCCACACACACCCTTAATACATTTAAGAGGCTCACTGTAGTTACGCTAGTCGTTCTAGGGTTACACATTACACACTTCCACTGTCAACGCTATGTCAACATTGTTGTTTCCCTTCACTAACTACAGGGGAGTGGGGTTTTTACATACATTATAAGAAAATAGGTAACAACAATAGGCTGCTGAGCAAATTAAATGGTGTATACACATGACTAGTTACAACTAGAGACATTCCGCAACGAATACATCAGTAAACTGTTATTACTTCAAAAACATATGACTTAGATTTAACATTGCTAATAAAATCATGGTACTACGTAGGCATCACGGATCAGGGTCACGTATGATTATGAACCACTTAATTAAGAAACAGCCACTCACATACACCTTACTATGTGTGCATCACATTCGCATACACACACTCACACACCCAAACACGCACACACACGCCCACACACACATGCACGCACAATGTCACAGGAATACGTAGTCAATCAACTGCTCTATGCACTGATGTAGTATCCATGGCTCTATGACTATAGGTTTGCGGGTCAGTCTGCATATCTCTGCTACACTGCGCGCGCACACACGCGCGCGCACACACACACACACACACCACCACACCACACAGTCATAATACTGTTTTTCTGTGGCACATGACTTAGTGCACACTCTCTCTCTCTCTCTCTCTCTCTCTCTCTCTCTCTCTCTCTCTCTCTCTCTCTCTCTCTCTCTCTCTCTCCGGCAACTTTTCCTCCGTATTTTTATAAAAGCTACCGTATTTCCGTATTTAATTCACTTCGACGGAATTAAATACGGTCAATCCGTACTGGTTGGCACCTCTGCATCACAGGAGGCTTGGTCATTGGGCTTGATCTTTGGTGTTTTGGAAGAATCGGCTAAGTTGTCTGGGATGTTGGTATTCTGGCAGTCTCTTCTGTGTTGGCTTCACAGGGAGGCTTGGTCATATTTATCCTGTAAACCAAAAGTATCAGACATAATCACTTCCATCTTACATAATAAAAATACTGAATATCAACAGAATTGCATTGGACCCAACAAACAATTATTGGAAAGTATGAAAACAAACCAAAAAATATTCCTTCTTTTCGCGTTAGAATCCTTCAAAATCTTGAGCTAAAAGTGACCCTATGGTATATTATTCAGTTATGTACCGGCAGCTTACTGGCTGCTGTGCTGTGCTAGACTTCAAAATTGTGGTTTTAAGTTAAGCATTTTTCGCAAGCGTACACAAAAAGTATCTCCGGAACTAACCAAGTTATCAAATTATTATATAATATTATTATTTTGTTGTTGTGTTATTTGATTGTATTCGCAAGTACTTTCATAAAACATGCCTCACCTTGACCTTACTGTATAATAAAATTTTGGCTGCCTGTACATAATTCAGTACAAACTTATCTACCAAAAAATAAAACATTAAAGATCCAAACACCCTCTCCTAGAAAATACATGTGTCCATGATCAACATGACAACTAAGAATATTTCCACAATCCGAAGTAAAATTTATTCTTTTCAATAATGAGGTCAATCAATGATTAAAAAGAAGTAATTGCAATGGCAAGTCCAGAAGAAGAAGCACAGGTATGGGTACAGTAAAACAAACACTTAAAACAACACACACACACAGGTTTGGGTACAGTAAAACAAATACTTAAAACAACACACACACACACACACACACACACACACACACACACACACACACACACACACATAAACAAAACAAAAAAACACATACCTTGAGTGGGAGTCGTAAAGCTGGGAATTCCTCAGACATGCTACTACCAGTTTGTGCATCCGGAGGGTAGTCTGGATCCTGAAATAGCATTCATTGTGTTTACTATGGCGCACATAAATTAGAACATTTCTATCCACGACATGCTAATTTTCAATTAAAACAACACACACACACACACACACAGAGGTATGGGTACAGTAAAACAAACACTTTACATTACATTATTATTGCTTTAAGTCCAGCGGACTCTTCCGAGCCAAATCAGGACCGGACAACCCCCGATCTGCATTAGATCTGCTGAAACAACCCTAGTGGTAAAACTGAAAGCTCTCCACCAGCCAGTCACTTTACAATAAAGACATCCCACGCAGTGGACGGCTGAGGCTTCACTCCAACTTATTGAACCCCGTTTACAAAAACGAAATAGAATACAAACATCATTATAAATTATCAACAAAATACATACATATAAAATGCCTACATTGCTAAATAATATCATAGGAAGCCCTAGTGACCACCTGGCAGAAAGCGTCCAATATTCCCAAGCTGATCCAACAGACCTCATACACAAACAAGGAGTCTTGTCCCGGAAGAGTTTTCAAGAAAAAAGGTAGGAGACTGGTCTAGCGAAGAAGACGATAGTATAGCAGATGGATAGAAAAGAGCAAGAATGAGAAAGAGCAAATGAGAAAGACAGCGACAGTGGGAATTTAAAGCACTAAATTTCCAGAAAGTGGGGATACTATTTATACTGAAACCCCCGGCACCCCAACGGGGGTAAACAAACACTTAAACAACACACACACACACACACAAACAAAACAAAAAAACACATACCTTGAGTGGGAGTCGTAAAGCTGGAATTCCTCAGACATGCTACTACCGTGGCAGTTTGTGCATCCGGAGGGTAGTCTGGATCCTGAAATAGCATTCAATGTGTTTACTATGCACATACATTAGAACATTTCTATCCACGACATGCTAATTTTCTTTTTATTACAATTCATATCACAAGGAACAAGAAGAGCAAATATTCATGATTCACCTCTGAGGAATTGATTGATTGAAATTGAATGATTGTTGCTTTAGGTCCAGCAGACTCTTCCGAGCCAAATCAGGACCGGACAACCCCCGATCCACATAAAAGATCTGCTGAAACAACCCTAGTGGGAAAATTGAATGCCCTCCACCGGCCAGTCACTTTACAATAAAGACATCCCACGCAGGGGACGGCTGAGGCTTTACCCCAACTACTCAAACCCCCGGTTACAAAAACAAAATAGAATACAAACATCATTATAAATCATCAACAAAACACATACATATAAAATGCCTATAGTGCTAAATAATAACATCATAGGAAGCCCTAGTGACCACCCGGCAGAAAGCGTCCAACACTCCCAAGCTGATCCAACAGACCTCATACACATAACACAAACAAGGAGTCTTGTCCAAGAAGAGTTTTCAAGAAAAAAGGTAGGTCATTGATCTAGAGAAGAAGAAGATAGTATAGCAGAGTGATAGGACAGATCAGGAATGGGAAAGAGCAAATGAGGAAGACAGCGACAGTGGGAATTTAAAGCACTAAATTTCCAGAAAGTGGGGATACTATTTATACTAAAACCCCCGGCACTCCAACGGGGGTACTGTTGCCGCAGTGAATCGGTCTTGCCTACAAAGTCAAGACAGGTTTTCAACTGGGGCTTTCACTTTTCCCTTTATAGGTTAGAACAATCTACAGTGGCAAGATTGCTCATGACCCCAAGGGGTCCTCTGAGGAATTAAAATATAATGAGAATCTATTGCAAAAGATAGGAGGTGCAAGAGAAAAAGTCAATTTTGATATTATTTTTACTATAACCATGCTGTAATAGCCTTGTACTAGCCTCCTATCATAACTAAGGGAGAAAGACAAGAGAATTCTGCAAAGAAGAAAACTTTCCCATAACCCCCAAACAAAAAAAACATCTCCATTTCCATAAAATTTATTCCTGCCTTGTTAAATGTTCTTTAAAAGTTCTACAAAGGTGGTATCATATCAGGACTAAACTCCTCATATGCATGCAGGATCTAAGAAAGTAACCAACATGATAACACTCAAAGCAAATTATCAACCCAGAACACTTTACAAATAAAGGCAACCCCCCACCGCCGTAGCTCAAGTGGTAGAGCGTTTGCCTGGCACACCGATATGACCCAGGTTCGAATCCCGTGGTGGGCGATATAAAATGTGGCCATTTTCACTATCCAATTTAGCAGTATGATTGCTCTGGTGGTTCAGTTCTGATTCAGGTCCCTACCCTTGTTTTCCTGGGATGGTTATCCCAATCTGCCATATAACCAATGGTGGGTGTGGACGTTAAACCTCAATGTTCATTCAGGCAACCCACGCAGGGGACGCCGAGGCTCCTACTCTAATTTATCGAACCCCCGTTTACAAAACATATGGTCAGAACAGCTTCTCTTGTAAGTATTTTTAAATAATAATAATAATAATAATAATAATAATAATAATAACAACAATAATAATAATAATTTAATAAAAATAAAGTGGTGTCAAGATCAATCAAGCGGTAACTTCTG
>CM072513.1:644539-668625 GCA_036898135.1 Oncomelania hupensis | reverse complement strand
TGCATAGAGCAGTTGATTGACTACGTATTCCTGTGACATTGTGCGTGCATGTGTGTGTGGGCGTGTGTGTGAGTGTTTGGGTGTGTGAGTGTGTGTATGCGAATGTGATGCACACATAGTAAGGTGTATGTGAGTGGCTGTTTCTTAATTAAGTGGTTCATAATCATACGTGACCCTGATCCGTGATGCCTACGTAGTACCATGATTTTATTAGCAATGTTAAATCTAAGTCATATGTTTTTGAAGTAATAACAGTTTACTGATGTATTCGTTGCGGAATGTCTCTAGTTGTAACTAGTCATGTGTATACACCATTTAATTTGCTCAGCAGCCTATTGTTGTTACCTATTTTCTTATAATGTATGTAAAAACCCCACTCCCCTGTAGTTAGTGAAGGGAAACAACAATGTTGACATAGCGTTGACAGTGGAAGTGTGTAATGTGTAACCCTAGAACGACTAGCGTAACTACAGTGAGCCTCTTAAATGTATTAAGGGTGTGTGTGGGATGAGTCGGTGCGTGGATAAGAATGAATGTGCAAGGATTAGCATGGTCATGAGAAAGCGTGAATGATTGAGAAAATGGCACTAATAGTCTTGAGATTTTTTTAGTATTGTTATGCATTAAGGTGTTCTAATATCCGCTACTTATTGTATACATACATGTACGCTAACCTTTGTGTTGTCTTCTTAATATGCCAACAGTTACTGTGCATCACACACAAATATCCTTGTGCAAATGGGGACAATAAAGATTCGTTATTCGTTATTCGATCGTTTATCTTTGCCAGCGGTGCTTCTGTACCGGTTTCTGGTCTCATAATAGTACTCCTGCACTCACTGAACGTCGCTGTGTTCAACAAGCTGATTTTCATGGTGATTTTAGAGTAAAATAAGTGTGGTGTTCAACAAGCTGATTTTTATCGTGATTTTAGAGGATTGAAAATAGCCTTCTGTTTCAGAGGGAAGCCTGTCGTTACTTTATAGTGTCATAGGCTAGGTTTTTGCGAGAAAAAAAAAATACTGACAAGTGTTAAAAAACACTGACAAACGGGTCCGGAAATACTGACAAGAAGATTAGGGGGTTGGCACCTCTGGATGCAAATTTTATTTTGAAATAAAATAAAAAATAAAAAGAAGTTAAGCATTTTTTATGTGTGGTTATTTTATGTGTGTAATTAAGTTTTGTTCTACCATCTCCTAAAATTACATTTCCTTTTACTCCAAATTACACTTCTCTCTTGGCATTACACTTTTTGACAAGGCCTGATGGGCAAAGCTGATTGAATGTTGTGGTTCATTGTGGTTTTACAATTTACTTATGTGTGAACAAATACTTTAATCGGAGAGTGAACAGGTGCAAAGTATGTTGTTGGTGTTGTTGTTTGTCCACTGATGTCAATATATCTGCTCCCAGACCTCTCGCACTTTCTAATTCCCTTATTTTCCCTCCCCACTGCCTCACTCCCTCTTCCTCACTCTTCTCCTGTCTTTCATTCACATACTCATAGTCAGGGGCACTACAGGCCTACGAGGCCTACAAAAAGAGAACGTGGTCTACCTATTGTGGCCCAAAAAAAATTGCATGTTGGTGATCTGATAGGTCTAAACTACTTACTGTGAAGTTTTGAATTAAAATTTCTTGCTCTTGTGTCTACAGCGGACATTTTAATGTCGCTATTTCTTAATGTTTGGATTAATAAAACTGAACCAAGATACTACCTGTCAGTGTGACCAAACTGCATAAAAAGCAATTGTTCATGACTAATTATCATTATTTCATGAAAAAGAGAATACAACATACACACACACACACATAAAACACTTAAATAGTATTGAAAACACTTAAATAGTATTGAAAATATATATATTTCATTTAATTACCTCCCTTGTTGTAACATGTAAAACTATTTCGCGTACCGTTAGATCAGTTTGAATGGCATATAAGCTATGCTTGTTAGTCCTGAATATTCCTGGACATTGTTTGTTCATGCCATTTAAGAAATAAAGCTGTTCATACAATGGCAATTATTTTCACATTCCCAGGTCACTCAAAATACTGATCGCTTGTGAATAGGATTCAACTGTATTGCTACTAAATGATGCATCTTCACCCGAAGCCTTCTAAGTTTACATACACTTCATAACTGTTCCACACACTTGTTGTACTAGTCTTTGTAGTAACTTGTTGTACTAGTCTTTGTAGTAATAGGTAAGTGAGTTAGACATATATTACTTAAGAAACAATTCCATTCAACCAGTGTCAAAGAGTGCTTTTGCAGACTGAAGAATTACCACCACAGGTCTGGCCGTGAAGTGTTCATTAATCATCTGACAGCAGTCAGATTCATCACTGTCAGATTCATCTGGCTCACTGTTTTCCGCATCATGCGAACTATGGTTAGAGCAGTTATTGCATGCGGGGCTCAACTACTTTGGAAAAATGTTGGAATGATGCTTGCAGGTAGGCTGGTCCAGTGGTGGTGCTGTCTGTAGAAGTAGCAGAGTAGGAGCTTGAGGTGGTGTTAGATGTTCCCGACCAGTGCCGACACCGATTAGCAGAAGTCATAAAACTTCTGTAGCATGACTTATGGTATCTGAAAAAAAAGGTTGTACAATTACCATAGACCAAAACAATGTCATGATTAATGTACTCTTTTGAACAGAAAAAAACGCCAGTACTCAGTAGGTTGGTTGCTGGACACTTAAAAAATATATGTTAAAACATCCTTTAAATCAGACACGTTGCAGTGTGTGTGTCAGTAGGTGTAATTGGTGCAGCAAGTTTTGTCACCTAGATGTAAGTAAAGGGGGTTGTTTCCTTCTTTCTCTCTCTCTCTATTTCCTCCTACTCCCTCCCCTCTTTCTCTCCCTCTCTCTCACTTTCTCTTCCTCTCTCTCACATACACAAAATTAGGTTAGTCAGGGTTCCTGTCACCAGCATGACAACTCATTCCCAAACTATATATTGTGAAGATCGAGCCACAAATTAATAAACACATAAAGAAGAAAACAAATTAATGAACACACACACATACAAACAAGACTGTACATTACAAGTTGCATGACGTTATACATTGATACAGTGCCCCATGCCCCGAGTGAGATATCACCTTAGTTTTACACAGACACACATCACTTACTTTGCTTCAACAGCAAGCAGATCTGGTTTGTACTGCAAATCCCTCTGGATATCGTCTCTGCCCAGCTTACATGCTGCTTGCAGGAAATTGTGGCCATCACTTCCACCCTACAGACAAAAATACCATTACATTGTATACATAGCTGTCAAACACCATCACTTCCACTCTACAGACAAAAATACCACTACATTGTTAATACATAGCTGTAAAACGTACTCATCCAAATCTGCAGCAAACAAATTTCCATTCTTTATTATTGTTTTATTTTATTTTTATTATTTATTTTATTTTATTTATTTTTTTAATTTATTTATTTAATTTTTTTTGTTTGGGGGGGGGGGGGGGGGTAATATTACAACCTTGCAATCAACAAAATATTTAAGAAAGCACTTTTCAACAGCTTTGGTCTGTCAAGATGTGCTGTCACTGAAGTTAGATTTAAATCTAACTTGGTTAGCTTGCAAAACCAGGTAATAACCACTAACCAGGTTAAATAACCTTAGCTTGCAAAACCAGGTAATAACCACTAACCAGGTTAAATAACCTGGTTAGTGGTTATTACCTGGTTTTGCAAGCTAACTATGTCCTGCTTAAGGCTCCTTTTAATTATTACTACTGGCATTCAAAAACTGAAGGTATCAATCTGACTGTATATGCTACAAGTGCCATGTAAGACATTATGAAAACAATTATATCAGACAGAAATGCTTACCTGCACTAATGTTTCGCGTGTACTTGACCCGCTGCCTGTACATTTCGTCCATTTAATTTTCCTGCAAATGATGCACACAGCTGGCAGAACATTTGATGAACCTGCTCTACTTCTCAACCGTTGTGTTTTTACTGGGGAATTTTTCCGCACAAGAATGCCTTTAGCAGCCCGTTTTTTCTGCTTGGTCAATTCGGAGCTTGTGTGTGAATGTGGAATAACATGCCACATGGTATCCCTCTTCTGCGCTCAGTTCTGGCCTCTGAAGTAAACGTTCTGCCCTTTCACGTTCACTGCCGTCAAGTTTGACCCATTTTTTACTAAACTGTAACACAGTGGTCCACCTCTTATGCAAAAAACTGAAGATTTCTTCATTTTCTGAGCCTGGAATGCAGTGGATTGAACACATTATTTTTGTTGACTTCTAAACGGGGTCAAATGTGATTTTCTTCACAGAAGAGCAAGCTAAAGGGAAGAAACCACTGTCTTTAAAAAAAAATAAAATAAATAACGTCATCGAGCTTTAAAAAAAAAACTAAATTAATAGGGCTGTAATTTCAATCCCTAACTATCCAAATATAAATTTAAAATATTTGTGGGCTTATGCTAGCTTATTAAAAAACGAAAGAAATAGGTTGACAAATATTGGTAGACGTAAGATACCTTATTGCAACAAAACAAATGGTTGACCTAAGGTACCCAAAAACTGGTCGACCTAACACCCATCTTTTAGTTATTTTCCTTAGGTCGACCAGGTAAAAAACCTATATCTTTTTGTATATTGATTTTTACATAAAACTCACTACAAATGAAGAGCACTATGTTATTGAAGTGTTTGTAGAAACTTTCATTAAAGTGCACCTCCATAACACAGATATAGCCCTGGCAGCCGTAAGGTACCTTTTTTCATGGTAGCCCTAAGGGGGATTTATATTTTTATATATATATATATAAATATAAATCCACCCTTAGGGCTACCATTGAAAAAAGGTACCTTACGGCTGCCAGGGCTATATCTGTGTTATGGAGGTGCACTTTAATGAAAGTTTCTACAAACACTTCAATAACATAGTGCTCTTCATTTGTAGTGAGTTTTATGTAAAAATCAATATACAAAAAGATATAGGTTTTTTACCTGGTCGACCTAAGGAAAATAACTAAAAGATGGGTGTTAGGTCGACCAGTTTTTGGGTACCTTAGGTCAACCATTTGTTTTGTTGCAATAAGGTATCTTACGTCTACCAATATTTGTCAACCTATTTCTTTCGTTTTTAATAAGCTAGCATAAGCCCACAAATATTTTAAATTTATATTTGGATAGTTAGGGATTGAAATTACAGCCCTATTAATTTAGTTTTTTTTTTAAAGCTCGATGACGTTATTTATTTTATTTTTTTTAAAGACAGTGGTTTCTTCCCTTTAGCTTGCTCTTCTGTGAAGAAAATCACATTTGACCCCGTTTAGAAGTCAACAAAAATAATGTGTTCAATCCACTGCATTCCAGGCTCAGAAAATGAAGAAATCTTCAGTTTTTTGCATAAGAGGTGGACCACTGTGTTACAGTTTAGTAAAAAATGGGTCAAACTTGACGGCAGTGAACGTGAAAGGGCAGAACGTTTACTTCAGAGGCCAGAACTGAGCGCAGAAGAGGGATACCATGTGGCATGTTATTCCACATTCACACACAAGCTCCGAATTGACCAAGCAGAAAAAGGGCTGCTAAAGGCATTCTTGTGCGGAAAAATTCCCCAGTAAAAACACAACGGTTGAGAAGTAGAGCAGGTTCATCAAATGTTCTGCCAGCTGTGTGCATCATTTGCAGGAAAATTAAATGGACGAAATGTACAGGCAGCGGGTCAAGTACACGCGAAACATTAGTGCAGGTAAGCATTTCTGTCTGATATAATTGTTTTCATAATGTCTTACATGGCACTTGTAGCATATACAGTCAGATTGATACCTTCAGTTTTTGAATGCCAGTAGTAATAATTAAAAGGAGCCTTAAGCAGGACATAGTTAGCTTGCAAAACCAGGTAATAACCACTAACCAGGTTATTTAACCTGGTTAGTGGTTATTACCTGGTTTTGCAAGCTAACCAAGTTAGATTTAAATCTAACTTCAGTGACAGCACATCTTGACAGACCAAAGCTGTTGAAAAGTGCTTTCTTAAATATTTTGTTGATTGCAAGGTTGTAATATTACCCCCCCCCCCCCCAAACAAAAAAATTAAATAAATAAATTATAAAAATAAATAAAATAAAATAAATAATAAAAATAAAATAAAACAATAATAAAGAATGGAAATTTGTTTGCTGCAGATTTGGATGAGTACGTTTTACAGCTATGTATTAACAATGTAGTGGTATTTTTGTCTGTAGAGTGGAAGTGATGGTGTTTGACAGCTATGTATACAATGTAATGGTATTTTTGTCTGTAGGGTGGAAGTGATGGCCACAATTTCCTGCAAGCAGCATGTAAGCTGGGCAGAGACGATATCCAGAGGGATTTGCAGTACAAACCAGATCTGCTTGCTGTTGAAGCAAAGTAAGTGATGTGTGTCTGTGTAAAACTAAGGTGATATCTCACTCGGGGCATGGGGCACTGTATCAATGTATAACGTCATGCAACTTGTAATGTACAGTCTTGTTTGTATGTGTGTGTGTTCATTAATTTGTTTTCTTCTTTATGTGTTTATTAATTTGTGGCTCGATCTTCACAATATATATAGTTTGGGAATGAGTTGTCATGCTGGTGACAGGAACCCTGACTAACCTAATTTTGTGTAGTGAGAGAGAGGGAGAGAAAGAGGGGAGGGAGTAGGAGGAAATAGAGAGAGAGAAAGAAGGAAACAACCCCCTTTACTTACATCTAGGTGACAAAACTTGCTGCACCAATTACACCTACTGACACACACACTGCAACGTGTCTGATTTAAAGGATGTTTTAACATATATTTTTTAAGTGTCCAGCAACCAACCTACTGAGTACTGGCGTTTTTTTCTGTTCAAAAGAGTACATTAATCATGACATTGTTTTGGTCTATGGTAATTGTACAACCTTTTTTTTCAGATACCATAAGTCATGCTACAGAAGTTTTATGACTTCTGCTAATCGGTGTCGGCACTGGTCGGGAACATCTAACACCACCTCAAGCTCCTACTCTGCTACTTCTACAGACAGCACCACCACTGGACCAGCCTACCTGCAAGCATCATTCCAACATTTTTCCAAAGTAGTTGAGCCCCGCATGCAATAACTGCTCTAACCATAGTTCGCATGATGCGGAAAACAGTGAGCCAGATGAATCTGACAGTGATGAATCTGACTGCTGTCAGATGATTAATGAACACTTCACGGCCAGACCTGTGGTGGTAATTCTTCAGTCTGCAAAAGCACTCTTTGACACTGGTTGAATGGAATTGTTTCTTAAGTAATATATGTCTAACTCACTTACCTATTACTACAAAGACTAGTACAACAAGTTACTACAAAGACTAGTACAACAAGTGTGTGAAACAGTTATGAAGTGTATGTAAACTTAGAAGGCTTCGGGTGAAGATGCATCATTTAGTAGCAATACAGTTGAATCCTATTCACAAGCGATCAGTATTTTGAGTGACCTGGGAATGTGAAAATAATTGCCATTGTATGAACTGAACAGCTTTATTTCTTAAATGGCATGAACAAACAATGTCCAGGAATATTCAGGACTAACAAGCATAGCTTATATGCCATTCAAACTGATCTAACGGTACGCGAAATAGTTTTACATGTTACAACAAGGGAGGTAATTAAATGAAATATATATATTTTCAATACTATTTAAGTGTTTTCAATACTATTTAAGTGTTTTATGTGTGTGTGTGTGTGTATGTTGTATTCTCTTTTTCATGAAATAATGATAATTAGTCATGAACAATTGCTTTTTATGCAGTTTGGTCACACTGACAGGTAGTATCTTGGTTCAGTTTTATTAATCCAAACATTAAGAAATAGCGACATTAAAATGTCCGCTGTAGACACAAGAGCAAGAAATTTTAATTCAAAACTTCACAGTAAGTAGTTTAGACCTATCAGATCACCAACATGCAATTTTTTTTGGGCCACAATAGGTAGACCACGTTCTCTTTTTGTAGGCCTGTAGTGCCCCTGACTATGAGTATGTGAATGAAAGACAGGAGAAGAGTGAGGAAGAGGGAGTGAGGCAGTGGGGAGGGAAAATAAGGGAATTAGAAAGTGCGAGAGGTCTGGGAGCAGATATATTGACATCAGTGGACAAACAACAACACCAACAACATACTTTGCACCTGTTCACTCTCCGATTAAAGTATTTGTTCACACATAAGTAAATTGTAAAACCACAATGAACCACAACATTCAATCAGCTTTGCCCATCAGGCCTTGTCAAAAAGTGTAATGCCAAGAGAGAAGTGTAATTTGGAGTAAAAGGAAATGTAATTTTAGGAGATGGTAGAACAAAACTTAATTACACACATAAAATAACCACACATAAAAAATGCTTAACTTCTTTTTATTTTTTATTTTATTTCAAAATAAAATTTGCATCCAGAGGTGCCAACCCCCTAATCTTCTTGTCAGTATTTCCGGACCCGTTTGTCAGTGTTTTTTAACACTTGTCAGTATTTTTTTTTTCTCGCAAAAACCTAGCCTATGACACTATAAAGTAACGACAGGCTTCCCTCTGAAACAGAAGGCTATTTTCAATCCTCTAAAATCACGATAAAAATCAGCTTGTTGAACACCACACTTATTTTACTCTAAAATCACCATGAAAATCAGCTTGTTGAACACAGCGACGTTCAGTGAGTGCAGGAGTACTATTATGAGACCAGAAACCGGTACAGAAGCACCGCTGGCAAAGATAAACGATCGAATAACGAATAACGAATCTTTATTGTCCCCATTTGCACAAGGATATTTGTGTGTGATGCACAGTAACTGTTGGCATATTAAGAAGACAACACAAAGGTTAGCGTACATGTATGTATACAATAAAGAAACGGTAGCGGATATTAGAACACCTTAATGCATAACAATACTAAAAAAATCTCAAGACTATTAGTGCCATTTTCTCAATCATTCACGCTTTCTCATGACCATGCTAATCCTTGCACATTCATTCTTATCCACGCACCGACTCATCCCACACACACCCTTAATACATTTAAGAGGCTCACTGTAGTTACGCTAGTCGTTCTAGGGTTACACATTACACACTTCCACTGTCAACGCTATGTCAACATTGTTGTTTCCCTTCACTAACTACAGGGGAGTGGGGTTTTTACATACATTATAAGAAAATAGGTAACAACAATAGGCTGCTGAGCAAATTAAATGGTGTATACACATGACTAGTTACAACTAGAGACATTCCGCAACGAATACATCAGTAAACTGTTATTACTTCAAAAACATATGACTTAGATTTAACATTGCTAATAAAATCATGGTACTACGTAGGCATCACGGATCAGGGTCACGTATGATTATGAACCACTTAATTAAGAAACAGCCACTCACATACACCTTACTATGTGTGCATCACATTCGCATACACACACTCACACACCCAAACACGCACACACACGCCCACACACACATGCACGCACAATGTCACAGGAATACGTAGTCAATCAACTGCTCTATGCACTGATGTAGTATCCATGGCTCTATGACTATAGGTTTGCGGGTCAGTCTGCATATCTCTGCTACACTGCGCGCGCACACACGCGCGCGCACACACACACACACACACCACCACCACACCACACAGTCATAATACTGTTTTTCTGTGGCACATGACTTAGTGCACACTCTCTCTCTCTCTCTCTCTCTCTCTCTCTCTCTCTCTCTCTCTCTCTCTCTCTCTCTCTCTCTCTCTCTCCGGCAACTTTTCCTCCGTATTTTTATAAAAGCTACCGTATTTCCGTATTTAATTCACTTCGACGGAATTAAATACGGTCAATCCGTACTGGTTGGCACCTCTGCATCACAGGAGGCTTGGTCATTGGGCTTGATCTTTGGTGTTTTGGAAGAATCGGCTAAGTTGTCTGGGATGTTGGTATTCTGGCAGTCTCTTCTGTGTTGGCTTCACAGGGAGGCTTGGTCATATTTATCCTGTAAACCAAAAGTATCAGACATAATCACTTCCATCTTACATAATAAATATACTGAATATCAACAGAATTGCATTGGACCCAACAAACAATTATTGGAAAGTATGAAAACAAACCAAAAAATATTCCTTCTTTTCGCGTTAGAATCCTTCAAAATCTTGAGCTAAAAGTGACCCTAAACAAATGGTATATTATTCAGTTATGTACCGGCAGCTTACTGGCTGCTGTGCTGTGCTAGACTTCAAAATTGTGGTTTTAAGTTAAGCATTTTTCGCAAGCGTACACAAAAAGTATCTCCGGAACTAACCAAGTTATCAAATTATTATATAATATTCTAAAAATTTTTTTTAATTTTATATAAATATCTCACATAACTATCAAACCACCAATACCCAATCCCAACCATACACACCCAAATTCATCATAAAAAAACCCCCCCCCCCCCCCCCCCACACCCCCCAACCCCCCCCCCCCCACCTCTCCTCCACCCCCCCCCCCCCCCCCCCCCCCCCCCCCCCCCCCTGTACATAATTCAGTACAAACTTATCTACCAAAAAATAAAACATTAAAGATCCAAACACCCTCTCCTAGAAAATACATGTGTCCATGATCAACATGACAACTAAGAATATTTCCACAATCCGAAGTAAAATTTATTCTTTTCAATAATGAGGTCAATCAATGATTAAAAAGAAGTAATTGCAATGGCAAGTCCAGAAGAAGAAGCACAGGTATGGGTACAGTAAAACAAACACTTAAAACACACACACACACAGGTTTGGGTACAGTAAAACAAATACTTAAAACAACACACACACACACACACACACACACACACACACACACACACACATAAACAAAACAAAAAAACACATACCTTGAGTGGGAGTCGTAAAGCTGGGAATTCCTCAGACATGCTACTACCAGTTTGTGCATCCGGAGGGTAGTCTGGATCCTGAAATAGCATTCATTGTGTTTACTATGGCGCACATAAATTAGAACATTTCTATTCCAGAAGAAAGCACAGGTATGGGTACAGTAAAACAAATTTTTCAATTAAAACAACACACACACACACACACACACAGAGGTATGGGTACAGTAAAACAAACACTTTACATTACATTATTATTGCTTTAAGTCCAGCGGACTCTTCCGAGCCAAATCAGGACCGGACAACCCCCGATCTGCATTAGATCTGCTGAAACAACCCTAGTGGTAAAACTGAAAGCTCTCCACCAGCCAGTCACTTTACAATAAAGACATCCCACGCAGTGGACGGCTGAGGCTTCACTCCAACTTATTGAACCCCCGTTTACAAAAACGAAATAGAATACAAACATCATTATAAATTATCAACAAAATACATACATATAAAATGCCTACATTGCTAAATAATATCATAGGAAGCCCTAGTGACCACCTGGCAGAAAGCGTCCAATATTCCCAAGCTGATCCAACAGACCTCATACACAAACAAGGAGTCTTGTCCCGGAAGAATTTTCAAGAAAAAAGGTAGGAGACTGGTCTAGCGAAGAAGACGATAGTATAGCAGATGGATAGAAAAGAGCAAGAATGAGAAAGAGCAAATGAGAAAGACAGCGACAGTGGGAATTTAAAGCACTAAATTTCCAGAAAGTGGGGATACTATTTATACTGAAACCCCCGGCACCCCAACGGGGGTAAACAAACACTTAAAACAACACACACACACACACACAAACAAAACAAAAAAACACATACCTTGAGTGGGAGTCGTAAAGCTGGTAATTCCTCAGACATGCTACTACCGTGGCAGTTTGTGCATCCGGAGGGTAGTCTGGATCCTGAAATAGCATTCAATGTGTTTACTATGCACATACATTAGAACATTTCTATCCACGACATGCTAATTTTCTTTTTATTACAATTCATATCACAAGGAACAAGAAGAGCAAATATTCATGATTCACCTCTGAGGAATTGATTGATTGATTGAAATTGAATGATTGTTGCTTTAGGTCCAGCAGACTCTTCCGAGCCAAATCAGGACCGGACAACCCCCGATCCACATAAAAGATCTGCTGAAACAACCCTAGTGGGAAAATTGAATGCCCTCCACCGGCCAGTCACTTTACAATAAAGACATCCCACGCAGGGGACGGCTGAGGCTTTACCCCAACTACTCAAACCCCCGGTTACAAAAACAAAATAGAATACAAACATCATTATAAATCATCAACAAAACACATACATATAAAATGCCTATAGTGCTAAATAATAACATCATAGGAAGCCCTAGTGACCACCCGGCAGAAAGCGTCCAACACTCCCAAGCTGATCCAACAGACCTCATACACATAACACAAACAAGGAGTCTTGTCCAAGAAGAGTTTTCAAGAAAAAAGGTAGGTCATTGATCTAGAGAAGAAGAAGATAGTATAGCAGAGTGATAGGACAGATCAGGAATGGGAAAGAGCAAATGAGGAAGACAGCGACAGTGGGAATTTAAAGCACTAAATTTCCAGAAAGTGGGGATACTATTTATACTAAAACCCCCGGCACTCCAACGGGGGTACTGTTGCCGCAGTGAATCGGTCTTGCCTACAAAGTCAAGACAGGTTTTCAACTGGGGCTTTCACTTTTCCCTTTATAGGTTAGAACAATCTACAGTGGCAAGATTGCTCATGACCCCAAGGGGTCCTCTGAGGAATTAAAATATAATGAGAATCTATTGCAAAAGATAGGAGGTGCAAGAGAAAAAGTCAATTTTGATATTATTTTTACTATAACCATGCTGTAATAGCCTTGTACTAGCCTCCTATCATAACTAAGGGAGAAAGACAAGAGAATTCTGCAAAGAAGAAAACTTTCCCATAACCCCCAAACAAAAAAAACATCTCCATTTCCATAAAATTTATTCCTGCCTTGTTAAATGTTCTTTAAAAGTTCTACAAAGGTGGTATCATATCAGGACTAAACTCCTCATATGCATGCAGGATCTAAGAAAGTAACCAACATGATAACACTCAAAGCAAATTATCAACCCAGAACACTTTACAAATAAAGGCAACCCCCCACCGCCGTAGCTCAAGTGGTAGAGCGTTTGCCTGGCACACCGATATGACCCAGGTTCGAATCCCGTGGTGGGCGATATAAAATGTGGCCATTTTCACTATCCAATTTAGCAGTATGATTGCTCTGGTGGTTCAGTTCTGATTCAGGTCCCTACCCTTGTTTTCCTGGGATGGTTATCCCAGTCTGCCATATAACCAATGGTGGGTGTGGACGTTAAACCTCAATGTTCATTCAGGCAACCCACGCAGGGGACGCCGAGGCTCCTACTCTAATTTATCGAACCCCCGTTTACAAAACATATGGTCAGAACAGCTTCTCTTGTAAGTATTTTTAAATATTAATAATAATAATAATTAATAATAACAATAACAACAACAATAATAATAATAATTTAATAAAAATAAAGTGGTGTCAAGATCAATCATGCGGTAACTTCTGCGTCCTAGATTCTATTTTTTTTTATTTGATTATTTATGCCGTCATCAAATAAATCTTGTTCGTTGATAGTCTAGAAATAGAATGAAAACATCACACACAGACACACACACCCACACACAAAACAACCAAAAAGTACACAACGTCTTAGTACACATCGTTGGTTGGTTTATTAATGTCTTGTTCACCAAAGATGATAAGACAAAAAAAAAAAGGGGGGGGGGGGACATTTAAACAAATATAGCTACTGGTGTATCAATTAAGATTTTTGCCACGACAGAGCATAAATCTAAATCAAAGTCTGCTAGACTTGTTTTCCTGTCTATGACTGGAATAAACAAGGGGGTAATAACATTGCAATCAAAAAGAATATGTTTGTGAGAAGGGCTGGTTACACACACATTCAATATTTCTACAATATTTGGTCCGCACAGCATCTAGTAGTATTCTATATGACATAGAATAAATTACTCTTGAAGTTTTGTAAATCACTGCGGTATTGAACATTGCCTTAGTATTAAAGGATTGTGTCATATTCCTTTCAATTTGGTTTTGCAATTCCTTGGATGATGGAAATATATCAAGGTATTTTGCATTAACATTTAGGGCTCCTTGCTTAGCTTTTCTGTCAACTATGTCATTATACACCAATCCACAGTGTGAAGGTACCCAGCAAAAGCTTTTACACATCGTCCGATCTAGTAGTGTTCACATCGCCGAAATTTAGTAGGCCTACACAACGACTTAGTACACATTGCACATGCATAGTACACAACGTCCGTAACCCTTCTACTAGTCTAGGTGTACTCAAATAGGCCTACATGTAGGCTACTTGGGTTAAAAACTTGATCTATGTAGTCTATATCATATGGCTGTGGGCTAATGTTTCCATTTGATTTGTATAATGAAGTAATAAAGTATTTTTGCCTCGAAACACCCCCCCCCCCTTTTTTGTGTGTGTGTGGTTAAGGCCTAGATCTACTTTTTATTCCGACAGCTACAGATTTCCTGATAAAATCACAGGCTGTGAAGTCCGTAGGCCTTGCCTCAATTACATACTATACATAGTATGTAATTGAGGCAAGGCCTACGGACTTTACAGCCTGTGATTTTATCTGGAAATCTGTAGCTGTCGGAATGTAATTGAGGCAAGGCCTACGGACTTCACAGCCTGTGATAAAATTAGAGTAGGCTATTTTCAGAATTATTCAGTGTGAAATTCATTTGAAAACATTAGCCCACAGTCATACAGATAACACAGATGAAGTCTATATCCATATAAACCGAGTAACGAAATAAGGATAATTTGTGTCTAAGCAGGGTTAGCTAATTCTGAAGAAGAATCAGAAAAAATGCAATTGATAGGTTCGATTGAAACTTTGTAATCCTTCTTTTACCGTTCGAACACTACTGACACATTCCACAATGCTTTCGATTGATTTTAGAAAGCTACATATTAATCTGAACTCAAAAGAATCAAATACAAAGTCCACAATCAAACTACAAAATCCACAAAAATACTAACCTCGTGCGAGAATCATCCGCCATTTACAATCACCCTGGCATGCTGCTTGACGGTAAAACAGGTTATGCCATATGAAGATACGTTTAGATCCACGATGGCTCAGGGGTCGACTATATATCTCACAAAAAAATTGTGTTCCGCAAAACCAGAAGTAGCACGCATTCCTCGTTGTTTTTATTGTATTAAGAATAAGAAAAAACATAGAAAATAAAAATTTTTCGTAAACAACCCTCTCAGTTTAAACAATATTCCACAAATTATGGTGGTAGACAGAAGGTACCTTTTTTCAAGGGTTCACTTATATGCTCAATGTTTTGTTGGAAGATTGCTCTCAAATGGAACATTCCCAAATAGCAATTTCTTTACTGAAGAATCGTCTGCCTCTGGTTTATCGAATGCGCATGGAAACAATTCAGTTGGCCCAATGGTTAGTCAGTAAATCAGCAAAACCTTAGGTCGACCGAAATTCGGTTGACTTAAGTCTGAAGTGTTGCAAACAGGGGGTCTTAGGTCGACAGTTGGTTGACCGAAGTCATACTTACGATTTATATATATATATATATATATATATATATATATATATATATAATATATATATATATATATATATATATAAATATATATATATATATATATATATATATATATATATATATATATATATAGAACAATGAAAGTGATAAATCAATATTTAGCTAGAAATTAAATGCGTAGATAAATAAGAAATTGACATTTTTAAAACAATAATTCAAGAAGGAGATGTTTGTATTTGTTTGTGTGTATGTGTGAGAGAGACAGGGGGAGAGAGAGAGAGAGAGAGAGAGAGAGAGAGAGAGAGAGAGAGAGAGAGAGAGAGAGAGAGAGAGAGAGAGAGAAAGATAGTATAAATTCCGGCTTCTATACACTTCTTGCTTTCTCTATATACTATGGAGCGAAATATCGTTTTCTAAACAACCCCGTCACATTTCTATAAACAATCTTCCTTATAACCTCCTTTAGATCGGCTTTGCATGCATGGCTGCGACGTGGTACTGTACGCCAGAGTCGTAACACCAGAGATCTTGTAGAGTTCGTTTCTCACAGAAATAACCAAACATAAAAAAACAAGAAAAACTGCACAGGGACTCTTTTTTATCAGAAGGAAGACCTTAGTAGCCTTCCTGGCATTTTGTATTTTTAGACTTTGAAATAATCGAGTGGAATCAAAAAGAGGCAAAAGTCGGTGTGTCGGTTTGTTGCCAGTCGGTCTGTTCGTTGGAAGCCATATCTTACAGGCCTATTGACCGGATTTTGACCCAACTTAATAGGTTACCTAGGTTAGTGGCCTGCCTTCTGTGCCATTATATTTGCTCTAACGCGAAGGTCAAGGTCACTGGAATCGTTTTGCTGCTAAACGCGTTTTGTTCAATCTCTCAAGAACGGCTATATCGATTTCGTTGAGTTTTAATATGCAGGTACCTAAGATTATGGACCATCCTTCAGAAACGGTCCAGTTCTCAGACAGTTGGTCAATCAGTCGGTGCGTTGTTCCGAATGTCTTTTTTTTTGGTTTAGAATACAACGTTTGCCTTCTAAAGAATACTTGAACCCAAACTTATCATTCTTACTTTACAGATACTTTGACTACTGCTAAGCACGTCAGGTCATTCTTATTTGTACTTTTCAAAGGTCAAGGTCATTGTGCTTCATCCTTTCCAAAACACGTTTTGCGCTGTATCTAAACACTAGCTTAGCTAATTTGGATAATTTTTGTTTGTTTGCAGGTAGTTCAGAGCATGGCCTATCATTCCATGTTTTCCTTTCGCTTAGTCATGATAGACCCGAGTCACAACACCGCCAAGTAAGCTTACATTAACACTTTTGAAAATGCGTATTTTCTGCTTTGTGTGTGCAAGTGGATGGAAATACATTTGAATGGTGTCCCATCTTGCTTTTGTTGTTGCTGCAAGTGTACCCGTATTCTTCAAAGTTCCAAGAATGACCACGAGTTTCTTGAGAACTTTTGAAGCCTTCCATTTTTATCAACGCTAATGCCAAGGATTTGAATTGGAAAATCTGTGATTTTTTTAAGACTGTTGTTTGAGGTGGTTGGATAGTTAAACCAATCTTAAACTGCTGCTAATACTCCACAAACAGCAACGTGCATATGCATGTACCGCTTGCAGTGAGATTCCAATCCAAACATGCGATGTAGGTCCAAACACGCTCTGTTGCTTGAAGCGCTTCGTTTATTTATTTATTTATTTATTTATTCACTTTCATCTCTCATCATGATACTCATCACCAGTATTCCTATTGTTACCTACAGAGTGCAGTGTTTGTTTTACTAGTTTATTGAATCCATTTGCATTCGATCCAACCCCCCAACTCTTCATCCATGTCGGCATCTTTTGATCCAACGTTTTCCAGTTCGTCGTAGTTACCTATGTGTTACGTTGAAATGCGAACGAAAATATGTCGGAAACGCGCACGATAGATCTAATCGTTTCGTTTTGCAAAGTATTCAATAATGGAGTTTATTTACCTTTGATTTGAGTTTGCATTGTTGTTAGGAGAGGCTTTGTATAACGTTGATAATTTGCGTTAGTCGATATTATTTGAGAATCTTCTGGATATGCGTGTTTACTCTTGATAGAAATTTCCTGATACATGTAGAAGCAAGAGGTCGTTCTGGAAGATATAAAAATATGTATTGACGTAAGTCAGTGATGACGATCTTTTATTCGATTGGTGGCAGTACGTCATTTTCTACCATGTACGAAATCTTTCCGGAAAAGAGAGAGGTTATTTAATCGTGTGCAGAGTTGCTGTTGAGAGAGTAAAGTTGTTGATAGTGATTTAGAGAGTTGCTGTGAAAGTTGTTGAGTTGAGTTGAGAATTGTATGCAGTTGTTGATGTGTGCTGAATAAAAGTGGAAAACTTCATACGTCGACTTTGTGACTTGTATGCTGTTTGGACGGGCTGTGTGAATAAACGAATCTGAGTTACACAACTATCAGGAATTCAAGCATCGGGGCTGAATCAGATACTGATAAAGAAAAACACCATCATCGAACTGAGTGTAACATTTTGGGGGTCAAGCCGCGATTCACGCCATAGCCAAGGGTTCAACTGCTACAACAAGCGAGTCAACGTTACGAGAGGCAGTCATCGAGGGTAGCCGCCATCAAGTTGCGTCGAGAGGGGCCAACATACTGGGACTACATCACCGATAGGTTCGGGTTGACTGCAAGGGCGTGTAGTCGCTGAAGAGTTGCTTCGTGAGCGAACAACAGATCGGGACTACGTGGCTGCCGTAAGACTACGTCGAGGGACAGTCTCGGAGCTACATCGCCAGTATTAGAGAGAGCGACGAGTGGACGTCGCGTCTACTTCAGCACAGGAGCGTGTACATCAACACCAGCGTGGTGCAGCGTCGCATACGACGAGGACAGCTGGGCCTGCGTCAGCGAAGGCGACTAGTGACAAGCATCAGCGCTACTGCAGAAAGCGTGCTGTTCTAGAACAGTCTAGAAAGGTACAGCACAGTCAAGAACTTTCCAGAAAAAAAGAACTCTCCAGTCAAGAACTTTCCAGAGAAAGAACTTTCCAGAAGCATCAAGATGGCTGACTTCTGGCAGAAAGGGATTGCACTGAATCTGAAAGGCAAACAGCTGACGGAGTACGTCAAGTCTCAGGAGAGAATACAAGAAAGAGAAGAACAACGTCAGCGTGAAGAAAGAGAAGATGAGCGACGGCGTGAAGAAAGAGAATTTGAACTGAAGCGTCTGGAAATTGAACAGCAGCGGCAAGAAAGAGAAGATGAGCGCAGGCGTGAGGAAAGAGAAGCTGATCGTCAGTACCAGCTAGAGTTGGCGCGTATCCAGAACAATCAGCATGCGCCACAAGTCACCAACGACCACATGGCTCCAAAATTGCCAGCTTTCGTCGACGGGAAGGACCAGATCGACAGTTATTTGGCGAGATTTGAAAGGTTTGCCAAAAGCTCTAACTGGCAACCTCAAGACTGGGCGATTCGACTAAGTGCACTTCTGACGGGAGAAGCACTCGACGTCTACACCAGATTGTCGGACGATGACGCTAAAGACTACGACGTCTTGAAAGAGGCCCTATTGCAGTGCTACAACTTTACAGAGAAGGGCTACCGTAAACGCTTCCGTGAATGCCGGCCTAAGTCAGGCGAGACGCCAAAGCAGTTTGTGGAGCGCCTGTCGTCATATCTACACAAGTGGGTGGAGTTATCAGGCGAAACGAAGTCTTACGACAGTCTCCATGACCTGATCGTGAAGGAACAATTTCTCAATGCCTGTCACAAGGACCTAGCGACCCACTTAGAAGAACAAAAGCTGCAGACGCTTAAAGATGTGACTGAGGCTGCTGAAAGATATCTCATCGCTCATGGGAAAACCCTGGGGCCACCCAGCGCGACGAAACATTTTCAGAAGACTGGAAACCATGTGAACCAGATCCAGGGAAGCCAGACGAGCCAGAGACAGACAGACTCCACGCCTCCTCCCAGGGAAGGGCATTCAAGGGGCTGTTTCACCTGCAACGCTACAGACCACAGAGCGGCTAACTGTCCTCAAAACAAAAGTAGCGGACAGCGGAGCAGTACGGACAATTCAGCGGCGGGCAACCGGCAGAGGCGGTTCTCCAATCAACGGCAAACCAGTAGATCTGACCATCAAGTGTGCGGCGGGAGCGTCATTCTTCCGAGTGAGACCGAGCGCACAGCTACCCCTGCGGACGTGCAAGAGTGCATGACCGATGGCCAACTTCTCCTTGCCAACGGAAAATCCATCCCCGTCGTCGCCAGCGCAGCTGTGACCGTCCAGAACATGCCTGTTTCCAAGGGACGCGTTGGAAATCATGAAGTGACTGTTTTAAGAGACTCTGGCTGCAGTGGGGTCATCGTCAGAGAAGACCTAATCGCTAAAGAACAGTTCACTGGCGATTCAAAATGGACACTTATGGCCGACAGCAAATGTGTGAGAGCGCCAGTTGCGAAGATTCATGTCAACACCCCTTTCTACATAGGCGAAGTCGAAGCGGTTTGCCTGAAGAAGCCGCTGTATGATTTGATGATCGGGAATATCGACGGCGCGAGACGACCCGACGACCCCGATCCAGAATGGAGTCCTGCCTCAACCCAACGCGTCGAAGTTGTGGAGGAGGATCCATTGCCATTTCCCGATGGAGACCTTTCAGAGCTGCTACGGGACAATGTGGCTACTCCGGCTCAGCCCTGCCGACCAGAGATCGTCGGTGCTGTTACTACCAGGGCCCAGGCCAAGAGAGACAAGGTGTCTACGCCACTGAAGGTCGCCGACAACTCCAAAGCTGCCATCGTGGACAGAGATAAGCTGATTCAGCTCCAGGAAGCTGATAGCACTTTAAACAAGTATAGGAACCGCCAAGACCACGTGACCAAGGGCAGTGGCACGGTCTATTTTGAGGTGAAGGCCAAGATCCTGTACAGAATCTTCCAGCACCCGAGGGTCAACGGAGGTAAACCACTACGTCAAGTACTGGTACCATTACCCTTAAGGCGCCAGGTGATGGAAGTAGCGCATGACTCAATTATGGGAGGTCACCTAGGTATCAAGAAGACGTCAGACAGAATCCAGGCGGTGTTCTACTGGCCAGGACTTCATGCGGACGTCAGCCGTTTCTGCCGATCGTGTGACATTTGCCAGAAGACCATACCTCGAGGAAGGGTCCCGAAAGTGCCTATGCAGAGGATGCCTCTGATCGACCGACCTTTCAAGAGGGTGGCCTTAGACTTAATCGGCGAAATAAGACCTCCGAGTGAAGAAGGTCATCGGTGGGTACTGACTTTAGTGGACTATGCGACTCGGTACCCAGAAGCAGTGCCTCTGAAGAAGATTGACACTGAAACTGTTGCAGAGGCGCTGGTGGACATGTTCAGTAGACTTGGAGTGCCTGAAGAGATCCTGACAGACCTCGGGACGCAGTTCGTCTCTGACTGCATGAAGGAGGTCAACAGACTGCTGAGCATCCGGCATTTGACTACGACACCCTACCATCCAATGTGCAACGGGCTCGTCGAAAAGTTCAATGCTACGCTGAAGTCCACCCTGAAGAAACTGTGCAACGAGCAGCCCAGACAATGGCATCGCTACATCAACGCCCTACTTTTCGCCTATAGAGAAGTGCCGCAGGAGTCCACCGGCTTTTCTCCGTTCGAGCTGCTGTACGGAAGAACCATCCGAGGACCGATGCACATCCTGAAAGAACTGTGGACGAAAGAAGTAGAAACCCCAGAGGTGAAGAACAGCTACCAGTACGTGTTTGAGCTACGGGAGAAGCTGGAGCAGACTCTCGAGATAGCCAGAGAAAACCTGAAGAAGTCCCAGGACTGTGGAAAGCACTACTATGATCGTAGGGCTGTGAACAGGAAGTTTAAACCTGGCAACAAAGTGCTGGTGCTGCTACCTACCGACCACAATAAGTTGCTGATGCAGTGGAAAGGCCCGTACGAAGTGGAGACCGTGGTGGGAATCAACGACTACAAGGTGAAGGTCGGCCAGCATTCCAAGATATACCACGCCAACCTCCTTAAGCTGTACGTGGAAAGGCCATCAGAGACTGTACACGCAGCAACAGCAGCTGAGATCGACGACAGCTTTGACAGCGAGGAACTGTTGGAACTTGGAGACTTCCACAGTAAAGAAGGCATTGATGATGTTAAGCTAGGACCAAGCTTGACGGAAGGTCAGAAGATGGAGCTCAAGGACCTTATGGGCGAGTTTCCCCTTAACTTCAGCGATGTCCCAGGCTCTACGACTTTGGTCGAACATGAAGTCCACCTCACTTCAAATATTCCCGTTCGATCAAAACCCTTCCCGATCCCTTTCAAGGCCCGTGAATCCTTGAAGAAAGACATCGATGAGATGCTGAAGATGGGCATCATCAGGGAGTCCAGTTCACCCTACGCGTCCCCTGTCGTGGTCGTGAAGAAGAAGGACGGGAGCAATAGAGTATGCATCGACTACAGAAAGGTTAATAAGATCACCGTCTTCGATCCCGAGCCGATGCCTACGGCAGCAGACCTCTTCCGCCAATTATCGGGGAGTAAAATCTTCTCAAAAATTGACCTCAGCAAGGGTTATTGGCAAGTCCCCGTGCGTCAACAGGACATACCAAAGACTGCTTTCATAACTCCTGATGGGACGTACGAGTGCCTAAGGATGCCCTTTGGCATGGTCAACAGCGGAGCTACCCTGAAGAGAGGTATGAGGAAGATGCTCAAAGGGATGGACAACGTCGTGTGTTACTGGGACGACCTGCTAGTCCACACCCAGACCTGGAAGGAGCATCTGCAGACCTTGAGGGAGCTGTTCCACCGTCTTCAAGAGGCCAACCTGACCGTGAGACCCAGTAAGTGCATTCTGGGGACTGACAACGTCGACTTTATCGGCCATTCGCTGAAAGAAGGACAAAAGGGGCTTCTGCTAGAAAACGTCACCAAAATTCTGAATGCTCCACGTCCCCAAACCAAGAAGCAGGTGCGATCTTTCCTGGGGTTGGCTGGATATTACAGGGAGTTTGTACCGAATTACTCCGCCATCACAGCACCCTTGTCGGACCTGGTGCGGAAAGGCTGTCCTAATCAAGTGGAGTGGGGACCGTCTCAGGAGAAGGCATACCAGACTGTGCGCGACCTCCTTTCGAAGGATCCGGTGCTACGACTGCCCGACACTTCCAAGGTATTCGTCTTAAGAACAGACGCAGCGGACGAAGGCATCGGCGCCATACTGATGCAAGAACACGAAGGGAAACTATTTCCGGTCAGTTACGCCAGCAAGAAGCTGTCCAGGGCTGAGAAAAATTACTCGACCATGGAGAAAGAGTGCCTTGCCATCATATGGGGTATCCGGAAGTTCGAACTGTACCTTCAAGGAGTGAAGTTCGTGCTACAGACTGATCACAAGCCGCTAACTTACTTGAACTCTGCCAAGTTTGTGAACAGTCGGATCATGAGATGGGCTATGTACTTGCAGAACTTTAACATGCGAGTAGAATCTATCAAAGGATCAGACAATGTTGGTGCGGACTTCCTCAGCAGAGTGTGTGAGTAAAGAACATTGACTCTGTGTGAATGAACTGTGAACATTGACAATATCCAGACGGATTTGAAGATGAAAACCATTGACTCTGTGTGAATGAACTGAGAACGTTGATAATGTTCAGACAGTCAACTTTGTTTGTGCATTACGTTTCAACGTTGTTGAAAGAAATTGGGTAAATTTCTTCTTGAGTGGGGGGTTATGTTACGTTGAAATGCGAACGAAAATATGTCGGAAACGCGCACGATAGATCTAATCGTTTCGTTTTGCAAAGTATTCAATAATGGAGTTTATTTACCTTTGATTTGAGTTTGCATTGTTGTTAGGAGAGGCTTTGTATAACGTTGATAATTTGCGTTAGTCGATATTATTTGAGAATCTTCTGGATATGCGTGTTTACTCTTGATAGAAATTTCCTGATACATGTAGAAGCAAGAGGTCGTTCTGGAAGATATAAAAATATGTATTGACGTAAGTCAGTGATGACGATCTTTTATTCGATTGGTGGCAGTACGTCATTTTCTACCATGTACGAAATCTTTCCGGAAAAGAGAGAGGTTATTTAATCGTGTGCAGAGTTGCTGTTGAGAGAGTAAAGTTGTTGATAGTGATTTAGAGAGTTGCTGTGAAAGTTGTTGAGTTGAGTTGAGAATTGTATGCAGTTGTTGATGTGTGCTGAATAAAAGTGGAAAACTTCATACGTCGACTTTGTGACTTGTATGCTGTTTGGACGGGCTGTGTGAATAAACGAATCTGAGTTACACAACTATCAGGAATTCAAGCATCGGGGCTGAATCAGATACTGATAAAGAAAAACACCATCATCGAACTGAGTGTAACACTATGCGAAGCAAAATCATCACTATACCTCAACCATCACCACCACCACCACTACTACCATCATCCTTCTCCTCCTCCTCCTCCTCCTCCTCCTCCTCATCATCATCATCATTATAATCACCATCATCACCACCACCAATAACACCACTA
>CM072513.1:607039-639539 GCA_036898135.1 Oncomelania hupensis | reverse complement strand
GAGAGAGAGAGAGAGAGAGAGAGAGAGAGAGAGAGAGAGAGAGAGAGAGAGAGAGAGAGAGAGAGAGAGAGAGAGAGAGAGAGAGAGAGAGAGAGAGAGGCGAGCTATATAAGACTTTATTTTCTTTGTTTCTTAACATCTTTTCTTTTCTGTTTTTTTTTCTTTCTTCTATGTTCGTTTGTTTCCTTCAGCCTGCTCGCTTTCCAGCGCCCCTCCCCCTCTCTCCCGCTACCTCTCCCCTGCTTTCGTCACAATCATTCTAATTTCAGTTCCTGCTCCTCATTTTCGTACCCTTTGCTCTCTATGTTATGGACAAAATATAAATTATGACCTCATGTGAATTATAGAAATAAACATTGAATGTTGACGTGGCTTATCTACAGGTACAGGCGCCTAAAAGAGAAACGCAGTGAAAAATGCGTGACCAACATGCTTAGTCAATTAACAAAGGGATAGTACTGCGGCACTGTGGTATCTCATGACGCTTAGTATCATGGAGCCCTTTGCTAGAAACTCGCCTTGAACTTATATCAGAGAGTCCAATGTCCCTTTAAGCTCCGTACACGCCAATCGGAGAACTTTCACCTCAATAAAGGGGAAAAATAAACTCTTGTATGAACATACTATTTAGTGTAACATGAGGTTTAAAAAAAGGATACAAGATTTCATGTTAAAGTTGTAAGTCTTCCTAGTACTATTGAAGAACTATTATACAGAGTGACCGCTTACTCGTGAGGTGGGTGGTCACACGACACAGCTCACGAGGGCGCCCTTGGCAAGGGCCGTGAAGTGGCCACAAGCCTGAACGTCAAGTGGCGGAAACTGACCACTGCCTGGACAAACGCGGGCTGCAAGTTTGACAGGCAACGGAGATTAAGAGCACACAACAGAGTATCGTTGACACTGAGGCGCTTCAATCATTCTGACTTTCAGAGATTGATGAAGAATGAACACTGCATGAAGTATAACGTCTACATTCGCCATTGGCGATGTGGCAGAAAGGGATGACCCTCCTATGAAAGAGGACACAACGTCAGTCACTTCTAATGCCGTAAAAAGGCCCCAATGGGAGAACGATCAAAGTCATAAAAAAATTTCTTTGGAGTTATTGCCCTTTTATTGTAACCCTGGGTTCATACTTTGTCTACCTGAAGTGACTAATCGAAAAACGATCGGAGTCCTCAGTTATGGAAATTTAAAAAGACACCACACATTGGCAGAACGATCCGAGTCCTATGTTTACAGCGACAAAACGATCAAGCTGGTTGTCAGCTGACTTATTTGCTATCACACGACATGTGGGAGTCAATCCCACGCTGTTTTAGTTCAGCGTCTGCTTTAAAGATGGCGGAAAGCAGCATTGCAATTTGTGACTTTGATCGTTCTTTCATTGAACCTTTTTTTTTTCTTCGATTTGGTACATGCAATAAAAATGACACTTATTGTAAAGCATTATTTTTAGAGCATTTCGATTCTGTTGTGTTTGGTGTAAGTAATAATAATAATAATAATAATTAACATTTATATAGCGCCCTTTCTAATGAAAGCTCAGAGCGCTTTACATTCACATAAGACACTTCTTCTAAGAACTAAAATGACTAAACAATAACAATATAAAAACATGGTAAACAAAACATACAGAATTTAATTACATAATATAAACACGCACACACACACACCTATACACCTACACCCACACACACACACACGCACACACACACACACCCACACACACACATAATATATATATATATATATATATATTTATATATATATATATATATATATATATATATATATATATATATATATATATATATATATATATATATATATATATATATATATATATATATACAAGCAGTTACGATAATACATAAACACTTCTCCCTCCTCTAATCCTCTCCCCCCCCCCCCCTCTCAAAAAACAAAACAAAACTCATTACATTACGTGGTTATTGCTTTAGGTCCAGCGGACTCTTCCGAGCCATATCAGGACCAGAGAAGTGAAAGAGGACTCACCCTTGATCCGCATAAAAGATCTGCCGAAACGACCATAGTGGTAACACTGCAGGCAATCTACCAGCCGGTCACTTTACAATAAAGACATCCCACGCAGGGGACGCTGAGGCTATACTCTAGTTTATCGAACCCCCGATTACAAAAACAAAATATAATACAGACATCATTATACAATATCAACAACACACATACATATAAAATGCCTACATTGCCAACTAATAACGTCATAGGAAGACCCAGTGACCATTTGGCAGAAAGCGTTCAATATTCCCAAGCTGATCCAGCAGACCTCACACACAAATGAGGAGCATTGTCCCGGAAGAGTTGTCAGGAAAAAAGGTAGGTGACTGGTTCAGCAAAGAAGAAGATAGTATAGTAGATTGATAGAACAGAGTAGGAATGAGAAAGAACAAAGGAGAAAGACAGCGACAGTGGGAATTTAAAGCACTACATTTCCAGAAAGTGGGGATAATATTTATACTGAAACCCCCGGCACCCACACGGCGGGGGAGGGGGGGAGGGGGGGGGAAGAAAAGAAAAGAAAAACACACACCTCCAAACTCCTCGCTCACACTTAAAATTCCAAGTTCTATCACCCCATCCTCCCCCTCCCCCTACGTTGATTTAAAAAAAATCAATTTCTCTATAGTATGGCCAAAGAGCTTATTACGGAAAGAGGGGGAACTTCCAGTACGTCATATACAAAAATGCGAGACGCTCTCACGGATTATTTCCCTTTGCTCGGTCTGGCTATATTTCATCGTCTGCTATATGAATGATTTGTGCGTGGTAACTTATTGAACCTATGCCATTGCAAAAGAACATTTTTATGGCAACGTTTGCAAAAACCAAACTTTTAACCATCATTATTATTAACATTCCGCTACTGCTGTCTTTTTTTTTTTGGTTGTTTATGTTTACTTATTGACATTTATTAGGTGCTTTTATGCTGCTTATGTGTGTATGTCATAGCTTCGTTTTCTGCCCTGGAATTTACATGTATTATTTTTTAATCAACGACAGATATTTTAAAATTAAAATATGCATGACAGACTGTTTCATTTATCCGAAACTGTGTAAATCCGTAATCGTGAGAGAGAGAGAGAGAAAGAGAGGAGAGAGGGGGGGGGGGTTGGGGGAAGAGAGAGCTCTGTCATTCAATCAATTAATCACAAAAAAAGCACAATAAGAAAATGTTTCACTAATAGTGTGAATTTAATTTATAGCAGGTGTCCCCCTACCCCCCAACCCTCTCACCTCCCACAACATCACTGGCTTAATAACATCAGTCACTTCAGGATCAACGGTTTCTTTTCTCTCACATCTCAGTTACAGATTCTCCAGAAGAAGTGAAATCTTTCTGACGAGGTGACATATTTCTGTTATAATACTGCATTCATGCCGTTACACTTGGATGTATTATTATTATTATTATTATTAGTAGTAGTAGTAGTAGTAGTAGTAGTAGTAGTAGTAGTAGTAGTAGTAGTAGTAGTATCTGACATCTACTTTTGAAATATAAGCACAAATATAGTCAAACAACCTAGCAATAACATAAACAGTGAGCGACCTGTTGAACGTAAACTGTCGGCAAGCAAGCTGTTTTGGATTTAGCACATAGGTATAACATGAATCATTCAAGCCGCTCTCCGATTGTTTTAACACTAACAGCACTGCAGCGGTCTTACATAAACACAAAAAATGAAGTTTTTCAATTGCAATTTACTTTTCTTTGTCTCTTGGAAATTTGAAAAAGGACTTGCCAACACAACTTTTCTTGTATCTGGCATTACGGCAATTGATGGCTGTGGAAAAGTCACCGCCCTGTTTCACTCGGTCGCCTTTTGACTTTCTGCCACAAGCCATTTTCAGCACGCTGACAAGGGCGCATAACTCGTACCTTTCGTCTCGCGGTTCTGTACCAAGTTCCCCCTCTTTCTATCATTAAGCTCTTTGGTATGGCTACTTAAAACGTAAGTCCATACGCCATGCTTCTGCTAAAGATAATAAACGGTGCTACGACTCTGTACAAGACCTATCCGTGCACATACTATACACACATGCAATTAACAGTGACACAAGAACACCTCCCTTCTCTGAATCCTATAACCCGCACCCCATACCCCAAAACCACTATACCCCTTCCACTTGCCTCCTACTCTCTCCTCCCCATCCTCTCTCCTCGCATCTAAAACTTCCAAGTGGTGGAAACCACTATAAACAGAAATCCTTTTAAACAAATGACCCTGACAGATAATAATAACTGCTCCGCCTCCAATAGTAGTCTTATCCGTGTGTACACTTCAGCGCCATCACAGTGACAGACGAACGTCTCACCTGTCCTGCCCCTTGCAATTAGTGTCACGGCAATCCCGCACCACCGCCAGCACGTGATCTACGTGAGTCTCCTGACACCAGCGTATCTGCACGGAAGCGGACACCTTCGCGCGTCCGTTGATAGTGCATGTCGGGATTCCGAGTGCTTAAGCCATCTCTGAAGGATTGAATGAGCGTACCCGGTACCCGCCCTTTGCGTGAAGCTTACGTCATACAGATCATCTTGAAATTGAAATCACCAACGATAAATCAGAGACTTTAAGAAAATAAATAAATAAATAAATAAGCTGTGCCGGTTACAATTTACACATGTTTTAAAATTGGTTAATTTAAGTTTTCTTTTAAGACTGTTTGGCAAAATTGGTTTTGGTCCTGGATTTCAAACGTAGGTGTGGTTCGACCAGAAATTGTGCTCTCTGTATAGTCGGCTTCTTCTTTCAACCTCTGGCTCGATGTCAGCACAGTGTCAGGATGAGCTTTTTGTCTTTCATTTAAACTTTCCCCTCCAAATATAAGATCTATCACTATTTTGAATTACTTATATCAAATTGCTTCGTGAACATTCTGATACTCACGTAAGTCAATTGAAGTTGTCAAGCAATCAACATCGATCCATCTCGGAAGGTCTCAACTAATCATTGGATGGTGCCAGAGGCTAGACACAATAGCATGTAACCTAGTTATTTCAAGGGACACTCTCTCTCTCTCTCTCTCTCTCACACACACACACACATACACACACACTCACACTCACACACTACTGTCTTTACTCACTCGCGTTGATTGGCTGTCTTCTTAGCGCGTGCGGTCGCGTGCCCACGAGAGCGTCTTGACCTAGTGATGGGGGCATGTCATAGCGGTAGTCACGAAGTTCCAGCTAGGTGAAGAGATCCTGTATCTGTCTGCTGCTGTAATAATCCCCGCAGAAACCCAGTTGGCCCAGCTCCCCCTTGACGCTTAGATAGTGTCAATCTGAACAAGCAGCACTTAGCTTTATTAACGAGCAATGCAGACGTCGTCCTGTCCATGTGTCACACTTTCCTAAACGCATAATCATTCATTAAAATACATAGAAACTTTACAACTACATGTAAAGACCAAATGATTCATTAAAATGTATAGAACCTTTAAAAACTAAATGCAGAATGATTCATTAAAATACATGGCAACTTTAAAAACTAAATGCAGAATCGTTCATTAAAATACATAGAAAGTTTGAAACTATAAATGCAGAAATAGAATCATTCATTAAAATACGTAGAATCTTCAAAAATTTAAAGCATAATCATCCACTGCAATGCATAGCATTTTTAAAACTAAATGAAGAATAATTCATTAAAATACATAGATACTTGTACTTCCTCCGATGTGTTAGCTCACATGACGCTAAAAACCGGACACATTCATTTACCTTTGGGTTTAATTTATACATGTAGAGCTTTGTCTCAATGCAGAAATATCTTGGCTCTTTAGCGAGGTGCGCAAAGCCCATATTTTGGTTACTACTACTACTACTACTACTACTACTACTACTACTACTACTACTACTACTCTACTACTACTACTAGCAACAATGACAGCAACACAATATTAATAATAAAAATAATAACGTTGATGCTGCTGCTGCTGATAATAATAATAATAATAATAATAATAATAATAATAATAATAATAATAATAATAATAATAATAATAATTATTATTATTATTATTATTATTATTATTATTATTATTATTATTATTATTATTATTATTATTATTATTATTATTATTATTATAAACCTTCATGATGATGATGATGATGATGATGATCATCATCATCATCATCATCATCATCATCATCATCATCATCATCATCATCATCATCATCATCATCTTTATCATAACAATAGCAATAAATACCGCCTTTTCCCCAATTCGCCTGTCAAGCTCAAAGTGTGGTGGTCTGCATACCAACATGCTAGCTCATACTCTACACTTAACTTCTTAACACATTTTGATTATTTTGTTTATTATACAGACACATGAAAATCAGTACTTTCTAAAATTTATTTTTGCACTTTCCCAAAAGTCAAGATCGCTGAGGCCCATCCTTTTTTAAGCACCGTTCGCGGTGCATTTAAATTTGCCGAAAAATAAATTATAATAATTTTTCGTATGCAGTTATTTGAAAAAGTGGCCCGTCGTTCCATGTTTTCATTTTGCGCCTTTAGGAAAAATGAAAGGGGCTGAACATAACATCTCCAAGTAAATAAATAGTAATACCTTTTGTTCGCGCTTTTTTCAGCTACGTGTGTTCTAATTGTGATCGCTGTATTGTATTTAAGCGTCTAGAAATAAAAACATTTGAATGCCATCTGGGCATGCTTTATTTTTTTAGACTATGCCTATATGTTTGTTGTTGTTTTTGTTGATGTTGTTGTTGTTGTTTTCATTGTAATACACGTCTTCTTTCTAATTAAAATCAACAAGGTTTCATTACCTTGATTTTGTTATGGTGCAGGTGATTGATCATCTATGGCTATGCAATGTAAATGTTTTCTTCCTTAAATTCTAAAATCCTCCATTTGTTCACCCTGTACATCTTCTTTCGTCTGTATTCCTCTTACCCTCCTTATTTGTTTTCCCTTATTCGCCTCGGTATGAGCTCTAGTGAAGAAGGGCGCTGTACAAATGTTAATAATAATAATAATAATAATAATAATAATAATAATAATAATAATAATAATAATAATAATAATAATAATAATAATATTTATTATTATTATTATTATTATTATTATTATTATTATTATTATTATTATTATTATTATTATTATTATTATTATTATTATTGCTGTTATTATTATTATTATTATTATTATTATTATTATTATTATTATTATTATTATTATTATTATTATTATTATTCCTATCCTATCCTATCCTATCCCGTAACTCGGAGGTCGTAAGGGCACCACAGATGATCGTTTAACCAGCGTACTATCTTTCCCTGTCCCTCAGCAAACCCTGATTGTTTCGCTCTGTGTCAAACCAGTCCATTCTCGAATGTTGTCCTCCCACCTCTTTTTCGGTCTCCCTCTTCTTCTACCTCCTTGCACTGTGCCTTGCAGGATGGTCTTTGTAAGACTGACGTGGCCATACCATTTTTTTCACCACTGTTGTTATTATTATTATTATTATTATTATTATTATTATTATTATTATTATTATTATTATTATTATTATTATTATTGCTGTTGTTGTTGTTGTTGTTATTATTATTATTATTATTATTATTATTATTATTATTATTATTATTATTATTATTATTATTCCTTTTATCCATATCTTCCCCTTCCTTCCTCTCCCTAATTTCTTCCTCCATTCCCTCCTCCTCTATCATACCACTATTCTTCCTTCAACTCCTCCTTTTCCTCATCTTAAGCAAAGCGTTCATCTCTCTCTCTCTGTCTCTCTCTCTCTCTCTCTCTCTCTCTCTCTCTCTCTCTCTCTTTCTCTCTCTCTCTTCTCTCATTGGATTGTTTATGTATTATGCAATTGTAACACCAATATTGAATGTCAAATACCACATTTTGTACGCTGTATGATAGTTATTATAAAATTATTATAGGTCTTTGTTTTGTCTTCGTTGGCATGTTTGCCTGTCTGTCTGTCTCTCTGTCTGTCTGTCTCTCTCTCTCTGTCTCTCTCTCTCTCTCTCTCTCTCTCTCTCTCTCTCTCTCTCTCTCTCTCTCTCCCATCTCACTCACCTTGTTGGTATAGATAGAGCATGGAGGTGAAGGGTAATTTGTCACCTCAATGAAACCAGCCACAATGGGCCCGCGGGAGGTGACATGCAGAGACGATGCGCACGGCTGATAATACGGCATCGTTTATAAACCACGACAGCTTTAAGGATAAAAATTTAAAGTGGCAATCTGCCATTCGCAGGCATAATAGTAACATAAAAATTAGATGGAAAATAAACCGACTCTCTCTCTCTCTCTCTCTCTCTCTCTCTCTCTCTCTCTCTCTCTCTCTCTCTCTCTCTCTCTCACTCTCTCTCTCTCATTTTTCTCTCTCTTTTTCCTCTCTCTGTTGCATGGACTGTTTGCCGCCGTCATCAAACTTTATTGGTTTCGATGGATTGTTTCTGGCAGAAACATTTTTGAATGAAGTGAATTAACGGACTGAATCCCCTCTCGTTTCTCAACTTCCCGCTACAATAACTCCTTTCGCTCTCTCTCTCTCTCTCTCTCTCTCTCTCTCTCTCTCTCTGTCTCTGTCTCTCTCTCTCTCTCTCTCTCTCTCTCTCTCTCTCTCTCTCTGTGATGCTCTTTGTCTGTTCTCTGTCTCCCTCTCTGCCCCTCTTTGTCTCTATTTCTGTTTATATCTCAGTTTGTGTGTCTGTCTGTCTGTCTGTATCTCTCTGCTCTGCCAACCATTGTTTAGAATGTTTCTAAAAGTATACACCGAGCGTTGTGGCTAAGTGCTCTAAGGAGGGACTAACTGGCCTTGTCCACTGGCCAGAAACCAATGGCGCCTGACAGGTGTGGGTTCGATCCAACATCTGCGCGTTATGTTTCACCGAATATTAAGCCTATTTACTTTTGACTCGGGCAACGTCTCGGGGGTTTTCTCCGGATTGTCCGGTAGGCTCCCTCAGCAAAATTCCAAAAACACACATTAATATTAGGTAGGTTGGGTTTGGGCGCGCCACAGGCTGGGACTACGCCTTCCCCAGGGGAGGCGGCCCAGAATTTCCCAATAAAAAAGGGTCAATAAAGCGTTTCCCCCCCCCCCCCCCCCCCCCCCCCCCAAAAAAAAAAAAAAAATAAATAAATAAATAAGTATACCCTTTTAGTCTACGGACCGGTAGCCCCATCCACCTTCCATCGCTTTCCTTGCCTTGGTAGGCAAGGGTACCCTAATCTCGCTTCTGACTAGAAAAGCTGAGACTAGATCTCGCTTCTGACTAGAATAGCCTAGACTAGATCTAGGTTTATTCTCTCATCCGAAGGAGTTAGGGCGCATTGTCTCAGAGCCACGTGTTTTAATTTTTTTTAAATTCTTATTTAATGTGTATTTTACTGCAGGCCGTCCACGGAGTTTGAACCACTGCCTAAACAGGCAGCGATGTTATCGATTGACTTTCAGTATCCCATTGGTGTTTGCCTGTTTGAGTCCACCCCTCAACCAGCTGTGTATCAGGATCATTTCATTTTTATTTTCGGCTCTGCAGGCCGTCATCGGGCTTGGAACCACTGGCTACAATGGGTTGTAATGTTATCGTTTAACATTGGATACTTCAATGGTTTTGCCATGGCGCACACCACTGAGCCAACTGCGCTCCCCATTATTATTATTATCATTGTTATTGCCGAAGGTCGCGGGTTCGATTCCCGCAAGGGGCGAACGTATGTGACTTAAGTACGAGACTATTGAGGTCACCGAGGGTTTTCTCCGGGCACTCCGGTTTCCTCCCTCCCTTCAATAATGGTACAGGACGCAGTCAATATAAAAATTTCAAAAATAAACATTCGATTTCCTTTCCGTCTTCTAATAGCGATCTCCCTGCCTTTACACCACCTGTTTGAGTGATGGATCTGTATTTGGTGTGTGTGAGGGTGGATGAGACAGGTGAGCGTGTATGTTGGTATAGATCGCCGCGCTTTGAGCCTGATTGATTTGGGGAGAGGCGCGTATATAGCATCCTGTATTATTATTATTATTATTATTATTATTATTATTATTATTATTATTATTTATATCATCGTCATCATCATCATCATCATCATCATCATCATCATCATTATCATCATCATCATCATCATCATCATTATCATTAGTTGTCGTAGCATTAGTAGTACTAGTAATAGTAGCAGTAGTAATAGTAGTAGTAGCAGTAGTAGTAGTAGCAGTAGTAGTAGCAGTAGTGGTAGTAGCAGTAGTAGTAGTAATAGTAGCAGTAGTAGTAGGAGTAGTAGTAGTAGGAGTAGTAGGAGTAGTAGTAGTAGTAGTAGTAGTAGTAGTAGTAGTAGTAGTAGTAGTAGTAGTAGTAGTAGTTTACACTAAGTTGCGCTGACTGACAATAGAAGGACGTTTTACAGTGCATAATGATAACCTCGGGTTTGTGCCATGCTTGTTCCTTTGGTCAAAATGACCAGTCCTAGTGCCCGCTGCTGGCAAGCAATGGTAATTATAAACAGACACACGCGCAGGATGAAGCTGTGTGATAAGCCTTAATGCAGTAATAGCTTAGCCTAACTCAGCGATAACACTAATACAGCGACAGTTTTAGGGCTAGTCGACAACCTCGGCTGCTCATCTTCACAGGTATGACAGGAAGTTTCGAGTGTTGCCTGATTGACAGCTAAAAATGACGGTGGTAACTACGGGCCTTTATCGATGATTTAGTGTTAAGGGTTGCGTAAGGATGCAGAGGAAAAAGGTGGAGGAAAAGGACGACGATGACGTTGATGATGTTATTATTGTTGTTGTTGTCGTTATTGTTGTGTTGCTATTGTTGGTGGCGGTGGTAGTGTTGTAATGAGGTGGACTTTTTACAATTTTTTTTATTTGAATATGCATGTGTATGTGTGACTAGTGTCCACAGAGTGAAGTCCAATAAGGCGAAAGCAGAATTAGAATTCGAAACCGTTAGTTCACATTGAACTAACAACACTAACGGTTGTCTCTGTACTTTCTAGGTGAGTTCCTAAATTGATTTGAAATGACGGATGTTTGAGAAGCAATGTTAAAATGGTAAAGGTTTCGGATTGATTCTTATGGCTTAGTGTATGTCGATGTCCAATTTTAATTGAGTCATCGTGTTTGTTATTTGTGTTGTCATTAATTGAATAAAGAGAGTCTACATTGAACTTACAACACTGACGGTGGTCTCTGTACTTTATTTATAGCTCGGATTACATTGTTGTTTGTTGTTGTTGTTATTGTTGTTGTTGTTGTTGTTGATGATGACGATTGTTGTTTGTTGTTGTTGTTATTGATGTTGTTGTTGTTGTTGTTGTTGTTGATGATGATGATGATGATGATGATGATGATGATGATGATGATGATGATGATGATGATGATGATGATGATGATGATGATGGGGTGGCTTCGTGGCGCAATGGGTTAGTCGCCCATTTCTTATGCAAAGGTCGCGGATTCGATTCCCGAATGAGACGGAATTTTTGTGACTCGGATACGAGACTATTGAGGTCACTGAGGGTTTTCTCCGGGTAATCCGGTTTTCCTTCAATAATAGTACCGGATGCAGTCAATCTAACAATTTAAAAATGAAAAAAAAAATCCTTTCTGTCTTCTAATAGCGATCTCCCTGCCTTTACTGCACATGTTTGAGAGATAGAATGATGTGAGCGCGTATGTTGGTAATATTATCATAGGTATGTTGGTACAGATCGCCGCCCTCTGAGCCCGATGGGTGATTTGGGGAAAAACGTTTATATAGCATCCTTTATTGTGGTTTTTATGATGATGAAGAGAAGAAGAAGATGAATAAAAATGGTCATTTTCACTGTCCATTTTAGCAATATGATTGCTCTGGTGGTTCAGTGTTGATTTAGGTCCTTACCCCTTTTCCCCCTAGAATGGTTATCCCCGTCTGCCATATCGCCAATGGTGGGTACAGACTTTTAACCTCAATGCTCCTTCAAATCAAATTTGGGCCCATAATAGGTAACTTTGGCTATCTTTCTCAGTGAAAGCCGGGAATCCGCAATGCTGCGCCATGAAGGACAAGGCCGTTTGGAGCTATAATCAAAACTGTAAAACATCAATGGAAACGAAGTAACACATGGGGAACTTTAGAAAACGAGAAGGCAATGTTATTACGGATTAACAGTTTAAGTCTCCAAAATGAAAGGGTTGGGTGGAGTTGGGGATAGAGTTAGGGATTAGAGGTTGGGGAGGGGGTGGAACTTTATCTCTTACGATTTTGGTCTCATATCCTATCTTATCATAATCTATCCTACCCTATTTTATCCTAGCAAATCCCGGAACTTGAAAAATGTTGGGGCAACACAGATGATCGTTTAACCTGCGTACTCCATCTTTCTCTGTCCCAAACAACCCTCATGGCTTCACTCGGTGTCAAGCCAGTCCATTCTATTTCTCGAATGTTGTCTTTCCAACTCTTTTTCTGTCTCCATCTTCTTCTGCATCCGTTCACCATGCCTTGCAGATTGATCTTTTCAAGGCCTGAAGCTCAGGTGACGTGGCCATACCATCGGAGTTTCAGTTTCTTTACCACTGTGAGCAAGTCATCATGTTGTCAAATGGCTTGTGTGATGGTCTGCCGGGCTCCGTCGCTGGTGATGTGCTGAGTATATGGAATGCCTAAAAGTCTTCTGTTGCCCCTCATCTCCATGCTTTGCATTCTTCGTTATACATTAGGTCTGCTGTGAGGGTCCATGTTTCGCAAGCGTATAGGAAAATGCAGCAACCTTACCTTGGAATGTAGACTGATGGTCCTGTCTTTCCAAATGGGCCTCAATCTTATCAGGGCAGCAGTTGTTTTATGCTATCCCAGAGAGAACTTACTGTCAAGACCCATTGTCGGATACAATTGGTCCTAAATATTTGAAGCTGCGCACCGTGTTGAGTGATTGGCCTTGGACTTTGATGTCCGTGTTGATGCCATTGGTGTTGTACATGTATGATCATTTTGGACTTCTCTGCACTTATTTTAATTCCAAAGGCTCTGGAGGTGGTGTAAAGCCTCTGTATGAGCTGTTTAAGTTCTTGTTCCTCTCCAGCCAATCCATCAATGTCGTCCGCAAAACGGAAGTTGGAGATTGATCCACCTTCTACGCTGACTGTGACTTCATGCAAGGGTATCTGACATGAGTTGCACCAGAAAGATGTTGAAGAGTATTGGTGCGAGAAGGAATCCTTGAGGCACGCCCATTGTTGTTCTGAACTAGTTCCCGATGGCGCTGTTGTGGAGGGCTGCACTGGTAGCCTTGTCATACAGGCTTTTGATGACTTGGGGCTGATGTTGTACACTCTCACGGTTGCCCAGAGAACTGCATGCCAGACTCACTTTTGTTTGAATATTGTTCTCACAATGATTAAATGTTGTGCAATTGCAAAAAAAGTTTCCCCACGCTCATCCTCACTCTCTCTCACGCACACACACATGCTTCTCCTCCTCCCTTCCCTTTTCTACTTCCTGTCTGCACATACAGAGACACACACGCACACGCACACACACACAAAACACCCCCCGCTCACACACACACACACACACAAACCCTTCGTTTCTTTGAGGTTACAGAGGACTTTTTGCCTAAAGCTCTAAAAACGAACCCGAGACTCCTCAACAGAAATCTCCCGTAAGTAGCCCCTGTATACCCTATCCCCTGCCTCATTAAAACGAACGCAGGGGGATTTTTTTGGAGAGCTTAGAAGCCCAAACCTTAGCTTACTGATCTCGAATATGATCAAAAACACTTTCCCTGTAGATAAGGCAATTGGCCTGAGTTTGATAAGCGGAGAATGTTCTCTCGCTACCTCCCATGATGTTGGATTGTAAGCCAGCACGAACAATTGCCAAATGATCTTGCCACTGGGGCAGGCTAACGAAGCTACTCAAACAAGGAGCAGATAAGATCAGGCGCTTGCAGTGAAATCCGAGCCGATCGCGACTCTTATGATCACTTCTAGGCCCCGCTGTTTACACGGGAACCTCAGAAAAAGGAAGGTTCGCGATTAAAAAGGGGATAAACAAGGCGCTGAGTTCTAGTTAAAACGATCCCCATGACGTGCTGTACAGCTTTCTGATACTGCAAATATGCATTGCTCACTGTTCCCCGTGCAACCTCGCTTTTTTGCCAGGTTTTGTTCTTCAAATTATGAAAGTTAAAATTCTGGTGATGTTCTGTGCCTGGTGATTATCACCCTCCCTTCCCACTCCCCCTACCACATCACCCTCCACCATTCTCCTTCACCCCCACTCTCTCTTTCGCCTTTCCCCTTGTCTGGCAAAGACTTAAAAACATATGGATCACGCACGAGATGATGGCACAGATGATCAAGTCGGCAATAATTGCATGACGTCCCGCAGATGAGCAACCGCTGTTTCCGCTTCTTCTTCTTCTTCTTCTTCTTCTTCTTCTTCTTCTTCTTCTTCTTCTTCCTTCGTTCCTTTTTATTTCTTTCTTTCTTATTTACATTTTTTGTTGGGGCAATTTTTTATTTTAACTTTATATTTTTGGGGGAGGAAAGGCTTAGTAGCTCTTGAGGAGAACGTACCCGAAGTACCCAATGACTAATTATTATAGTTGCTGCTATCTTGACGTAGTAGCTTAGTGACCACGTGCCCAATAGCTAGCCTAAGCTTACCTCACACCCTCCTTGCCAACCTCGCCACTTGGTCAAGACATTAAGCAACGTCATACTTCCTCGCCAATTATCGCAAAGATCTCGCAAACGCAACTCCCGTTTAAGCAAGACCACAAAAATGGTAGACATAACTGTTTTTCAGCAACATTTATATTAGAATGAAAGGTTAATCCTCCCCTCAGGATCCGTCCATACCCAACCAGCCAAATGTGCAGTCCGGTTTTATTTATAATTGTAACTACGAGGGTCATTCAATAAATAAGGTGAATTTTTCGGTATAAGGACTTCTGATAGAAGCTTACTTTTTTGTAATTTTTTTTTGTTTTACTTCTTTTTCACATGGATGTAATTTCTTTTGCAGATTGAAAAAAAAATTTTTTTTGGGAGAGTTTTAGCGATTAACAAAGATGGCCGACCAAGAAGCATGATCCAGGATTGAACAGCGGTCAGTTATCAAATTTTGGGTTGCTGAAGAGTGCAAACCAGTTGAAATTCATAGGAGAATGTCACAAGTGTATGGTGCCACATGTTTCAGCCAAAAAAATGTCTACAAGTGGGCTAAATTGTTTAAAGAAGGACGGAGCAGTGTTGAGGATGAAGACAGCCCTGGGAGGCCTACAGAAGTGAGGTCTCCTGAGGTGATCGAATCAGTCAATGACCTCGTTCAGTCGGACAGAAGGGTGACAGTGGATGACATTGCAAGGACTTTGAGCTTATCTTTTGGGACAGCACACACAATTGTCCATGATGACCTTAGAAATCCTCATACCGAAAAATTCACCTTATTTATTGAATGATCCTCGTAAATGGGCCTAGTCAGTTTTCCTTTGCCTCAGTTTCTGAACACACAGCAACGCTTTCAGTGCGAGTTTATCACCAATTTCGCTCGCGCCTCCCATTGAATATAAGTACAGTCATGTAATATGCACAAAATACAATACATTTCATAATAAAATAAAAGATTTAATTATCGATGTTACCCAACAGAGCAGACGGAACAGTTTTATACTGTGGAATTTAAAACAAAAAAATGACAAAACTTTATCTTCGGAATGTGCGTGTTGGTGAGTGTAAGGGGCGACAATACAGAATACACAAGGTGAAGTAAAGCAGAGAACTCTTGAATTCAAAATCTACACTAATGAGAAACAAACGGAATATACCTTTTAAAAATGAGTTCATGTTAGTGCAGGGTTGCCTTGCTTTTTTATGTGATGTAGTAAGCATGCATGCCTACGTTTTAACATTTAAGCCTATGACGCTTTCTGTTCATCAATGTTGCTGAATTTTATTGCTAACTACTATGCATAATGTGTGTGTGTGTGTGTGTGTGTGAGAGAGAGAGAGAGAGAAAGAGAGAGAGAATGTGTGTTTGTGTGTGTGTGTTTGTGTGTGATAACATCTAATGCATTTTTATTTGTAATATTTTTTATCATCTGCAGTCTTTTGACTGTTTTAATCTACCAACCTCTGTGTAGAAGGTTGCGTGTAGGTGTGTTTCCGAAGTGCTTCGTTATGGCTTTTGCATGCTTGTGTTAATGCTTTAAACATATGTTCTGTCCTTTTGTTTGGAGTGTTTATAATCTGTTGCCGCGCACTACATGTATATTTCCCTCGTGATTTGAAATATTAAAGTATTCTTACCTTATTTTATCTACAAGAAACAAGGCAAAGCAACACATTTCCCGAAAAAAGGAACAATAAAGTGCTCCCCTTTTACCGCCCCCTACCACCACCCCCCCACCCCCCCACCCCCCCCCCCACCCCCCCAAAAAAAAAAGAAGCAAAAAACCGCCACATTTTCCAGCTAAGATCTTCTCTAGGCGGGCAAAGCACGACAGAACAAAACAATGCTAATTCTTATTAGAATACATTAACGTTTATCAAAGAATGAAAAATCGATGTTGCGCTCGCAAGCAGACAACAGTGTTGTGGGATAGATAGACATGTGATACGGGAGGATGTGGAAGTGGGATTGTGGTGGTGGTGGCTATGGGTTGGGGGAAGGGTGAGGACACAAATATTAACGTAAAACACACTCTCTCAATGTCTCTGGCCAGGGCTAGAAGAACTATTACTCGTCAATTAATGTTTCAGACAAAACGGTTGGAGATGGGTCTCAGTGTACTCTTCTCGGCTCCATTTTCCTGCTGTTTTCGCCATTATCCGGGAAAGGCTCACCTCCCCTAAGAAAGGTCCACTCAAGAACGACAACTCTTGCCACAACATTTAACCCGAGTGTATGCCCTTGTCCTGTCACATGACCACGGGAGATCACTCCACGCGTCACATCATCCGTCGCCTCCCATTGTTGCTAGAAATTCATTCCACTTTCTGTCTGCAAAGTTCTCTTTCTGAAACCGACAGCACGCGACCCCCGAGCTACAAAATATAAAATATAAAATTGAAATGTGAGACACTTAAACTATCTACATTCAAAATCATACTGGTAAATAATGTCATTTTCAAATAATGAGATCTGAAATACGGAATATTAAATTTGAGACATTTATTTTGGGTTCCACATCATTTGGAGAGAAAAGAAAAGCAACACTTGATCCTTGTTCTTGTTCTAGTTCTTGATTATCATCCTTATTCCAAATGTTATGGTATTATAGTAATGTATTTTAATAATTTATTTTAATTATTTTGTATTTTTGAACACATTTTCGATTTTATATGCAGATGGACACTGCACACCAATTTTCCTTGGCCCGATAGCTCAGTATTGTGAGTGTTTCCAATGCCGGAGGTCACGGGTTCGAACCCCGCAAAGGACGAACCTATGGGGACTTAGGTACGAGACTTTTATGGCACCGAGGGTTTTCTGCGGGTACTCCGGTTTCCTCTCTCCTTTCAATCATGGTAGTGGATGCAGTCTGTCTCAAATTTCAAGATAACATTCGACTACCTTTCCCTCTTCTAATAGCGACCTGCCTTTACACCACATGATTGAGTGATGAATGTGTGTTAGTTGTCTATGTAAGGAGTGTCTGCAACATGTGAGTGTGTATACTAGGTTGGTTACAGTTTGCCGCTCTTTGAGTCTGATTTAGTGATAAGGCACATAATAATAATAATAATAATAATAATAATAATAATAATAATAATAATAATAATAATAATAATAATAATAATAATAATAATAATCCTAACCTATCCTACAGGGAAAGAATGGAGTACGCTGGTTAAACGATCATCTGTGGTGCCCCTACGACCTCTGAGTTACGGGATAGTAGGATAGGATAGGATAGGATAGGATAGGATAGGATCCTATCCTATCACATCCCATAACTCAAAAGTCGTTGGGTATAGTAAATGCCCAGAAGTCATCTGTAGCACCTCATCTCCATGCTTTGTATTCTTCGTTGTAGGTCTGCTGTGAAAGTCCATGTTTTGCAGGCGTATAGGAAGGAGGATGGAGATGAGAATTGGGGTGTAGACCCATGGTCCTGTCTTTCCAAATGGGCTTCAACCTTTTCAGGGCAGCAGTTGTTTGTGCGATCATGGAGAGGACTTCCTGTCGGGACGCATTGACTTATGCAATGGCTCCTAAATATTTGAAGCTATGCACTGTGTTGGGGGATTGGCCTTGGACTTTGATGTCCGTGTTGATGCCATTGCTGTTGTTGGTCATCATTTTGGTCTTTTCTGCACTTATTTCCATTCCAAAGGCTCTGGCGATGGTGTCAAGCCTCTGTATCAGCTGTTCAAGTTCTTGTTCCTCCACTTCGCTGTCGTCATAGTCTAATGTTGGGGCATAGACCTGGATGATGGTGATGTTGAAAGGGGCTGCTCTCAGACGGATGGTGATGAGTCTACTGAAGACTGGGTGGCAACCCATGTCAGTGGCTAGAATGTCTTTGTGGACTAAGTATCCAACACCGTGTTCGTGCCTGTCATCTCCCCCGCTGAAATAAAGCTTGTGGCCTTTGTCGGTCGTTGTTTCACCTAGGCCTTTCCTGCGCAGTTCGCTGATACTTAAAATGTTCCATCGATAGTGATGATGATGATGGAGATGATGATGAAGATGATGATGAAGAAGATGATGATGATGATGATGATGATGATGATGATGATGATGATGATGATGATGATGATGATGATGATGATGATGATGATGATGATGACACCTTTGTACTGTATATTTACCGAATACACAAAATGCATATATAGGTAATTTCCAAACCTCAATCAAAGTTTCAGTTTTTATCAAAATTTCAAAAAAATACCGGAACAGTACTGTGCAATAGCCACCAAAATCACCAACACTTCAACGTCATCATCATCATCATCATCATCATCATCATCATCATCATCATCATCATCATCATCATCATCATCATCATCATCAGTTGCAGCAGCAGCAGCAGTAACAGCAGAGTTTGCAGCGAAAGCAGCGCAATAACTATTAGTACCATTACCACCGTTACCACTATGGTCGTTACCGCAACCATCACCATCACCACCACCAGTACTTGTATCCTCTTTCTCCTTCTTCTCATCGCCATCATCATCATCATCATCATCATCATCATCATCATCATCATCATCATCATCATCATCATCATTATCGTCATCATCGTCATCGTCATCATCACCATCATCATCATTAGTCGCAGCAGCTGCAGTATCATCATCATCATCATCATCATCATGTTCTACATTGCCACGAGTCTTGTGACGGACAGCCGTCAAGAGCAAGAGTTTAACTAAGTACACTGACGAGGGTCCCATCCAGAGCAGACTAAAAAAAAAATATCATACTATACCAACAACTTCTACTGCGATGTAGAAATGTCGGAGTTGGCATCTTGCATGAATGCGGGTCAGGATGTGAGAGAAGTATCTCTCGAAAAGTCAACGCTAATCAGAGCAACTTTTTTTTTCTATACTTGAACCCACTGTGTTTCCACCCCCGCTTTCTTCCTAGAGAACAACATCGCTATAAACCAGGTTTCCCGCATAGCTTCTATAGCCGAACATCGCCCTCATTGTCGTTAATACGTTTCGCCAGTGCAGTCAACCCCAAGCCCATGAATGGCCGGAACACTTAGGAACAAGCGTGTCATCATCAGCCCGTGAAAAGAACCATGGAGAGAAAAGAAAGACGACCATCAAGAAAAGCAAGAGAAGGTGTTCAGCGAAGAGAGAAGCAAAAAAAAACGACAACAGAAAGCCTCCTTTTTTTCTTTTTTTTTTTTTTTCAATCTTATTTACCCCCGTAATAATTTAGGTGTCACCTACCTTTAGGTAGACACCTTCTCTGCAGGAGTTCCGTCCCCTTTCTTACCATCGTGACTTTTTCCTTCATTTGCTTTCAAAATATTTTCATCCGGCGTTTACCTTGCTTAAATTGCAAGCAGCAGACGAAGCCCGTATTTGTTTTGTGAATGAAATACCATGTGTTTTTGTTTTTCTTTTCAAAATCGAACATTCACAGGTAATCAATGTAAGCAGTGAACACATTTAACTAGCTTATTTCTGAAGACAGTAGAATGATACTATCTGCGATTGATAACTTCCGATCAAAGTTGCAACAGGATGCTTTGAACCGTCTGCAACACTGAAAGGTTTAGGGTTTTCTCGTGTATTTGCCGTGACGTCTACTAGGCAAGAGGCCAGGTAGAACATTAATGACTATAATCTCGTAAAGTGTAAAACTAAGCTAGCATGGTATCGTTATTAATTTATTTTCAAAACTAACAAAGGTGAACATATTAAATAGCATCGTATCCTATCCTACGTATCCCGAATTTCAAAAGTCGCTGGGGCAACACAGATGATCGTTTAACCAGCGTACACCATCTTTCTATGTCCTCAACAAACCTCATGGCTTTGCTCAGTGTCAAGCCAGTCCATTTTCGAATGTTGTACTCCCACCTCTTTTTCTGTCTCCCTCTTCTTCTGCCTCTTTGCATCGTGCCTTGCAGGATGGTCCTTGCAAGGCCCGATGCTCTGGTGACGTGGCCATATCATCGGAGTTTCCGTTTCTTCACTAATGTGGGCATGTCATCGGGTTCTCCAATGGCTTGTGTGATGGTTTATCGGACATCGTCGTTGGTGATGTGCTGGGTATAGGAAATGCCCAAGAGTCTTCTGTAGCATCTCATCTCTATGCTTTGTATTCTTTGTTGTAGGTCTGCTGTGAGGGTCCATGTTTCGCAAGCGTATAGAAAGATGGAGATGACAAGGGAGCGCAGCAGCCTTAGCTTGGAACGTTGACTGATGGTCCTTTCTTCTCAAATGGGCTTCAACCTTGTCAGGGCAGAAGTTGTTTGTGCGATCCTGGAGATGATTTTCTTTCGGAACACATTGTCTTATGCAATGGCTCCTTAATATTTGAAGCTATACACCGTGTTGGGGGATTGGCTTTGGACTTTGATGTCCACGTTGATGCCATTGGTGTTGTCGGTCATCATGTGTGTCTTCTCTGCGCTTATTTCAATTTCAAAAGCTCTGGAGGGGATGTCAAGCCTCTGTATCAGCTGTTCAAGTTCTTGTTCCTCTCCAGCCAATCTATCAATGTCATCCGCAAAACGGAGGTTGGAGATTGCTATACCCCCTATGCTGACTGTGCCTTCATGATCTGCCAGGACATCTGAGATGATGTGCTCCAGGAAGAGGTTGAAGAGTGTTGGAGACAGTAGGCATGCTTGACGCACACCGATTGTTGTTCTGAACCAATTCCCGATGGCGCTGGTGTGGAGGACTGCACTAGTAGCCTTGTTACACAGGCTTTTGATGACTTCAGTAATTTTAGGACTGATGTTGCACACTCTCATGTTTGCCCACATAGCTGCATGCCAGACTCGATCAAACGCTTTCTTGAAGTCTACAATTACATGATATAGATTTTTTTGGTGCTGTAGGTATTTCTCGCCGATTATTCTGAGGTTGAAAATCTACTCACTGGTACTTTGCCGGCCCTGCGGCCATGCCCTGAATCCTGCTTGTTTTTTAGCTATGATTTGTTCAACTTATGGTTTCAACCTGTTGAGTATTATTTTCAGGAGGACCTTGCTGCGGTGGCTGACGAGGCTGATGGTGCGGTAATTTTCACACTCCTGAAGGTTACCCTTTTTTTGGGAAGAGTGATGATAAACGACTGACAAGCATAGCTGAGTTTAAAAATCGTCGTTCTGTTGACAAAAAGGACTACTTTAAAGCTTTTTGTTTATGAACCTCCCTTTTCTGAGGTTCAGCTTCATCAGAGCCGTGCCTATCATTCTTCCGTCCTTCAATGTCCTGTCTATAACTTAACATAAAGCTTGGCTAACAAGAACTAAATCCGTTTAGCCTCAGATTATTAGGTAGAACGCTTACAATAGTCCACTTTCAGGTTGCAAACTTATTTAGCTCTCCAATACAGCCCAGCGTAATATTTTCAGATGTATACCGCGAGTTTTCTCCGGGTATTTCGGTTTCCTCCCTCTCTGTAATAATGATATTGGATGAAGTCTAACTAAAACTTCAATAATTAAATCCGATTTTCTTTCCGTTTCCTAAAATAGCGACTAACTTTTCTTGACACCACAAGTTTGGGTGATAAATGTGTGTTTGTTTTGTGTAGGAGTGTCTATAACATTTGAACTTGTTGGTTACAGATCGCCCACTCTTTGAATCTGTTTTAGGAATAAGATAGGTTAGCGTTCATTTTTAAAATAAATTTTATTATTATTATTATTTTTTTTTTCTTCTTCTTCTTCTTCTTCTTCTTCTTCTTCTTCTTCTTCTTCTTCTTCTTCTTCTTATTATTATTATTATTATTATTATTATTATTATTATTATTATTATTATTATTATTACTATTATTATTACTATTACTACTACTACTACTACTACTATTATTATTATTATTATTATTATTATTATTATTATTATTATTATTATTATTATTATTATTATTATTATTATCATCCTCATCCTCATCATCATCATCATCATCCTTTTCATCATCATCCTCATCGTCCTCATCATCAACATCATTACAAACAAACAACCATTTACTGCATTCTACAGTACTGTTCTTGGATAGAAAACTATTTAGCTTTCCAAAAGCCAGACCACAAGTTTAAAAAAAATAAGTATTTTTTTTAAATGTCTTAAGTAGGCGAAGGTTGAAATGGAGAGGTCAGAGAGGGCAGCAGTGACACTCTTGTCACCTTTGTATTGCAGACCCTTACTGATGACATAGCATGGAGCTCGTGCACTGTACCTCCTTGTCAACAGACCCTGGCCACTATTGTCTGTAACCATCAGGAGTCATGGCGACACGAGCTACTCTTTTCTCCTGAAAATTTCTCCTACAGTGCCTTAGCTCTCGATAGGCTTATACAAACGCAGTGTAACGTTTTAAAGCTGTGTTCATTTTAGAAAAAAAATATTGTTTTGTTTCATTGTTTGGTTTGGTAATCAACATGCTTGTTCCTGTAAAAGAGATATTTTTCGTGAAAATCAAATTCATCTTTACCTTAAAAAAAAGGGGGGGGGGATTGTTCTAATATAGCGCGTTTACAAGCTCAAAGAGCTTCTCAAGGCCTTCGCCACTAATATCCAGCATATACACAATAGTTTGCTGAAGTCAGAATTCAAATGCACGTCGCCTAAGACGCACGGACACAAGGTGTGCGCCATGACCACTGAGCTCTCCTACATTCTTTAAGCCGTTTTACCTCATTACAACCTATTCAGTGTACCGTTTTTTCCAGCCAGCGCACTGAGCATGCTGCCAGCGTGGAGTTGTGCGCCTTACAAGTCTACGTCATCATCATCATCATCATCATCATCATCATCATCATCATCATCATCATCCTTTGTATTCTACGGAATCCAAGTTTCTAGTTTTCTTGCTGAGTAAAGAATCCGACTGTAACCTTATTGACAATAACAATTTGTTTATGTCGTGCTTCTGTGTGTGTACTTCTGTCCAGTCCAGGATATGTTATGTACAGGTTACAAACTTCTCCCTTTATTCTACGCGTCGATTCGATACTTTACTATTGAATTAAATGGTAAACTAAGGAAAGCTTCTTCGAGTTAAGAAAATCAGAATGCCCTAGGTTTCAGATTACAAGTTCTTTAAAAAGAAAACGACAAACTCTCTCGTTTGACCTTTGATGTTTTGAAGTGTTGGGCAAGATAAAAAGTAGCCTATCTTCCCCTGTCTATCTTACTTATCAAGTTGATAGGTCTGGTGGTACAGTGTTGATTTTGGTCCCTACCTCCCCTTCTGTGGGATGGTGGTCCTCGTCTGCCGTTTCGCTACTGGTGGGTGTAGACGTTACATTTCAACAGTCATTCATTTCTACGTGCTGGCTTCTGTGATACAGTTAACAGATTTTAAATTTGCCATTTGTATTAAGATGCTGTTATCTAGAGTTTCCTAGACTGAGCTCCTATAATCTTGAATTATATAGTCAGACATATTAATTTTAATTTAAAAAGAAAATCCCTGATGAATTCACGGCTGACGATGTCTGCTATACCATTTATTGATATTTCTAATCAAGCAACAGCTCTTAAAATGAACCTTAATACTAACGAACAGAGGATGATTCTCTTTCTCCGTGGCCTTCTTGCTTTCAGTTCCGTCACAGCGACCGACGTGGACTGTGTGTGTTTATCTCGGCAGGAGGGTTGCATAATTGCCACCGGGGCTGGGGGGAGCTTATTTTCTGGGCCCGGGAAGGGCTTCTTCTATAAATCTCTCCTCTTTTTTTTCTTTTTTTTTCATTTCAAGCTTTGCGAGTTGTTCGGAAAACGCTACCTGAGATGAGTGGCGTCTTGTTGCAGTATTAACTTGTCACCAGGAATCAAGGGCCAGCATCGCTGTCAAACTCGTCCCATTCCTTTCTTCCGCCCAGCAGTCCACGAGCTAAAACTTGGAAGGGGAGAAAAAGTATAAAGAGGAAGAGGAGGAAGAGGAAGACGTGAAAAAGGAGTTAGAAAGACGTCATAAAACATTGATTATTTGATTTGTTGTAGCACCAAGGTTATTTATTTATTTTTCCCCCGTTGCGATGCCGGGGGTTTCAGTATAAATAGTATCCCCACTTTCTGGAAATTTAGAGCTTTAAATTCCCACTGTCGCTGTCTTTCACATGTGTTTTTTCTCATTCCTGCTCTGTTTTATGAATCTGCTATACTATCTTCTTCTTCGATAGACCAGTCACCTACCGTTTTTCTTGAAAACTCTTCCGGGACAAGATTCCTTATTTGTGTGTGAGATCTGTTGGATCAGCTTGGGAATTTTGGAACGCTTTCTGCCAGGTGGTCACTAAGGCTTCCTATGATGTTATTAATAATTATTTAGCAATGTAGGCATTTCATATGTATGTGTTTTGTTGATACTTTATAATGATGTTCGTAGTCTATTTTGTTTTTGTAAACGGGGGTTCGAGAAATTAGAGTATAACCTCAGTGTCTCCTGCGTGGGATGTCTTTATTGTAAAGTGACTGGATGGTGGAGAGCCTTCAGTTTTGCCACTAGGGTTGTTTCAGCGGATCTTTTATGCGGATCAGGGGTTGTCCGGTCCTGATTTGGTTCGGAAGAGTCCTCTGGACCTAAAACAATAATCATGTAATGTAATGTAATTTGTTTATTTATTTAGTTTAACGTCTATTCACCTCTTTGATCTTAGACAACATATAAGATTATAAATAGATTAACTTAAAATTAAAATAAATGAATTAACATGAAAACAAACTAATATAACGACACAATTATATAACAGAAATATATTGTTATTGCAGATCTACAACGAAGAATACAAAGCATGCAGATGAGGTGCTACAGAAGACTTCTGGGCATTTCCTATACCGAGCACATCACCAACGACGAAGTCCGACAGACCATCATACAAGCCATTGGACAACACGATGACCTGCTCACAGTGGTGAAAAAACGAAACTCCGATGGTATGGCCACTTCACCAGATCATCAGGTCTTGCAAAGACCATCCTGCGAGGTACAGTGCAAAGGAGGTAGAAGAAGAGGGAGACCGAAAAAAGGTGGGTGGACTGGTTTGACACTGGGCGAAACCATCAGGGTTACTGTGGACAGGGAAAGATGGAGTACGCTGGTTAAGCGATCATCTGTGGTGCCACTGCGACCTCCGAGTTATGGGATAGGATAGGATAGAATAGGATAGGATAGGATAGGATATTGTTATTGCTTATTTATGATTTATGACTAGGTAAGAAAGCAAGTTTCACATTCAGGCTTATTCCAATAATCGAGGGAAATGTATTTAACATTATATTAATTGAGAAATATTTACAGATTTATCTATGCATAATAAATATTTTATTATAAATATAACTATGTAACCTAATTCTTCGAACATAAGCTATTCTGATGAAACCTTTGTTAAACCCTAAATTTGAACTCTTAAATAATCAGTATATTTTATATAATATTTCAATGATAAATGGTACACGTTTAAATGATTACCATCTTGAAAATGACATCGTCATTATAACTAATGCGGCTCTTTAATTGACGTCATAAAACTTTATTTATTTATTTATTTATTTATTGATTGATTGATTTATTTTAAGAACAACAAAAAAAAGTATAGAGAGAGAGGGAGAGAGAGAGAGAGAGAGAGAGAGAGAGAGAGAGAGAGAGAGAGAGAGAGAGAGAGAGAGAGAGAGAGAGAGAGAGAGAGAGAGAGAGAGAGATTTGACGTCATACTTTGCAATTGACCATGATGCCTTTTAAGTATTTTGCGATCAAAGGCGCATGATTCCATTATTATTATTATTATTATTATTATTATTATTATTATTATTATTTTTTTTTTTTTTTTATTATTTTTTTTTTTTTTATTATTATTATTCCTATCCTATCCTATCCTGTCGCGTAACCCGGAGGATGATCGTTTAACCAGCATGCTCCATCTTTCTCTGTCCTCAGCAGCCCTGATGGCCCTAATTATTATTATTATTATTATTATTATTATTATTATTATTATTATTATTATTATTATTATTATTTTAAAAATTGACCTATTGGAGAATATATCGGTGCTTTAGATATATTTACGTATGATTTTAAGTCTAAGTCTTGAATGCCATTTAATGTATCACAATTGCTAGGTAAATATCTCTTTATATCATTACATTGTAATATTAAGTGTTGGATGGTTATATTTTAATTACAAATACAAGTAACATTTTTACAAAAGTTTGTTTTACAAGAATTTAAATATAATTTAAATGCTAAACTGGAAAAAGGTCTAGGGCTTTGCACGGTATTCTCATATTGTTGATTCACAATCGGTATTTTTTTTATATGCATTAAATTGTAATAAAAATCATGACAGAGATTATATAATATTTAAATTAAAACATCTAATTCGCTCTTTAAAAAGCAGAGGAATAAATATAAGTTTATGTTGGCTGCCATCACATTGTGGAATAATACATAATGATATAGCAGAGATAGAGCAGCAAAACAGGGAGCAAAAATATTAATGCCATGAAAATTCATATGAGATTATTAGTGAAAGAAACGTACTGTATAATTAATAATATTACTAAGAAAAAAAATCAGATTCATGTTTAATCAGCAAGCTTATCCCATTAGAGATATCTTCGTATCCGACAACAGAACAAAGCGGAGAAGGAAGAGAGCAAAAGGAGTAGAAGAGGATGAAGAAGAAAACATAGAAAAAGGAGTTAAGAAGATGCCACAAATACACCATTGGTTATTTCATTTGTTGTAGCAGCCAGGGTGTCCCGCTTAGAGATATCGTATCCAACGACAGAGCAAAGACGGAAGAAGCAGAAGAAGAGGAAAAAAGGAGGAGGGGGAAGATGTGGAAAAGGAGTTGGGAAGACGTACTAAATGCACCTTTGATTATTTGATTTTTTTTGTTGCAGCCAGGGTTATCCCCTTCAGAAATACCGTAACCGACTACAGAGCAAAGACGGAAGAAGAAGAAGAAGAAGAAGAAGAAGAAGAAGAAGAAGAAGAAGAAGAAGAAGAAGAAGAAGTGGAAAATGAGTTAGGAAGACGTCATAAATATACCATTTGGTTATTTGTTGTAGCAGCCAGAGAGATATAAGGAGTAGAGAGATATCGTATCCGCCGACAGAGCATTTTGATTGGCTTCGCGATTCGAAGACAAACAAGAGCAACAGTGGCGCTAAAGTTTATACAGCATACAGCCTGGACAGGTCGTGGTGTTAGGGGTGCACTATTGAAATAGAAATAGAATAATCTTTTTATTTAAAGTTATACCAACCATCATTATATTCTATTCTGTACCCTTAACTGTCATTATCATCGCGTGTAATTGTTTATTATATATTCCTAACCGATCAACTGTTTTGTAAATATGGAAAGTGCAGGTGGTTAGAGAGTACGGTAATATTGACAGTTTGAAGTAATCCTAGCTAGAAACTATGCCAAGTGGCATTGATGATGGAGGAAAGACTGTAGTAAACAGTATGTTCGTTACCTATAGACTGTTCCTATCTTCATATATATATATGTTGCGGAATGGGAGGCGACTGTTCACGGCTTGGGAGAGATTGTCTCCCTTCCATTTGTTGGTTAGTCTAGCCTTGGGTGGCTCCTGCTGTGCAGAATCCTTTGAGGTTTCCATTGGGTTATGCAGGACAAGGCGACACGACACATGTTCTTTCCGCCTGATCATTCGTTTTTTGATTTTGGTGGTGAGCAGGACTACATTGTCGGCAGGCATTTTATATGCAAGTCAGTGGCAGTGACTTGTAGAGAGTGTTGTGGCACTAGTAGCTGGCAAACCAGTTTACTATCATCACGCTTTTCCGCCTTGCATGGCAACAAATGTTATGTCTCTCTTACGAGAAATAAATGAAAATAAGCAGTTCGGGTCGGGCCGTGTTCTTGAACATTGTCAAGGTATGGGCCGTCAACCACAGATCTTCAGAGTCCTCTGTCCAGGGTCATTCTCTCCAGTTGGGTCCAGGTGTAGCCCATCTTGGTGGCATCAGCCTCGAGGTCGCGCCTCCATGTGTTTCTTTGACGGCCTCTGTTCCGCTTGCCTTGGAGGTTCCCTCTGAGAACTTGTCTGGTGATGTTCTTTTAAAGACGACATAAAAACCTAATTCCATTTCTACATGACAATAATGTTCCAAATGCAACTACAACACTAGTTTTTATAAGATAAAAAAAAGCTAGAGTATGAAAAAGTCAGAATACCGCAACGTTTATCAGGGTGTTAAAATGGTAGAAGAAATTGTACAGATTTCACTTCAAGCAAAGTTATTTTTTAATCCTGCCTGTCACGTCCCCCGAGCGGGTTCTGTGACGTCAGCACATACAACGAGTGAATAGGATAAAACTCAAACAAAATAAACTAACACAAAATGCCAGAATACAAACACACTCTTTTATTCAACAACTAACAGGCAAACACAGGACAAATGGGAACTAACCTCCCCTCAACCCCTAACAAGACCCCCGTCCCAATACTAACTAACAATTACCTCCCCTTGTTCAACCCTAAACAGAACTAAACAACAACAGTTTCTTTACAAAATGTGTACAGCAAAATCACAATCAATAAATCAATTCAAAATGTAAATCTTCAAATAATAAGCAATGGCGTTTGAATCTTTACTCATAAACTATTATCTAGGCGAAGCTGTGGCACAGAAGCAATGTCTCAATGTTCTTGTCAAGTAGCTCAGAGAGCTAAACAGTCTCTTTCACAATAAGCGGATGATTCTTCTAACTAAATGAATATGTTTTTAGGTGTGGTGCAGTGTGAGTCTGTGTGTGCATGAATTAGGTATGAAAACCTCCTGTAGTAGTGTTGCCTCGATACATAGGCAAAACCTGCAGCAGTGACAGAGATCACCACAACACTACTCTGCTGTAGAGGCAAAGGCACCCCCCAGGCTGGCTAGAACCCAATCAACGTCAACAACAGCAACATAAGTACAGCATAAGAAGCAACATTAGAAGCAACAGCGTTGAAATAATGCGTAGAAGTAACACGTAGAAGTAACAGCCCACACCTGTAAGCATATACACAGTCTTAACAACCTGCCTACAAAACAATAAACACTATATAATATAATATAACACGCCGTCCTCCGTCCACCATCTTGACCTGTATATGAATACCATGATAATAATACGAGATGCTATACACACATTTCAATAATATAAATCAACCTTTGATGCTAAATAATTCGCATCTTCTATAAACACAACATTTATATAAATGTACATAATTATTGCAACCACACTTCGATCACAAAGTCCTGATTCATTCCGCCTCCCTTCATCATCACCGTCACCCCCAACAATTATAACACATCACGATTATCTCCCTTCTTTCATACTATCTTGCCGTACCATACTGTAAACATGCTTGCTTCATAATCATCGCTTCATCTTTGTTCAGTATAATACATTCTATCGCTCTCTCCATACATACACCCCCACTCTCTCTCTCCCTCTCTACATTCCCCATCGTCGCCTTTGACCCACTTTTATGACAACAACAGCAACGACATTTCCCCATCACATATACAATAAGAAAATCATAAGAAAATCATATAAAATCAACAAAATTCATTATACATCCTAAAATACATCCCCTTCCCCACACTCATCACCACTCATACGCGTACGCAGTTCCCGGAGTGCACCACTAGAGAATTAAATAACAGGATTTGCTCACCTTTTAGGCCTTGGCTTGTGACACACCTTTCCCCCCAACACCACAACACAACACAGCACTGTCACAAACACAACTGGTTAGTCTTTTGAGAGTCACTTTGTCTTGCTATTGCTGGTTATTTCACTTTCCAAATAACACTTATAACTGAGGATGAGGTCACCTTAGCTCTGTCACAGACACTAAGTCTTGGTGGGTGTTCAATCGAGAACGACACACACCTTAAGAATATAACTCTACACTCATTGACAAATGGCAGTTAATATCCTTCCTTTCGAACTCTAAACATCCTTATCCCGACGAGGGCATAAGACCTTGGGTGGCTATCTAAGCAATAAACACACCCTTCCAACAGTACCCTACACTACAATGACCTCTGTCACAGGGTTGCTGCCTCGTTAGGTTCGATCCTCTCGCAAAAGCATCTCAAACCACTCTGCCCTCCAAAAACGCGCCGGCCACAAGCAAATAGTCGAGCTCTCGTCAGTATGCACATTCTTTATTACGCGTATCCCTATTCGGAAATTGGCCTACTCCATGTCTTCTTCGTTATGCACGGACTTTACGAAACTGCACTTTCATACGCAAAAAGTAAATCGGTCACGCTAATCTATGTACACTATATACGGAGAAGTGTAACTTCGTAAAAAGCATAATTCTCCCTGCTATCTGAAAACTCGTGTCGTCACACTGCCAATTTGTACATTGAAAAATGCTACAGGTCGTGGCGTTTATAAATTATAGTACAGAATACCACATTTTCGTTCACGTATCTTTCACCACTACTGGTCGCAGTGATTGCTTGTAAACTAGACTCCCTTGACTAAATCTTCTAAAAAAAATGTCAACAACAGGAATATTTGTATACACACTTTGGAGATAAAGTGGTGCTACGACTTCTACACCGTTCCAATATCAACACGTTTTTCCTATAGAATCTACTCCTTAACCTTTTGTAATTAAAGTAAGTTTTGTTTATTTGAAGGCATGTACTTTGTGTCATTCCTTTGGCATTTATGTAAGCAGAGGTGTAAGTGAAGTATTCCAACAAACAAGAAATATACAGGTAAAAATGTGATGCACTGTATTGTTTTCTACCCGGAACGTGCAGCGAAGGGTAAAGTCGATAAAACATTGAAGTCAAAAAGGATTAAACTCCTTGATTACATTACATTACATGATTATTGCTTTAGGTCCAGCGGACTCTTCCGAGCCAATTCAGGACCGGACAACCCCTGATCCGAATAAAAGATCTGCTGAAACAACCCTAGTGGTAAAACTGAAAGCTCTTCACCAGCCAGTCACTTTACAATAAAGACATCCCACGCAGGGGACGCTTAGGCTGTACTCTAATTTATCGAACCCCCGTTTACAAAAACAAAATAGAATACAAACATCATTATAAATTATAAACAAAACACATACATATAAAATGCCTACATTGCTAAAAAATAACATCATAGGAAGCCCCGGTGACCACCTGGCAGAAAGCGTCCAATATTCCCAAGCTGATCCAACAGACCTCATACACAAACAAGGAGTCTTGTCCCAGACGAGTTTTCAAGAAAAAAGGTAGATGACTGGTCTAGCGAAGAAGAAGATAGTATAGCAGATTGATAGAAGAGAGTAGGAATGAGAAAGAGCAAATGAGAAAAACAGCGACAGTGGGAATTTAAAGCACTAAATTTCCAGAAAATGGGGATACTATTTATACTGAAACCCCCGGCACCCCAACGCGGGTAAACTCCTTGATTAAGCTGGAGGCGATAAAGGAGATAGAGAAATAGATCGATAGATATGTCTACATTATCTTTAGACGGATAATGAATAGCGATTTTATATATAGATGAACAAACGTCCACCAAAATTGTGATATTACTCCCAAAAAAAATGTGAAAGAAATAAAATATGACAGAAATAAAGACACCAGAATAAAGATGTTCTGTTACGTGCCAACTATTTCACTTCGGTTTATTCAACAAGCTATACACTTGTGAAGTTACCAGTCAGCGTACAAGAGTCGTAGTCGTACGCGTAGTATGTACATTATTTAGTGCAGCTTCTTTTAGGGTCAGTTGTCCCATGGCCACCCCCTTCCACGGTGGCGT
>CM072513.1:572039-604539 GCA_036898135.1 Oncomelania hupensis | reverse complement strand
CGTTTGTTTTATGCTTTGTGTCGTTGGGTGGTTTGTTGCGTTCCAAGCAACGGTCTCTCATCATCTCAGTAGCCCACGAACCGCGCTCGACCTTTTCGACATGCCTACGATGTGTTCAGACCACCGCGCCACTGCGAGACCTGTTAGAAAAAGGAAGAAAATGATGATATAAGATTCACATCAAAACCCGTCCTAAAACAAAAGCTTACCACAGTTAACGTGTTGCATTTCCTACCTCATAAAAGGGAGGGTTCATGTACGGTTTGACATCGACATGAATGGGCGAAGGAGTGTATAAGAGTGTTATTATTTTCCATTAATAAACACCTACCAGCATGAGACCCCGTACACCGTTTTACGAAAGGAAATTTTGTCGCAGCGGGTCTTCGTGCTCAGTGATATATTTTAAACACATACACACACACGCACACACACCCACACACACACACACATACACACACACACACACACACAAGGTTTAATTAGATAGAAGTGCAATTTGCAAATTTGATAGTTCGCACGCTGCTGTCGTTATTAAACTATTGCGTTGAATCGATCAAGTACTGTATTTTAAATGCAAATAAATAGTTAGCAAAATATAATGGTTCGATGATTCACTCCTTTGTTTTTGTCTTCTTTTATTGTAGATTTGTATATTATAATGATCTATAGGCTTGTGTACATTCCTTGTTTGAGGTCATAAAGAGGTGCTGCATTGTATTGAGTTGTATTGTTTTGTATGGCATTGTTTAAATAACAAATAAAAAAGAGAATGTACCTATTAAGTAAATATAAAATTTAAAGTCATTCTCGATTAATTTTTTAATGACATTTTACAGATGAATAATTATCCAATGATGATAATGATGATGATGATGAGGATGATGATGATGATGATGATGATGATGATGATGATGATGATGATAATGATAACGAAGATGGTGTTTGTCCTCCTCTTCCTCTTCTTCTTCTGCTGTCGTCTTCTTCTTCTTCTTCTTCTTCTTTTTCCTCTTCTTCTTCTGCAATCTACATCTGTAATGTTTAACCTTTCCCAACAAGCACGGTAGCGTTATTTTTTGTTAAAAATTTCTTAAAGTATTTTTTTTACATGATTCTCCTTTCGCGTGATTTCAGCCAATAACGCTGCCTTAAAATTTTTTGGGTTGTTACCTATTTTATATAAATGTGTTTACCCATTTGTGTGCGTGTGTGTGTGTGTGTGTGTGGTTAAGATTTAACTCAGAAATAACAAAAACAACAACAAACAAAGAGAAAGAGAGCATAAAAAGAGAAGAAGAAAAAGGGTATAGATCCGGAAGGAAGGGTAGAAAGAAATGAAAAACAAGGTAAAATAGGAGAGTTGATGAATAACTAATCCAAAACAAAGCAAAAAGAATTAAAAGGAGAAGAACGAACCAACAAAAAAAGACAAAAAACAAAAACAAAACAGAATTTAACAAATAAAGAAAAGGAAAAGTAGACAAAAAAACTTGCGTAGGTGCAACGTTAACCAGCAGGTACACAGCAAAACAAAGGAAATATTATTTTTAAAAGATGAGCACGGGTTGAGGACTGAACATGAACATTAATTATTGGCCAGAGGATGGGAAAGGGGGGGGGAGGTGGGTGTAGGCGCGAGGCAGAGGATGGGGTAAAAAGGGGGGAGGGTGGCGAGAGAAAGACAGTGTTGAAAGAGGGTGTAAATAGATTGTCTTTAAAAAAATGATCAGAGAAGGAAAGAGACGGGAAGGAAGGGGGGATCCAGATTTGTGTAGAAAGGACAGGTAGTTAGAAGAGGGGGGTGATTGGACAAAGTGTGGAGGGAGGGGAGGGAAGGGTGGAGAGGATGTATGATTAGAGGAGGGGGGGTGGTATTATGAAAAGGGTGGGGGTAGGGGAGAGTTGGAGGGAGAGGAAATTGTGCGCCTGCAGACGTGCCGTGAGCCGGAAGTGGGCAAACAGGGGACTGCACCCCGCAACTTCCGCTGCCTGTCCTTTCCTTCATTACCGGTTACCGCCCCTCTTGTCGCAGTAGTTGCGGTCGCTGCTGGGGTGTTGCAGCAACCAGATGCTCTGCTGAAATTTGTCAAAAAAACATTTTTGTTTTAATTTGTATGTTATCGTTGCTTTTTATTTTGAGACGAGAGAAAATGAGAGAGAGAGAGAGAGAGAGAGAGAGAGAGAGAGAGAGAGAGAGAGAGAGATGGAGAGAGAGAGAGAGAGAGAGAGAGGTTCTCGTCGCAGAACCTTCTTAGTATATCGGCGTCCGTCTTGGTTTCTCCGTATTGGTTCCAATATAGTTTTAAAATGATGACTGGCTACATATATTGCTCTTGAAAACGCAGTCATATTCCGATGTTGAATGTCGCGCGCTCGCCCGTACACACGCACACACACACATACACACACACACCTCCTTCACCTACCTCCTACTACCACTTTCCCCTTTCCACACACACACACACACACACACACACACACAATGTGCTACCACACATTAGAAGTGAAGGAACATTTTGAAATTTAACGTCTACACCCATCATAATGGACAGGGCCAACCACACCAGGGAAGAGAGATATAAAGGATCTAGATCAACACTGAACCACCAGAGCCATACGACTGTTAGAGAGAAAGGGGTAAAACATTTCAACTTTTACCCTTGCCCACCTTTGGATTCGAATCTGCGTCATCGGCGTGCCAGGCGAACACACGCCACTACCACTGAACTACGGCGGCGGAGTGCACAATTCACCCAGCCATGCTGGATGAAGGTTTTGGATGGCCTCAGGCATGGCGTCTGAGAACAGAAGGACACAAATGAGCCATGTAAAACCCCTTGCAACTGCGTCTGAACAGCTACTGTTCAAGAATCTTGTTCACGTGTCGTCTGTCTTTTAAACAAAAAAAAAAGAAAAAAGAAAAGGAGGAGAACTCTGGCTTTATTATGTGAAAATCAGAATGCTGCTCAAGATGTCAATGTAATGCAGTCACGAGTATTCAATTCCTAATTGCTTCCTCATCTTCGTCGTTGCTCTCGTCGTCGTCGTCGTCATCATCATCATCATTATCAGCAGCAGGAAAGTCTTTGATGTCACTGTTGTTCATCATCATCATTAGCAGCAGCAGCAACAATATCAGTAGCATCGTCATCACATTGTTTTCCCCTGTTCCTCCTCCTCATCGTCTTCCTCCTCCTCATCTTCTTCCTCCTCTTCATCGTCTTCCTTCTCCTCATCGTCTTCCTCCTCATCATCAGCAGCAGCATCGTCGTCGTCGTCCCGTTGTCTTCCCCTTTTGCTCCTACTCTTCTTCTTCTTCTTCTTCTTCTTCTTCTTCTTCTTCTTCTTCTTCTTCTTCCTCCTCCTCCTTCTCCTCATCATCATCACCACCATCTTCTTCTTCTTCTTCTTCTTCTTCTTCTTCTTCTTCTTCTTCTTCTTCTTCTTCTTCTTCTTCTTCTTCTCCTTCTTCGTTTTTGGATGAGTTCGATTTATTTATGCTTCAACCTGTGTATGAGTGTATAGGTATAATTTTCAAGACATTGTGCTAAGTACTAGTAGTGTCTGCACATTTCTTGTTGGTTGTCAAGAATCTTTCAAGGTGGAACGTTGCGAAATAAGATCGATGTAGACCAACAGCATCAAGAAAACAAAAAGTGAGAACTACCATGGGTTAAAATAATTATTCCTCTACTCGCAACACAGGAAAATAACAAAAACAAAACTCGAAATGTCAGCGATGTAGTCAACATACAACACCAATATCACCAAACTGTGAATAAACGAGAAAAAGCAACAACAAGCCAAAATAAAATTCCACGGATAAAATATTGCCGCGATAATCAAAGCAACGTTCATTCATCTTGTGATTCAGACAAAGGAAATTAATAAATTACCTTTAATACAAAAATATATGTTAACAAGTTTGAAGTATCGGCAGATTTGGAAGGTTACTTCTACGGTTGTGTATTTCCAGAGTTATCTGAAAGCATTTTGAAATAGCCGATGGGAATCAGAATTATGAAAAAGCCAAACGCTGGTCTGTCCGTCGGTCTTTTGGGCGCCATAGTTTGAGAACCACTGAACAGATTTTGGCCAAACTTCAAAGGAACATTACCCATGGGTAGGTTAGTGACCTACCACCGTGCTATCACATTTGCTTAAACCGCAAAGGTCAAGGTCACCGGAGTCATCTTGTTGCTAATTATGTCTCAACACCTCTAAAAGTTTGGTTGTACGCTCTACAAGTTAAATTATTATTATTATTATTATTATTATTATTATTATTATTATTATTATTATTATTCTTATTATTATTATTATTATTATTATTATTATTATTATTATTATTATTATTACGTAGATATTTATTGTTGTTGTTGTTGTTGTTGTTGTTGTTGTCATACAGGTACTTCAAATCATGGGCCATCCCTCAACAACAATCCGGTTGTCCTTTCATTTCATTCAGTGCCGTAGCTCCGATTTTCAATTTTTTTTGTTGGTTCAAAATCCACTTCTTTTGTTCTAATCTCAAAAACAACTGAACCGAAATGCACCATTTTTACTTTGTGGATATTTTAACTACATGTTACATCATTCGCATTCGTATTTTCTTAAAGGTCAAGGTCAATGTGCTTGACCTTATTTTTCAAATAGCACGAATTTTGATTAAAAAAAAATTGGCTTGCAGATAGTTGAGATAGTGACCAATCATTCCAAGCTTTCCTTTAAAGCCGGGTCACAACACGTCCAAAAAAATGTAGACTTTAGAAAATGCTATTTTTGTTTTACCTATGCGCCTGAGTGTCTAGGAATACATTTGAATGGCTCGCTATCTTATTTCAAAATAAAAACCACCGGATGTGACAACAACAAAGGTTGTGCTTAAGGGTGTTTTTTTGGTGTGTGTTCGATAACCGCTAAGTTCGTACGATAGGCGTGGATTCTCACTTTCTTGTTCTTATGTTTAGGGGAAAAACAATTATTCATTGATTTTAATCGCCGTTTTCATTCACTCGTGCGTGGGCTTGGTCTTAATAAAGGCTCTGTCATTAACTATGATGAATTAATTGCTCCTTAATAACCTTTACTGACCCTAAAAAAATGGTGAAGATTTCTCGTAGTTTTGCTTTTGAAAAATAAATTAATAAAATAAAATACCAACTAAGCAAGTACGAATAGGCTAATTGGATTAGGGTGTGAGCGAACCAAGAAGAAGAAGAACAAGAACAAGAAGGAGGACGAGGGAAAGGAGGAGGAAGGAGGAGGAGAGGGAGGAGGAGGAGAAGAGCACACGATAAAAGAGAAGAAAGAAAGAATTGGAAAGAAGAAGAAAAAGAGGAGGAGGAGGACACCATCTTCATCATCATCATCAGCAGCAGCAGCAGCAGCAGCAACAGCAGCAGCAGCATAAACAACAACAGCAAAAACAACAACAACAAGGGTAAGAAGAAGAAGGACGAAGAGAAGAAGAAGAACAAAAACAAGAACAATAACTTTTTTTTTTTAATGATGATGACGATGATGATGATGATGATGATGATGATGATGATGATGATGATGATGACGATAATAATAATGAACAACAGGAAGAGGATGAGGATGACGACGACGATGAGGAGGAGGAGGAAGAAGATGATGACGATGATGAGGAGAAAGAGGAGAAGGAGGAAGATGATGACGACGACGACAATGATGATTATGATAATGATGATGATGAAAAGGAGGAAGCGGAGGAGGATGACGATAAAGATGATGATGATAAAGACGATGATGATAATGATGATGATGATAATGATAATGATGATGACCACCACCACCACCACAGCTTTGATGATAATGATGATGATAATGACGATGACGACGATGATGATTATGAAGACGATGATGCAGCGCTGATGCGGGATCAGCAAATCTCTTATACTCGATGCTGAGTGGGTGGGGCGAGGAAGTAGAAAGACAGCTGAAAACGTTTGTGAAAGTGGTTCATCCGAGGGTGAAAAAAAGACGAAAGCTGAAGCGACAGTTTAGACATACACATGGTTTTCATGTCGGCTTTCTCAGTATTTTTTTTTTTTTAGCGGTGAGCATTACCAAAGCTACTACCTTTCACATTCAGTTACGGTACTGCTGCCTCCAGCACCAAAGCCCCATCCACAACTCAATACTGCACCTCTCCCCCCCCCCTCTGTCCTCCCTTACTCGCTCTCTCTCTATCCCCTCCTCCCGCCCATACACACACACACACACACCCACACACATACAACAGTTTTCTCACCCACCGTGACATTTCTCTCTCTTTTTTCTCTCTCTGATTCTCTCTTTCTCTTTCTCTCTCTCTCTCTCTCTCTCTCTCTCTCTCTCTCTCTCTCTCTCTCTCTCAAAGACATACACACAAACACACACACACACAGACAAACACGCACACACTACTTTCCGCGCCCACGCACACAGCACTCTCCACACCTAGACCCCGTTACATCTCTCTCTCTTTGTACCCAAATCAGTACAAATTCTTAATAAGTGTTGACTGAATGAGTTGGGTGCGAGTGGTTTATGGGAGTACTAGAGATGAATTTTATAATATGCAACAATTTTTTAACTATTCAGTATGTATCTAGTTAACTAATGCATAAGTTTTAAAATCTGTGATTGTCAGTGTTAGAATGATACGCAGAGTTTGATGATTGTATATCTTTTAAAGATGCTCTCTAACGTTTATAATTTTGGTGTAATATAATCTAATGTCTAACCCATGTGTGTGTGTGGATGTGTGTGTGTGGGTGGGTGTGTTTGTGGGTAGGTGTTTTATTTATTTATGTTGAAGTGCAATAAGGACATGTAGTGTGATATGTATTTTAAGTTTTACAATGTGTCGGAAATGTTCTTGTTAATATGTACATAAGCGTGAGTACACGTACATGTTTACATGTTTATAGTACTGTTACATTTTATTACCTTTTGCTGACAGCAAATCCATGTTAGAATTTCTCCTTGGAGATAATAAAGTTTTCTGAATCTGAATCTGAATCTGAATCTCTCTCTCTCTCCTTCTCTGTCTCTGTTTCTTTGTCTTTATACCTATCTCTTTCTCTGTCTGACTGTCTCTCCTTCTCTGTCTCTGTCTCTCTGTCTCTCCCTATATTTTTTCCCTTTCTCTGTCTGTCGGTCTCTCTCTATTTTCTCTTTCTCATTTTCCACCTCTCTCTTTCTCTCTCTCTCTTTCTCTCTCTCTCTCTCTCTCTCTCTCTCTCTCTCTCTCCCTCTTTGCAAAGACATGGTTTGAAACAAACTAGTAAGGCATGAACTTGGGAGAATAAGGGGACGAAAAAAACCCGGAGAAAATGAAGGGTGGGTAAGGGAATACGGGGGGGGGGGGGAAGGGGGGAGTGTGAAGTTGACGTTCGAAGATGAAAACCATAGGTTGGAAATTCAAAGGGCTATCTTGAAAGAAGGAAGGGAGGGAGAGAGAATGCAAGGGGATGGAGGGAAGATAGTAAGGTGGTAGTAGTATGACTTCCAGTTAGTTCATCCAGAACGCATTAGGTTGAACATTATTATCGCTTCCAGAATCTCCAAACTGTGGGGTTTGGTAAGAATGAACGAACGTTGAAGTTTGACGTCTATACCCACCTTTGACAATATGGCAGATGAGGATAACCCTCCTAGGGAACAAGAGTAGGGACTTAAATCAACACTGAACCGCCAGACCAATTACCTTGCTAAAATGGTAAGAACGAAGGATTACAGAACGCGCCACTCAACAGCAACAAATGCTAAGAAAGATACGACAGCCTTAAAGACCTCTCTATGACTTGTGTGTTTAGCACAGTTACGAGTGTAGTATGACATTTGTTTTGGATGTAGACAAGCTTTGACACCATCAAGCAGAGCTCTTTGGAGGCAAAGATAACGGTTGGTTAAGATGTAACTTGTATATGAGGCCGGGTGTGTCAAACAAAGACTTTAACTCTACTGCAAAGCTAATGTTTTTTTAAGCTTGGAAACCATTATATTGCTGTCTTTGTTTCAGTGTGTTTGTGTGTGTGTGTGTGTGTGTGTGTGTGTGTGTGTGTGTGTGGATGTGTACTCTTTGATTGATTGATTGATTGATTGTTGCTTTAGGTCCAGCGGACTCTTCCGAGCCAAATCAGGACCGGACAACCCCCGATTCGCATAAAAGATCTGCTGAAACAACCCTAGTGGGAAAACGAACGCCCTCCACCGGCCAGTCACTTTACAATAAAGACATCCCACGCAGGGGACGGCTGAGGCTTTACCCCAACAAATCGAACCCCCGGTTACAAAAATAAAATAGAATACAAACATCATTATAAATATCAACAACACACATACATATAAAATGCCTATATTGCTAAATAATAACATCATAGGAAGCCCTAGTGACCACCCGGCAGAAAGCGTCCAATAATCCCAAGCTGATCCAACAGACCTCATACACAAACAAGGAGTCTTGTCCAGGAAGAGTTTTCAAGAAAAAAGGTAGGCCATTGATCTAGCGAAGAAGAAGATAGTATAGCAGAGTGATGGGACAGAGCAGGAATGGGAAATAGTAAATGAGGAAGACAGCGACAGTGGGAATTTAAAGCACTACTCTTCCCATAATGATAAAAGATTGCGTGACAATCAGTTTTTATATTAATTGTATCGTTCATTATAATCATTATGTCAATAGATGCCCTATTCTTTTTCTCTTTTGGGCGATCAACGAAGGCGTCGAATAAAAAAATAGATTACAAGCAGGTTAAAAACCTTAACGTTTTCACTGCCAAGGGAGAATTGCACTGACTTACAACTAATGGCAAGGCAAATCTGGGTCACCAATAAAAAAATTTTTTTAAACATTCTAGCCTGTACGGTATTAGAAATAACTGGCTAACAGTTATACATTTATGAAAGGTAATTTAATTTCCTAAACGAATAATGCTATTTGCAAAAAAAAAATAATTTCAATTGTTTTCAAACAATTTATTTTTTCGTCCAAACGAGAGATAGTGAGAAAGGGAGAGGGTGGTTAATCGCATCATATTAATGTTGTTAGTTAATTAAGAAAACGTCACAATGATGACGACGGGATAACACGTCATTGGCATATTTCATCACACTATTGTTATGACGACTTATTTCGTCAAAGGTCGTCAGGTCACGAGCATAATCCTCTCGATAACCTTTTTTTGTTTTAAGGTGGGTTAACTTTTAGAAAATGATTGGGACGATCTTTCGACCTTCCCTTTTCTGTCCATAGAATCATCTTGGAATGGGTCTCAAAAAACGAAACCGGTCAATCACATAGTTTTTACCCCCCCCCCCCCCCCCCCCGCCCTCATGTGGGGTAGGGGGTGCCGGGGATTTCAGTATAAATAGTATACCAACTTTCTGGAAATTTAGTGCTTTAAATTCTAACTGTCGCTGTCTTTCTCCTTTGTTCTTTCTCATTCCTACTCTGTTCTATCAATCTACTATACTATCTTCTTCTTCGCTAGACCAGTCACCTACCTTTTTTTCTTGAAAACTCTTCCGGGACAAAAATCCTCATTTGTGTGTGAAGTCTGTTAAATCAGCTTGGAAATATTGGACGCTTTTTGCCAGGTGGTCACTGGGGCTTCCTATGATGCTATTGTTTGGCAATGTAGGCATTTTATATGTATGTGTTTTGAGGATATTTTATAATGATGTTTATATTCTATTTTGTTTTTGTAAACGGGTGTTCGATAAATTAGAGTATAGCCTCAGCGTCCCCTGCGTGGGATGTCTTTATTGTAAAGTGACCGGCTGGTAAAGTGACTTCAGTGTTGCCACTAGGGTTGTTTCGGCAGATCTTTTATGCGGATCAGGGGCGAGTCCTCTTTCAGCGAAGTTGTGGTCTTGATTTTGTGGTCCTGATTCGGCTATACTGGTCATGATTTGGCTCGGAAGAGTCCGCTGGGCCTAAAGCAATAATCATGTAATGTAACATTGTTATTAGATCTATGAACTAACTTCCCTTCTAAGCAGCAAATATTCGAGCCGCCCAGTTTCCGACCGCGATGCTTCCTATGACGAAGGTCCGAAAATCGAACGTCGTGAACCTCATTTTATTTTATTTTACTTTTATTTTTTTTTTGGAGGGGGATGGGGTGGGTGGGTGGGAGAAGAAACTATTTTTATTTTTGGACGCAGTGCCCCTTGGCCACTTTGTAGAACAGGCTCCTACCTTTTTCTTGATGAATCTTTGCACAAGAAGCCTGTACATATACTATACAGCTGTATAACAAGAGTAGGACCTTGTAAGGGGGCTCATCTTTTGTTTCATCGCAGTACTTGTCTGTGCGTCAAAGTTAAGTTGTACGTCACCAATTGCGTCATAGTGTTTTTTAAAGTCAACTACCTCCAAAAATATTAATTACATTCTGGTTTGTTTTGTTTTGTAACCTTAGAGCTTACATTTGACAATAATTATTTCTGACAAACGATTCATCAGTCAGACGGAAGTAGATCTAAGCTTACTTTAGTTATAAAGTCTGCTGTGTCACTTTCGTTACCTTGCTCTCTCTCTCTCTCTCTCTCTCTCTCTCTCTCTCTCTCTCTCTCTCTCTCTCTCTCTCTCTCTCTCTCCTATTTTCAAAACTCCACGTTTGTATTTTCGAAAAATATCTCTGTAGAAGAAACTAAGATGATTGGAGCCTCCAATATGTTCTTATTTTCAGCACATATACGCCTGATTACATTATCGTTTGGTGTGCAAGTAGACCTTTAATAATATGTTTATCATTCAGTTCAGTAGCAACTTTGTACATACATGAGAAACCAGAATTAACTGTTCAGGTATTTTTAATGCTTTGAAAGTAATGTAATTATGGCGTGTGTATGTGCGTGTGTGTGTGTGTTTACTTGTTGTTCTAGCTGTTGTAGCTGTTGATTTGTCATTCTTTTCTTATTTGGCCTTTCTGTTATTTCACGTTGATACCTCTTTTCAATGTTGTCCTTCTGATATTAAAATGTATTGCGTCTCTCTCTCTCTCTCTCTCTCTCTCTCTCTCTCTCTCTCTCTCTCTCTCTCTCTCTCTCTCTCTCTCTCTCCTCTCTCTCCCTCATTCGCCCCTTTCATTAATGCTTAGTTGTGTTTTGATTTCTTTCTGACCTTGTTTCTTTTGCCTTCGCTCTGTTATTTTTTTTACCTTCCGTTTCTTACTTATTTCTTTCCTTGCTTCCATTCTTTTTTTCAATAGTTTCTTTCTTTGTTTCCTTAATTCCTTCCATTTTTTTTCTTTTCGATTTTCTTTCTTTTAATCCTTCTTTCATTCTTTTCTTTCTTTATTTCATTCTTCTCTTTTTCTTTCATTCATTCTTTCTTTCTTTCCTTCGTTCCTTCCTACTCTTTTTCTTCCAAAGTGTAAGTCCACCATCTCAGTTTTCACACAAAACATATGCTACATCTGCCAAAAACTTGAGCACGCCAAGAAACGGTAACAAACTACAGATAACGACACTCTTAGACTTCTCCATTGCCGTGTGTACACTTTGAAATGCCTAGCATTGTCAATATATTTCGTTCATGTAATCGTCGTCGTTATATTAACTTTTATTACAACCATTGTACAGACATGGATGTTGTCGCTGTTGCCTGCATCATCAATATCATCGCCGGTATCCAAGGCTTGCAGAGGTGCTTGCTTGCAGAAGCGATGTAATCAACAGCAGCACATTTTCAGTCTTCATTTTATGATTTTTATTCATCATCATCATCATCATCATCATCATCATCATCATCATCATCATCAACATCAGCAGCAGCAGCAGCAGCAGCAGCAGCATGATCACCATCATTAATGCATGTATTTGCTGATTGTTGGACAATAAAGATTCGGATTCTGATTATAATTCATTATCATCCTACTCTTCCTCCCCCCCCCTCTTCTTCCTTCTCCTCATCATCACCACCACCACCACCACCAGCAGTGATTCCGTCACAATCATCGTCTTTTGTCGTTCTCATATCTTCTGTTTCCATTTGATATCTAATTAAATATAGCCTACTTTTTTTTTTTTACGACTTCAACTTCTTTGCTTGAATAGATTAACGTCCCCGGACACATGGCATATCGCTTCAACAATTACAAGAACATAATTTATACACTAGCTGAATACCTAACAATCCTCTAACACAAAATAAAGCCGACCCAACGTGTTGGAAAGTTAGAACAGCTATCTCCACAGCGTAACTGTGATCCGCTGAGAGTACCCGCCCTAGTAGGTCTACTAATACGTAAACCTCGGTTAGTCTCTGACACGAAGTATGCTCCCCGGCCCCCCTCCTAGTCTGTTCTGGATCAACATATGTTTCCACATGCTTCTCTGTCTCTGCCTGTCTGTCTGTCTGTCTGTCTGTCTGTCTGTCTGTCTGTCTCTCTCTCTCTCTCTCTCTCTCTCTCTCTCTCTCTCTCTCTCTCTCTCTCTCTCTCTCTCTCTCTCTCTCTCTCTCCTTTACTTACGACACTCTGCAGGAACTACAAATCACGGACTTCCGACGATCATCGGCAAACACTTTTAACATAACACGACCGCCTCTCCCACGGGATGTCTTCAAGCGAGCGAAAACAGATTAAAAACTACGTCGAAAATAAACAGCACTCAGCCCAGCCTCGGTGTTTTAGCGCGATAGCGAGTGACGTTGTTATTGTTGTGTGTTCCTGAGCCCGCAAAGACGAGGGTTGGCCAGACTTCCAGACCATGGAGCAGGAGGAGCTTGCATGCTAGAAAGGAGTCCAAGCTCGAAGGAAGGTCTGGTATGCTACATCCCTAGACACGCAAGAGGAAAGATGATGTTGTATGTATTGTACTGAAACCGTGGTGCTCGCTGAAAGGACGATGAACCTGTATTTATATAAGAGAACCAGGCTCTTTTATCCCGTCAGGCGAAATGTTCTGTTTTGTTGTTGTTTTTTTAAAAGTCACCTTTATTTTTTATATTCGTTTAGCAATAGCTAAATGCGTCTTAGAAAAAAAATTCTTATTGGAAATGTAAAAAAACAACAACTAATATTAGGGAGGTTGGGTTTGGGCGCGACTATGCCTTCCCCAGAGGAAGCGGGCCCAGAATTTCACAATAAAAAGGGACAATAAAGCGTTATAAAAACAAACAAAGAATTCAATGAGCGTTGTCGATAACTTGGTGTTGCAACATGTCAGGAAGTCATGTTATTGTATAAGGGCAAATACTCTACCCATGACTGTTATTCATTGGTATTGCATAGTTGTTTCCCTCTTAGTCTATCAAGGGCAGTAACTACCGCTGATAGGTGTCTTATAAATAGAGGAGAAGTACTCACAAAAATGCACTTGGTTTGAATTTGCTAGTTTGAATAGATGTGGCCTACAGAACTAGATGAGGGACTGTGAACTGTCACAACTTTACACTTTATAACCCTGTAATGAACAGGGTTTCTACTTGGATCCCACTTGGAGTGATGATTGTCACCATCAGCATCTGGGAGATGCTGAAGTCATTATCGTCATCTGGGAGATGATGATGTTTTCAAGGACAGTGCGTTGGCTGGTATCTCCGCCAGTGCCTAATCGGTGTTAGCCAAGTCACCAAGTCTGGGAATCAACCTCAAGGGTGGAGGTTGTTGTCTTCACAGTTGGAATGACCGACTGGAATTTCGGAATTTGGGAATGGACACTGCTTGTTCGACTCAGTCATCAAGTCACCGGGAAATGTAGTTAGTTGTCATCTCGGGGAGATGTTCTACGCACCAAGATCAACTGAAGTAGCTTACCATTAATGAATTCGATCGAGAGCGTTAACAGACGAAATGCTCAGAGACATTGAGACATTGAGACTCAGTAGATACTGTTTTCTGCTTTTAGGCGGGACGCCGCCTCATTATATCTTTTTGAACAGGAACACTCTGGATTAGTAAATTTGGTGTTGGTTTTCTCTCGGACTTATGATTATTCAAAAAGACCTTCATAAAATTTAATATTTCTTTATTGTAATATTTTTCTGTTAATATCTATTTATTTACTTTTTGTCTTCGTTCTTCTTTGAAATTTAATAGAAATGGTTAATTATTTACCAAGTTGTTTCTGATGGTGTTTGGTGGGAGAATGTTGAAAGAGTGAACACGTTTCCTTTCTTTAAATACTATATTGAGAAAATCGTTTTAATAGTCTATTTCTTTATATTTCTCATAATGGAGTCAGAGTGAATAGCCCAGTAAGGTATAACCAATAATTTATTAAAATAAGACTTACACGAAGAATACACTTCGTTACACAACAGTGTTGCAATTTTGTTTCTGTGTCTGGTGCTGGTGTCTAGATTTGTTACTGTTCATGGTTTCCTGCTGCTGCTGCTGTTGTTGTTGTTGTTTCGTAGTTACGCAGTCAGTATATTTTCCGTTATTAATTGTTTTTAGTATACTGAATATTAATGGTAAATTGTTCAATAGCACCCCACACACGGATGATATATCATTTGTTGTACGAAACTTCGAAGATCATCAGGCCTTGTCTCAATACAAAAAATGGTTTGCTTTTCTTTTAGCTCTTCTTCCTTCTCTCCCTTCTCATCGTCTTCTCTCTCTCTCTCTCTCTCTCTCTCTCTCTCTCTCTCTGTCTCTCTCTCTCTCTCTCTCTCTCTCTCTCTCTCTCTCTCTCTCTCTCTCTCTCTCTCATTCAATCAAGCCAGTGACCTCACGACGTTCCTGTCGCGCCGTGTTGTTCCGGCCGAAGGGGCGATCATCCCTATGCGCTGGCGTAACGATCTTGCCTCCCTTGAGTACAGGCACAGGGTGTAGGCATCCAGTCAGCCGCACGGGCCACCGTTCTGGAATGTACTCTTTTTAATCAACAGCAGTAAATACCAAGCAGAAAGGGTCTCCCAAGTCAAATACTCGGAGAACGATCCTTGAGAAAATTAGTATAATCATGCAAAAGAACTAGTGGGATTGGTCAACAAACCAAAGTGAAAGCTGGAAATGTTATTTTTTTAAAATGCTAAAATGGTTTCCTTGATAATAATAGTATGCATTTAAGGGCTGAAGATTATTTTGGGTAAATAACACGATTTACTTGATAATAATATAATTTATTGAAGAAAAGCATCCTAGATGATATTTGATTCGCCCATATATATCAACAATAAATATTGTATCTTTTCTATGCCCTTTTCAAGATTTTGTTGGAAGCTAGTCTAGCTCAAGAAAGAGAATTTTTGCAGTAAAAACCCCAATTAAGCAGCTCAGTATTTTCAGAAAATTCAATTCATTTTAATCCAGTATACCAAATATACTTTCTTGCTTTCTGTCTTGTTTAGATTTCTTTGTTAGATCTACGTGTTCTTCTTTGATTTATTGGGGTGTCGGATAGCGCAGTGGTTGGAGCACTCGCTACTGTGTCGCAAGTTAAGCACCGTCCGGTGCGGTTAGCACTTGGATGGGTGACCGCAAAACGTGAAGAGACAAATAACAACGCCCCCAGTTGACTCAACTGTGACTGAGTACCTACTCTCTTAAGGGTGGGGAAGGTAAAGCAGCGAGGGGGAGAGATGGGCATCACCCTCATTACGCTGGCCCAAGATAAGTGTGATCTCCAACATCACGCTCCCCTACGGCCACAAGGCTATGGGACTACCTTTACCTTTTCTTTTTTTTTTACCTATTCTTCTTTCTTTATTTCTTCTTTATTATTTCTTTCTCTTTGTTTCTGTCGTCTTAAAATATTTACGTTGCTTCTTCTTCCTGTTTCCTTTCTTTTTTTTCATTCATTCTCTCTTCCATCTTCTTCGTTATTTTTGATTAATTTCCGCCTCCTCCTCCTCCTCCTCCTCCTCCTTCTTCTTCCTTTTGTTCTTTTCTTCTTCTTCTTCTGTTAAAGCAATATTTCACGGAAGTATGTCTCTCTGACGTCGAGTTGTGCGATATAAATCTCTAAACGCCGCATCCGACCGCTGATCCCCCTGCCGTGCGCACGCCCTGCTTCTCCCTACATGCTCGTACATCTATATCTATATACTACAGCGACTATTATGATTTAGAATGTTTTTGTGATCACTTTAGACTAGTCATTTGTGTTTTACTATATCTATCTGTTTATCTGTTAATGTTGGGTATGCTTGTGCGAGTGTGTGTGGTTGTGCATACATATGTGTATTTGTGTATGTAGGTATGTGTGCGTGTGTGTAAGAGAGAGAGAGAAGAGAGAGAGAGAGAGAGAGAGAGAGAGAGAGAGAGAGAGAGAGAGAGAGAGGAGAGAGAGAGAGAGAGAGAGAGAGAGAGATGTTAAATCTAAAACATTCTGCTATTGTCCAACACCAAATAATATTCCGATTGTTGTATCTATTACATGTCAATTGGCGAAATAAATTCCTGTTATCCTGTTAATTCCCCTTACTCCTCAACCCCTTCCACCCACCCTACCCCAAACTCTAGAAGAGTCCATGCACGCAAAAAACGTGGCAAGACATTCCAGGGTCACCAAAAATAGCGATGTTCCCGACGCGTCCAGGCATCAATTTTACATGGAGAAACCGCCGACGATGGCTCATCAGTGACCAGCTCGTCTGTGTAATATTCATGAGATGAAGTGATCTGTTGCTGATAGGCTGCTACGATGTCACGCGCGTGCCCGTGACCCTGGGACTGCTTCTTCTGCCTGCGCGCTCATTTGCATGAAAGGCGGCAATCAAGGAGCATGTTGGTCCGTACCACCTGACCTGAGATAGGTTTGACGCTTTCGCCCGAGTTGTTTTTCCCCCAAGGCTAAATAAAGTCGATGTTGCAGTACTTGCTTTGTGTGTGTTGTTGTTGTTGCTAAAATGTCAATTGTAATCGTTCACAAGTTTTTGCGCCACATGACTTCAATCTTTCGTGGGACTCAAATGTTTTTTTGGTCACGCCTTGATGTCGCAATGTTAAATTGCTGTCCTTTAATGTGTTGCTTATATTTATAATCATCGAAAATATGCATGCAGCATAGGTATCATCATCATCATCATCATCATCATCATCATCATCATCATCATCATCATCATCATCATCATTACTAGGCTAAAATTTCGAAGTTCTAAAATTTCAAACTTCATCATTATCATCACCATCATCATTATCATCATCATCTTCATCATCATCATCATCATCATCATCATCATCATCATCATCATCATCATCATCATCATCATCATCATCATCCAGACGCTTTCTTTCTGCTCAATATTAGCATCACCGCAAAGGTGACCAATTTTCACTCCTCGTGATCTGTAAAGTCTGTGTGATAAAATGAGTACGTGCACAGTGTAAACCTCTCCTCCCATGGATGAGATTGGAACTGTCACAACAATGCCTTACTTACTGACCTTCATGGTCTGGATAGATCTTGGAAATATGTTCAGATTCGTCTAGGAGTTATTAATGTGCACTTGTTTTGTTGTTTACAATACGAATCTGACCCTTGCAGTTTAACCTGAACCTGCAACCCAGTAGGCCTACAGGTAATTCAACTTGCTATCCAGAACAAGTAATGAGAAATGGTAACACTAAACACGAAGGGCACTATTCCCCGAACACTTGCCCCATAATATCCATTAACTGTGTAACCTTTTGCCTGTCAATACCAAAAGCCATTCAGTGCAGCGGCTGAAGAGTTAAGTTACTTGGTATTCTGTGCCAGACAGGCTTTTAGTGGGTTTTTACTATAAATGTGTCGTTTAGGTGCTTCCAAAATTCCAATCAGCGTACTACAAAGCAATGAAGTACAGATTAGAATAGTACCAGAGAGGTCGTGGTTTGTGCTGAGCTGTGCACTCCTTACCAGAAAGAGAGAGAGAGAGAGAGAGAGAGAGAGAGAGAGAGAGAGAGAGAGAGATGAGAGAGAGAGAGAGAGAGAGATAGCGAGAGAGGGAGGGAGGGAAGGAGAGAGAGATGAGACAAGTTTGTTTGTTTTTTTAAAAAGGTAGAGGTAAAGTTAGTCCCATAGCCTCCCGTTAGGGGAGCATGATGTTGAAGATCACACTTATCTTGGGCCAGCGTAATGAGGGTGATGCCCATCTCTCTCCCTCGCTGCTTTACCTTCCCCACCCTTAAGAGAGTAGGTACTCAGTCACAGTTGAGTCAACTGGGGGCGTTGTTATTTGTCGCTTCACGTTTTGCGGTCACCCATCCAAGTGCTAACCGCACTAGTCGGTGCTTAACTTGCGACACAGTAGCGAGTGCTCCAACCACTGCGCTATCCGACACCCGAGTTTGTTATTAGTTTTTGTTAATACTTAGCCTAGACTGATTCTTTGTTGATGTACCGAATCATGCGCAAGGTGTCTAAAAGGTTTTGCTTGAGCGTCAGAAGTAGAAAGCGATGAAACTTAGCTTAGTTCGACAACTTGTCTCTGGAGGTTTAACATCTTCATTTGCCAACAATAAAAGTAGTTTTAAAAAACGTTTTTATTTTTTTACATTCCAGCCGTCGCCACCACCCACCACCACCAGAAACACCAGCAAAGACAAGAAATCCAAAGCGACCAAAGGCTTAATAGTTTGTTATTTTTAATATCCACATCTGTCTGAAGCAGATTACTAATTATTTTAATTAATGGGTTATGTTGTGTGCGTGATGTTTGCTTGGTTACTTGTATGTGTGTATTATTGTAAACTGTATTCATGTATTCACGTAAAAGGATTAAGAAAATTAAAATCAGACTTATACCTTATGCCCCAAAGCTTGTAATGTCTCTGCTTGAAACCGTCTTCTAGGGTGGACTGGGAGGTCAGTTGTTAGTAAGCTGGTTTCCTTTGCCGAAGGTGCTCTTTTTGTTGTCGTCATCTCAAACTTTACTGTTAAAAACTCCACTGCTTTAAGATTGTCTACTGCTATCAACAATGCAGTTCTGTGACTCACACTATACTTCTTATCGTCAACCGTTGGTCTTGACCCCCAGTTTCACGTGTATCCATGTCTAACTGAATGACCCTCCCCTTTTTAACCTATAAAGCGGGTTAGCGATTCCGAAGCACCCACGGCGTTTTCTTAAAAGCTCTGAGAAAGGAATTAATCGTCCTTAAATTCGCGCTGAAATGATCGACTGCTGGAAAATACAAGTGTGTGTGTGTGTGTGGGTGTGTGTGTGGGTGTGTGGGCGTAGGTGTTGACCCCGTTAGGCTTGCCAATCGTATGGTTACACACTCACGTTATACTGCCGCGCTCATTATGCTGCCGACCTCATAATGCAATATTGCGATTTTTGAACTCCCTAACCTCTAAAATATGCATAAATTATAATCCGAGCTGTGATTGGTTTAGGCAGCATAACGCGGAAAATTCATTGTACGTCACACACGACCTTTTACACACGTGTGTGTATCACGGCAGCATTTGTGCTGTAAAAAGTATACGTCAATTCACACACCAAGGAGAGAGAGGGTGGCTAGTTTTTGAAAACAAATGTGCACAACTCGTCGCCATCTTGAATTGAAAAGAGCCACTGGTAAGTTGCTGTGCTTTAGTTGATTTTTCGTTTGTTAATTATTTACTTTGAGTGCTTATGTATTTGTGCCATTATTATGAGAAAACCATGGATGCTGTCAGTGAAAATTCAACATTTTTTCTTCCCTTTTTCTGTGGAGAGTCCATTGAAGCTAGTGCCACTTTCATGGCATGCTGCGTCTCCATCCCTCTTCTACTGACAGCACTGTTCTAGATCTAATTCTACTTTGTTTCCTTCCATTGTTGATTCAGAATCACGTTGGTTAATTCAAATTAATTATCAGTTCTGATGTTTGTTTTTTCTTTACATGAATGTTAAAAGGAAAAGTATTTATTCAGCATTCCAATACTAAAATAGGAAGTTTTTGTTTTCTAGCAGAGTTGTTACTAACTGGATTAATCTAGCTATTTCACTTAATAATACACCAAGCATAAATAACTTTAAACACCAGTTAGATATACTTCCACAGTTTAAAAATATATTTTATTGCTATGAGTATGATAATGAAATGTGTAGGAAAATCACATGCTCATTTTGCTCCTATACTACTAGTAGTGGTACAGTGAAAGTAAACAACTGAACAAAAACAGAATACACAACCATTCACATAGTGTTGGTGAAATTCAGGGTCCATTCACCAACCGACGACTAAAGGGAGATGCATGCCATTTTGTATGAACAACATTGTCAGATGTAAATATGTAAATAAATAAATAAACAATAGTAGTATATGGTTACTGACCACAATGTCCATATAGTGTTTGTAAGAAACTGTGTTAAGCTAACACTGCCACATTTGTCAGTCATTAATTTGACAGTCATTGAGTACTTATGGATTTTTTTCTTTTTTAGAATGTTCTGGAAATTCTGAGGTTTACAATTCGCCTGGAAAGCAATCAGAAAGTAAGTATATTTAAAATTTGAATCTAGAAAGTTCTTTATTAGTTAATATTTCTGACTTTTACATTTATTTATATTATTATGATAGTGTTACTTTGTACATAAGTGTCCATACTTGCATGAACTTGAAACTGATTAAGGTCACTGACCACAATCTCCGCATAGTGTTGGCAACTGCATTAAGCTAACACTGCCACATAGTGACAGTTAACTACTGTACAAAAACAGCATACACATGCCGAGATCTAAATGTTGGTGAATGTACCGGATGTGATCTTTAGCTGACTTAACGATGGAAAATTCTGCATTTAACAAATATCTAAAAATAAAATACGAAATTGAAAAATATAATTCAGCTTGAAGGTTAGAAATTAACAAATTACGGAAGCCTGGGTACAAAGGATAGTGTTTGTGGTTGACACTATGTTATATTTATTTTTATTTTCTCCAAAATTATCTACTAACTTCGCCATAATGTATCGGACATTTAATAAAGTTGATTTTCGGTGCTTTTTTTTGCCTTTCCCTTCCCCCCCCCCTCTCTCTCTCTCTCTGTGTCTCTCTCTATCTCTCTCTCTCTCTCTCTCTCTCTCTCTCTCTCTCTCTCTCTCTCTCTCTCTCTCTCTCTCTATTAACAAAGAGACCGTGCAGTTTATTAAGGTGGCTGTAATGAACTCGTACTGTCAGTTAAAAACAGGGGTTGTTAGACCGTATCAAGCATTTATTGATTGCACAGTACAGGACGGGAATACACCACCGACCACTTAGTTTTTTTTTTTTTTTTTTAGAATTCTGCTTGCTTATGACAGTAAAGCATTTAATTTTATATCCGTAACATTGTCACATTGTTGCAATAAATAAAAAGTTTCACCTGACTGCTAAATACTTGGAAAATGTTATATTGATATTCACATCTAAACTAGTAAATATAATTAATTATCCGACAGTTTCATTGGCTGCACCTAGAAAGTAGAAAACCTGTTGATTGTGCTTCGAAATATCTCCACATTATATCTTAAAAACTCTTGAAGCTATGGATTTATCCCTAGTGGACACCCTCTTTCACCCCCACACATCCTCCCTATTTTCTTCCTCCCACCCCACACAATTTACTAATTACGGTCGGTTGTAAAATATTACCACAGTTGGGCTTTATATAGTAAACAAGTACAGGGGCGTCGCACGGTCCAAAATATTGGGGGGGCAACCCTGTCGACGGGGAGGTGGGGGGGGGGGTGGGGGCTGACAAGCGGGACGCACCCTGTAATATATCCTCGTACCTTCATCCAACTGAAAGACTGAGAGTAAAAACATTTAATTATTTATGTTCTTCTTTACTGAAAATACAAGATTCATTTCCAGAAACTACAAATACATGATTAGCGATATGTGATAATGATTAAAACCAGGAAACACGAACATTAATTACCTGCCGCAAGATCATCTAGGTTGAAATTGTGTCTTCTCTATAAATCACAACTCGTTTTGCATATTGCATACATATAATGACCAAACACTTCCACTACCAGTTTCAGAAAATCAGTCAATTGATCAATTTGTTTTACTAGGGCGTATATTACTCGCAGTTTCTCTAAAGCAAAATACTGTCTGTCTGAGTGCCTTTTGTCTTGGTGATCACAGATGATCTTACTAGTAGTCCATGAACAAAATCTCAGCTAGTTCAGTCCACAAACATCGGAGATCTATTCGCGGACACATAAACAAACAAAACAAACAAACAAACCAAGTGAAACCTATAATGGGGGGTGGGGTGTGGGGGTGGTGGTGTAATAATCAAAGCAGTCAAGCCCACGTTATCTGTCCCCAGAAAAGCGAACGGGTCCTTTTTTTCCCCTTTTGCGATCAAAGTACGTGCACGTGTAGGCCTATCAACAAACTAAATCTAAATTAAAAAATATCGCGCACCTCAACTATTTATTGACACTTGCACATTCACCCTTGCCTTACTCATTTTACAGACTAAAGTAAATAATTGATATCAACAAACCTGGAAAAAAGACGATTCCTTTGTTTTGTTAATTTTGATCTTTGCGTGATGAAATGACACTTCTTTCAAACAGCGAAAGCCAGCTCTGCTGCCCGGTGATTGCGTTAGCGCCACGACATATTTTGTTGTGAAACACCGGCACATGCTAATAGATTTTTGTAATATTATTTCGTACGTTAGCCCTTTACACTACGGTTTAAAAATATGGTGATTTTTTTAATTATTGATTCTTCCTGCCTTCCTCTATCGATTGAAATCTTCTTCTTCTTCTTCTTCTTCTTCTTCTTCTTCTTCTTCTTCTTCTTCTTCTTCTTCTTCTTCTTTTCTTCTTTCTTTCTCTCTTTCTTTTTTTTTTTTTTTGGCCAATTATTATTGGGGGGGGAGGTGCCCCCCGTCCCCCCCCCCCCCCCCCCGTGTGCGACGCCCCTGAAGTAACATTTGGGTTTTTCTGCAGAGCATCCAGCCAGGCGTCCATGGAGTAAAGAGGAAGTAGCAGCTTGTTATCGACAGTTGGGTCGCTACATTCACCTCCACACCTTACCTGGTAAAGCTGTTATAGAAGACTGCCTTCAAAAAGAACCTGTTCTCAGGCACATAACTTGGAAAAACATCAAAGATTTTGTAAGAAATCGGGCCACAGCAACAGCTAACGCAGCTAGATAAAAACACTGTGTACAAACTCTGTGTATGAGGGACTCGATTCTTTTCAGTCACACCTGCACTGCTTCAGAAACTTCTAGATGCCAAACTCTGGACTTTTGAGACTGATGGTCCACTACTGCTCCATTGCAGCTCTCCAAAAATAGTGTGATGTTGTGATTCCTCATGTTTTAAGTACACTAAACCTTTTCACTGGTAAAGACTTCATGCACTAAATGGCTGCGTGTATGCACTGTGTAGACAACCTTTGATGACAGCGTGGTTTTGTTGGAACAATTTGTAATGTAATGTAGAACGTCGTTTGAAACCAATTACTGAAAATTCTGTGACCAAGGCAATTGCCTGTATATGAATGGCACCAAAAATGACCCATGTAGCATCAAGTGGTATGTGTGAAAGATCCCTACTATTTTTTAGGTTTGTGAAACTGAGAACTATATTTTGAACTGCAGAACTGTGCCGGTAGAAACGGTCAAGCAGCCTAAATAGTGTTTGCAAGTTGAAATGTTCGAGCAAACACTTTCACTTTCCTTCGACTTGTTTGTCGACCTTGGCAAGAAAGGAAAATTCAGAAACTTTATTGGCTTTGGAGTGAAGAGAGGTGAGAGAGAATACCATGGACATGTACATTCCTCATTTATATGGTGTTTAATCACACTGTGTAGCATAGTTAGTAGGCCTGCGTCTCCACCACCTCTACCTGCCAACTGTAGATATTTCTACAGTCCTGATTCAGACTCATTTTTTACCTTAGCTATTGAGAAGTATAAAGAATGTTAGAATATAACTAGTGGCAAGGAAAAAAACAGTTTGTACATGGAAAAGTATTCGTTTTTATTTACTTTTATCATGACCAGCCGGGGAGGTTGTGGAGACATAAGCCCACTAGCTCTGCTATGCATATAACTGGGTGATTGCTGGAGACATAGGCCCACTAGCTCTGATGCATGTAACTGGGTGATTGGTGGAGACATAGGCCCACAAGCTCTGATGCATGTAACTGGGTGATTGGTGGAAACATAGGCCTACTAGCTCTCATATGCATGTAACTGGGTGATTGGTGTGCTTGCACGTAAGTGATGTGTGTGCTTGTGCGCATGCATTTTTTTTCTTGTTGTTTTTTTTATTAAATATTATAATGTGAATATTTTTTATAATTGATTCAAATAGGATTTTTGGATAGTAAGCAATACCAATACCATGTAACGTGGACAAAAATGTTGGTCATTAGACAGAGACACTTGGATCCCAGCAAAGGTACAGAAAAATCAGTTGCACAACATTATTGATAATGATAGTTTTTCTGTACCTTTGCTGGGATTCAAGTGTCTCTGTCTAATGACCAACATTTTTGTCCACATTACATGGTATTGGTAGGGGTTGTCCGGTCCTGATTTGGCTCGGAAGAGTCCGCTGGACCTAAAACAATAATCATGTAATGTAATGTAATGTAATGTAATGCTCTGTTCTATCAATCTGCTCTACTATCGTCTTCTTCGCTAGATCAGTCTCCTACCTTTTTTCTTGAAAACTCTTCCGGGACAAGACTCCTTGTTTGGGGTGCCGGGGGTTTCAGTATAAATAGTATCCCCACTTTCTGGAAATTTAGTGCTTTAAATTCCCACTGTCGCTGTCTTCCTCATTTACTCTTTCCCTTTCCTGCTCTGTCCTATCACTCTGCTATACTATCTTCTTCTTCGCTAGATCAATGACCTACCTTTTTTCTTGAAAACTCTTCCTGGACAAGACTCCTTGTTTGTGTATGAGGTCTGTTGGATCAGCTTGGGAGTGTTGGACGCTATCTGCCGGGTGGTCACTAGGGCTTCCTATGATGTTAGTATTTAGCAATATAGGCATTTTATATGTATATGTTTTGTTGATAATTTATAATGATGTTTGTATTCTATTTTGTTTTTGTAACCGGGGGTTCGAGTAGTTGGAGTAAAGCCTCAGCCGTCCCCTGCGTGGGATGTCTTTATTGTAAAGTGACTGGCCGGTGGAGGGCATTCAATTTTCCCACTAGGGTTGTTTCAGCAGATCTTTTATGCGGATCGGGGGTTGTCCGGTCCTGATTTGGCTCGGAGGAGTCCGCTGGACCTAAAGCAACAATCAATCAATCAATAAATTGTGTATGAGGTCTGTTGGATCAGCTTGGGAATATTGGACGCTTTCTGCCAGGTGGTCACTAGGGCTTCCTATGATGTTATTATTTAGCAATGTAGGCATGTTATATGTATGTTTTTTGTTGATAATTTATAATGATGTTTGTATTCTATTTTGTTTTTGTAAACGGGGGTTCGATAAGTTGGGGTGAAGCCTCAGCCGTCCCCTGCGTGGGATGTCTTTATTGTAAAGTGACGGGCTGGTGGGGGGGGGGCATTCAGTTTTCCCACTAGGGTTGTTTCAGCAGATCTTTTTTTATGCGGATTGGGGGTTGTCCGGTCCTGATTTGGCTCAGAAGAGTCCGCTGGACCTAAAGCAACAATTATGTAATGTAATGTAAACGTTCAGTGTTCTTTCCTTCTGTAATTCTACAGTATTTCCGTCTCGTTGTACAGGACAGTATGTGACTGAAAGCATGAATCGTTGGGGACACAAATTGTGCTGGTACTGCTTTCTCTAGTCCGTGAATATTTGGTCCTGATTTGGCTCGGAAGAGTCCGCTGGACCTAAAGCAATAACCTTGTATTGTATTGTAGTCCGTGAATAAATTGTTGCTAAAAAATTCTGACAATCTAACTTGTTGAAATTGAATAGTGTGCTGAGTCATGTTTAGAGGGAGCAGTGACCAAACAAATGGAAATGGCGAAATGGACTATGCATGATCTTTATTGATGAGGTGTAATCAATATTTTGATGCGTCCACTGTCAGTTTTCATGAGATGTAAGAATCGTTAAAGATCAAAATTAAATGTATGCTTGTCTTAGGGTGAGTGCCAAGTATGATTGGTAATAGAGATTTCGTGTGAGCTGGATGGGTCAAGGGCACATGTACAATGCCATGAACATAATTAAGACAGTTGGGTGCGCGTGAAAAAAATCGATTATGTTTTGAAGTGTTTAGTTTAGGTAAGCATGCAGTGGGCAATTGGAAAGGATAACATTTCTTTTAGTATTTCAGATGAGAGTATAAACTGAGATCAAGTTTGCATGCATGCATTCCATTGCACGGACTTTAAAGATCTTGACGCTCATGTTCTAGCTGGGCGAGTGCCAGCTACCCAAATACACTTTGCACTCAACTAGGTCCAATACCTCATCGCCCAGGATTGTGCTCAGTCGTTTGAGAGTCAGACTATATGTCCAGAGGTTGCAGGTTGAGCATCAGACTATGCGCCCAGAGGTTGCAGGTTGGCGCCTTGGGCCGCTTTGGCTAGATCCTGTATCGGCCAGCACTTTGAGCAGCTCTGTCCTATTGTCTGCAAATATGCATCCCGAACAGTGCCCTAAATACTTATAGTGAAATGGTTCAGTGTTTGAATGATCTTTCTATTTTATTTTAGAGCATCCTTTAGCAATCATAGTAGATACCGTGCACAGCTCTGTGTGACTGCAGCACTTTGAAATAATGGTTTGTATGTTGCCCTGTTTACTAAGTAGTCTGCTACAGGTTTTCAGGAAATTGATAAGACATTGATGTACTTGTAATCATTCATTCAATTAAACCACCATTCGTTATTGACACAGCCCAAGCACCCATATTAATTTTATGTTACACGAAGTTATGCAAATTAATAGCCGAATCTCTTATGTCGATGTTCGTGCTTGGGCAGTGTAAATAAAAATATCGAAGCTCGAATATCAAATATCAAGGGATGAACTTGTGCGACTTTTAGGTACGAGGCTTTTCAGGTCACTGTTGGTTTTCTCTGGGTACTCTGGTTTCCTCGCTCCCTTCAATAAAAATATTGGATGCAGTCAATCTAAACATTTCAAAATTAAAATTAGATTCCCTTTCCATCTTCTAATAGTGACTTTGCATGTCTGAGTGATGAATGTGCGTTCCGTGCGTATGTAAAGATGTCTGCAAAATGTGCAATTTATTGATTTTTATGTTTTTTAATAAGTGTTGTTGTAGGTTTTTTTCCCCACTTTTTTGTTTTTGTTTTTTGTTGTTAAATATGTGCTTTTTTAAATTTAAAAAAACACATTTTTTTGTTACATTTTCTTGTTAGTTGACTGATTACTTTTTATTTTTTGTGTGTTGGAAGTAACACCACCGTGGAGTGGCCGGGGGTTTCTGTATGAATAGCATCCTCACTTTCTGAAAATGTAGTGCTGTAGTTTAAATTCCCACTGTAGCAGTCTTTCTTCTTTGTTGTTTTCGTATTCATACTCTGTTCTATAGCTCTACTATCTTCTTCGCTAGACCAGTCATCTACCTTTTTTCTTGAAAACTCTCCCAAAACTCCTCGTTTGTGTATTGGGTCAGCTTGGGGATATTGGACGCTCTCTGCCAAATGGACACTAGGGCTTTCTATGATATTATTTAGCAATGTAGGCATTTTATATGTATGTGTTTTGTTTTAATATTTTATCATATTTTTATTCCAATTTTGTAAACGGGGGTTCGATAAATTAAGAGTATAGCCTCAGCGTTCAGTTCAGTTCAGTGGGTAGATTACCGTCCCCGGACACAGTAGCGTATAGGGGACTGTCTTTATTGTAATGTGACTGGCCGGTGGAGGGCATTCAATTTTACCACTAGGGTTGTTTCAGCAGATCTTTTATGCGGATCGGGGGTTGTCCGGTCCTGATTTGGCTCGGAAGAGTCCGCTGGACCTAAAGCAACAATTAATCAATCAATCAATCAAGCAAAACCAGTGTGATTTTCTATCTTTGAGATGCCAGCTCACCCATTGCCACTGTCTGCAAACCACACATGTTTATGTCTTGTCCATAGTACTGCACGCTACCAGTTGTTTGAACATTAAAATATGTATTACAGTTTGAATACATTTATACTGAAGCCATTTGACCGATTTGTGTTTTCTTTTTCTCTATCTTTTTCTCATTCTGTTGCTCAATTCAGTTACGATTACATAAGTTTTATTAAAGCAAATTCTGCATCAAACTTCAAAGCAGTTTTCATAGTGAGTCAAGAAAAGTTTATTCATATTCTCAGCATCATAATACAAATGTCTTTAACATGTTCTACTGCTAGTTAACTAAAATCCACTAAAGATTTACAATAGTCTTTTTGAAGATTTCAATTCAATGTATTTGAAATCAGTTTACAAATTATGGGATTTTAGAATGTAACATCTTTATAAGTATGATGGTACACCTGCAGACCGCCTGGTAATAATGCATAAGAGTTTACACAAATTAACTACACAATAATGGTACAGATGAGCTTACCAACAATGACTACATAATGATGGTACATAAGAGTTTACACACCACGACTACTTAATGATGGTACACAATGACCGCATAAAGTTAGTACAAATGATCATACACAAAATGATCATATAATGATGGTACACATGAGTTTACACACAATGACCACATAATGTTGATACGGATGAGCTTACACACAATGACCACATAATGTTGATACAGATGAGCTTACACACAATGACCACATAATGTTAGTGCCAAAGAGGTCACACACAATGGCTGCACAATGATGGTAAGAAATCACACTTCCATGTTTGTTGCTTTAGAGAAATAATTTATATACCACAGCTCTTAGAATGCAAAAACGAAGCAAATTCCATAATTTGGAGTAATTTGGAGTTCATAGAGCTGTTCGGTAGCCAGATATATACCGGCAGCGTAATGATGGAAAATTGTTAAAGACCGCTTAACGGGGTCAACTCCTGTATGTGTGTGTGTGTGGGTGTGTGGGTGAGGTGTGGGTGTGGGTGTGGGTGTGTGTGGGTGCGTGTGTGTGTGTTTGTGTGTGTGTGTGTGCATGACGATAGATGTCATTTACTTGAAATTTTGATTTGATTATTAATTGTATAATTCATTAATTTTTCTTCCTTCTTTCTTTTTGTTACTGTTCAAAATTAATGTTGACTGGTCGCTTGATTTATTTGTTTGTCGACGTAATTCTTATTAGGGCCTCGTTCAGTTGAAGGTAATACCATATTTTGCAAGTCAAAGGGCTCTTAAACCCGAACTATCCCTTCAACGGCTATTGTAATTCTACTGTAATACTTAATCCACAAGAATGTTCAGACACTTTCCACGGTGCTACTGTATTACCCTATCACAAGTCCGACGAAACACCGATTTAAGGATCATACACGCCAAGATTCCTCTTACATATTTTCTCAAGCGCGCTGAAAAAGACCCTTCCAAGGCCTCATGCAGAGTTTCTGAGTCTATAGTTTCATTTCTTCTTATTTTTTTGGAGGCTAGAGAATGCATTCTTGTTGAAAGTTGGATTGCAAATAGTCTGTGACTAAGCTTAAAGTACCTAAGCCTATTGGGGCTGAAGAGTCAAAACATTGGCGGTTTAGTGGACTAAAACCACTTCCAGCTGCCAGCGTGAAAACAATGCAGAGCTAGGGATAGAGATACATTGTTGTGTGAACATTACACAGCTGACTGATCTGAACCCGAAGGGGGAGGAGCAGCGATGACTTCTGTCAATATTGAAAAACTTAACCAAGCTCAAGGGACGTGACTTTGAAGTGAAAACATTACACACATACAAAAAAAACCAGAATGGGAATTGTCGATCTTCGTGAGAGCTACGAACCCACTCAGCTAGATCAATTGTAGATTATATAGTCACACGACACCGGAGCGTATAGCCGACAACTGGTCACAGTATTCTGACGTCAGCGAACCAGTTGATGATGGTAAGGGGAAAATAATATGGCCACAAGTTGGCCAATCCGGGATTCGAACCATGGACCTTTTGGTTATTAGTAAGCCGCTCTATATACCAACTGAGCTTCCTGGTCTTTGCTCACCTAGATAACATATTGTGCCTATATATAACCTAAGTTGCCATCGCCTCTCTCTCTCTGTGTCTCACACACACACACACACACACACACACACACACACACAACCACACACACACACACACACACACACAAAACTAATAAATTTGACGCGGCAAAATTAACAAGTTTAATTAAGAAAATTATGTTTAAAGCAATGCGTATTGTTATTCCAAAGTGATCTACAGCCCATATCACCAAACTAAGTCCAACAGTTTATTGCAAGTATGTTTTTCTTTGACGAACTTCAATAAGTTCCGATTTCAATCCATAATCGTGACAGGCATGCAAAGGGTGAGACGAAAAAGAACACTCCAACAAATGCTTGCAGGTTTCATTTTATTCCCTCCACGAGTCATCAGAACAAAGAAAGGAAATCCAAGCCTTCCGAAATTATTTGAAACTCTTTCTCACGGTAAAACAAGGCTAAAAAAATAATAATAAGTGGTGTGATTCCTCGGTAGATACTTTCAAGAAACAAGATATAGGTTCAGATACCATAAGGCAACAGAGATACATAGATACATAGATAGAAATCACTTTCGCTGGGAATTTCGGTTGTACTACGTCACACATTTTTTTAAGGTCACGTGACTTCACGTATCACCCGATACGACTTACGTTCCAATAAGCAACGCCACTTTCGTGAAAATCCAAGATCAATCGAACACCATGTCGCCAGTATTTTTAAATGTTCTTTTGGTCAGTTAATAACATCTTGTTCTAAGAAATACTTAGATTGATATTCGGGCTATTGATTCGCGAGTCGCGAGTCGCCATTCAAAATGCTGTTATGAGATTGTAGGCATTTGCTGAGTGATGCATGTATCGAAAGCCTTGGAATTGAGAGATCCAAAATGGCGACAAGAGGAACCCCATTGATTGGCATTTTATTCGGGCTTGTTTGCTTCAAGGTTACATAACATTTACATCTAAGTTGCTTTTACGTGTATCTTTTTTTTGTTTTTATTAATGGGACGATTTATATATCTATATACTATTTTTATAAGGGGTAAATTAGGCATTTCAAGTTCTTCTACAGTATCAGTATTGTAGGCTTAGTTGTGCCATACTGTTTGGCAGAATACATACGAGTACTGTCCCTTGGAAACACGATTTTTCTTGTTTCACCATACACGAGAGTTACTCTGTGGGAATCAAAAAACAAAAGGTTGCGTCCCTTATTTCAGCGACTGCGAAGTTCGCTGACCCGTCTTTATATGCTGCTAAATCTATACGAAAATGGCGCGCACCCTTCATGCAACGAAAGGTTAACGAAGCGAAACTCTAACGAAATGCGATCTATATTTCTCTATTGTTTCAATAGTTTGCATTTGCAGCGAAGGTATTCTAGTACGCCTCGCCTTTATCCGATCCGACCCTTTAACATTCACAGTGAGTGAGTTCTGCCCCACTGAAAAAATCTTATAACAAAAAATTGCTTTTTCCAAAGTATATAATTTTTAAAATTACAGCAACCTCTAGCCAACATTCGTCAGCTAAAAACAGCATGTACCAAAGCCGGTAAAAGACACTACCCGAAAGAAATTTGCTCATAAGGCTTTTCGCTTTAGTTTGATACAATGGGCCCTTCCATACCCAGACAGCAAAGACGTACTTTTCAAGCTTGGTGGTTCTCTCAGAAATAGGGTCAAAGGTCACATGGTATCGATGAAGCGTTAAAATAAGGGGAAATCACTGCCTGTCAGAACCGAAATTGAAAAGTCAAAGTTCAGAGGTTGGTTATAGCAACGATACCCTACTTTATTATTGTGTAATGTGATAACAGTGCCAACGTTTGAGTAAACCTTTTTAATACACCATGCAAGACTAATAGTAAAGAGGTTGTAGCGTAGGGGTTGGGCGGGTGGAGAGGGGATGATGGGAAGGAGGGGGGGGGGTGGTTCATAACGCTAATACGGTATTATCATTGCATTCGCTTCAGTGGAGTTTTTGTTTTGCTTACAAATCGATCGACCTCGGGAACAGTTCCACAGACAGCCATTGTATCAAAACAATGGAAAGTAATAGCGCGTATAACGTGTGTTTTGACTCCCGTGTGAACCGAACCCACCCCCCTCTCCCCATCTCCCACCTCTTTTTTCTCTTCTGTCTTCAAGGACAAATTTACAAAAATACTTCAACATACACACGCACACACACACACTTACACGAACACCCACACCCTCCCACACACATACACACACACAACACTTCACTTCACGCACAAAATGCTTATACACACCTACAAATCCTCCATTACCTAGGGGTTTGTACCCGCTGACTCACTGCTCAAAGATTATGTCGGACATTATCCATACTCCCATTTATCCTTCTTCAAGACCGAACGATACAGTTACCACCCAAACCCACCCATCCATCATCCTCATCCCGCCATTCTCCTTCTCTTTTCCTTTAGACTTTTCTACCTACCCGTGATCAAAACCTGTTGAAACACACCCTTTATCCCTCGTCTGGATCGAACGATAA
>CM072513.1:550000-571539 GCA_036898135.1 Oncomelania hupensis | reverse complement strand
ACCTTTTCTTTTTTTTTTACCTATTCTTCTTTCTTTATTTCTTCTTTATTATTCTTTCTCTTTGTTTCTGTCGTCTTAAAATATTTACGTTGCTTCTTCTTCCTGTTTCCTTTCTTTTTTTTCATTCATTCTCTCTTCCATCTTCTTCGTTATTTTTGATTAATTTCCGCCTCCTCCTCCTCCTCCTCTCCTCCTTCTTCTTCCTTTGTTCTTTTCTTCTTCTTCTTCTGTTAAAGCAATATTTCACGGAAGTATGTCTCTCTGACGTCGAGTTGTGCGATATAAATCTCTAAACGCCGCATCCGACCGCTGATCCCCCTGCCGTGCGCACGCCTGCTTCTCCCTACATGCTCGTACATCTATATCTATATACTACAGCGACTATTATGATTTAGAATGTTTTTGTGATCACTTTAGACTAGTCATTTGTGTTTTACTATATCTATCTGTTTATCTGTTAATGTTGGGTATGCTTGTGCGAGTGTGTGTGGTTGTGCATACATATGTGTATTTGTGTATGTAGGTATGTGTGCGTGTGTGTAAGAGAGAGAGAGAAAGAGAGAGAGAGAGAGAGAGAGAGAGAGAGAGAGAGAGAGAGAGAGAGAGAGAGAGAGAGAGAGAGAGAGAGATGTTAAATCTAAAACATTCTGCTATTGTCCAACACCAAATAATATTCCGATTGTTGTATCTATTACATGTCAATTGGCGAAATAAATTCCTGTTATCCTGTTAATTCCCCTTACTCCTCAACCCCTTCCACCCACCCTACCCCAAACTCTAGAAGAGTCCATGCACGCAAAAAACGTGGCAAGACATTCCAGGGTCACCAAAAATAGCGATGTTCCCGACGCGTCCAGGCATCAATTTTACATGGAGAAACCGCCGACGATGGCTCATCAGTGACCAGCTCGTCTGTGTAATATTCATGAGATGAAGTGATCTGTTGCTGATAGGCTGCTACGATGTCACGCGCGTGCCCGTGACCCTGGGACTGCTTCTTCTGCCTGCGCGCTCATTTGCATGAAAGGCGGCAATCAAGGAGCATGTTGGTCCGTACCACCTGACCTGAGATAGGTTTGACGCTTTCGCCCGAGTTGTTTTTCCCCCAAGGCTAAATAAAGTCGATGTTGCAGTACTTGCTTTGTGTGTGTTGTTGTTGTTGCTAAAATGTCAATTGTAATCGTTCACAAGTTTTTGCGCCACATGACTTCAATCTTTCGTGGGACTCAAATGTTTTTTTGGTCACGCCTTGATGTCGCAATGTTAAATTGCTGTCCTTTAATGTGTTGCTTATATTTATAATCATCGAAAATATGCATGCAGCATAGGTATCATCATCATCATCATCATCATCATCATCATCATCATCATCATCATCATCATCATCATTACTAGGCTAAAATTTCGAAGTTCTAAAATTTCAAACTTCATCATTATCATCACCATCATCATTATCATCATCATCTTCATCATCATCATCATCATCATCATCATCATCATCATCATCATCATCATCATCATCATCATCATCATCCAGACGCTTTCTTTCTGCTCAATATTAGCATCACCGCAAAGGTGACCAATTTTCACTCCTCGTGATCTGTAAAGTCTGTGTGATAAAATGAGTACGTGCACAGTGTAAACCTCTCCTCCCATGGATGAGATTGGAACTGTCACAACAATGCCTTACTTACTGACCTTCATGGTCTGGATAGATCTTGGAAATATGTTCAGATTCGTCTAGGAGTTATTAATGTGCACTTGTTTTGTTGTTTACAATACGAATCTGACCCTTGCAGTTTAACCTGAACCTGCAACCCAGTAGGCCTACAGGTAATTCAACTTGCTATCCAGAACAAGTAATGAGAAATGGTAACACTAAACACGAAGGGCACTATTCCCCGAACACTTGCCCCATAATATCCATTAACTGTGTAACCTTTTGCCTGTCAATACCAAAAGCCATTCAGTGCAGCGGCTGAAGAGTTAAGTTACTTGGTATTCTGTGCCAGACAGGCTTTTAGTGGGTTTTTACTATAAATGTGTCGTTTAGGTGCTTCCAAAATTCCAATCAGCGTACTACAAAGCAATGAAGTACAGATTAGAATAGTACCAGAGAGGTCGTGGTTTGTGCTGAGCTGTGCACTCCTTACCAGAAAGAGAGAGAGAGAGAGAGAGAGAGAGAGAGAGAGAGAGAGAGAGAGAGAGAGAGAGAGAGAGAGAGATAGCGAGAGAGGGAGGGAGGGAAGGAGAGAGAGATGAGACAAGTTTGTTTGTTTTTTTAAAAAGGTAGAGGTAAAGTTAGTCCCATAGCCTCCCGTTAGGGGAGCATGATGTTGAAGATCACACTTATCTTGGGCCAGCGTAATGAGGGTGATGCCCATCTCTCTCCCTCGCTGCTTTACCTTCCCCACCCTTAAGAGAGTAGGTACTCAGTCACAGTTGAGTCAACTGGGGGCGTTGTTATTTGTCGCTTCACGTTTTGCGGTCACCCATCCAAGTGCTAACCGCACTAGTCGGTGCTTAACTTGCGACACAGTAGCGAGTGCTCCAACCACTGCGCTATCCGACACCCGAGTTTGTTATTAGTTTTTGTTAATACTTAGCCTAGACTGATTCTTTGTTGATGTACCGAATCATGCGCAAGGTGTCTAAAAGGTTTTGCTTGAGCGTCAGAAGTAGAAAGCGATGAAACTTAGCTTAGTTCGACAACTTGTCTCTGGAGGTTTAACATCTTCATTTGCCAACAATAAAAGTAGTTTTAAAAACGTTTTTATTTTTTTACATTCCAGCCGTCGCCACCACCCACCACCACCAGAAACACCAGCAAAGACAAGAAATCCAAAGCGACCAAAGGCTTAATAGTTTGTTATTTTTAATATCCACATCTGTCTGAAGCAGATTACTAATTATTTTAATTAATGGGTTATGTTGTGTGCGTGATGTTTGCTTGGTTACTTGTATGTGTGTATTATTGTAAACTGTATTCATGTATTCACGTAAAAGGATTAAGAAAATTAAAATCAGACTTATACCTTATGCCCCAAAGCTTGTAATGTCTCTGCTTGAAACCGTCTTCTAGGGTGGACTGGGAGGTCAGTTGTTAGTAAGCTGGTTTCCTTTGCCGAAGGTGCTTTTTGTTGTCGTCATCTCAAACTTTACTGTTAAAAACTCCACTGCTTTAAGATTGTCTACTGCTATCAACAATGCAGTTCTGTGACTCACACTATACTTCTTATCGTCAACCGTTGGTCTTGACCCCCCAGTTTCACGTGTATCCATGTCTAACTGAATGACCCTCCCCTTTTTAACCTATAAAGCGGGTTAGCGATTCCGAAGCACCCACGGCGTTTTCTTAAAAGCTCTGAGAAAGGAATTAATCGTCCTTAAATTCGCGCTGAAATGATCGACTGCTGGAAAATACAAGTGTGTGTGTGTGTGTGGGTGTGTGTGTGGGTGTGTGGGCGTAGGTGTTGACCCCGTTAGGCTGCCAATCGTATGGTTACACACTCACGTTATACTGCCGCGCTCATTATGCTGCCGACCTCATAATGCAATATTGCGATTTTTGAACTCCCTAACCTCTAAAATATGCATAAATTATAATCCGAGCTGTGATTGGTTTAGGCAGCATAACGCGGAAAATTCATTGTACGTCACACACGACCTTTTACACACGTGTGTGTATCACGGCAGCATTTGTGCTGTAAAAAGTATACGTCAATTCACACACCAAGGAGAGAGAGGGTGGCTAGTTTTTGAAAACAAATGTGCACAACTCGTCGCCATCTTGAATTGAAAAGAGCCACTGGTAAGTTGCTGTGCTTTAGTTGATTTTTCGTTTGTTAATTATTTACTTTGAGTGCTTATGTATTTGTGCCATTATTATGAGAAAAACCATGGATGCTGTCAGTGAAAATTCAACATTTTTTCTTCCCTTTTTCTGTGGAGAGTCCATTGAAGCTAGTGCCACTTTCATGGCATGCTGCGTCTCCATCCCTCTTCTACTGACAGCACTGTTCTAGATCTAATTCTACTTTGTTTCCTTCCATTGTTGATTCAGAATCACGTTGGTTAATTCAAATTAATTATCAGTTCTGATGTTTGTTTTTTCTTTACATGAATGTTGGAAGGAAAAGTATTTATTCAGCATTCCAATACTAAAATAGGAAGTTTTTGTTTTCTAGCAGAGTTGTTACTAACTGGATTAATCTAGCTATTTCACTTAATAATGCACCAAGCATAAATAACTTTAAACACCAGTTAGATATACTTCCACAGTTTAAAAATATATTTTATTGCTATGAGTATGATAATGAAATGTGTAGGAAAATCACATGCTCATTTTGCTCCTATACTACTAGTAGTGGTACAGTGAAAGTAAACAACTGAACAAAAACAGAATACACAACCATTCACATAGTGTTGGTGAAATTCAGGGTCCATTCACCAACCGACGACTAAAGGGAGATGCATGCCATTTTGTATGAACAACATTGTCAGATGTAAATATGTAAATAAATAAATAAACAATAGTAGTATATGGTTACTGACCACAATGTCCATATAGTGTTTGTAAGAAACTGTGTTAAGCTAACACTGCCACATTTGTCAGTCATTAATTTGACAGTCATTGAGTACTTATGGATTTTTTTCTTTTTTAGAATGTTCTGGAAATTCTGAGGTTTACAATTCGCCTGGAAAGCAATCAGAAAGTAAGTATATTTAAAATTTGAATCCAGAAAGTTCTTTATTAGTTAATATTTCTGACTTTTACATTTATTTATATTATTATGATAGTGTTACTTTGTACATAAGTGTCCATACTTGCATGAACTTGAAACTGATTAAGGTCACTGACCACAATCTCCGCATAGTGTTGGCAACTGCATTAAGCTAACACTGCCACATAGTGACAGTTAACTACTGTACAAAAACAGCATACACATGCCGAGATCTAAATGTTGGTGAATGTACCGGATGTGATCTTTAGCTGACTTAACGATGGAAAATTCTGCATTTAACAAATATCTAAAAATAAAATACGAAATTGAAAAATATAATTCAGCTTGAAGGTTAGAAATTAACAAATTACGGAAGCCTGGGTACAAAGGATAGTGTTTGTGGTTGACACTATGTTATATTTATTTTTATTTTCTCCAAAATTATCTACTAACTTCGCCATAATGTATCGGACATTTAATAAAGTTGATTTTCGGTGCTTTTTTGCCTTTCCCTTCCCCCCCCCCTCTCTCTCTCTCTCTCTGTGTCTCTCTCTATCTCTCTCTCTCTCTCTCTCTCTCTCTCTCTCTCTCTCTCTCTCTCTCTCTCTCTCTATTAACAAAGAGACCGTGCAGTTTATTAAGGTGGCTGTAATGAACTCGTACTGTCAGTTAAAAAAACAGGGGTTGTTAGACCGTATCAAGCATTTATTGATTGCACAGTACAGGACGGGAATACACCACCGACCACTTAGTTTTTTTTTTTTTTTTTTTAGAATTCTGCTTGCTTATGACAGTAAAGCATTTAATTTTATATCCGTAACATTGTCACATTGTTGCAATAAATAAAAAGTTTCACCTGACTGCTAAATACTTGGAAAATGTTATATTGATATTCACATCTAAACTAGTAAATATAATTAATTATCCGACAGTTTCATTGGCTGCACCTAGAAAGTAGAAAACCTGTTGATTGTGCTTCGAAATATCTCCACATTATATCTTAAAAACTCTTGAAGCTATGGATTTATCCCTAGTGGACACCCTCTTTCACCCCCACACATCCTCCCTATTTTCTTCCTCCCACCCCACACAATTTACTAATTACGGTCGGTTGTAAAATATTACCACAGTTGGGCTTTATATAGTAAACAAGTACAGGGGCGTCGCACGGTCCAAAATATTGGGGGGGCAACCCTGTCGACGGGGAGGTGGGGGGGGGGGTGGGGGCTGACAAGCGGGACGCACCCTGTAATATATCCTCGTACCTTCATCCAACTGAAAGACTGAGAGTAAAAACATTTAATTATTTATGTTCTTCTTTACTGAAAATACAAGATTCATTTCCAGAAACTACAAATACATGATTAGCGATATGTGATAATGATTAAAAACCAGGAAACACGAACATTAATTACCTGCCGCAAGATCATCTAGGTTGAAATTGTGTCTTCTCTATAAATCACAACTCGTTTTGCATATTGCATACATATAATGACCAAACACTTCCACTACCAGTTTCAGAAAATCAGTCAATTGATCAATTTGTTTTACTAGGGCGTATATTACTCGCAGTTTCTCTAAAGCAAAATACTGTCTGTCTGAGTGCCTTTTGTCTTGGTGATCACAGATGATCTTACTAGTAGTCCATGAACAAAATCTCAGCTAGTTCAGTCCACAAACATCGGAGATCTATTCGCGGACACATAAACAAACAAAACAAACAAACAAACCAAGTGAAACCTATAATGGGGGGTGGGGTGTGTGGGGTGGTGGTGTAATAATCAAAGCAGTCAAGCCCACGTTATCTGTCCCCAGAAAAGCGAACGGGTCCTTTTTTTCCCCTTTTGCGATCAAAGTACGTGCACGTGTAGGCCTATCAACAAACTAAATCTAAATTAAAAAATATCGCGCACCTCAACTATTTATTGACACTTGCACATTCACCCTTGCCTTACTCATTTTACAGACTAAAGTAAATAATTGATATCAACAAACCTGGAAAAAAGACGATTCCTTTGTTTTGTTAATTTTGCTCTTTGCGTGATGAAATGACACTTCTTTCAAACAGCGAAAGCCAGCTCTGCTGCCCGGTGATTGCGTTAGCGCCACGAAATATTTTGTTGTGAAACACCGGCACATGCTAATAGATTATTGTAATATTATTTCGTACGTTAGCCCTTTACACTACGGTTTAAAAATATGGTGATTTTTTTAATTATTGATTCTTCCTGCCTTCCTCTATCGATTGAAATCTTCTTCTTCTTCTTCTTCTTCTTCTTCTTCTTCTTCTTTCTTCTTCTTCTTCTTTTCTTCTTTCTTTCTTTTTTTTTTTTTTTTTTTTTGGCCAATTATTATTGGGGGGGGAGGTGCCCCCCGTCCCCCCCCCCCCCCCCCCCCCCGTGTGCGACGCCCCTGAAGTAACATTTGGGTTTTTCTGCAGAGCATCCAGCCAGGCGTCCATGGAGTAAAGAGGAAGTAGCAGCTTGTTATCGACAGTTGGGTCGCTACATTCACCTCCACACCTTACCTGGTAAAGCTGTTATAGAAGACTGCCTTCAAAAAGAACCTGTTCTCAGGCACATAACTTGGAAAAACATCAAAGATTTTGTAAGAAATCGGGCCACAGCAACAGCTAACGCAGCTAGATAAAAACACTGTGTACAAACTCTGTGTATGAGGGACTCGATTCTTTTCAGTCACACCTGCACTGCTTCAGAAACTTCTAGATGCCAAACTCTGGACTTTTGAGACTGATGGTCCACTACTGCTCCATTGCAGCTCTCCAAAAATAGTGTGATGTTGTGATTCCTCATGTTTTAAGTACACTAAACCTTTTCACTGGTAAAGACTTCATGCACTAAATGGCTGCGTGTATGCACTGTGTAGACAACCTTTGATGACAGCGTGGTTTTGTGGAACAATTTGTAATGTAATGTAGAACGTCGTTTGAAACCAATTACTGAAAATTCTGTGACCAAGGCAATTGCCTGTATATGAATGGCACCAAAAATGACCCATGTAGCATCAAGTGGTATGTGTGAAAGATCCCTACTATTTTTTAGGTTTGTGAAACTGAGAACTATATTTTGAACTGCAGAACTGTGCCGGTAGAAACGGTCAAGCAGCCTAAATTGTGTTTGCAAGTTGAAATGTTCGAGCAAACACTTTCACTTTCCTTCGACTTGTTTGTCGACCTTGGCAAGAAAGGAAAATTCAGAAACTTTATTGGCTTTGGAGTGAAGAGAGGTGAGAGAGAATACCATGGACATGTACATTCCTCATTTATATGGTGTTTAATCACACTGTGTAGCAGAGTTAGTAGGCCTGCGTCTCCACCACCTCTACCTGCCAACTGTAGATATTTCTACAGTCCTGATTCAGACTCATTTTTTTACCTTAGCTATTGAGAAGTATAAAGAATGTTAGAATATAACTAGTGGCAAGGAAAAAACAGTTTGTACATGGAAAAGTATTCGTTTTTATTTACTTTTATCATGACCAGCCGGGGAGGTTGTGGAGACATAAGCCCACTAGCTCTGCTATGCATATAACTGGGTGATTGCTGGAGACATAGGCCCACTAGCTCTGATGCATGTAACTGGGTGATTGGTGGAGACATAGGCCCACAAGCTCTGATGCATGTAACTGGGTGATTGGTGGAGACATAGGCCTACTAGCTCTCATATGCATGTAACTGGGTGATTGGTGTGCTTGCACGTAAGTGATGTGTGTGCTTGTGCGCATGCATTTTTTTCTTGTTGTTTTTTATTAAATATTATAATGTGAATATTTTTTATAATTGATTCAAATAGGATTTTTGGATAGTAAGCAATACCAATACCATGTAACGTGGACAAAAATGTTGGTCATTAGACAGAGACACTTGGATCCCAGCAAAGGTACAGAAAAATCAGTTGCACAACATTATTGATAATGATAGTTTTTCTGTACCTTTGCTGGGATTCAAGTGTCTCTGTCTAATGACCAACATTTTTGTCCACATTACATGGTATTGGTAGGGGTTGTCCGGTCCTGATTTGGCTCGGAAGAGTCCGCTGGACCTAAAACAATAATCATGTAATGTAATGTAATGTAATGTAATGCTCTGTTCTATCAATCTGCTCTACTATCGTCTTCTTCGCTAGATCAGTCTCCTACCTTTTTTCTTGAAAACTCTTCCGGGACAAGACTCCTTGTTTGGGGTGCCGGGGGTTTCAGTATAAATAGTATCCCCACTTTCTGGAAATTTAGTGCTTTAAATTCCCACTGTCGCTGTCTTCCTCATTTACTCTTTCCCTTTCCTGCTCTGTCCTATCACTCTGCTATACTATCTTCTTCTTCGCTAGATCAATGACCTACCTTTTTTCTTGAAAACTCTTCCTGGACAAGACTCCTTGTTTGTGTATGAGGTCTGTTGGATCAGCTTGGGAGTGTTGGACGCTATCTGCCGGGTGGTCACTAGGGCTTCCTATGATGTTAGTATTTAGCAATATAGGCATTTTATATGTATATGTTTTGTTGATAATTTATAATGATGTTTGTATTCTATTTTGTTTTTGTAACCGGGGGTTCGAGTAGTTGGAGTAAAGCCTCAGCCGTCCCCTGCGTGGGATGTCTTTATTGTAAAGTGACTGGCCGGTGGAGGGCATTCAATTTTCCCACTAGGGTTGTTTCAGCAGATCTTTTATGCGGATCGGGGGTTGTCCGGTCCTGATTTGGCTCGGAGGAGTCCGCTGGACCTAAAGCAACAATCAATCAATCAATAAATTGTGTATGAGGTCTGTTGGATCAGCTTGGGAATATTGGACGCTTTCTGCCAGGTGGTCACTAGGGCTTCCTATGATGTTATTATTTAGCAATGTAGGCATGTTATATGTATGTTTTTTGTTGATAATTTATAATGATGTTTGTATTCTATTTTGTTTTTGTAAACGGGGGTTCGATAAGTTGGGGTGAAGCCTCAGCCGTCCCCTGCGTGGGATGTCTTTATTGTAAAGTGACGGGCTGGTGGGGGGGGGGCATTCAGTTTTCCCACTAGGGTTGTTTCAGCAGATCTTTTTTTATGCGGATTGGGGGTTGTCCGGTCCTGATTTGGCTCAGAAGAGTCCGCTGGACCTAAAGCAACAATTATGTAATGTAATGTAAACGTTCAGTGTTCTTTCCTTCTGTAATTCTACAGTATTTCCGTCTCGTTGTACAGGACAGTATGTGACTGAAAGCATGAATCGTTGGGGACACAAATTGTGCTGGTACTGCTTTCTCTAGTCCGTGAATATTTGGTCCTGATTTGGCTCGGAAGAGTCCGCTGGACCTAAAGCAATAACCTTGTATTGTATTGTAGTCCGTGAATAAATTGTTGCTAAAAAATTCTGACAATCTAACTTGTTGAAATTGAATAGTGTGCTGAGTCATGTTTAGAGGGAGCAGTGACCAAACAAATGGAAATGGCGAAATGGACTATGCATGATCTTTATTGATGAGGTGTAATCAATATTTTGATGCGTCCACTGTCAGTTTTCATGAGATGTAAGAATCGTTAAAGATCAAAATTAAATGTATGCTTGTCTTAGGGTGAGTGCCAAGTATGATTGGTAATAGAGATTTCGTGTGAGCTGGATGGGTCAAGGGCACATGTACAATGCCATGAACATAATTAAGACAGTTGGGTGCGCGTGAAAAAAATCGATTATGTTTTGAAGTGTTTAGTTTAGGTAAGCATGCAGTGGGCAATTGGAAAGGATAACATTTCTTTTAGTATTTCAGATGAGAGTATAAACTGAGATCAAGTTTGCATGCATGCATTCCATTGCACGGACTTTAAAGATCTTGACGCTCATGTTCTAGCTGGGCGAGTGCCAGCTACCCAAATACACTTTGCACTCAACTAGGTCCAATACCTCATCGCCCAGGATTGTGCTCAGTCGTTTGAGAGTCAGACTATATGTCCAGAGGTTGCAGGTTGAGCATCAGACTATGCGCCCAGAGGTTGCAGGTTGGCGCCTTGGGCCGCTTTGGCTAGATCCTGTATCGGCCAGCACTTTGAGCAGCTCTGTCCTATTGTCTGCAAATATGCATCCCGAACAGTGCCCTAAATACTTATAGTGAAATGGTTCAGTGTTTGAATGATCTTTCTATTTTATTTTAGAGCATCCTTTAGCAATCATAGTAGATACCGTGCACAGCTCTGTGTGACTGCAGCACTTTGAAATAATGGTTTGTATGTTGCCCTGTTTACTAAGTAGTCTGCTACAGGTTTTCAGGAAATTGATAAGACATTGATGTACTTGTAATCATTCATTCAATTAAACCACCATTCGTTATTGACACAGCCCAAGCACCCATATTAATTTTATGTTACACGAAGTTATGCAAATTAATAGCCGAATCTCTTATGTCGATGTTCGTGCTTGGGCAGTGTAAATAAAAATATCGAAGCTCGAATATCAAATATCAAGGGATGAACTTGTGCGACTTTTAGGTACGAGGCTTTTCAGGTCACTGTTGGTTTTCTCTGGGTACTCTGGTTTCCTCGCTCCCTTCAATAAAAATATTGGATGCAGTCAATCTAAACATTTCAAAATTAAAATTAGATTCCCTTTCCATCTTCTAATAGTGACTTTGCATGTCTGAGTGATGAATGTGCGTTCCGTGCGTATGTAAAGATGTCTGCAAAATGTGCAATTTATTGATTTTTATGTTTTTTAATAAGTGTTGTTGTAGGTTTTTTTCCCCACTTTTTTGTTTTTGTTTTTTGTTGTTAAATATGTGCTTTTTTAAATTTAAAAAAACACATTTTTTTGTTACATTTTCTTGTTAGTTGACTGATTACTTTTTATTTTTTTGTGTGTTGGAAGTAACACCACCGTGGAGTGGCCGGGGGTTTCTGTATGAATAGCATCCTCACTTTCTGAAAATGTAGTGCTGTAGTTTAAATTCCCACTGTAGCAGTCTTTCTTCTTTGTTGTTTTCGTATTCATACTCTGTTCTATAGCTCTACTATCTTCTTCGCTAGACCAGTCATCTACCTTTTTTCTTGAAAACTCTCCCAAAACTCCTCGTTTGTGTATTGGGTCAGCTTGGGGATATTGGACGCTCTCTGCCAAATGGACACTAGGGCTTTCTATGATATTATTTAGCAATGTAGGCATTTTATATGTATGTGTTTTGTTTTAATATTTTATCATATTTTTATTCCAATTTTGTAAACGGGGGTTCGATAAATTAAGAGTATAGCCTCAGCGTTCAGTTCAGTTCAGTGGGTAGATTACCGTCCCCGGACACAGTAGCGTATAGGGGACTGTCTTTATTGTAATGTGACTGGCCGGTGGAGGGCATTCAATTTTACCACTAGGGTTGTTTCAGCAGATCTTTTATGCGGATCGGGGGTTGTCCGGTCCTGATTTGGCTCGGAAGAGTCCGCTGGACCTAAAGCAACTATCAATCAATCATTCTGTCCTATCACTCTGCTATACTATCTTCTTCTGCGCTAGATCAATGACCTACCTTTTTTCTTGAAAACTCTTCCTGGACAAGACTCCTTGTTTGTGTATGAGGTCTGTTGGATCAGTTTGGGAGTATTGGACGCTTTCTGCCGGGTGGTCACTGGGGCTTCCTATGATGTTATTATTTAGCACTGTAGGCATTTTATATGTATGTGTTTTGTTGATAATTTATAATGATGTTTGTATTCTATTTTGTTTTTGTAACCGGGGGTTCGAGTAGTTGGGGTAAAGCCTCAGCCGTCCCCTGCGTGGGATGTCTTTATTGTAAAGTGACTGGCCGGTGGAGGGCATTCAGTTTTCTCACTAGGGTTGTTTCAGCAGATCTTTTATGCGGATCGGGGGTTGTCCGGTCCTGATTTGGCTCGGAAGAGTCCGCTGGACCTAAAGCAACAATTAATCAATCAATCAATCAAGCAAAACCAGTGTGATTTTCTATCTTTGAGATGCCAGCTCACCCATTGCCACTGTCTGCAAACCACACATGTTTATGTCTTGTCCATAGTACTGCACGCTACCAGTTGTTTGAACATTAAAATATGTATTACAGTTTGAATACATTTATACTGAAGCCATTTGACCGATTTGTGTTTTCTTTTTCTCTATCTTTTTCTCATTCTGTTGCTCAATTCAGTTACGATTACATAAGTTTTATTAAAGCAAATTCTGCATCAAACTTCAAAGCAGTTTTCATAGTGAGTCAAGAAAAGTTTATTCATATTCTCAGCATCATAATACAAATGTCTTTAACATGTTCTACTGCTAGTTAACTAAAATCCACTAAAGATTTACAATAGTCTTTTTGAAGATTTCAATTCAATGTATTTGAAATCAGTTTACAAATTATGGGATTTTAGAATGTAACATCTTTATAAGTATGATGGTACACCTGCAGACCGCCTGGTAATAATGCATAAGAGTTTACACAAATTAACTACACAATAATGGTACAGATGAGCTTACCAACAATGACTACATAATGATGGTACATAAGAGTTTACACACCACGACTACTTAATGATGGTACACAATGACCGCATAAAGTTAGTACAAATGATCATACACAAAATGATCATATAATGATGGTACACATGAGTTTACACACAATGACCACATAATGTTGATACGGATGAGCTTACACACAATGACCACATAATGTTGATACAGATGAGCTTACACACAATGACCACATAATGTTAGTGCCAAAGAGGTCACACACAATGGCTGCACAATGATGGTAAGAAATCACACTTCCATGTTTGTTGCTTTAGAGAAATAATTTATATACCACAGCTCTTAGAATGCAAAAACGAAGCAAATTCCATAATTTGGAGTAATTTGGAGTTCATAGAGCTGTTCGGTAGCCAGATATATACCGGCAGCGTAATGATGGAAAATTGTTAAAGACCGCTTAACGGGGTCAACTCCTGTATGTGTGTGTGTGTGGGTGTGTGGGTGAGGTGTGGGTGTGGGTGTGGGTGTGTGTGGGTGCGTGTGTGTGTGTGTTTGTGTGTGTGTGTGTGCATGACGATAGATGTCATTTACTTGAAATTTTGATTTGATTATTAATTGTATAATTCATTAATTTTTCTTCCTTCTTTCTTTTTGTTACTGTTCAAAATTAATGTTGACTGGTCGCTTGATTTATTTGTTTGTCGACGTAATTCTTATTAGGGCCTCGTTCAGTTGAAGGTAATACCATATTTTGCAAGTCAAAGGGCTCTTAAACCCGAACTATCCCTTCAACGGCTATTGTAATTCTACTGTAATACTTAATCCACAAGAATGTTCAGACACTTTCCACGGTGCTACTGTATTACCCTATCACAAGTCCGACGAAACACCGATTTAAGGATCATACACGCCAAGATTCCTCTTACATATTTTCTCAAGCGCGCTGAAAAAGACCCTTCCAAGGCCTCATGCAGAGTTTCTGAGTCTATAGTTTCATTTCTTCTTATTTTTTTGGAGGCTAGAGAATGCATTCTTGTTGAAAGTTGGATTGCAAATAGTCTGTGACTAAGCTTAAAGTACCTAAGCCTATTGGGGCTGAAGAGTCAAAACATTGGCGGTTTAGTGGACTAAAACCACTTCCAGCTGCCAGCGTGAAAACAATGCAGAGCTAGGGATAGAGATACATTGTTGTGTGAACATTACACAGCTGACTGATCTGAACCCGAAGGGGGAGGAGCAGCGATGACTTCTGTCAATATTGAAAAACTTAACCAAGCTCAAGGGACGTGACTTTGAAGTGAAAACATTACACACATACAAAAAAACCAGAATGGGAATTGTCGATCTTCGTGAGAGCTACGAACCCACTCAGCTAGATCAATTGTAGATTATATAGTCACACGACACCGGAGCGTATAGCCGACAACTGGTCACAGTATTCTGACGTCAGCGAACCAGTTGATGATGGTAAGGGGAAAATAATATGGCCACAAGTTGGCCAATCCGGGATTCGAACCATGGACCTTTTGGTTATTAGTAAGCCGCTCTATATACCAACTGAGCTTCCTGGTCTTTGCTCACCTAGATAACATATTGTGCCTATATATAACCTAAGTTGCCATCGCCTCTCTCTCTCTGTGTCTCACACACACACACACACACACACACACACACACACACAACCACACACACACACACACACAAAACTAATAAATTTGACGCGGCAAAATTAACAAGTTTAATTAAGAAAATTATGTTTAAAGCAATGCGTATTGTTATTCCAAAGTGATCTACAGCCCATATCACCAAACTAAGTCCAACAGTTTATTGCAAGTATGTTTTTCTTTGACGAACTTCAATAAGTTCCGATTTCAATCCATAATCGTGACAGGCATGCAAAGGGTGAGACGAAAAAGAACACTCCAACAAATGCTTGCAGGTTTCATTTTATTCCCTCCACGAGTCATCAGAACAAAGAAAGGAAATCCAAGCCTTCCGAAATTATTTGAAACTCTTTCTCACGGTAAAACAAGGCTAAAAAAATAATAATAAGTGGTGTGATTCCTCGGTAGATACTTTCAAGAAACAAGATATAGGTTCAGATACCATAAGGCAACAGAGATACATAGATACATAGATAGAAATCACTTTCGCTGGGAATTTCGGTTGTACTACGTCACACATTTTTTTAAGGTCACGTGACTTCACGTATCACCCGATACGACTTACGTTCCAATAAGCAACGCCACTTTCGTGAAAATCCAAGATCAATCGAACACCATGTCGCCAGTATTTTTAAATGTTCTTTTGGTCAGTTAATAACATCTTGTTCTAAGAAATACTTAGATTGATATTCGGGCTATTGATTCGCGAGTCGCGAGTCGCCATTCAAAATGCTGTTATGAGATTGTAGGCATTTGCTGAGTGATGCATGTATCGAAAGCCTTGGAATTGAGAGATCCAAAATGGCGACAAGAGGAACCCCATTGATTGGCATTTTATTCGGGCTTGTTTGCTTCAAGGTTACATAACATTTACATCTAAGTTGCTTTTACGTGTATCTTTTTTTGTTTTTATTAATGGGACGATTTATATATCTATATACTATTTTTATAAGGGGTAAATTAGGCATTTCAAGTTCTTCTACAGTATCAGTATTGTAGGCTTAGTTGTGCCATACTGTTTGGCAGAATACATACGAGTACTGTCCCTTGGAAACACGATTTTTCTTGTTTCACCATACACGAGAGTTACTCTGTGGGAATCAAAAAACAAAAGGTTGCGTCCCTTATTTCAGCGACTGCGAAGTTCGCTGACCCGTCTTTATATGCTGCTAAATCTATACGAAAATGGCGCGCACCCTTCATGCAACGAAAGGTTAACGAAGCGAAACTCTAACGAAATGCGATCTATATTTCTCTATTGTTTCAATAGTTTGCATTTGCAGCGAAGGTATTCTAGTACGCCTCGCCTTTATCCGATCCGACCCTTTAACATTCACAGTGAGTGAGTTCTGCCCCACTGAAAAAATCTTATAACAAAAAATTGCTTTTTCCAAAGTATATAATTTTTAAAATTACAGCAACCTCTAGCCAACATTCGTCAGCTAAAAACAGCATGTACCAAAGCCGGTAAAAGACACTACCCGAAAGAAATTTGCTCATAAGGCTTTTCGCTTTAGTTTGATACAATGGGCCCTTCCATACCCCAGACAGCAAAGACGTACTTTTCAAGCTTGGTGGTTCTCTCAGAAATAGGGTCAAAGGTCACATGGTATCGATGAAGCGTTAAAATAAGGGGAAATCACTGCCTGTCAGAACCGAAATTGAAAAGTCAAAGTTCAGAGGTTGGTTATAGCAACGATACCCTACTTTATTATTGTGTAATGTGATAACAGTGCCAACGTTTGAGTAAACCTTTTTAATACACCATGCAAGACTAATAGTAAAGAGGTTGTAGCGTAGGGGTTGGGCGGGTGGAGAGGGGATGATGGGAAGGAGGGGGGGGGGTGGTTCATAACGCTAATACGGTATTATCATTGCATTCGCTTCAGTGGAGTTTTTGTTTTGCTTACAAATCGATCGACCTCGGGAACAGTTCCACAGACAGCCATTGTATCAAAACAATGGAAAGTAATAGCGCGTATAACGTGTGTTTTGACTCCCGTGTGAACCGAACCCACCCCCCTCTCCCCATCTCCCACCTCTTTTTTCTCTTCTGTCTTCAAGGACAAATTTACAAAAATACTTCAACATACACACGCACACACACACTTACACGAACACCCACACCCTCCCACACACATACACACACACAACACTTCACTTCACGCACAAAATGCTTATACACACCTACAAATCCTCCATTACCTAGGGGTTTGTACCCGCTGACTCACTGCTCAAAGATTATGTCGGACATTATCCATACTCCCATTTATCCTTCTTCAAGACCGAACGATACAGTTACCACCCAAACCCACCCATCCATCATCCTCATCCCGCCATTCTCCTTCTCTTTTCCTTTAGACTTTTCTACCTACCCGTGATCAAAACCTGTTGAAACACCCTTTATCCCTCGTCTGGATCGAACGATAAACTTATCCTTCTTCAATAGTGTTTTCAATGCTGAAGAGTATACCTTCAAGGGAAGTTAAGCCTGATAATCAATGTTCAGCTTTCTCTCCCCTTTGTTGATCTTTAATATTTTTTTTCGTACTTATCTACCAATTCTGTTTTCAATACTGAAGAATATATCCTCAGGGGTAGTTTACAAATTCAGCTTTGCATGCGATAAGCGTCCAGGCGTTTCTTCCATTTTTAAGAACACAATGTGTGGTGTGTTGATTTGATTTTCTATTATATTTCAGGATGATGGAGCTGTCAAAATCTTGCTGTTATTTGTTATCTTCTGTAGAACATTTGCTATTGAACCGCGTTTTAAAGTGATTAAGTTACATGGAAAAATGGTTTTTAAAATGCTATAATAATAATAATAATAATAATAATAATAATAATAATAATAATAATTATTATTATTATTATTATTATTATTATTATTATTATTATTATTATTATTATTATTATTATTAATAATAATAATAAATAACCATCATCTAACCTGGAAGAAAATGATAACATTATAAACAGTTCTTTATCAGTCAGCACGATCTTTAACCAACCTGCAACAGAATGACCGATACAGACAAAGTCATGTAACCTAGGATTTCTGTACCATTTCATGGTAGGTCAATGTTGGTCACCTGTTTAGTAGATACTAAGTACACCTTCTGACTGAAATAGTTTCCGCTCCATTACAGCTCGCTCTACTACAGTTACTCATTCGCCCCTCAGACGACTTCTCCCAATTTATTGGCAAAAGGAACAACTTCCCTAGATCAAACTATACTTGATTCATTAAAACTATTTGTAATTTTTGTTTAGTCATAAATACAGTTTTAAAAATTTATTTCACTGCATCTATGATTTAAAAAAAACAAAAAACAAATAGTGTTTGATGGCGTCCTTGAATGTCTACTGGAGTGAATTGTGGTGTCATATTTGATACTTTTATTGACGATTATATTGTCCTGTGTCATGCTTCAAATGTGTGGATTTTTTTTATATCACCCATATGTCCAATTTCCTTCTGTGAATGAGGACAATAAATCGTCTTGTATCTTGTATCTTATGTCTTGTGTCTTGTATCTTATGTCTTGTGTCTTGTATCTTATGTCTTGTGTCTTGTATCTTATGTCTTGTGTCTTGTGTCTTGTATCTTATGTCTTGTGTCTTGTATCTTATGTCTTGTATCTTGTGTCTTGTATCTTATGTCTTGTGTCTTGTATCTTATGTCTTGTGTCTTGTATCTTATGTCTTGTGTCTTGTATCTTGTGTCTTGTATCTTATGTCTTGTGTCTTGTATCTTATGTCTTGTGTCTTGTATCTTATGTCTTGTGTCTTGTATCTTATGTCTTGTGTCTTGTGTCTTGTATCTTATGTCTTGTGTCTTGTATCTTATGTCTTGTGTCTTGTATCTTATGTCTTGTGTATTGTGTCTTATGTCTTGTGTCTTGTATCTTATGTCTTGTGTCTTGTATCTTATGTCTTGTGTCTTGTGTCTTATGTCTTGTGTCTTGTGTCATGTATCTTATGTCTTGTGTCTTGTATCTTATGTCTTGTGTCTTGTATCTTATTCAATTCAATTCAATTCAATATTTTATTTTAAAGTCTCTTCACGTTGTGATTTTAGACCACTTCATTCTCACGCATGGACATACAGACATACAATTAAAACTGAAATGCAACCATAAATAATAACATTAAGCTTATTACTAATAATACTACAAACATTTTCCAACTGCGGACACGTATATTATACGAACTATCTCCATTATTGCAGGACTATGCAATAAAATGTCAATGTCTTCTTGAATACCCACAATGATGTTTTTTTCTTCATAAAGTGGTGTCAAAATAGGACATTCATATAAAATATGTTTAACAGATATTGGGAATAAACAAGTACACAAGATATTTTTTGAAAACTTTGTGTTCCATGAATTGTGGTGTCATATTTGATACTTTTATTGACGATTATATTGTCCTGTGTCATGCTTCAAATGTGTGGATTTTTTTATATCACCCATATGTCCAATTTCCTTCTGTGAATGAGGACAATAAATCGTCTTGTATCTTGTATCTTATGTCTTGTGTCTTGTATCTTATGTCTTGTGTCTTGTATCTTATGTCTTGTGTCTTGTATCTTATGTCTTGTGTCTTGTGTCTTGTATCTTATGTCTTGTGTCTTGTATCTTATGTCTTGTATCTTGTGTCTTGTATCTTATGTCTTGTGTCTTGTATCTTATGTCTTGTGTCTTGTATCTTATGTCTTGTCTCTTGTGTCTTGTATCTTATGTCTTGTATCTTATGTCTTGTATCTTGTATCTTATGTCTTGTGTCTTGTGTCTTGTATCTTATGTCTTGTGTCTTGTATCTTATGTCTTGTGTCTTGTGTCTTGTATCTTATGTCTTGTGTCTTGTATCTTATGTCTTGTGTCTTGTATCTTATGTCTTGTGTCTTGTATCTTGTCTCATCTACGCAGTGTGTGTTCTTTCAGTTGTTGCCATCACAGCACTACAGGTTATATATTTCCGTGGTCAGCGCTTCGAGAAGTTCTACAAACAGGAAAGAGAGAGCCGTAATAATAAAGAATCCATTGTATTATACACATCAATGTACCTACTACATTTTGCAGGTCTATGGAAAGGAAGACCGCAGCCGGCATCCATCCGTACCAGCGACTTTACACGCTTGACCGCTTCCTAGGGCCGATGAGGGGAGGGTCTGTGCATGTGCGGCCACTCTAGCTTCGCTCAACGCAGTCAGCTGTGAAAACTGAAAACACTGGGCCCCGCGGTGCCGTATGGTAAGTTGGCGCATCAGGTGAGTCCAACCGTCAACATAACGGTCACTCATTACTGTAACTGTCATTCCAGGCCAGTCACTGTGGTCAAGCCACATTCTGGGGAGGAGGTGATGCGCGCGGCTGACCGTTATGTTGACGGTTGGATATATATATATATATATATATATATATATATATATATATATATATATATATATATATATATATATATATATATATATATATATATATATATATATATATATATATATATATATATATATATATATATATATATATATATGAGCGCTAAGTCATCAGTCGCACAACACAGAATGATGAAATCAGCTATGATGTGATTGTTCGTGAGGTAGAATTTTATCATGTGCATCATGAGATATAAATAAGAATATATATTTAATAACTTACCTCTGGGGTGTCGGATAGCGCAGTGGTTGGAGCACTCGCTACTGTGTCGCATGTTAAGCATCGTCTAGTGCGGTTAGCACTTGGATGGGTGACCGCAAAACGTGAAGCGACAAATAACAACGCCCCCAGTTGACTCCACTGTGATTGGGTACCTACTCTCTTAAGGGTGGGGAAGGTAAAAGCAGCGAGTGAGAGAGATGGGCATCACCGTCAATACGCTGGCCCAAGATAAGTGTGATCTCCAACATCACGCTCCCCTACGGCCACAGGCTATGGGACTACTTTTACCTTACCTTTAACTTACCTCTGTATACAAACATAAACCGTCCTTACGTAGCTTCTCCTCCGAGTAATATAAAAACTTATATATTATATTCGTATCCTCAAACTATTATAATGATAGAATCTATCTTAATTGTCTGTGCATGATACAAATGGTTCTGTCAACCAAAAGAGATCAACTGTAAATTTGTTATGTGGATAGTAAGTAGCAAGAAAGAACTGGGAGAGATTATGGATGATAATTATTGTATGTATTATTATATTTGTTTTAACAGTTTTTTTCCCCTGTTCTTCTTATCTTATTCGCTGAGATTATTAGCACCAACACAGAGTGTGATGATATATGGAAGTGCTAAATTGTCAGCCGCAACAAAGAATGTGGTATATGGGAGTGGACACAACACAGAGTGTGGTATATGGGAGTTCTAGATTATCAGACTCAACACAGAGTGTGATATATGGGAGTGCTATATCAACTACAACACAGAATAAGGTATATGGGAAAGCTAGATTATCCACCGCAACACCGAGTGTAACATATGGGAGAGCTAGATTATCACTCACAACACAGAATATGATATATAAAATATGCTAGATTTACACTAACAGACGCATAAAAATGTTAGATTTACTCCTTTCTCCAGCTTCTTTAGCTTCTCTGGGTCTTCGGCTAACATTCTTCCTCTTCATTGTCGTAAAAAATGTATAGACGCGATCAATAAGATCAAAGCGCGAAAGTGGCTCAAA
>CM072513.1:457500-545000 GCA_036898135.1 Oncomelania hupensis | reverse complement strand
AGAAATGTAGAAAGGTCTGACCTTCACTTCACTTTTTCATGATGGTCATTTTAGTGTTTTTCTGGGATCTAAGCGACGTCACTGGGGTCAGACTATGTCCAAAGGTCGGGCGGCCTTTTACCGCTTGGAACAAAAAATTAGGTAGAAAAGGAGACGAGGGTGAGGAGGATTTTCACAACCAGGAAAGCCTTAAAACACTTTTTATTTTGTGTACTATATATTCATTATATATATACACACAAAAGAAGTTGCCCTCTACTGTAGTCCCTTCGAGGAGGCTGGAGTCATCAAGGCAGTAAAAACGATTTCGGATGGCAGCTGAGCTAGACTATGTTAGCCACAGATTGGTAGATTTGGAACTCGGCCTTACAAAACTAAAGGAATACACGCTGCGATTTCTACCTCAAAAGTGGGGGAGGGGGGTGGGACTTCCGTAGTTGCATATGGGTATGGATTAATGCGGTGAGGCTTGGTCTGGTGCTAATGCGGCTAAATGCAGCGACTTGGGCTGAACGTTTAGTTACATGTGAGATACCCTACACCCCGTATACCCTATACCCGGCTCAGGAAACTCTCCCCTTCCCTCCCCATCCCAAATTCTGCAGAGCTATATGAACAAAGCGGTGAGTACTATGGCAACATTCCTGATGCGCCAAAATGGTTTTATTTTTGATCCAAGGGTCTTAAACAGTTTGTAACGCAGGCTACCGTTATTGAGTTCTTTACATTTTTGTGACTGTAGTGAACAAAAACCCTTGGCTGCTGTTTGGAATTGATGAACTGCCAAAAGCACTTTTCTCTTCCATCACTTGTTTTCCTCTCCACCTTCCAACCCCCCTAACTCCCCCCCTCCCCACCTCTTCTGTCTGTACTGTTTATGTCTTTGTCTGTTTCTCTGTCTCTCTTTCTTTGAAGTTTGTCTGTGAAAGACTATGTGGATTGCAAAAAGAGTGAGTAATAAAGGGGAGGGAGTGGGGGGAGGGGGAATGTTGCGTGCGGTGAAAAGTGGGGAGGGGGAAGTCATGGAAAGAGAAACTATTTACCAAAAGGGTTTCAAGAAAGGAGATTCCTGGAATCAGAGGAGGCAGGATTCCAGAAAGAAGAAGAAAAAACGCACCTTGGAAGGAAGCTGGGTTTGATTTCGCCCAAATCCCCACTACTTTTAGCCAGACATCCGCCCAAGCCGTGCTGAGCTGTAAAACAGACGCGGCCGGGGTGAGGCATCGGATGAGGCACCGATGAAGCTGGGATCGAGAACGAGGCACTAGCAGATAATCACGTGATGCAGTGTGAATATTCGGTGTACGCCTGTATGAGTTTATTTATTTATGCGTTTATGCTTGCTTGTAATCCCTCTCCTTCCCCACCCACCTATCCGCCCCAGTGTCTCGTCTTTAAATGTATTTACCTGTTTGTCCCAGTTGCTGTTTCCCCACTCCGCAAATCACGCCACTTGCACCTGCATTAGATGGGCGAGCGCAATATTAGTTCTCAAGGAAATGCGCCTAATAAATAACTTTATTATTATTATTATTATTATTATTATTATTATTATTATTATTATTATTATTATTATTATTATTATTATTATTATTATTATTTAGAATGTTTTCTTAATTTATTTCTTTACTTATTAATTAATTAATTAATTATTGTATTTACTTATTTATTTATTTATTTATTCATTTATACATTCAAAAATCATTTGTCACAAAATAATGAAACAAAATCATTAAGTCTTGTTCCTCTCACCCCGTACATTCTCACCTCTTCGAAACCCTCTCTCTGTCTCTCTCTCTGTCTTTCTCTCTGTCTCTCCCTCTCTCTCTCTCTTTTTCCTCTCTCTCCGTCTTTGTCTTTAATAATAATAATAATAATAATAACGTAAATTTATATAGCGCAGTTTCCTGAACAATGCCCAGGCTCACTGTGCTTCACAATTAAAACTTAATTTAAACAATGTAACACATTATACGTAAAACTTCACACTTAAAAATGAAGTCATAACAATAATACAAATGACAGAGCCATGCATAGCACAATAAAAACAATCAAAACATATCTGCGGCACACACTAAAATCATTGACTTAATTTAAGAAATATGTTACACAATTATACATAAAAACTTAATTTAAGAAATATGTTACACATTATACGTAAAAACTTCACACTTAAAAATGAAGTCATAACAATAATACAGGAGCAGTGACATAGCCGTGCATAACACAATAAAAACAATCAGGACACATCTGCGGCATACACTAAAACCATTGACAATGACAATACATGTATACAAAACAATAAGTTAAAAATCAGGCATGGATAGCACATATCGAGACATCAGTCAAGACAGTCATTACCCCAGAGAGCAGCAAAGGATCAGAAAATAAAATGTAATCAGTCAGAGTAGCATTGTCTGAACAGGTGTGTTTTAAGTGCTCGCTTGAAGGCTTGAGTGGTTGGAATAAGTCGGATATGTGCTGGTAAAGTGTTCCATTGTTTCGGGGCAGAATAAGCAAATGCTCTCGCTCCGTAGGATTTCGTGCGGATTCTAGGGATGCACAGGGTGCGCGAGTCAGCAGAGGAGCGCAACTGGCGGGAAGGAGTATAGACCGAGAGTAGTTGAGATAAATATGAGGGACAGGAATCAGAAAAGAAATTGTGACAAAGAACAGATAATTTATAGTCAATTCTGGATTGTACTGGGAGCCAGTGTAGTTTATAGAGTAATGGCGTGATATGATCTCGCTTTTTAGCCTTAAGGACTAGTCTTGCAGCGGAGTTTTGAACTTTCTGTAATTTACTTACAATCTGATTTGGGCTTCCTGACAGAAGAGAATTACAGTAGTCTAGTCTGGAAAGCACAAGAGCGCAGACTAAGGTTTTGGTGGCTTCAACCGTCAAATAACAACGGATGGAACTAATCTGACGTATAGCGGCGTAGGCTGACCGACAGACTTGAGTAACGTGAGTATCTAGCGACATGTCATCGGACATAAAATATCCAAGGTTTCTTGCAGATGAGGAGAAAGTAACATCTGAACTTCCAACACGAAAACAATTGGGGAGGGAAGAAGTGTATGATGCTTTCTTATTGCTTATCATCAGGGCTTCGGTTTTATCGTCGTTTAATTTGAGTTTATTCTGCGTCATCCATGCCCTTACGTCAGAAATGCAATTCTGCACGGTCTGGACAGAAGCATCTATCTCAGCTGGTGGACTCGACTTATAGAGCTGAGTGTCATCGGCAAAAGCCTCATTACTGATTCCATGTTTATCGATCAGCGAGAGTAAAGGCTTCGTATACATTATGAACAAAACTGGGCCAAGGACCGAACCCTGTGGAACTCCAAATACCATGTCTGCTTTGTTGGAAACATAGTCACTAATTACAACTGATTGCGTGCGATCGGACAGATAAGATCTGAACCAAGCCAAAACAGAACCAGAAATGCAAAAATGATGTTCAAGTGTTTTGAATAAGACTTCGTGATCGACGGTATCAAATGCTTTCGCTGTCTGTGCCCGTTTGTCTCTATCTCTCTCCCACAATCTGTCTGTATGTATGTATGTATGAATGTAAGTATGTAGGTCTCTCTCTCTCTCTCTCTCTCTCTCTCTCTCTCTCTCTCTCTCTCTCTCTCTCTCTCTCTCTCTCTCTCTCTCTCTCTCTCTCTCTCTCTGTAAACGTACACGCCAAACTGGGCCAGTGACTCACATTAAAACTAGGAATGGGAAATATCCTGAAAAACGTTCTATGTACCAAAATAATTTTATAGAAATTGACAAATAATTTACAATGAAGCCCTGGTCACTCACACTCTCCTCTGCTACCAACCATCCAAATTAAATGCTGTAATAATTTATTTATAAATTGTTTGAACGGAAAAAAGCATAGGAAAACCCGTATTGCTATCGTAGGAGTTATCTTTGGTGTAGGCTTCATCTGGTTAGATCTTAGATGTTCTGAAAATACTTATTTGAGTAGCGGAGTAGGTTTATTTATCATTTCTAGACCACATTTGATCATTTTTGTAAGGAAAATGTAGTACGGACTGTGTGTTTAGTTATCTGGAGGCACGGTGGTCTAATAGTAGTGCTTTGACTTGCGGATCTGAAGTTCCCGGGTTCGAACCCTGTCCGGGCCATTGTGTGTACAATATGCTGCTTGGTAAGCTTACTTCTATATATCGACAACGGAGCACAACAATAATTATGGATGCCCAGATCAGGAAACATGGACGCAGAACCGGCAAAACTTCGAGTACTATGAACTCCGAGTTTAATGGCTACGACCACACAAAGTAGTAGTAGTAGTAGTAGTAGTAGTAATAGTAGTAGTAATAGTAGTAGTAATAGTTACATTATATTACATTACATAATTATTGCTTTAGGTCCAGCGTACTCTTCCGAGCCAAATCAGGACCAGTATAGCTGAATCAGGACCAAAAAATTAAGACCACAACTTCGCTGAAAGAGGACTCGCCCCTGATCCGCATAAAAGATCTGCTGAAACAACCCTAGTGGTAACACTGAAGGCACTCCACCAGCCGGTCACTTTACAATAAAGACATCCCACGCAGGGGACGCTGAGGCTATACTCTAATTTATCGAACCCCCGTTTACAAAAACAAAATAGAATATAAACATCATTAGAAAATATCAACAAAACACTTACATATAAAATGCCTACATTGCCAAATAATAACATCATAGGAAGCCCCAGTGACCACCTGGCAGAAAGCGTCCAATATTTCCAACTGATCCAACAGACCTCACACACAAATGAGGAGCTTTGTCTCGAAAGAGTTTTCAAGAAAAAAGGTAAGTGACTGGTCTAGCGAAGAAGAAGATAGTATAGTAGATTGATAGAACAGAGTAAGAATGAGAAAGAACAAAGGAGAATGGCGGCGACAGTGGGAATTTAAAGCACTAAATTTCCATAAAGTGGGTATACTATTTATTCTGAAACCCCCGGCACCCCCACGGGAGTAGTAGTAGTAGTAGTAGTAGTAGTAGTAGTAGTAGTAGTAGTAGTAGTAGTAGTAGTAGTAGTAGTAGTAGTAGTAGTAGTAGCAATATTGTTGTTATTGCTATTATGTCCGTGAGCCATACCAATTTTGTTATCGATAACAACATAGGAAAAACAGGTTACATGATTATATATCGGTTAAGTGCACAGTCCTTAGTTCTAATCTATACGCTGTTTGACAGTGACTCAATGTCTGTGATGCACGGAATTTCGTACCATGGACAGCTGTGAGGCACTGCGTAGATGAAACTCGCAGAGGCCCAAATTCTTCTCTTCACAGACTAGTTTCTACTGCGAGTCTCAGCTAAGCAGCTTGCGACTTTGATGCACCAGGTGGTTGGGAATCAAGCCGTAGGAAGATCAGGCCAATCAGAGCCAGATGGAAGTGGAGACAGAAAAAGATAGCTCCGGTAAAACTGTACCAATTAGGACAACCATCTTGGAAAGGCTGAACAAAGTCACTTGATGCACTGTTACTGAGAAATAAGATAGAAAAAAACCAAGACTAAGAAGAAGTGAGAGAGAGGGAGACTGAGAGAGTTTGTGTGTTGTCCGTGCGAATGAGGAAGTGTTTGGTTATGCGAGTAGGGTGTGTGTGTGTGTGTGGGTATGTGTGTGTGAGAGAGAGGATGAGTGAGAGAGAGAAAGAAAGAGAGAGAGATGAGAAAGAGTAAGAAATAAATAGGGTTGGTTTGTTTTTCAATTACTGACAAGAAATCATGTACGAACTGAACCAATCTAATTCCGGCAATACGCTTTCTTTCCCTCTGACGTATAGGATTTACGGGGTTTAAAAGGAATTATAAATTAGCGATGTTAATGAAATGATGGATGAATGTATTATGGTGATGATGACGACAACGACCAAGATGATGATGTTGATGATAATGATGATGATAATGATGATGATGATGATGATGATGATGATGATGATGATGATGATGATGATGATGATGATGATGATGATAATGATGATGATGATGATGATGATGATGATGATGATGATGATAATGATGATGATGATGATGATGATAATGATAATGATGATGATGATGATGATGATGATGATGATGATGATGATGATGATGATAATGATGATGATGATGATGATGATGATGATGATGATGATAATGATGATGATGATGATGATGATGATGATGATGATGATGATGATGATGATGATGAATTATTATTATTATTATTATTATTATTATTATTATTATTATTAATTATTAATTAATACTTACAAGGTATGGTAAAATGTAACTCTCTATCCCCATTCCCTCCCCCTCCACCACACACACATACATCACTATCGCTTTTCCAATACTTAGAAGAGGTATTATTTTTTTAAAAAGATTCTTTCATTCAAAAAATCTCTTAAGTCTTTGACTCTGAAGAATGTTACTAATATTTTTTTGTAAAGCTGCTGCTGCTGCTGCTCTGATGATGATGATGATGATGATGGTGATGATGATGACGACAACGACGACGATGATGATGATGATGATGATGATGATGATGATGATGGTGATGATGATGATAATGATGATGACTGCGGTCTTTTAAATCGGGTTTGCACGAAACAGTCATGCTCAATGCGTGCAAAAAATAACAATAGAAGCCCAGCCAGCGGTGATAAAAAACATTATTTAGAAACAATAGGAAGTCTTTTGTGTAGGCGTTTCAGAGTTGAAAGAGGTGTGTTTTCAGCCCTTTTCTGAAAAAAAAACAACACCTGAGGAAGAACAACTCTGCTTGAAAGATGAAAAAAGAAAAAAAAATGTACATACACATAATTCTTTACTCTCAAGTTAAAAACCGCACATTTTGCGTTTTTATCATAAACCTTTATCAAATACGTGTCATTAAGAAAATAATAAGTTTCACAAGAAAAGAGACGTCATATTACCATTAGTCATATTAAAACCACCGGGTAAAATACTGATCTTATTTAATGACGAAAGTAAAGTCCCAAATCTTCGGTACTTCGGAGAAAAAAAAAATGTACATACACATAATTCTTTACTCTCAAGTTAAAAACCGCACATTTTGCGTTTTTATCATAAACCTTTATCAAATACGTGTCATTAAGAAAATAATAAGTTTCACAAGAAAAGAGACGTCATATTACCATTAGTCATATTAAAACCACCGGGTAAAATACTGATCTTATTTAATGACGAAAGTAAAGTCCCAAATCTTCGGTACTTCGGAGAATTAGTCCTTTTTTTAGTAGTAGAAGCCTTTTCACTGTAGTTGGCTTTTCTCCTCTTTTTTCTTCTTTCTCCCTTTCTCCTTTCTCCCAATCTTTCTCCCAATATTACGCGATTGATAAAGCCACGCTTTTTCTCTCCCCTTCTCTTCCTTTTCCTTTGAAGTCTTGTCAGGTAACATTTTATTCACACCTTTAATCAAGAGATTAAAGACAAGACTAAAAAACAAGAAAAGTACCTTCAATGTCGAAAACACGTAATGATGGCACCCAAGCAAGAAGAAGATTCTAGAGTCAAGGAAAACTAAAGACTTAGCACTTCGATCATCAAGAAAGTTAAATAAAGATTGACGGTCCTTTTTTTTGTTTGTTTGTTTGTTTGTAAGTTGTTATAGTAAAGTTGGTTAGATAAGAGTAGAAGCCACAAAGAATAGCTAAGGCTCGCCGAGTATACACCTTTTATAAAGAGAAAGGCAGTGTTAAAGAATCTCAGCTATGCAGTGTGTCACAATAGGCTATTTAGACCCTGCACTAAGGCTTATCGACTTAAATAGTTCAGCCTGCTGTAGCCTGTGTAACGTAAAGTCGCTGCCTAGAAGACGACACACGTCAGTTGTGTGCTAAGCATGTGTAGGCTAGATTCTCGCTCACGTAGGCAGTGACCTCATCCTGCTGACATATAGCCACCCCCCCCTCACCCCCACTCCCCCAACCCCACCCCCCGACCACCCTCACGGCGCTCTGGTCTCACGAGACTTTCGCGGGCTTTAGCTTGACCACTACGTTAGGTAGTCATTCTTTTTACTGAACCTCACGCGAGAAGAAGCAACGCTCTAACAGAACTCTCTAGCAAGAATACTAGCAGGTGACGGGTAAAATTCAATTAATCGCAGTATAGCAACAGCCTGACAGTGTCAAAAAGACGAGCAGGCTTGTTGGTCCGAGGCAGGGATAGACCACTGAAAGTCAACCTTGCCATTCGACCTGCAGGGGAACATCGAGCACTGAGCTCTGATCGCCCAACAGTCAACAACAACCAAGGAGGAGACACCATCATGCCTCAAATATTCAGTTAAGTGACACTAAAACCGTGCACAAACACTGCTCTAGAAGGACTGTGCTGTAGTCTACTCTCCAGAAACAAGAACTTTAGGCCAACCAGAACAAATAGCCCAATGATGAGACAGTAGCATATATCAAGAACAGTAGCAGCATAGACCCATCAAGGAACGAACTATTCGAAGTGAATTTGGACATTAAAGTTAATAGAGTGTTTAGAGAAGTATGTATAGAGTAGAGGAAATAAATGTGTGATATTTACTGTTCACAAGTGGCTGGACTACCTATGTTTCATGCCCGTGCGATAGCTAGAGTGTCAGTGAATCTTTTACCATTTTCTCCCTATCTCTATAACCCTATCCGCACACAGACTGAGCTAAACATATAAATGTATTAAGATTAGTCACAAGGTGAATAAACTAGCCGATCCCCGCAGATAAAGACGAGTGGGTAATAGCATTCCATTGTGCAGAGCCCAGTAACAATAGACCCACCGTCATACAGCGTGGGTCTGACCGTAATAATAGTTCGCACATTCATCGCACGTGGAGAGGAAGATAAGCGTTACAAGGTACTGTCTAGACGTTTCAACGTAAGTTTGGTTTAGTATTTGTTTGTTTTGGTAACTTATGACATCGTCTACTTTTTTGCTGTTGCGAAGTTCAGCTATTCGTTGAGTCGACTTCGAAATAAGAGATTTAGAGCGAGAGAGATTTAGAGAGATTTAGAGAGAGAGAGAGAAAGAGAGAGAGAGAGAGAGAGAGAGAGAGAGAGAGAGAGAGAGAGAGAGAGAGAGAGAGAGAGAGAGAAAGAGAGAGAGAAAGAGAGAGAGAGAGAGAGAGAGAGAGAGAGAGAGAGAGAAAGAGCGAGAGAGAGAGAGAGAGAGAGCTTGCTTTAACATTTGATTCTTCGCCATAGCGATATTATACACCCATCCACACTAACAAAAAAACCTAAATAAATCAAATCAAAGATAAATTATTATATTACAGAACACATAATAAGTATGTACATTAGACACCTAACACGCATTCACAACAGTTTTAACACATTTTCTGGGTAAGACATTCAATATTGATAATATTAGTACACAGGGTGTCGGATAGCGCAGTGGTTGGAGCACTCGCTACTGTGTCGCAAGTTAAGCACCGTCCAGTGCGGTTAGCACTTGGATGGGTGACCGCAAAACGGCCACAAGGCTATGGGACTACCTTTACCTTATTTTTACCTAGTACACATTTTCCACAGCAACACGAAAGAACAGAGGGAGAGAGAGAGAAAGAGAGAGAGAGAGAGAGAGAGAGAGAGAGAGAGAGAGAGAGAGAGAGAGAGAGAGAGACTGAGAGAGAGAGAAATGAGAGACAGACAGAGACAGAAACAGAGACAGAGGAAGAGACAGAGAGAAAGAGAGAGGGTAAATGGAAGTCACTATCATTATTGTATTTTAAAAATTGTCTCAGTCATGCCTGGATCCAACTATAGAAACAAACAATGGCACATTGAACAAGAGAGAACTTGAATATCTGTTTCCAGTGACGGATGACATTGCACTCCGCGACTATATTTGTCGCGTTTTAGTGATGATGATAATTGTATTAACGACAATGCTATTACAATGTGACTTCAGTGACAGTGATCTTATAAAATCACGACAATGATGGTACGTTGTGATTTCAGTGACAGCGATCTTATAAAATCACGACAATGATGGTACATTGTGATTTCAGTGACAGTGATCTTATAAAATCACGACAATGATGGTACGTTGTGACTTCAGTGACAGCGATCTTATAAAATCACGACAATGATGATACAATGTGATTTCAGTGACAGTGATCTTATAAAATCACGACAATGATGATACAATGTGATTTCAGTGACAGTGATCTTATAAAATCGCGACAATGATGATACAATGTGATTTCAGTGACAATGATATTGTAATAACGACAGTGTGGCGTTAGTGACAATTATTGTAATTACGACGATGCTATTACAAAGAGGCGTCTGCAGTGACAATAATAGTGTTTACTTGTGTCTGTCGTTGTTTATACCTTGTTGAAGATGATGACGAAGTAGTGCTGCAAGAATATTTTCCGACATTTTTTTTTTCAGCCATCACCTTCCAGTCAATGCTGCAATTAAACTGATCAAATAAAAAACATTTAAAAATAAATAAAATTACTAACATTATCTTCACTATGTTGACATTTTGTTTTTAATTCTTGATATTGTCTTTCCATTTTTGACATTATCTGTCAATTTCTACCATTATCTTTTAATTCCGGGCATTATCATTCAATTTCTGGCATGTGCTTTCAATTCTTGGAGTTGTATTTCAGTTTCGTTGCCTTGTCTAAATATATTTTCTGTCCGTTTAGCCCGGTGACGTGCTGCTATTCACAGACTTCCGCACAATGCTTTGCCTTTTGATGACAAAGTACAGCACGCCCATTTTTGCGAGGTAGTGTTAAAACAAGAAGATTTTTTTCCCATCGACGACGTGTACGAGTTCAATTTGAAAGTCAGTTGGGATCCAGACAACTAAGTAGAGTCATGAAGACAGAAACAGTCTAGTAAGTCAAATGAACCGAACATGTTGATTGTGATTGATTAATCTAGCGTCATTTGAGCTTGATTTATTTTGCCATTAACCGGCTGTGCCTATTAGGACATAAACTGACAGGCTCACAATGAAATTGACGAGACTGAATGCACTGATCAATCCAATGAAGGAAAGAGGGACCTCTAAAGAACGCGCAAAACACGGCAGAATCACGCACATCTCGCGCCAAAAGGTTCTTTGTTGTAGTCCGTGTCAGCCATTGTCGAGCCCCGGAAGCTGACGACCCGGCACCCGGATGTACGATTAACTAAACCGGTATCTGAATCATCCTAAATTGGTAAAGAAAGCGATCTCTAATCGCTATCCCAATCTTTGTTCTAGGTTTGAATAAAGGCGGCTGCTTCTTTATTTGGAGATAGGACTATTATATCGTTTATTCTTTCTCGCCTTTTCCTTTTCCATTCGTCAAAGAGCGTCGTGTTCAAGGTTCTAAAACAGATTGGCGCGTTCTGATTGTGAGAACCATAGCAAATCGTGCTATTCTAACATTAATGATCATAGCAATAGAGCGTTGTTCAATGTTCTGATTATAGAATGGCGCGCTGGGAATGTGAAAACCAAAGCACCCTGTGCTATTCTAATACCAATGATCAAAAAGAGTAAAAGAACACGAAAATGACACACTCAGCTTTAGAGCTATTTTTTTGCATTGACAATATCGAAATTAGATTATGAGCCATAAAGGGTAAACAAAATCGAATAAAATTGTATACAATTTTGAAATGTCTGTGGATACCGAGTAGCTCATCTATCCAAATCTAATTTGAGAATTTGTTTGATGATTTCATGAAAAAAAAAATTATTCGGCCAATAGTTTTTATTTACTTATTTATTTGTTTAGTTTTTTTTTTTTTTAAGGTAGTCAAGGATATTGCTTTTAAGAAATGATATCATTCACGAGATTGGGTGAATAACTGTTGGTTCATTCTTTCTTTGTTCGTTCGATTCTTTCTTTTCCTCAAGGTGGCGCAATAGTGTATAGCTGTTTGGGCACATAATAATAATAATAATAATAATAATAATAATAATAATAATAATAATAATAATAATAATAATAATAATACAGGATGCTATATACGCGCCTTTCCCCAAATCAATCAGGCTCAAAGCGCGGCGATCTATACCAACATACACGCTCACCTGTCTCACCCACCCTTACACATACCAAATACACATCCATCACTCAAACAGGTGGTGTAAAGGCAGGGAGATCGCTATTAGAAGACGGAAAGAAAATCGAATTTTTAGTTTTGAAATTTTTATATTGACTGCGTCCTGTACCATTATTGAAGGGAGGGAGGAAACCGGAGTGCCCGGAGAAAACCCTCGGTGACCTCAATAGTCTCATACCTAAGTCACATACGTTCGCCCCTTGCGGGAATCGAACCCGCGACCTTCGGCATAGGAAACCGGCGACTTATCCACTGCGCCACGAGGCCACCCGCATGCTAGAAATGTTCTGTTAAGCAACGTCGAGCGGGATTAGTACTTGGATGGATGACCATACTTGGATGCGACAACTGAAGGTAATAAATAAAACTAGCGCACGACACACACCGAAGTCCACCTAAGCTGTGATTGGGTACTTGGTTGTTGAGAACCCAGCAGGAAGTTAAGGATAGCGAGGGAAAAAAAGGAGGGCACCGTCCTCTCTAGGCTGGTCCAGAGAAAAAGAGAGTCTTAAAACTCATCTTCTCCCCCAAAGAGCGACATGCCACAGAAACACCTTGCCACCGTTTATCTTTCCTCGACTGTTCAGCACTTCGGAATGTCCGCTTTAAAAGTGTGTTTTGTGTATTTTGTTTTTGTTATTTAAGTAAGCCTATGCGTGTTCGATAGTGTGTGTGTGTGTGTGTGTGTGTGTGTGTGTGTGCGTTTGTGTGTATGTGTGTGTGTGCAAGCGCGAGAACATTTGTGGGAATGTGTTCTCCTGTCGTATTTTCTGGAATATCTTTTCCTACTCTTCTTGTGGGTTTTGTCGGCTTTGTCCCATTTCTGGACATAAGAACGTCACTGATCAAAGACAACGCGAAGTGGTCGTAGAACACGGATGACATTGCCACTACAACTCTGGACGGACAGCGCCAGTGAACCCAAAGTGTGTTAAATTATTGCCGATTTCACTGTGTCACCGTATCTCTTTACCGGTTATAACTTCTTTTCGGTCTAACTTTATTTCCTCAACATCCATTTCCAAGAGAGCTAAGGAAGATGTGCGGAATAATACCAGAAAAATCTACATAGTCAATTTCAAGTCAATCGATTTATCAAACGTCTTTCTAAAATTTAGTGATAACCCCCCTCCCCCGGACCCATTCTTTCCTCCGCATCCTCCCCCCTCCCCCCTCCCCCCTCTCCTCCCCTAGGCCCTCCCCCCCTCCCCCCCCCCCAAAATTCAACAAACAGCATTACTGATGTGACTTTGACTTGGACGAGATGGTGTACGCAAACAATTATCAACTGAAATAAATAACATTAGTATAACTACTTCACATTCTAATATATACAATTTAATGATTGTATTGTGCTTTTATCGATTCAGATACGAAGCAATAAAGCCACGTCAAATTAATGTTCATAATTTTCTTTTTTTAATTTATTGACTAGCCACTTGTTGGATTTGTTTGTTTTTGTTTAGAACTAAATTGTAGGTATTTATTTCAACGGATTTTCTGCACAGGCTAAAACTTTCAATTGTATACTGCAGTCGAGCAGCTCCGGAGGAATGATCTGTCTGTCTGTCTGTCTGTCTGTCTGTCTCTCTCTTCCCTTGTCCCTCCCTCTCCACTCACCCCACCCCCCTCTCTCACTCCACCTTCTCTCTTCACCCTCTCTCTCTCTCTTTTCCTTCCCCTCTCTCGCTCTTTCCTCTCTCTTTCTCCCTCCCTCTCTCCCCTCTCTTCCCCTCCCCCTATCCAACGGTACCTCTCTCTCTCTCACTCTGTCACCCACGTTCCATTATGGCCGCCCTGAATTTCACTTTCACATTTTTGCCTTCTAGCGGGGTGAACCAAGGGCGCAGGTGCATGGGAATGGGAGGAGGGGTGGGAGGGAAGGGGAAGGGAAGGGGAGGGTAGAGGAGAGGAGAGGAGAGGAGAGGGGAGGGAAGTGCAGAAAATGCGATTATTCTCGATACAACTTTAGCAAAACAAGTGTGAAGAAAGAACAAGGTGGGAACAGGGCGGTGTTTGTTTACTGGACAAATTCGATGGGCGGAGCTGGACCTCGTGCTCTCTCTTTTTCTTCTCTTCTTTCTTTCTATCCTTTCTCCTGTTTCCCTCTTCTCTGTTTTCGTATCCCCTCCCCCACCCCTACCCTCAATGCCGCAAGGGAGACTGAGCCAGTTCGTCAGACTCTCCTCCCATCCTTTTGTTAATTCTGTATTACAATTGTGTTACACAAACTGTTGCTACAATTGCTTCATTTCTGGCCACACTGGGAAGACTTATTTTTATTTTATATTTTGGGACGCTCCTAGCCTATGATGATGCGTCTAGTCTGTGTCTACACTGATGTTCATGCGATTAAAGTCGTCGCTCGGGAAGTTGGTGAACCGAAACAACAAAATTGAATTTGATAACGTTTATGATTGCTGATTGTAATTAACTGTGTTGATTAGTAATTGGTGAAGGGAGTCCGGTGTTCTACAACATTATAATAGAGTGATTGTTAACATGCATGTATAATGCGAAATAAGGAATAGGCCCTATAGCGAGATAAACTCCTCTTGTCCTCCTCCTCCTGACTCTCTTCTTCTTTTTTCTTCTCGTGGTTCTCCTCCTCTTTTTCCTCCTCTTTCTCCTCCTCCTTCTTCTTCTTCTTCCGATTGCCCCCCGTGGGGGTGCCGGGGATTTCAGTATAAATAGTATTCCAACTTTCTGGATATTTAGTGTTTTTAATTCCCACTGTCGCTGCCTTTCTCCTTTGTTCTTTCTCATTCCTACTCTGTTCTATCAATCTACTATACTATCTTCCTCTTCGCTAGACCAGTCACCTACCTTTTTTCTTGAAAACTCTTCCAGGACAAAACTCCTCATTTGTGTGTGAGGTCTGTTGGATCAGCTTGGAAATATTGGACGCTTTCTGCCAGGTGGGGCTTCCTATGATGTTATTATTTGGCAATGTGGGCATTTTATATGTAGGCTTATGTGTTTTGTTGATATTTTATAATGATGTTTGTATTCTATTTTGTTTTTGTAAACGGGGTTTCGATAAATTAGAGTATAGCCTCAGCGTCCCTTGTATGGGGTGTCTTTATTGTAAAGTGGCCGGCTTGTGGAGTGCCTTCAGTGTTACCACTAGAGTTGTTTCGGCAGATCTTTTATGCGGATCAGGGGCGAGTCCTCTTTCAGCGAAGTTGTGGTCCTGATTCGGCTATACTGGTCCTGATTTGGCTCGGAAGAGTCCGCTGGACCTTAAGCAATAATCATGTAATGTAATCTTCTGAACATAACCAAAGCGATTATTCCAAGGTAAATTTCCATAACTATAGTGTATGGCCTGCGTGCAGCTCCAGTCTATACGCCTTACAGCCGTGAAGGACTCAATTATAGTTATGCCAAGAGAGCGAAGACAAGACGTGTTGTTTCTTCTCTGTCAATGGAGTCTTGTTTTCCTTGTCGCGACACTTTTACCCTTTGTGTGTTCTTATGGCGACACGAATACACCAGCTCCTATGTTCTAATGGCGACCTAATCACACTTAATGGTTTTCTTATGGCGACACGTTTACCCTTGATATGTTCCTATGGCGTCACGCGTTCATCATTTATTGTGTTCCTATCGCGACACTTTCACCTTGCGACACTTCCACCCTTTGTTGCCTTCCTGTGGCGACACTTTCACTCTTTATTTTGTTCTTATGAAGAAACATGTTTTTTCAATAATTCTTGCCTTTGTTTTAAAAAAAAAAAGGGTTGTTGTTATGGTTGTTGTTTGTTTGTTTGTTTTTGTTGTTGTTGTTGCTGTAGTTGTTTTTGGCCACGGACAAATGTATATAAAAATAATTTGTTTGAAATAAGCAATAATCTCGCTTGACTTAAGATCAACATTGCTGCAGTTGCTATATTCTCTTCTTTTTCTTTTTATAAAGATGATGATGATGATGATGATGATGAGGAGGAGGAGGAGGAGGAGTTTCAGATATAACCCTTATTAGGTGTATTTTAACTCAACAATTCTGAGAACGTAACCATAGATTTGCGTAGAAGAAGAAGAAGAAGAAGTAGAACAAGGAGGAGGAGGAATATGAAGAGGAAAAGGAGGAAATACTACCCTATAATATAACATTTCTCTTCAAAAGTAGGTTCAAATACAGTGTAACCTTTACCTGCCCTATTCTCTTCTTCTCTACCTCTTCCCCCCCCCCCACCACCACCACCAAAATAAAACAAACAAACAAACAAACAAAAACTCTCTCCTTCTCTTCTTCTCGTTACACTAATAGCTCCAAAATCTCGTTCCGCTGCCGGATGACAAAAGATAGCAAGTCCATACCTTGTCTGAAATGCGAAGTGTGCGCGCACCCATCCACATAGAGAGTACGACGAGACACATAAAAAGTGCTACATTTGATTGTCAGATATAAATTCCTTGGACTGCAAGAATCGAGACAAGTTAAAGTCACCAAAGCTGAGTCAAACAAACGAAGGCCCCAAAGGTCGATTTTCTCAATATTTACCTCTTCGCGCCCACTTTGATTTGTCATTGCACGGCAGTTTTGTTCTCTGTTAATGTTATTTGTCTTTTTTTTTCTTCCTTTTTTTAGGTGATGATTCTTTACCGCCCAATTCGTGTTGTTACTATGCATAGACATATAAAGAAAACCTCCTTGATACCTTCCCCCCCCCCCCCCCAAAAAAAAAAAAACGAAACTATTACCAAAACGATGCTTGAGATAATGTAAAGAAGTTTGAGTTCAGAACAGATTCGCGATCGTGTAAGAAAAGAATATTAGAACAAGAAGAACAAGAAAATCGTGATTATGATGACTATGACGATGAGGAGGAGGAGGAAGAAGAGGGGAAAGAGGAGGAGGCAAAGAAGAAGAAGAAAAAGAAAAAGATGAACAAGAACAAGAAACAGAACAAGATCAAGAAAAATAACATTACATTACATGGTTATTGCTTAAGGTCCAGCGGACTCTTCCTAGCCAAATGAGGACCAAGAAAAATAACAAGAAGATCGTAGTGATGATGATGAGGAGGAGAAGGAAGAGGAAGCACAAGAACAAGAAGAAGAACAAGAACAAGAAGAACAAGAAAAAGAACAAGAAGAAGAACAAGAAAGAAATAATGTGTCGGGGTGAGGATGATGATGTTGCTGATGATGATTATGATGATGATGATGATAATGATGAGGAGGAGGAGTAGAAGCAGGAAAGGGTGAGAAAGAGGAGGAGGAGAAGAAGAGGAGCGGGAGGAGTTAGTTATTCATTGCTTACAGGGTCCAGTGGACTGCAAAGAGCCGAATCAGGACCACAAAATCAAGACCACAACTTCGCTGAAAGAGGACTCATAAAGAGTCTCTCTGAAAGAGAAACATAAAAGATCTGCCGAAACAACCCTAGTGGTAACACTGAAAGCTCTTTACCAGCCGGTCACTTTACAATAAAGACATCCCACGCAGGGGACTCTGAGGCTATAATCTCATTTATGGAGCCCCCGTTTACAAAAACAAAATAGAATACGAACATCATTATAAAATATCAGCAAAACACATACATATAAAATGCCTACATTGCCAAATAATAACATCATGGGAAGCCCCAGTGACCATTTGGCAGAAAGCGTCCAATATTCCCAAGCTGATCCAACAGACCTCACACACAAATGAGGAGTTTTGTCCCGGAAAAGTTTTGAAGAAAAAAGGTAGGTGACTGGTCTAGCGAAGAAGAAGATGGTATAGTAGATTGATAGAACAGAGCAGGAATGAGAAAGAACAAAGGAGAAAGACAGCGACAGTGGGAATTTAAAGCACTACATTCCCAGAAAGTGGGGATACTATTTATACTGAAACCCCGGCACCCCCACTGTGGGAGAAACCCTCGGCACCCCCACGGGTGGAAGGAGCAGGAGGAGGTGGAGAGCATGACGAGGTGAAGAAGAAGAGTAAGAGAATGTATCGTGGTGATGATGAAGATGAGGAAAAGAAGAAGAAGAAGAAGAAGAAAAGAAGAAAAAGGAGGAGAAGAAGATGAAGAAGAGAAATATAGTGGTGGTGTGATGGTGATGATGATGAGGAGGAGGAGGATAAGAAGAAGAAGAAGAAAAGGATGAAGGTGATCGTGATGATGACGAGGAGGAGGAAGAGGTGGAGAAGGAGAAAAAGAACAAGAAGAACGAGACGAATAAGAAGAACAAGAACAAAAGAATGTATACTGCCTACGCTTTTTTTTCTTCTAGGGCACCCTAAAACTCGGCGGTTCAGTTCAGATGTGGAGGAGGAAGTTTGAAAGGAGGAGCGCGTCGAAAGTGAAAGAAAAGCACGAAAGAAATGCATCATCCCATATTTCCAATCTCGGGTAGCGGGCCTAACATAAACACTCGAGGGAAAATGAAGCCCCGAGACCCAATGTTGAAGGATCGGAGCAAGCCCAACGATATCCATCCACACTTGACGATCTTCGGCGGCGGCTGCAGCTACAAAAAAGGTTATTAAAGATGCTTCTTCAGCAACTTCAAAATTAATTGTTTACTGCCATCATCCTGCCTGCAAGGAGGGAGAGAGAGAGAGAGACTGTAAAACACATTATACATTTGAGGGTTACACGGTATACGAATACGAATACGAATCTTTATTGTCCATAGTTAAAATACAATAACATGGAAATTTGTCTTTAGTAGCACAAAGACTAAGACGAAATGATTAAAAACTAAAAGAAATATTAACAGTTTTTTGTTATATAAAACATTAATTCAGACAATCATACGCATAATAAATAGCTTACTTCATTGCACAACTCACATCATATCACATTACATCATCACAGTACACAGAAGAAAAATGTAGGTAACTGCATGGATGGGGGTATCACAGTTTGCTTACATTTAAAATGCGGGTTGCACTTGGTAAATAAGAGTGGCCATACAAGTTTCTTTTCCAGGCCGGGGTTCTAAACCTCCGGCCTGAGGGCAACAGTTCAAATGATCTACACATGGGATGACTGTTATCAGACATGATCTTTTTAGCTTTACTTTTTACAAAATCTTTATATATTTCTGTTATTGGCTTTTGTGCCTTTCCTATCACTTTACTAGCTAGGTTTACAATACGATTGAGTCTGTTCTCGTCTCTAACGCCAAGATTTCCGAACCAGGTAACAATGTTACCCTGAAAGGTAAATTAAAATGGTAGAAGTAGCAAAACAAGGTTCATTAGAGCTAATACCTGGTAACGCTTCGAGTCAAAGACTCGTCATCGGCTTTTGAAGTCTATGATTCCAAGCTTGGCCTTACTAGAATGGTGCAGGGCCATTTTATCAGCGTACTCTGTCATCATAATGGAAGAGCGTACTGTTGCTAAGATGCCTGGTTGTTTTGCACTCACTTAACCATGTGGTTATAACATGGCTGGTCGTTTTCAAAACTTGTCCCGTCAGTAACATTTAGGATGCTCGGTTCTAATAACGTACACATAACATTAGATTCTGTAGCTCTGCTTGTTTATGCAGATCACCACCAGCGGTCACTCGATTTCTTTACTGTTTAATTTTAAAGAACAATTGATGACGTTTCTTCAGGTAGCATTTGTTAATTTCTGCAAAAGACCGATTCAGGACAAATTGGGATGTTTTGAACAAGCGAACGGAATTCAGGAATGTCATGAGTCAAAGTAGATGTTTGTAACCGCTAGGGTCATATTATGAACATCATTCCCAGAAGAGACTAGAATAACCCACCGGTTCTATTATTAGTATAAGAAAGCGGGAGCTCGGTTTCTTCTTGTCAGTCGTTGTAGCAATTTGTCCCTCACACAAAAACTGGTGGGCAAATATCCTGGGGCTTGTGGACGATGTTGTGCGCGTTATCTGGAGCTGGCGAAGCTTGCAGAAGGAAGGGAGGATTCTTTAACTGATGCACGCGGCCCAGCGTACATACACACACACACACACACACACACACACACACACACACACACACAGTGGAGGATATTGCTGCAGGCGACAGGAGATCGAGTCTACACGACACGAACGAATTTCAATAGCTTGCTTCTTTCTTTACAAAACTCCACAAACTTTGTCTGCATCCTTCAATTCAACCAGAATGGCATATATCTCCTCTCACTGAGGAGAAGGGCCGATTAGCAAAAATAGGTAATAAAACCTGGGGTGCTTCTTTTTTGGGGGGGTATACATATAGATGATTTTTGTTTTGTTTGATGAAAGTGATAATTAGCGTTTGAAAGGGCACCTCCTTTTTCCGACGGTCGTCCGCGGCTTGTGCATGATACATAATACATTTCAAAAGGCAGTTTAAGTTTGTTTGCCCAAGCATCGGGCCGCAGTTTGCTCTGCTTGATTAACACCAATCACACTCAATGAGGCCATACAGGAGGAGAAAAAGAGATAGTTTCCCTCTCCCATGTTCTTTTGCTTGTGTTCGCTAGGATCTAGTGTTTTGCTATCACGGTCAAGAAAGAAAGCCCGCAGGTGTGAGTCGATGTTAGCTATGGGTTTTTGCGCACACGTTTCTGTCATTGTCAACGTGAGGGAGGGATGTTCTATAATAGTTGTGAAACTGCCGTGTAAGAAAATTTAAAAAGAAATGAAAAGAAAAAGATATTTTAAAAAGTGAATTACGCCAGCGAAATGTCACCAAGTGCATGCTGCATTATTCAGCGTGGAGGTGCCTACGGTGCGTTTCATTGTTGTTAATCAGTAATTAATGCACGTTTCATGGTGTCCCTTACAAGATTCATGAAATAATGTTTTTTAAAAAAAAGGACACCGTTGTACTTCAAAACCCACAACCCGCTCTCCTCCCTTTAAAATTAACACTGGTTGTGCCACGTCACCAGAGCATCAGGCCTTGCACAAACCATCCTGTAAGGCACGGTGCAAGGCGGCAGAAGAAGAGGGAGACCGAAAAAGAGGTCGGAGGACAACATTCGAGAATGGATGATGATGATGAACACTTGTATAGCGCGATTCCATCCAGCCCAAGTGAGCATGGTCGGTGTGCTGTGAAAAAAATAAAAAAGAAGAAGTTTCTATCTTATTTGGTCACTGGTTAAAAAGATGGGTCTTCAGCTGGCGCTTGAAGGCTGCTTTTGAGCTACACTGACGTAGCGAGAGAGGAAGTCTGTTCCACAGAAGAGGAGCAGCACATTCAAAAACCTTGGCTCCAAAGTTCTTTTTCTTATGTCGATCGACACTTGGCACAGAGATCTTGCACTGTGGGCTAGACCGAAGGTTTCACTCAGGAGTGTGCCAAGGGAGGAGTTCTTGCAGGTACTTGGGTGCTGATCTTAACTTGCATCCAAACACAAGGGATAGTATTTTATGTTCAATCCGCTTTTCAACGGGGAGCCAATGAAGCTCCCGAAGAACTAGTGTAATATGCTTCTCAAAGAAGGCTAGTTCGGACCCCGCACTAAGGCTTCACGCCTCAACTAGTTCAGCCTACTGTAGCCTTTGTAAATTAAAGTCGCTGCCTAGTAGACGACAGAAGTCAGGACTGTGCTAAGCATGTGTAGGCTAGATTCTCGCTCGGGTAGGTAGTGATCTCATCCCGCTGACGTATAGCCGCAACCCTCCGCTAGGAGGCGCTCAGGTATCACGAGAATTCGCGGACTTAAGCTGACCACAAGGTTAGGTAGTCATTCTTTGTCTGAATCTCAAACAAGTAGGACGCACGCTGAAAGATCTCTTTAGCTCAAGACTAAGCAGGTGATGGGTGAAATTCATTCATCGCAGTATAGCCACAGCCTGACATTGTCAAGAAGGTAAATGATCAATTTTTTTTGTTTCATCGCGATATATTGATATTATTGTTGTATTATGCTTGTGAAGTCTTGCCATGTTTTATCATTGTGAATGTTAGTGAAACTGTGCTTGACCACGTGGCTTACACACGCGACCGGTTTCGCCACCATGAGGTATCCCCTACTGTCCAACTGTTGTCTCTCCTATGTGTATTATTGCAAACCAGTGGCTGTACCGGAGAATGTGTTTATTGTTAATTACTTCTCCAGATTTTTAGTTTAGCCACGATGTATGTATATGTATAGGAATTATGCTGGAGATTCCAGTGGACCACGGACTTAGAAGAATGATCATCCCTTGTTTGTATAAGTGGAGCGACCACTGAGGGCTGGTTCTGCCATCAGTGAGACGCTCTGCACACCCTTAGTAAACAAGGCATTGCAGAAACTCGTCTTATGTTTTGCAGACGAGCAGGCTTGTTGGTCCGATGCAGGAAATAGACCACTAAGAGTCAACCCCTTTCGGCCTGCTGGGGAACATCGAGCACTGATCTCCGATAGCCCAATAGTCAACAACCAAGGAAGAGACACCATCACCACACCTCAACAAATCAGCTAAGTGCATGAAGAAACGCACTAACACTGATCAAGAAGGACTGTGCGGTAGTCCATTCTCCTGAAAACAAACATTAGGCCAACTAAAAGAAATAGCCCAATGATGAGACAGCAAATATCGAGAACAGTAGCAGCATAGACCCATCAAGGAACGAACTATTCGAAGTGAATTTGGACCTTTAAGTTAGTATAGTGTTTAGAGAATTATGTATAGAGTAGAGGAAATAAAATGTGTGATATTTACTGTTAACAAGTGGCTGGACTACCTATGTTTCACAGCCGTGCTAGAGTGTGCCATTGAATCTTTTACCATTTTCTCCCTATCTCTATAACCCTATCCACACACAGACCGGGCTAAACATATAATGTATTAAGATTAGTCACAGGGTGATTATACTAGCCGATCTCCGCAGACGAAGACGAGTGGGTAACAGCATTCCATTGTGCAGAGCCCAGCAACAATATATCCACCGTCACAATGCTCATGAGTCTTAGTTTTTGTCACAATCCGAGCTGCTGTGTTTTGAACTTTTTGTGGTCTCTGCAGCTAGCACTTGGGCAAGCCTCAAACACAGCTGTTGCAGAAGTCCAAGCGAGACTGGATGAGCGAAACAGCAAGTGTGTTGGCTGTTTTTCTGTCCAGATCTGGCCTACGTTGAGCCAGTGTCCGCAGACCAAGGTAGCATAATATGACTGTGGCGCTGACTTGAGGCACCATGGTGAGGTCGCTGTCCACAAGGAGACCCAGGTCTCGTACTTGTGTGCCGGACACCGGAATAGTCGAAGTGCCAAGTTGGAGGGAGTCCACAGATACCTTTCGACATCTGAGCCACAAAGTAACACTTCTGTTTTGTCATTATTTAATTTTAACCTGTTGGAGAACATCCAAGATTTGATCTCTAGACAGCAGCTTTCCAGACTCTGGATTGCCTCTGAGGTGGAGGATGCGCTAGGATGGAATGCTTTGTACAGTTCACTGTCATCTGCAAAGAGTTTTCGGCTGATTCCAAAGTTTTCAATGATTTTTCCAAGCTGGGTAGTGTACATGGAGAATAATATATAAATGGACTGGTTTGGCACTGATCGAAGCCACGAGGGCTGCTGAGAACAGAGAAAGATGGATTAGGCTGATTAAACGACCAACTGTGACCTTTGAGTTACAGGATAGGATAGGACTGGTTGTGCAGGAAAACGTTCCTTGTCGAACACTGGGTGATCATGTATGTAGAACAATAACCTAACGATCACGATGGGAAATATTAATTAAGGAAACTGGGGTTATAGCTGTTTGTCTACTAATAGTGTATCCAGGGAACTGGAGTTATAGCTGTTTGTCTACTAATAGTGTATCCATGGAACTGGAGTTATAGCTGTTTGTCTACTAATAGTGTATCCAGGGAACTCGAGTTATAGCTGTTTGTCTACTAATAGTGTATCCAGGGAACTGGAGTTATAGCTGTTTGTCTACTAATAGTGTATCCAGGGAACTGGAGTTATAGCTGTTTGTCTACTAATAGTGTATCCAGGGAACTGGAGTTATAGCTGTTTGTCTACTAATAGTGTATCCAGGGAACTCCGGTTTCCTCTCTCCCTGCACTAATGGTATTGGATGCAATCAGTCTAAAATGTCGAATAGGAAAATCCTAAATCCTTACCTTTCCATGTTCTAATTGCGATCTTCCTGTCTGTACACCATATATTTGAGTGTTTGCTGTGTATATGAGAGTGTGTAAAACATGTGAGAGTGTACGTTGATACAGATCGCCGCGTTTTGAGCCTGACTGATGACTTGGGGAAAAGCGCGTGTGAATAGTATCCAGTATTAATGTGAGTATTATATGTATACAATTTGGAATGCATATTACGTCTATAAAATGACCAAGTGGATTTGGCTTAAAAATTAGGATTAGGGGTTGGGAGGTTCGTTTTGGCTTGGGCTCTGTTCCCGCTCGTTTTAAAGAGACCAGTTTTTCGGCCTTATTAGTGACGAATACTATTCCCCTCTCCCCCCCCCCCCCCCCAAACAGGCACCTCCATTCCCACACCCACACATTGCATCTTTTTATATATTTGTTTTGCGGGGGATGGGATGGTGGGGGAGTGGTGGAAATAGAATATTTATACGTTTGAATCAAGAAGTGTTAAGGACCTAATTTCTCTTTTTCTTTGGTGCCGCTTCTTTCGCTCCTGCAGGGCTTTCCGCTGAGAAATCGACCTCAAGCTCGCCTGTATAGATGAAAGCATAGTGGGGAAAAAACAAAAATTATTAACCAACAAATGAATTAAATTAATCTGTTGAAGAAGATGCGATGTTTTGTCGTTGTGACAGCAATACTGTAAGGGGTATTATACAGTTCGGGACGATCCTCCCATTGAAGAAAATGTTAGTACGCACATGGACCTATTTGCGTTCACAGTGCGTCATTTTCTGCAGCTTTAAAATCGCTTCAACGTTACTGTCACCCTACGCCCATTGACCTCTTAAAAGAAACCGTAAAATTATTTTATTCTTTAACCCAAATATTAAATATTAGTTCAGTTGATGAGGTTTGCGTGTGTTCCAAATTCAGCAAAACTGAGAGCAGGAGAAAAACAGATGATTTGTGTGTATGTAGAGAATACATTATTTTTTGTTTTTGTACAGTTCAGTTTGTTCGGTTGCTTTCTTTGTAATCCTATATGGAAATAAACGGTACAGCTACATGGATAAAGGTTTGGCAACTTCATATTTTCTTTGATGATGATAGAGAGTGAAATGTGAACAAACTCAATTTTAGAGCACAATGAACAGGTGGCTATATTGTACGCCCCCCCCCCCCCCAACCAAACCCTCCCCCCACACTCTACTCGCTAAATTGGAGAAAGAGATAGACAGACAGATACGGGCTAACAAACAGACCGACAGAGACAGATACAGTGTGTGTGTGAGGGGGGGGGGAGAAAGAGTGAGAGAGACAAAGGATAGAGAGAGAGAGAGGAATAGACTCAAACTCAGAGACATCTTTTATTCACAACAAGGACACAGATTTGAGGCGGGAACCTAGTCTTATAATCGTTCCTCGTATCATTCACACTCACATTCCGCGATTATCAAGAGAGAGATAAGAAAGAATGAAAGAAAGAACTAGAGACAGAAAGAGGAGAGAGAGAGAGAGAGAGAGAGAGAGAGAGAGAGAGAGAGAGAGAGAGAGAGAGAGAGAGAGAGAGAGAGATTTTATTCACAACAAGGATACAGATTTTAAGCGGGAACCTTATCTACAATCGTTTTCATCAAATCGTTCACACTCTCATTCTGCCATTTTCAGTCATAGATGCCAACGAGACAGTTAACTATAATAAAACGACAAAGTTTATGATCAATAATAACTCCAAGCACGCGATGAGTTTCAACTTGTTCAACAACATCGGTCCTAGCAACGAGATCTCTGATGTTTCTGTCTGTTATGACCATGGTTTTAGTCCTTTTGGGGATGTAAAAACATTTTGTTATTGCACCATAGTGCAACATTATTAATTGCCTCCTGAAGATCTGACTAAATTTTGTTTAGGTCATAAGAAGGAGTGTAGATAGAATTGTCATCCTTAAAGAGACCACAGGAAATAGAACTTGCAAATATGCAAAGAAGCATGACGTCATTTATAAACAGGCAAAATAGTAACCGATCTAGGACAGATCCTTGGGGTACACAGGTTGTTACACTGTTTAAGCACGAGTAAGTCCCATTTAAGAATACGTTTTGCCTCCTATCTTTAAGAAACTTAAGACGGTTGACTGTACGCTCATGTTTAGTGTACACTAGAAGTGTATCTACAAGGATTATATGATTAACATTATCAAATGCCATTCTGAGATCAAGAAAAACAGCTCCCACTATTTGGGATTGATTAATAGACGATAACCTTCAATCACACATAGACGTGAGGGCAGTGTGGCAGGAGTGAAATTTACGAAATCCAGATTGAAAAGAATACAATTGTTTATGTTTTTCAATAAAATGCATAACATTAATATGAATAAGTTTTTCAAGTGGTTTATACACTATCGACAACATGAATACTGAGCGGAAGTTGTTGATGTCACAAGGATCTTCTCCTTTTGGTAAAGGAATCACTTTTGCAGATTTCCAGATATCTGGAAAAACGTCTGACCTAATACTTACATTATATACGTAAGTTAACGAATCAATTATGTTTGGGACGGAAATTTTGACAAAAAAATGATAATTAGAAGAACTGGCACTACCGATGGAACGTTTTAGGTATCAGCGAACTGCGCTGGAAAGGCCTAGGTGAAACAACGACCGACAAAGGCAACAAGCTTTATTTCAGCAGGAGAGAAGACAGGTACGAACATGGCGCTAGGTTCTTGGTCCACAGAAGCATTCTAGCCACCATCATGGATTGCCGCCCAATCTCCAGTAGACTCATTGTAACAGCAGAAATGTTGACGACAAAAATGTGGTAACTCATCTTAGTGATAAACAGATAGCATTGAATAAACTTGACGTTAATTTACTAGTTATCTAAAGAGAAGTCCACACATGTTAAATTAACCTCCTTGAACCCTTCGTTTGCGAGACAATCAAGCAGACCTCGCTAAACCAAGAATGTTAAGTAGCTTACTCAACCAGTATGACCAGGGTCTTTTGATTCATAAGTAGACCATGCGACTCATATCTCTATTGGGTCTACCCTGTTTCGTCTCTGACACTCCAAGTCAAGACGTAACCGAGCGTGTCTCCCAAGTAGAACAGGTGAGAGGATGGTCCAAAAAGGAAATTCACATGTAATCCCATATGAGCGAGATTAACTAGAACGAGAATTAAATGATTGGTCGGAGGACGTAGAAACCCCTGCATATCCCCGCATCCTAAAATTTAGCCAGTCAGTCGATTATGAAGTACGAAGCCACGAGGGTCAAAGGAACAGACTGCAGTGAACCATAAAGCCTCAGCCTCATCAAGAAAGTGATAGACTAGAGACGGTTCACGATTCCCAGAGACTAGAGGTAAGTTAACACTAGTAGTATTGATTGCCATGTATTAGTATAATAATAATAATAATAATAATAATAATAATAATAATAATAATAATAATAATAATAATAATAATAATAATAATACAGGATGCTATACGCACCTTTCCCCAAATCATTCAGGCTCAAAGCGCGGCGATCTATACCAACATACACGCTCACCTGTCTCATCCACCCTCACACACACCAAACACACAACCATCACTCACTCAAACAGGTGGTGTAAAGGCAGGGAGATCGCTATTAGAAGACGGAAAGAAAATCGATTTTTTATTTTTTAAATTTTTATATTGACTGCGTCCTGTACCATTATTGAAGTATGTTCATGTTATATATATTTACAGAAACCGATTATTGTTTCTGACACGTTGTGCATGTTGATTGACATATCTTAGCCTTAAGATTCGGATTGAAGTGTGCATATGGGAAACTCGGCAGGTGTCTGATGCTATAGACTATTTGCAGAGGGTACCGCATACCCATATCTGAATAGAAATTGTAGCCAGAGTTCTGAATTTTACAGTTCAGGTCTGGGACAGTTTGTGGAGGCAACGCACGACGCTTGCTCCCATGGAAGAGAAAAAGATCCACCTAGAATCTACCTCGCCACGTCCGGCTCCGTAGCTACATGACTCACCCGATCATCCTGAGAGGCAAGAACCTCCGCTTGACCGACGGACTCAAGCACTCGCAGACACGTAGCAGCTAAGTCTCCCTCAAACGCAAACTGAGGTCTAACCCAACTCAGACTCATATTCGACCACCAGAACAATATTAGAACTGCTTAGCAAGTGATGAAGAACTGCAAAAAAAATTACCCAGCACATTGAACCATTATAATTATTAATTTACATTTAAATGAAGTAATGTTAGAATCTGTGTTGACTATATAAAAGTGGAAATCACCTACATACAACTGGTGTCATTCTATTTGTATTGTTGTGTGTCTACTAGCATTTCTTCTCTTGAGACCAAGTAACCTAGTCCGTTGATTAGTAATAAGCATTTCTTAAAGTGAACCAAATGATACTTTAAAACCCGAGAACAAATATAAATTTTATGTGACCAAGCACCGTGATTAGTCTCTCACACCGCATTGGAATTCTGGTAAAAGAACGGCTGATAGAGGTAGCCTAACGCCCCATCTCTCTACAAGTCTTACTCCCCTTGTAAGATAAACGTATCTTCCCCAGAATATCATCACACTCATTATCATCCGTCTAAGAGCAGCCTCTTTCAAAATCACCATCAAACAGGCCTGTGCCCCAACATCACTCTTCCCAAAAAGGTAACCTCCAGGAATGTGACAATTACCGCACTATCAGCGTCATCAGCCATCCCAGCAAAGTCCTCCTGAAAATAATACTCAACAGGTTGAAACCCCAAGAGCTGAACAAATCATAGCTGAAGAACAAGCAGGATTCAGGGCAGGGCAAAGTACCACTGAACAGAAGGCAGAAGAAGAGGGAGACAAAAAAAGAGGTGGGAGGACAACATTCGAGAATGAACTGGTTTGACTCTGAGCGAAGCCATGAGGGTTGCTGAGGACAGAGAAAGATGGAGTACGCTAGTTAAACAATCATCTGTGGTGCCCCAACGACCTTCGAGTTACGGGATAGGATATGATAGGAGTTTGGAGGGATCGTTCGTATAAATGTGATCAAATATATCTGATGTGATGCGAGTGCGATTGCCGATGACCTGAGTTGACGTTACTGATCGGGAGGCCCTTTCGTGATCATTGGTTTGTTTGGGCGTTGTTGACATCGGATATCGTGGCGAAAGAAAGAGAGAGAGAGAGAGAGAGAGAGAGAGAGAGAGAGAGAGAGAGAGAGAGAGAGAGAGAGAGAAAGAGAGAGACAGCCAGCCAGCCAGCCAAAAAATAGATAGATAGACAGAGACAGAAACAGCAAAATACGTGGAGAAAATTGTGCAATAACACACCTCATAGATTATTGCAGCAGTAATTAGAATAACATTTCTTTTTGTCAGTTCAAGCAACACATTGTAGTAAATAAAGGTCAGGTATTGATGCTTTAAACAAATGAGCATGAAAGTGATTACAGTTTAATCAATAACGGTCCTTCACAGGACAAAGAACTTAAAAAAGAAAGTATTTGAGAAAGGTCAAGCAAAAGACAATTGAATGATTTGTTTTTTTAGTAAAGATGTCGCAACGTTTGTTTTTTCGAAAGCTTGAGTCAATGATAATTATTGTATGCGTCGAAAAATAAAATTGAAAATAAAGGAACGAAAAACAATGTAGAATTATTAGCACAAACAGCATCAGCGACAATAAAACACAAACATACGATTTTGCAGCCATGAATATGAAATTTTGCCACTACTAAGAAAAACTATAGAGATTGTTTACATTGATGACGGCGACGATGATAATAATAATAATGGTGATGCATCATGATGATGATGATGATGATGATGATGATGATGATGATGATGATGATGATGATGATGATGATGATGATGATGATGGTGATTATGAGCGATGAAGATGAGAAGGAGGATAAAAGTTTGAGCATTGGTTCTGCAGTTGACTGACTTTGAGAAGAAGAAGGAGAAAGAGAAGGAGGAGAAAAGGCAGGAAGACGACGACTACGACGACGACGAGTGCGAGGAGGTGGAAGTGGAAATTTTGAAGCAAGTATCGGTGATTTTCGTCTAATGCACACTAATGATTATTAATAAGGGTATTTATATAGCGCTTTGTTTTTCTTATGACAAATCATTTCAAGGCGCAGTTCTTCACGCGTTATTAGTAAACGTTGACGTCCAGATAAGTCTAAATAGGAAAGGAATTCAGACTAAACAAGACATTACTGAATTATGCAAAATACATGTACAAACATGAAAAACATATTACAAATGAAATAGAAAAGACTGTTGGGGAAGGGGGAAGAGGAAAGTGGCGAAAGGGTTAAGGAGGGGGAAGAGAAAAAGGACGAAGATGAGGATGGGGGCACGTTTGTAGTTCGGATCATTGGTTTCAGCCGTAGTAGTGGTGATTTCGGATTTCAGATTTGTTATATAAAGGGTTTTTTAATGAATAAAATGATTTTAGACTTTCACATGTAGATGCACATGTATAATCACACACACACACCCACACACACACACACACACATGCCCACATACACACCCACCCCCCACCCCACACACACACACAGCCGAGGTTGCACAGTATTATCATGACTTTCCCGAAACGCCACATACGTCGTGCTCACAATGGGTCATATTTCGTCCCCATTTTAAAGTACTTTGAAGTGTTCGAACCCTAACCCTAACCCAGCCCTAACGGATCATTGTTCGGACTTCAAAACAAGTAGGCATGTCAATATAATTTATGTAGATGTTCACTGATTTGTCCAGATAACACTGTGTAAGTGTTCCAATGCACACACACACACACACACATTTATGTTTTTATATTTACAAAATGTTTAATAAGTTATTTTGTGAGATAATGTAATCGTATATTTATATAGTGATTGTTGTACTAGTGAGGGCAAATTATATTGATCTGTGGGTTATTGACTTTGAACAGAAAAAAAATATTGATGAAGAAGCAGAAGTAAGGCGAAGAAAACGAAATGGGATACCAAATACAGAATTTCTTCAGCCAAATGACAACATACATTGCATATGGAAATGGCTTCAGCCAAATGACAACATACATTGCATATGGAAATGGCTTCAGCCAAATGACAACATACATTGCATATGGAAATGGCTTCAGCCAAATGACAACATACATTGCATATGGAAATGGCTTCAGCCAAATGACAACATACATTGCATATGGAAATGGCTTCAGCCAAATGACAACATACATTGCATATGGAAATGGCTTCAGCCAAATGACAACATACATTGCATATGGAAATGGCTTCAGCCAAATGACAACATACATTGCATATGGAAATGGCTTCAGCCAAATGACAACATACATTGCATATGGAAATGGCTTCAGCCAAATGACAACATACATTGCATATGGAAATGGCTTCAGCCAAATGACAACATACATTGCATATGGAAATGGCTTCAGCCAAATGACAACATACATTGCATATGGAAATGGCTTCAGCCAAATGACAACATACATTGCATATGGAAATGCCTTCGACGCTGGCAGACAGTCACACACATACACTCTCACTTTCCACACTACACCTTTTAAAACTTCAGTTAAAACATCTTGCATACACAGATGTAACAATAAGCGCAATCACAATGAATGAATATATTAAGTATCAAAACTGGACATGTGTATATACTGTATCACAAACAAGCTTTAAACACGAAATCTGATGTGCGCGCGCACACTCACACACACACACACACACACACAGAGGTAAATCGATGCATATTTAAAGAACACTGTTACATTAAAATATACCATGGAAAAAATCACAAACAATCATACATAGGAATAAAGTGATGTTGAAGTTGATGATGATGATGATGATGATGATGATGATGATGATGATGATGATGATGATGATGATGATGATGATGATGATGATGATGATGATGATGATGATAAGGAGGAGATCGAGGAGGAAGAGGAAAAGGACAGGTTTGATTTAAACGCCTATGGTTTTAGTGGAAAGGAAAGTTTTAAAGTAAGCAGCACTGGTATTAGTGGAGTGCGATACCAGTGAAAGATTAGTGGTGGCAAAATACGGTGAACCGTGGTTGATCGGTAAACTGATAGCTTTTGTTTCACGCTTCATCGCAATTGTACTACGACACGCCTGGTTCAGCCGGTGACCCTACGCATAACTTCATACACAGCACAGGAGCTGGCATTCTCACACAAATATGCGTACACACGCACACTCTGACTCGCGCGCGTATTCAAACACAAAAAACGCAGAGAGAGAGAGAGAGAGAGAGAGAGAGAGAGAGAGAGAGAGAGAGAGAGAGAGAGAGAGTCGTAAACCTGTTAAATACACATTAAAATATATATAATTTTACAACAACAATAACAATAATAATAATAATAATAATAATAATAATAATAATAATAATAATAATAATAATAATAATAATAATAATAATAATACAATCTTAATTGCAAGGAATGGGTACAAGAGAGATATTAGATTGAAGAGATTTTTTACAGTCTTAATTGCAAGGAAGGGGTACAAGAGAGATATTAGATTGAAGAGATTTTTTTCCTTATTCTTATTCGTTGTTCTTTTACTTCAATCCATTTTTTCGTCTCCCTCATATGTTAATTTTCACTTACGTGAAATGACGTAACATTAAAAAACAAACAATCATACCGTAAAACGCGTTTTATTCATGCACTTTGACGCGTGTCCAAGAATGAATTGTCTTAAAATAAGTTTAGTTAAGAATTCGAATACCTATGATAACCAAGAAGGCCTGTACTTGTCAGTCTAAAAGCACCTCACCTTTTTGCAAATGATGACAACGGACAATTAAAACAAAAATTGTAATAAATATCCGCACTCAGCATAGATCCATGACAAACGATACCTTGCCTACAGCGATTTAAAACACCCGGACCCCTCCAATGTGTACTCGCTGTCACTGATAGCCTACGGAGATCGAAGACCAAAATAGGAGGAACGCCTGTACTGTGATGAGGAGGCGAAGATGCGGCGTGTGTTATCTACCGATGTCATCTTAGCAGGTGAGGCGGCTTTTTGCACCTGTGTGGAAAAGTAACGGGGGATAAATTATAGGCAAATTATTCATAGACATGAGAGGCAGACTACAGCAGGTGATGTGGAGAAAAGTGAAACGGAAAAATGGGGTTGGACAATTGGGGGTAGTGGTGATGATGTGGGAGAAAGTATTTGGGCTTTTTGCTAGATGGAGGGTGAGTAGGTGTGGGGGGTGGGGGGGGATGGAGATATTGGGATTGTTGGATTTGTCACCAAAGGGGACGATATTCGAGTTACCCCTTTTTTGCACTTTACGTTTACTAAAGTATGCCTTGTGCAACAATCCTATCCTATCCTATCATATCCTATCCCATAACTCGGGGGTCGTAGGGGCACCACAGATGATCGTTTAACCAGCGTACTCCATCTTTCCCTGTCCTCAGCAACCCTGATTGTTTCGCTCAGTGTCAAACCAGTCCATTCTCGAATGTTGTCCTCCCACCTCTTTTTCGGTCTCCCTCTTCTTCTACCTCCTTGCACTGTGCCTTGCAGGATGGTCTTTGCAGGACCTGATGATCTGGTGACGTGGCCATACCATCGGAGTTTCCGTTTTTTCACCACTGTGAGCAGGTCATTGTGTTGCCCAATGGCTTGTGTGATGGTCTGTCAGACTTCGTCGCTGGTGATGTGCTGGGTATAGGAAATGCCCAGAAGTCTTCTGTAGCACCTCATCTCCATGCTTTGTATTCTTCGTTGGAGATCTGCTGTGAGTGTCCATGTTTCGCAAGCATATAGGAAGATGGAGATGACAAGGGAGCGCAGCAGCCTTACCTTGGAATGTAGACTGATGGTCCTGTCTTTCCAAATTGGCTTCAACCTCGCCAGGGCAGCAGTTGTTTGTGCGATCCTGGAGAGGACTTCCTGTCGGGACCCATTGTCTGATAAAATGGCTCCTAAATATTTGAAGCTATGCACTGTGTTGAGGGATTGGCCTTGGACTTTGATGTCCGTGTTGATGCCATTGGTGTTGTTGGTAATCATTTTGGTCTTCTCTGCACTTATTTCCATTCCATAGGCTCTGGAGGTGGTGTGAAGCCTCTGTACCAGCTGTTCAAGTTCTTGTTCCTCTCCACCCAATCCATCAATGTCATCCGCAAAACGAAGATTGGAGATTGCTCTTCCCCCTATGCTGACTGCGCCTTCGTGGTCTGCAAGGGCATCTGACATGATGCGCTCTAGGAAGATGTTGAAGAGTGTTGGAGATAGTAGGCATCCCTGACGCACACCGATTGTTGTTCTGAACCAGTTTCCGATGGCGCTTGTGCAACAAATGATACTACAAACGCGCTCACGCGGACACACATACATGCGCTCACGCTCACAATCTCTAGGACATGAGTGTCCGTGCAATAAAAATGTATCAGTGCACATGGACTAGACCACGGTTACTACTGTCATCTGAAAGAGGAAGGGTCAGTGCGCAGCCTGAGCATCAGGGTCAAGCTATAGGTATATTAGGCGATACGAACCGTTGTTTGTGTGTAAAAACTGTGGGGGTGGGTCACGTTTACCTGATTCTAAAGCAAAACAAGAAAAAGTCGATAATTTCTTTGAACTTCAAATCTCAGGCGGATGAAACAAAGTATAATTCAGGTGGCGCGATTTGTGAGACGGAGAAGAGTACAAGGAATAGTGTGAGGGATCGAAGGACATATAATTTCAGTGAGGGGCAAGGAAGTAGGGGTGGGTGGGCGTGTATGTATATTGTATATAATTATATATATATATATATATATATATATATATATATATATATATATATATATATATATATGTATATATATATATGTATATATATATATATATATATATATATATATATCTATCTATATATATATATATATATATATATATATATATATATATATATATATATATATATATATATATATATATATATATATATATATATATATATATATATATATATATATATATATATATATATATATAGTCTGTCTGACTGTTACTAAAAGAGTTAAGTTCAACTGTATGTAAAATGTTTACGACGACATTTTTAGGTAACATGCCTCAATGCTAAGCGTAAAGGATCTTTAGCGAGAGAGAGAGAGAGAGAGAGAGAGAGAGAGAGAGAGAGAGAGAGAGAGAGAGAGAGAGAGAGAGAGAGAGAGAGAGAGAGAGAGAGAGAGATAATAGGACAACCTCACCTACAAATAAATGTATAAACAGCTCCAAAAGTCCCGACAATCATGGCACTCCGTGTCGACCAGGTTGATTAATATCATGAGCTAAATTATTAATGAACATTGGAAATAAAATAGGGCTGATTTTACATCCCTGTCTAACGCGCACTGGACAGCTAAATAAAAAAAAAGACTCGGAATATTCTACGTTGCTCTAACACAAAACAAGGCAGCGAAGAATTGTAAATAGTCATTCAAGAAACAAGAAATTTTCCCTTACGGGGTGGAAGAGAGCGAGAGAGAGAGAGAGAGAGAGAGAGAGAGAGAGTGTGTGTGTGTGTGTGTGTAGGTGTGTGTGTGTGTGTGTGTGTGTGTTCAGACTGAGTGCTTTTGCGCACTCTACAATTACAATAACATTATGTAGCATCGTTATAAAAATGAACAGATTACCTTCGAGATTATTTAAACAAACGACTATGCCTAGATCATTGTCTTTTAATTTATTTTTTTCCATAATTTCATTTTTGATGTGTAACGGAATAATAACTAACATTTTTACAAAATCTATTCATTTGTACGAGCACTTTAAAGATCCCTAGATAGATAGTTAGTTAGTCATTGTTTATAGGGTCCAGCGGACTGCAAAGAGCCGAATCAGGTTGAAAGAGGTTTCGCCCCTGATCCGTATAAAAGATCTGCTGAAACAACCCTTATGATAACACTGAAAGCATTCCACCAGTCGGTCACTTTACAATAAAGGTATCCCATGCAGGACACGCTGAGGCTGTACTTTAATTTATCGAACCTCTGTTTACAAAAACGAAATAGAATATAAAAAGCATTATAAAATCTTAACGAAACATATACATAAAAAATGCCTACATTTCTAAATAATAATACTAGAGAAAGTCATAGTGACCTTAAGGCAGAAATCGTCCAATATCCCCAAGCTGACCAAACAGATCCCATACACAAATGAGGAGTTTTAGGAGAATTCTCAAGAAAAAATGTAGGTGACTGGTTTAGCAAAGAAGATCATAGATTGATGGAACAGTGTAAGAATGAGAAAGAACAAAGGAGAAAGACAGCGACAGTGGGAATTTTAAAGCACTAAATTCAAGAAAGTGGGGATACTATGCCTATGTATACAGAAATACCCAGCACACCCACGGGAGAAGGGAGGGTGGGGGAAGACAGAGGGGAGGGCAGATCCCTAGATAACGCATTTTAGCATCACAGAACCATTTTAAATTCACAGTGTGTTACGTTGAAACGCGTACGAAAGTATGTCGAAAGCGTGTACGATAGATCTAATCGTTTCGATTTGCAAAGTATTCAATAATGGAGTTTATTTACCTTTGATTTGAGTTTGCATTGTTGTTAGGAAAGGCTTTGTATAACGTTGATAATTTGCGAAGTTTCTGGATCTGCGTGTTTACTCTTGATAGAAATTTCCGGATGGATATCGAAGGTCGTGAATGTTCCCGGAAGTAGAGAAAATGTGTAATGACGTAAGCCAGTGATGACGATCTTTAGTTCGATTGGTGGCAGTACGTCATTTCTACCATGTACCATATTGTTCCAGAAAAGAGAGAGGTTATTTAATCGTGAGCCGAGTCGCTGTTGAAATAGAAAAGTTGTTGATAGTGATTTGGAAAGTTGCTGTGAAAGTTGTTGAGTTGAATTGAGAATTGTATGCAGTTGTTGATGTGTGCTGAATAAAAGTGGAAAACTTCATACGTCGACTTTGTGAATTGTATGCTGTTTGGACGGGCTGTGTGAATAAACGAATCTGAGTTACACAACTATCAGGAATTCAAGCATCGGGGCTGAATCAGATACTGATAGAAAACACCATCATCAAACTTGAGTGTAACATTTTGGGGGTCAAGCCGCGATTCACGCCATAGCCAAGGGTTCAACTGCTACAACAAGCGAGTCAACGTTACGAGAAGCAGTCATCGAGGGTAGCCGCCAACGAGTTGCGTCGAGAGGGGCCAACATACTGGGACTACATCACCGATAGGTTCGGGTTGACTGCAAGGGCGTGTAGTCGCCGAAGAGTTGCTTCGTGAGCGAACAACAGAGCGGGACTACGTAGCTGCCGCAGGACTACGTCGAGGGACAGTCTCGGAGCTACATCGCCAGTGTTACAGAGAGCGGCGAGCGGACGTCGCGTCTACTTCAGCACAGGAGCGTATACTTCAACACCAGCGTGGTGCAGCGTCGCATACGACGAGGACAGCGGGGCCTGCGTCAGCGAAAGCGACTAGTGGCAAGCATCAGCGCTACTGCAGAAAGCGTGCTGTTCTAGAACAGTCTAGAAAGGTACAGCACAGTCAAGAACTTTCCAGAAAAAAAGAACTCTACAGTCAAGAACTTTCTAGAAAAAGAACTTTCCAGAAAAGAACTTTCCAGAAGCATCAAGATGGCTGACTTCTGGCAGAAAGGGATGCAACTGAATCTAAAAGGCAAACAGCTGACGGAGTACGTCAAGTCTCAGGAGAGAATACAAGAAAGAGAAGAACAACGTCAGCGTGAAGAAAGAGAAGATGAGCGACGACGTGAAGAAAGAGAATTAGAAGAGCGGCGGCAAGAAAAAGACAGAGAATTCGAGCTGAAGCGTCTTGAGTTCCAGCTAGAAATGACGCGCATCCAGCAACAGCAGAATGCGCCACAAATTATCAGTGACAACAAAGCTCCAAAATTGCCAGCGTTCGTCGACGGGAAGGACCAGATCGACAGTTATTTGGCGAGATTTGAAAGGTTTGCCAAAAGCTCTAACTGGCAACCTCAAGACTGGGCGATTCGACTAAGTGCACTTCTGACGGGAGAAGCACTCGACGTCTACACCAGATTGTCGGACGATGACGCTAAAGACTACGACGTCTTGAAAGAGGCCCTATTGCAGTGCTATAACTTTACAGAGAAGGGCTACCGTAAACGCTTCCGTGAATGCCGGCCTAAGTCAGGCGAGACGCCAAAGCAGTTTGTGGAGCGCCTGTCGTCATATCTACACAAGTGGGTGGAGTTATCAGGCGAAACGAAGTCTTACGACAGTCTCCATGACCTGATCGTGAAGGAACAATTTCTCAATGCCTGTCACAAGGACCTAGCGACCCACTTAGAAGAACAAAAGCTGCAGACGCTTAAAGATGTGACTGAGGCTGCTGAAAGATATCTTATCGCTCATGGGAAAACCCTGGGGCCACCCAGCGCGACGAAACATTTTCAGAAGACTGGAAACCATGTGAACCAGATCCAGGGAAGCCAGACGAGCCAGAGACAGACAGACTCCACGCCTCCTCCCAGGGAAGGGCATTCAAGAGGCTGTTTCACCTGCAACGCTACAGACCACAGGGCGGCTAACTGTCCTCAAAACAAAAGTAGCGGACAGCGGAGCAGTACGGACAATTCAGCGGCGGGCAACCGGCAGAGGCGGTTCTCCAATCAACGGCAAACCAGTAGATCTGACCATCAAGTGTGCGGCGGGAGCGTCATTCTTCCGAGTGAGACCAAGCGCACAGCTACTCCTGCGGACGTGCAAGAGTGCATGACCGATGGCCAACTTCTCCTTGCCAACGGAAAATCCATCCCCGTCGTCGCCAGCGCAGCGGTGACCGTACAGAACATGCCTGTTTCCAAGGGACGCGTCGGAAATCATGAAGTGACTGTTTTAAGAGACTCTGGCTGCAGTGGGGTCATCGTCAGAGAAGACCTAATCGCTAAAGAACAGTTCACTGGCGATTCTAAATGGACACTCATGGCCGACAGCAAATGTGTGAAAGCGCCAGTTGCAAAAATTCATGTCAACACCCCTTTCTACATAGGCGAAGTCGAAGCGGTTTGCCTGAAGAAGCCGCTGTATGATTTGATGATCGGGAACATCGATGGCGCGAGACGACCCGACGACCCCGATCCAGAGTGGAGTCCTGCCTCAACTCAACACGTCGAAGTTGTGGAGGAGGATCCATTGCCATTTCCCGATGGAGACCTTACAGAGCTGCTACGGGACAATGTGGTTATTCCGGCTCAGCCCTGCCGACCAGAGATCGTCGGTGCTGTCACTACCAGGGCCCAGGCCAAGAGAGACAAGACGTCTACGCCACTGAAGGTCGCCGACAACTCCAAAGCTGCCATCGTGGACAGAGATAAGCTGATCCAGCTCCAGGAAGCTGACAGTACTTTAAACAAGTACAGGAACCGCCAAGACCACGTGACCAAGGGCAGTGGCACGGTCTATTTTGAGGTGAAGGCCAAGATCCTGTATCGAATCTTCCAGCACCCGAGGGTCAACGGAGGGAAACCACTACGTCAGGTATTGGTACCATTACCCCTAAGGCGCCAGGTGATGGAAGTAGCGCATGACTCAATCATGGGAGGTCACCTGGGTATCAAGAAGACGTCGGATAGAATCCAGGCGGTGTTCTACTGGCCAGGACTTCATGCGGACGTCAGCCGTTTCTGCCGATCATGTGACATTTGCCAGAAGACCATACCTCGAGGAAGGGTCCCGAAAGTGCCTATGCAGAGGATGCCTTTGATCGACCGACCTTTCAAGAGGGTGGCCTTAGACCTAATCGGCGAAATAAGACCTCCGAGTGAAGAAGGTCATCGGTGGGTACTGACTTTAGTGGACTATGCGACTCGGTACCCAGAAGCAGTGCCACTGAAGAAGATTGACACTGAAACTGTAGCAGAGGCACTAGTGGACATGTTCAGTAGACTTGGAGTGCCTGAAGAAATTCTGACAGACCTCGGGACGCAGTTCGTCTCTGACTGCATGAAGGAGGTCAACAGACTGCTGAGCATCCGGCATTTAACTACGACACCCTACCATCCGATGTGCAACGGGCTTGTCGAGAAGTTCAATGCTACGCTGAAGTCCACCCTGAAGAAACTGTGCAGCGAGCAGCCCAGACAATGGCATCGCTACATCAACGCCTTACTTTTCGCCTACAGAGAAGTACCGCAGGAGTCCACCGGCTTCTCTCCGTTCGAGCTGCTGTACGGAAGAACCATCCGAGGGCCGATGCACATCCTAAAAGAACTGTGGACGAAAGAAGTAGACACCCCAGAGGTGAAGAACAGTTACCAGTACGTGTTTGAGCTACGGGAGAAGCTGGAGCAGACTCTCGAGATAGCCAGAGAAAACCTGAAGAAGTCCCAGGACTGTGGAAAGCACTACTATGACCGTAGGGCTGTGAACAGGAAGTTTAAACCTGGCAACAAAGTGCTGGTGCTGCTACCTACTGATCACAATAAGTTGCTGATGCAGTGGAAAGGCCCGTACGAAGTGGAGACCGTGGTGGGAATCAACGACTACAAGGTGAAGGTCGGCCAGCATTCCAAGATATACCACGCCAACCTCCTTAAGCTGTACGTGGAAAGGCCATCAGAGACTGTGCACGCAGCCACAGCAGCTGTGACCGACGACAGCTTTGACAGCGAAGAACTGTTGGAACTGGGAGACTTCCACAGCAAAGAAGGCATCGATGACGTTAAGCTAGGACCAGGCTTGACGGAAGGTCAAAAGTTGGAGCTCAAGGACCTTATGGGCGAATTTCCCCATAGCTTCAGTGATGTCCCAGGCTCTACGACTTTGGTCGAACATGAAGTCCACACCCAGACCTGGAAGGAGCATCTGCAGACCTTGAGGGAGCTGTTCCACCGTCCCGCAGAAGCCAACCTGACCGTGAGACCCAGCAAATGCATCCTGGGAGCTGACAACGTCGACTGCGTCGGACATCCGATGGAAGAAGGAGACAACGGAGGACGCACTGATTCCAGGGAAGCCCACGTGATCATCGTCTTTGACCCTGGGCCGATGACGACCGCAACTGACGAGGGCGTCGTTTCCTTGCGGTTGAAAGAACATTGACTGTGTGGAGAACATTGGCAATATCTAAACAGACTTGCAGATGAGAAACATTGACCTTGTGTGAACGAACTGTGAAGATTGACATTATCCAGGCAGATTTGAAGATGAAAACCATTGACTCTGTGTAGATAAGCTGAGCGCAATTACAGTATTCAGAAAGTCTTAAATTAGTTTCAATTGAGGACTTTGTTTGTGCATTACGTTTCATCGTTGTTGAAAGAAATTGGGTAAATTTCTTCTTGAGTGGGGGGTTATGTTACGTTGAAACGCGTACGAAAGTATGTCGAAAGCGTGTACGATAGATCTAATCGTTTCGATTTGCAAAGTATTCAATAATGGAGTTTATTTACCTTTGATTTGAGTTTGCATTGTTGTTAGGAAAGGCTTTGTATAACGTTGATAATTTGCGAAGTTTCTGGATCTGCGTGTTTACTCTTGATAGAAATTTCCGGATGGATATCGAAGGTCGTGAATGTTCCCGGAAGTAGAGAAAATGTGTAATGACGTAAGCCAGTGATGACGATCTTTAGTTCGATTGGTGGCAGTACGTCATTTCTACCATGTACCATATTGTTCCAGAAAAGAGAGAGGTTATTTAATCGTGAGCCGAGTCGCTGTTGAAATAGAAAAGTTGTTGATAGTGATTTGGAAAGTTGCTGTGAAAGTTGTTGAGTTGAATTGAGAATTGTATGCAGTTGTTGATGTGTGCTGAATAAAAGTGGAAAACTTCATACGTCGACTTTGTGAATTGTATGCTGTTTGGACGGGCTGTGTGAATAAACGAATCTGAGTTACACAACTATCAGGAATTCAAGCATCGGGGCTGAATCAGATACTGATAGAAAACACCATCATCAAACAGAGTGTAACACAGTGAATGTTGCCCCTAATCAAATAATAAGATTAAGCCAAATAAGCCCAATGCAGTCCTTGGTATAAAATTCCGTAGCCTAAAGTACCCGGTTTTGAAATAAATCGATACATTCATTCCTACCTGTTATTGCAGTGGTTTTACAAAACAGACACAGCCGCCGGAAAGATTCACAACTTATAGCGGTGAGTTTGAGCAGTGATTACCCATGACGTCGTGTCATAGGCACCAATTCCATTTTCCTTGTAATAATAATAATAATAATAATAATAATAATTATTATTATTATTATTATTATTATTATTATTATTATTATTATTATAATAATAATAATAATAATAATAATAATAATAATAATAATAATAATAATAATAATAATAATAATAATATTTAAATAGCGCTTTTTCCTAAGGAACAATATCAGTTCAAAGCGCTGTACTCACGCATTCATTCTATAAATCCGCCTTTATACAAAATAAAATCAGACACTTGCTAACGAATAAGAGACGAGGGAGGAGGGGAGAGCTAAAAAGGGCTGATGGGGTGGGTGGTAGCGGTGGTCTGAATAATTTAAAAAAAAACTTGATGGTCTCGTCGCCAATAAGTATTAACACATCCTTCATAATATAGACCTTTAAAGAATCACGCCTCCGCGATTGATATTCCAAACATGTCTCGTCTGCATCATTACGATAGGTCATCATCAATGTCCTGTGAAATTGATATATAAATATATGCGTGTGTAGTGGCTAGACAGACATAATCCGTCATTAAAGGGACTAACTTTCACACATTCCAATCCACATCCCAAATCCTGTTCAAATTCACAGTGATTGTTGCCTCACTAAGGGGAAAGTAAAATTAAACCCCAAAATATGGTCGTTCAAAAATACGGTTTCGATATAAATCGATACATTTATTTGTTTACGTCCTTTTAATTATTCGTAGCGTTGAGTGCTAAAAACAGTTGCAATGTGAGCTCACGTCAAATCTACAACAACACAGCTTATAGAGCTGTGAAGCTTTTGTTAAAAAAAAGTTGTGTTTTGTTGTTGTTGGTTGTTGCTCTGGATGGATTTTGTTTTCAAAAATTAGTATTTTTTATTATTTTAAACAATGCATCAGAACACCAAAATTCAAACCTTCTTAGTCGATTAGAGCAACGAGTACCCACTATATTATCATCTTTGTGACTACAAAGGCACATTCTCAGGTATAATACTAATTGTCACGAACCAATAAACAAAGCCTTAAAAGTTAGTCCCTTTAACGCGTTGCAGAATATTTTGTCTCTCCAATAATCGCTTCGGCTCGTTTTATCAAGCAGCGTTAACAATCTTGGTTGAAATATAGATCTGCATAAATTATCGATGCATTGAAAGGTGGCGCTTCGTCACAAGATGAGCCTTATCGCCGCACAAGCGTTTAATGACTTTCATTGCATATTCTAACAGTAACTTTTATGCATATAGATATGGGTATCTCGCTGTAATAAAAAAAAAAAAAGTGCAGTAAAGTTAGCATGCCGTCAAAGTGTATGCGAATATGTGAATATCTTTTTTGAGGTTAATGTGCTGAATATAATCTTATCTTATTGCACTCAATAGGTTTTAATATTGCCAATGATCGACGAAGAAGGCTGTGGTGGTGGTGGTGACGATGCTGATAATGATTGATGATGGTGATTGGAGATTGATGATGATGATGATGATGATGATGATGATGATGATGATGATGATGATGATGATGATGATGATCAATTGATGGATGGATGGTGGTTGAAGATGGTTGAAGATGATTGATGATGATGATGATGATGATGATGATGATGATGATGATGATGATGATGATGATGATGATGATGATGATGATGACGATGATGATGATTGCATTCTTTTAAGACACACGATTGCTTGCAGTGATGATAATGCTATTGATGATGATGATCATGATGATGATGATGATGATGATGATGATGATGATGATGATGATGATGATGAAGATGAAGATTGATGATGATGATGATGATTTGAAGATTGATGCTGATTGCATTTTTTAAAGACGCGTGAAAGCTAACTGTGATGATGATGATGATGATGATGATGATGATGATGATGATGATGATGATGATGATGATGATGATGATGACGACGATGATGGTGATGGTGGTGATGATGATGATCATAATGCTGCTGCTGATAATGATGATCATGATGATGATGATAATGATGATGATGACGATGATGATTGCACTCTTTTAAGACACTGGATAGCCTATAATGTGGAATGTGAAAGCAATTTTGGATGTAAATAGCAGCGACCCATTTGCAAACTACGTGATCCAAAGATTGCTGTTCCCTCTACTCCCCTTCCTCCTCCTCTTTTTCTTTGTTTTTCTCTCTCCCTGCCTCTCTCTCTTTTTCAACGTGTGATGGTAAGAATGTATGCTGGAATGTATGTGTGTGTGTCTTTCTCTCAGTTTGTCTGTTCGATCTCCACGCTGTACGTAAGTGTGTGTGTGCGTGTGCGTCTGTGTGCGCGTGTGAGTGTGTCTCTCTATTACACAGGAATGGCAGATGGCGCGTTACAGAAGCTATCTCCCAGCAGCATCCTTTCCGCGACTACGAACAATTGATCTGTTCACATTATTGTCGCCAGCCAATCAAGGCAGAGATGAAGCTTACGTTACGGCCATGCTAAATCACCAGTAGCGTACGTCATTACGGCTTTTGTGGCGGTGCCAGATTGAGCGGCAATCAGGACGGCCAGGTATTTGCTTAATGGCTACTCAGCCACCTTACTGCAGATTCCAATTATTAACGGGCACCGCTACGTCAGCGGGATGTCACAAAAGATCAGGCATCAGCCATGCCGAGCCGCTACTATGCTATACACTCTCCGCTCACCAGCTCTGAGCTGACGTGGTCCAGCATTCACAAACACAGTGACACAAACAGCCATTTAAAAAATCATTTTAAAAAAAATTAACACAGTCACAACTAAACACTTGTAACTATCAGCGTGCTGGTCCCGAGTGTATTTGGAAAAAAGAAGAGGAACAAATATCCAATCAGACGTCGGCTAATCACCAAGCTCTCAAACTTCTTGCTATTTGTCCCAAAATAATAAGGAAGGCGTACTCTCGAGCTATATAGGCCGACCTAACCTGATTCACACAATCACAACAAATGGTCCAAAAAAATCCGTTTAGCGGAAAAAGCGACAGAAAAGGTTGGTGTTTTTTCTTTGTTTTTTTTTAAAGCAAGCGCGTTAAAAAAAACAAAGTCTGAAAGAAACAAAAAAATAAAATAAATAAATACATAAATAAATTTATTAATTCTGTGTGTTCTAATATTGATGAAAGTTTACATGTATGATAATTATACCTATCTCGCTTCAAATAAACGCACATATTTTAATGAAGTTCGATAACTGGCGTAAACAATTTAACTAAAAGTAAGTCGTCTACGGCTCATTTATTTATTTATTTATTTATTTATTTATTTATTTATTGTTTAATAATGACGAACCCGCGGAAACAACAACTATGGCGATAATTCAGATACAGATCCGTTTAAAAAGCTGATGGACTGCAGATGATCGTTTAACCAACGTATTCCATCTTCCTCTGTGGAAGTAAGTTGAAGAGCTATTCTATCTCGCTCTGACGAAAACCAGACAGAGGCGAGAAAATTCTCATGCATGCGGGTGTCAATCTCAGGTACGATAGACGAAGAAGACCTTCCATAAAACACCTTCCCTTTGCAAAACCAACCTTATATTTTTCTCTTGGGAATTAAGCTTTTGCATGCGGAAATGATTTCATCGGCCGCCTATTTAGTTTACACAGCGCGAAAAGTCCGCGCGACAATAGACGATGGGAGGTTGTTCCGATTGCCAGAATTTCCCTGACGAGAGTGTGCAGCGGCGGCAGGGTCCATAGAGCTCGGCTGTGCTAACAATAATACCTGTCATAGCCGTTCTGTAACAAAAGAGGCTAAAGACCTCACCGATAGCTTCCCTACCTGACCGCACACACCTGCTAATGTACACTGCTCAGTCAGGCTATTCAGACCTACATGTAATGTACACTGCTCAGTCAGGCTATTCAGACCTACATGTAATGTACACTGCTCAGTCAGGCTATTCAGACCTACATGTACCTCCAACAAACTGCGATGCATGGGTCCGCTTAGCTAGCATTAAAGCTGCCGACTGCAAAAAAAAAAAAATGACTCGGGCTTGCTAATGTCCACAATTGAGAAAACGATGATCTGCTGACCAGCTGTGGTCCCCCTGGCAAACAATCGTTGGCAATTGTCACAAGGCGGTGCAAGACGTAACGGTCATGCAAGCGCGGGCGATTTGATTGTTGTTGGCGTTAAATTGCTTCATGGTCAAGAAACGCTTCAGATCAAGCTTCAACATTTTTCCAAGAGTAGACATCGGGAGTGACCACGATCTCGTTAGGATGTCTCCCCGGCTCCACTTGCCTCAGTCACAATTGAATATCAACATGCCCGACGTCGGCCGATTAGGGCGATTTTGACGATTTCCAGACGTCGGGGTCGTCGCAGGCGATTTGGCCGATGTTCTCGGTGGCGTAAATAGGTCGCCCGGCGCCCTCACGGCGCCCGTTAGACGTCTCTAAGACGTCGGGCGAACAGGTCGGAGTGCTGTCGGGCTGGGCGTCGGGCGACGTCGAGCGTGCACCGCAGGGTGCCCGCTCGACATCGCCAGATGTCGGTACCAATGTTGCGACGCCCGGACGTGCATCGCCCTACGTCGGTCGAACATCGCCCGACGTCGGGCGAGCATCGCCCGTCGCCCTCTGGGACATCGGGCGACGCCAGCTTGATTTTCTGGAGGGCACATAGCCTCCATTCGTGTCATGAGAAATCAGTGTATAGGGCTGGAAACAAACAAGAGAAATCAACAGCCTTGTAATTATTTTAATAAGAATGAAAGTATGTGTTCGGCGTGAGAATGTACATGTATTATATCCTGTACATACTCTTTTTCTTATTCCCCAAGGTTTTAATCGTGGTCCTGAAAGGGGTTGCGGGTGTCCTTGGGGGCGGCCTTGGCGGCACAGTTAGATTTTTTACAAATTCTTATATCATCACTTTTTTATTTCCCCTTCCCCCCTTTCTTTTTCTCCCCCGAGGTTAAATACCACATTAACATTTTATGAAGTAACATTTTAAATTTTATATGAAATCCATTTTAGAGTCCCCTTTTATCCTAGTACTAGGGCTGGAGACTGTAAACTTAACAAATAAATCAGAAATCAGCAGTCATGGGAAAGGACATGTCGGACAAAGATGGGGGAGAAAACAAGAAACCACGCAAGAGGCAGAAGGTCATGCCAGAGGACCAGTCCAGGAGGACCTCACCCCGCATTAAACCCAGATGAACTTGTAGTCTGCGTCGACCAGGGCTAGTAGCACGATGGAGAAGTACCCCTTGTAGTTATAATACAGGTTGCCAGACTTCCTTGGCTTCTTAATTCTGACGTGCTTCCCGTCTAAGGCACCGCAGGTGTGATGGAATTTCCATCTGTAGGAGAAGCTATCCGCTATGGCCTGCCATTCCTGTTGGTTCGTTGGAGTGCGGATGACTTCGGGCTGGTACATCTGTACGATGGCATCACAAACCTCTGGCACAAACACGGATATCGTGTTGTGTGCAACACGAAAGGCGAAGGCAAGGGAATGGAAGCTGTTTCCGGTGGCCAGGTACCGTAAGGTAATTGCTAGCTTGAGGCCTGGATCGAGGGGCTCTCTGTATCTCATGTTCTTGGCGATGACGGGGGCCACCCTATTCAACAACTCCATTAACATCTCCACTTCCATCCGCAGGAATGACTTGAAGTCGCCATGACATTCTTGCATCAGCTCCTGCATGAGCGTTTCGTACTGGCCATGCACTATGCGCCTCTGGAGCCACGGTTTCACCCACCACCGTCTTTGCTGACGTAAATGTCTCGCCGGAAGTTCGTTTGCTCGCCTCACAGCAAGCACCAGTCGGGCGTACTGTAGACGTGCTCGTTCCAGCTCTAGTTGCAACTGAAGCTGCCGCAGTCGTTGATGGGGGATCGACATCCTGTCTTGACTGGAATCTCGCATCAGCAGCAGCAGTTGCAAATGCCGGGACGAAGACCCGGGGCCTATATATATAACAAAAAATCTTCCGATCATCGCCCAAACATCGGGAGACTCTCGGCCGGCGATTGCCCGACGCCCGGACGACACAGACAATCGCGGCGATGATCGCAAAATTTTAACTCCGCGTTAAAACGTCACCGACGCTCGGCCGACGTCGAAAATCGCTGCGATTTGCCCGATTAACCGCGCTGCCGCCGCCCGATCGTTGCACAAATCGCCCGATTTACACGTCGCGCGATCTTCGTGCGTCTATTGTGACTGTAGCATAAACAAAACAAAGTGCACCATACTGAAGTTCGACTTAGACAAAATGCAAGACCCGGAGGTGGCAGAAATATTCCTAGCCACAATTGGAGGGAATTTTTCACCACTGCTCATTTTGGGAGCTGGTAAAACTGATGTCAGCACCGTGACCACCACCTTCAATTCAGTAGTGACAGATGCCGCCACTGAGATCCCTGGCAAGCACCTCTCAAAGAAGAAACCGTGGGTCACAACTGAACTTTTGGACCTGTGTGACAAACGAACAGAGATGAAAAGTAAAATTAACACTTCACAGGGAGTTAATGCCTACCGAAAAATCAACAATGACATTCGAAAGATGCAGTACGTTGGTTAAACGATCATCTGTGGTGCCCCTACGACCTCTGAGTTACGGGATAGGATAGAATAGTAGGATGGGACATTCGAAAGTGTATGCGCACAGCAAAGGAGATCTGGATAGAAGATCAATGTCAGGAAATTGAGAACAATCTGAACAAGAACAACAGCAAGAAGGCCTTCCAGACTGTGAAGCACTGACTAGTAAACAGTGTTACGATTGAGAGGCTCACGATAGATTCGATCATTTTGTTTTGCAAAGTATGCAGTAATAGAGTGTATTTACCTTTGATTTGACTTTGCGTTGTTGCTAGAAGAAACTTTTTATAATGTTGTTAATTTTCGTCGGTGGATATTGATGAGAATTTTTTGGAATTCCTTGTTTATTATCGACTGAAGCTTCCAGATAGATTTCGTAATAGCTAAGGGATTCTTTTAATCTAAAGAAGGTTGTATGACGTAGTTCAGGTGACGAGTTTTATTTTGATTAGGTGTTGTTGCGTAATGCTGGGATGTTCGCATTTACTCTCGATTGCAGAGAGACTATATAAGTAATGCACTGTCTGCTTGTGATGATGATCTTTGTAGTGATTTTCGGGAAACGATCTTGAATGCTGAATAAAGTTGGAAAACTTTACATGACGACTCCTGCCTTGTTGCTGAGTGAACAGGCTGCGTGGATAAATGAATTCGAAGTACACTTATCAAGATTAAAGCATGGAAGCTGAATCGACTATTGATAAGGTGTAACAAACAGCCCAAGATCTCCACGATGCAAAGCAAGTCTGAGCTTTACAACCACATACCAAACGGAGACCCGTCAGTTCTAGCATGTCCCAAGTAAAGAGAAGAAGAAGAAATCCTCCCAATTCTCCGAGGAGAAGAGGCAGCAATCCAATGGCTGAAGAAGGGAAGTCAGCGGAAGTGGACAACATACTCGCAGAATTGCTCCAAGCAGGAGGAGAAGCGTGATTGACGCCCTGGCCATAACCTGAAACAAGATCCTCCTGAAAAAAAACAAACTAAACCTAACAGGTCTGATCAATCATAGCTGAAGAACAAGCAGGATTCAGGGCAGGACGAGCAGATTTTCAACTTCAGAATAATCTGAGAGAAATACCTACAGCACCAATAACATTTATATCATGTGTTTGTAGACTTCAAGAAAGCGTTTGACCGAGTCTAGCATACAACTTTGTGGGCAACCATGGGAACGTACAACATCAGCCCTAACATTACCCAAGTCATTAAAAGCATGTATGGCAAGGCTACCAGTGCAGTCCTCCACAACAGCGCCATCGAGAACTGGTTCAGAACAACAATCGGCGTGCGTCAAGGATGCCTACTCTCTCCAACATCTTTCTGGTACACACCTTGCAGAAAATACGAGGTATAGCAATCTCCATCCTCCGCTTTGCGGATGACATTGCTGGATTAGCTGGAGAGGAACAAGAACTTGAACAGCTAGTACAGACGCTTGACACCACCTCCAGAACCTTTGGAATGGAAATTAGCGCAGAGAAGAACAAAATAATGACAAACAACACGGACATCAAAGTCCAAGGCCAATCACTGAAGACGATGCATAACTTCAAATATTTAGGAGATATTGTATCAGACATTGTGTCCCCTCAGGATTTCCTCTCAAGGATAGCACAACTAACTGCTGCCCTGACAATGTTGAAGCCCATTTGGAAAGACAGGGCAATCAGTCTTCACTCCAAGGTAGGTTGCTGCGCTTCCTTGTCATCTCAATCTTCCAATACTCTTGCAAAACTTGGATCCTCACAGCACATCTGCAGCGAAGAATACAAAGCGTGGAGATGAAGTGCTACAGAAGACTCCTGGGCATTTCCTATACGCAGCACATCAGCCAACGACGAAGTCCGACAGAGACCATCACACAGGCCACTGAACAACACGATGACATGTTCACAGTGGTGAAGAAACGGAAACTCTGATGCTTTGGTCACGTGACCAGAGCATCAGGCTTTGCAAAGACCACCTGCAAGGCGCGGAGCAAGGGGCCAAAAGAGGAGGGAGGCAGAAAAAGAGGTGGGAAGACAACATTCGAGAATGGACTGGCTTGACACTGAGCGAAGCCATGAAGGCAGCTGAGGACACAGAAAGATCGGGTAGGCTGTTTAAACGATCATCTGTGATGCCCCGACAACTTACGAGTTACGGGATAGGCTAGGATAGAGTGGGGGCGTTACCTATTTACTAGGCTACACTATGCACGTGTCGAGGTTTTTCGCTCTCCTTCAAAGGTCAGGTTAAGGTATTCCTCTGTTGGCGTTTCTGTTATTTTCACTGCAGATCTAAGTGGTATATTGCTAAAGTATTGTTGCAAAACTGTATCCACACAGCTTGCTACGCGGTTACGATACGCCACAGCAATCACATCGCCCGACAGGATTTCAAGGTGTTTCCGATGATTGTTTTTTCTCCCGCAAAGTTTGTTTTCCTACGACGTGAAATATTGACCAATTGCAACCTATCCTATCCTATCCTGTCCCGTAACCCGAAGGTCGTAGGGGCACCACAGATGATCGTTTAACCAGCATACTCCATCTTTCTCTGTCCTCAGCAGCCCTGATGGCTTCGCTCAGTGTCAAACCAGTCCATTCTCGAATGTAGTCCTCCCACCTCTTTTTCGGTCTCCCTTTTCTTCTACCTCCTTGCACTGTGCCTTGCAGAATAGTCTTTGCAAGGCCTGATGATCTGGTGACGTGGCCATACCACCGAAGTTTCCGTTTCTTCACCACTGTTAGCAGGTCATCATGTTGTCCAAATAGCTTGTGTGATGGTCTGTCGGACTTCGTCGTTGGTGATGTGTTGGGTATAGGAAATGCCCAGAAGTCTTCTGTAGCACCTCATCTCCATGCTTTGTATTCTTCGTTGGAGATCTGCTGTGAGGGTCCATGCTTCGCAAGCATATAGGAAGATGGAGATGACAAGGGAGCGCAGCAGTCTTACTTTGGAATGTAGACTGATGGTCCTGTCTTTCCAAATGGGCTTCAACCTTGTCAGGGCAGCAGTTGTTTGTGCGATCCTGGAGAGGACTTCCTGTCGGGACCCATTGTCTGATACAATGGCTCCTAAATATTTGAAGCTATGCACTGTGTCGAGGGATTGGCCTTGGACTTTGATGTCCGTATTGATGCCATTGGTGTTGTTGGTCATCATTTTGGTCTTCTCTGCACTTATTTCCATTCCATAGGCTTTGGAGGTGGTGTCAAGCCTCTGTACCAGCTGTTCAAGTTCTTGTTCCTCTCCAGCCAATCCATCAATGTCATCTGCAAAACGAAGATTGGAGATTGCTCTACCCCCTATGCTGACTGTGCCTTCATGGTCTGCAAGAGCATCCGACATGATGCGCTCTAGGAAGATGTTGAAGAGTGTTGGAGAGAGTAGGCATCCTTGACGCACACCGATTGTTGTTCTGAACCAATTCCCGATGGCTCTGTTGTGGAGGACTGCACTGGTAGCCTTGTCATACAGGCTTTTGATGACTTCAATAATTTTTGGGCTGATGTTGTACACTTTCATTGTTGCCCATAGAGCTGCATGCCAGACTCGGTCAAACGCCTTCTTGAAGTCTATGAACACATGATATAGATGTTGTTGGTGCTGTAGGTATTTCTCACAGATTATTCTGAGGTTGAAAATCTGCTCAGTGGTACTTCGCCCTGCCCTGAATCCTGCTTGTTCTTCAGCTATGATTTGTTCAGCTTGGGGTTTCAACCTGTTGAGTATTATTTTCAGGAGGACCTTGCTGGGATGGCTGATGAGGCTGATGGTGCGGTAATTTTCACACTCCTGAAGGTTACCTTTTTTGGGAAGAGTGATGACAAGCGACTGGGTCCATGGTATAGGCCACTCCCCACTCTGCCAGATCTTGTTACAGATAATGGTGAGGGCATCAATCATCGCTTCTCCTCCTGCTTGTAGCAGTTCCGCGGGTATGTTGTCCACTCCTGCTGACTTCCCTTTCTTTAGCGCTTGCACTGCTGCCTCAACTTCTTCCCGGAGAATTGGGAGGATTTCTTCTTCTTCTCTGTTCTCTGGACATGCTAGAACTGATGGGTCTCCATTTGGTGTATGGTTGTAAAGGTCAGAGCAGTACTCTGTCCATCTGTCCAAGACTTCTTGTTCTTCTGTAAGGCATATGCCAGACTTGCTTTGGATAGTGGAGACTTTGGGCTGTTTGACACTTGTCAGTCGCTTCACAGTCTGGTAGGCCTTCTTGCTGTTGTTCTTGTTCAGACTGTTCTCTATTTCCTGGCATTGATCTTCTATCCAGTTCTCCTTTGCTGTGAGCATGCCTTTTCGGATGTCATTGTTGATTTTTCGGTAGACATCAGCTCCCTGTGAGGTGTTCTTTTTCTTTTTCATCTCTCTTCGTTTATCACACAGATCCAAAAGTTCAGGTGTGATCCACAGCTTCTTCTTTGGTCGGTGCTTGCCAAGGATCTCAGTGGCGGCATCTGTCACAGCTGAGTTGAAGGTGGTGGTCATGGTGTTGACATCTACTTCACCAGCCCCCAAAATGAGCAGTGGTGCAAATTTCCCTCCAATTGTGGCCTGAAATAGTTCTGCCACCTCCGGGTCTTGCAGTTTGTCCAGGTCGAACTTCAGTCTAGTGCACTTTGCTGTATTTACTCTCTTCAAGTGGAGCCAATTGCAACCGCATTGGGTTATTAATCGGCCCGCCTTATTCCACGTTCAAACAAACATCCACAGAAGGAGCAAATGAGGGGAGGGAGTGAGGTGGTGAGAGCCTGTTGGAGAGTTTAATTCCTCTTTGCCGCTCCCTCTTGTCGCACGGTGATTGAATACCAACGTGTTCACACCCAATCGCCACTGATCTCTCCGGCTTGGCAAGGGGTCTGCTAATCCCCCCAGCTTTATGCAATACCTGGACAGGAACCAAAGCTTTGTTGCAATAACCACTAATAGACTGGTGATGGTGATGATGATGCGGATGGTGGTGGTTGTGGTGGTGATGAGGAGGAGGAAGAAGAGAAGGATGCGGAGAGTATGAGGAGGAGGAGGATGTATCCAGATGATGATGATGATATGTTTCCAGACGATGATGATGATGATGATGATGATGATGATGATGATGATGATGATGATGATGATGATGATGATGATGATGATGATGATGATGATGATGTATCCAAATAAACCTAGTGAAACTGCCAGGATTCACACAGCAAGTCTAAATTAAACAGAATCACAACTTCTCTGAGCTTTTTCAATGGATGATTCAGTATGTTAACTGTTTGTGTTGGGCTTGAGTGGAGGGTGGGGGGGAGTGAAGAGGATGGGGATCTGCTTATCTGTTTGTCTTTTAAGAAATATCTGTCCAGCTTTTGGCACGTTTCAAGGCTACGAGGCATCGTCACAGAGGGAATTACCGAACAATCCCAAAAGAATGACTTCATCTGAATGGTGGGAGAAAATGACTAAAATATTTAGATTATTTCTCAATGTGTCTAATCCCCTACCTCTCTCGGCATAGTCTCTCTCTCACCCTCACTCCCTCTCTCTCTCCCTCTTACCCTCTTAGCCATCCTCTCTCTCTCCCTCCATCTCCAGATGGGCGTGAATGCGTGTCATGTCATGCAGTATGATCCATTTAAATCAGTCTTTGAGTTTGCGACCAAACAAGTGATCAAGTTTATCGCCCGAGTGGTTTGTTTGGATGGTAATGGCAATGTTTCATACTAAGGCAGACGATACGGAATGCGATATCAATCAAACAAGCTTTCAGTGGATTTTAACATAAAATGAAATTGAGCTGCCTACCGCTGGCATGGGGTGCCGTTTAAATCTTAGTTTGATGAAAGTGACAACTGTTTGGTGCCCGTTAATTACGCGTCACTTACATGTAGGTTGTCAGTTGCAGGTGGTGTTTCACTTTTTCGGGGTAAAAAAAATCTCGCCATTTAAATAATTTGTGATATAAATGTTACAGGAGTTGTGAAAGTTATTTATACACCTCCTATTTCTAGACTTTCTTAGTCTAATAATCATGGCTGTCTTTTGTTGTTGTTGTTGTTGTTGTTGTTGTTGTTGTTGTTGTTGTTGTTGATGGTTTAATTCGTAAATACGTTTTAAAACTTTAACTTGAAATGTCGTACATCACCTAAACGTGTCAACAGACATGAAATGAAATATTAACTGACTGATTAAAACTTTCGGCCCGATTTTGTTTTAAATTTGATCAGGAATTTTGAAATCGGCGCATTTTGACAAACTCAAGACCAAAGGTACGCTTACTATATTCAAAATAAAATTTACTCTCAACAGAAGAAAAACAAAAAGCTTAAAATTTCAAGCTATTTCAACACCCTCTTTCTTTTTTGAAAAAAGAAAAGAAAAACAAGATCTGGTCCCCAACATCACCTAGTTATATATTCGTTATTTAATTTCATTCCATATTTCGTTTTATTTTACTTATTTCATTTAATGTTTATTTACATGTGTGATATTAGACAACATATTAAAATATAAACAATATTAAAATTGAACGAACTACAATGAAAATGTATTAAATGAAAGCCAACAAAACTAAATTACATGTGTTTACACACACACCCACACACCCACACACACACACACACACACACACACACACACACACACACACACACACACACAGAGGATAGGTCTATATTGCAAAACTGATTTTATGCAAATGAGTCATTGACGTATATATGACGGCATTCTAGCGCCAAAAGCCCACAGTGTTACTAGTATCACGAGATAGAAATTAACACGCGTTCTGTGTCATTTACAGAGGTACCGGGAATCCACTGTGTTATTTAATAAATATCAGTTTTTGCTACGCCTTCCTAGCGCCCAAACATGATAATTACAATTTTCGCGTAATAATAACAATTATTGTGGGATGGTTACAATTATTATGAGATAATTACAACTATCACTAAAAATGACAAATAACTGTGAGTTTTGGCTCTAGCCAAAAACAATGGAAATGCGCCAAAACCGAGAATTGTCATTTTCACCGGATAATTACCATTTGTACGTGTTAATTGGAAATATGTCGTATTCCACGGAACTGCGGTAGGTTTTGACGCTACTAAGGCGTGTCCAAAACTAAAACTTTGTAATTACCACTGTGAATTACCGGTGTCTCTGTGAGTTATACAAAACACGTGGTAATTACCATTATCACTGATATCTGTAACTGCATGTTTTGGCGCTGGGAAGCCGCCGTAACCAGAATTAAGCATGATCACGTAAAAATTGTAAGTATTAAATAAACATTTTACTTATTATGCCATAATTAAAATGTTCGGTTTGGGCGCAGTTGCTGGCGGAGTGCTAGAGCCCAAACTGAAAATTAAACAGGATCATGCGAAGATGTTTGTAATTTCTCAAGTATAATTTTTATTATTCTTTGATACTTCTAATTATTCCATGATAATTGTAATTATCCCATGATATGGTGCAATTATCAGGTTTGGGCGCTAGGAGACCGTCATAAGTAGAGACTAAATGTAACATGATACTTAGCAGCGGAAGGAAGAGGGGTAAAAAAAAAAGGGGGGGGGAGGAGGGGGTATAATAAAATTAAATAATTATAAAAATAAACATGACCTCATGCTTTAGAGCTTTTTGCCCATACAGGAGTATGCTTTTGCCAGTTGAACAGCAGTAGTAGTAGTAGTAGTAGTAGTAGTAGTAGCAGTAGTAGTAGTAGTAGTAGTAGCAGCAGCAATAATAATAATAATAATAATAATAATAATAATAATAATAATAATAATAATAATAATAACAACATATTTGTTAAGAAGAAGAAGAAGAAGAAGAAGAAGAAGAAGAAGAAGAAGAAGAAGAAGAAGAAGAAGAAGAAGAAGAAGAAAAAGAAAAAGAAGAAAAAGAAGAAGAAGAAGAGGTTAAAAAAATATAATAATAATAATAATAATAATAATAATAATAATAATAATAATAATAATAATAATAATAATAATAATAATAATAATAGTTTTTTTTAAATATTATTATTATTATTATTATTATTATTATTATTATTATTATTATTATTATTATGGGGGTGGGGAGAGGGGACCTGACTAGAAACGATATGTACTAATATACTAACTAACATACACAAAGACAACAAACATTGGATAGACCATTGTTACAAAATGAACGTCATAGAAGGAGTCATTGCTGTAGAGGCTAAATCCACCCTCATACTTTCCTGCGGGAGGAAGGGAGATGGGGGCAAAATGAAATGACGTCATTCTTTGACACTGTTTTCTCATACAGGCGCATGCTTGTCATTATGATTTTTATTGTTTATTTTTTTTATTATAATTGACCAACTGGAGAATATAACAATGCTTTACATATATTTATAAATGATTTTAAGTATAAGTCTTGGGTGTTACGCAATTTTTTAATATATTTGTTTGGTATTTCTTTATGTTATGGCATTGTACTAGCAAATGTTGAATTGTCAAATTTGTCGTTACAAATGCAAGTAATAATTATTTGTACAACATTTTGTTTTCCGATAATTTAAATATAATCTATTTGCTAAACTTTAAATCTGTCTAGGAAATGCTGACATGCTAAGTAAAACTAAATTATTTGTGTCTTTCCTAAATATATATATTTTTTTAAATTATACAGTACATTTCTTTAATTGGCAATCCAATGTCAATTTTAATAGCATTGACGTTGTTTGTTCCCTGTTTTGATGCTTTCTGCTATATCATTATGTACAATTCTACAGTGTAAAGGCAGCCAGCATATCTTTTTATGTATTGCTGAATTATATGATTATATATGAGCATGAGAATTCACGTGAAGGTCAAGGTCATTCCAATGTCAAGATCAGTGAAGGTCAAGGTCATCCCAAGATCTCTTTTTTTTTTTTTTTTTTTTTTGGGGGGGGGGGGGGATAATGCAACATTTACTGTAGTTTATTTGACATTATATAAGTATATTTGGAGTCGGAGGTCAAGGGCAAGGGCATAGAAAGATCAAAGTCGGTATTACTTTGCATTTTAATGCCACTGTTTCATTTAGGTTTTTTTCTGGGCACTCATTCTCATGTTAAATATTGCAAGTTCCATAAGGAGCATGTGAATCATATGGGCTTTGCCATCAAGTTTTGACAGAAATAGTAGTTTCATATTTTATTATTGCTGATTTACAATTTGTAATCTTTTCGTTCAAACAATTTAGGAACAGCATTCATCAAAGGTTTCTTGGAAGTCGCATTTACACACAAAAAAATCGTCCCCTCAACTGCTGTTTTTGATTCACTATAGCTATCAGAGTGAAAATAACTGTTAGTCGAGCGAAAGTACTGAAAATACTTCCTTTTTAACATTGTTCGCACACTGTCTTTAATATCAAATCCTATCCTATCCCGTAACTTGAAGGCCGTTGGGGCACCACAGATGATTGTTTAACCAGGGTACTCCTTTCTCTTTCCTCAGCATGCATCATGACTTCGCTCAGTGTCAATCCATTCTCGAATGTTTTCCTCCCACCTCCTTTTCTGTCTCCTTCTTCTTCTGCCTCCTTGCTTCGCGCCTTTCAGGATGGTTTTTGCAAGGCCTGATGCTCTGGTGACGTGGCCATACCATCGAAGTTTCTGTTTCTTCACCAATGTGAGCATTGTCCAATGGCTTGCGTGATGGTCTGTCGGACTTTGTTGTTGGTGATGTGCTGTGTATAGCAAATGCCCAAAGGTCTTCTGTAGCACCTCATCTCCATGCTTTGTATTCTTCGTTGTAGATCTGCTGTGAGGGTCCAAGTTTCACAAGCGTATAGGAAGATGGAGATGACAAGTGAGCGCAGCTGCCTAACCTTGGAATGTAGACTGGTGGTCCTGTCTTTCCAAATGGGCTTCAATCTTGTCAGAGCCGCAGTTGTTTGTGCTATCCTGGAGAGGATTTCGTGTCGGGACCCATTGTCTGATACAATGGCTCCTAAATATTTGAAGCTATGCACTGTGTTGAGGGATTGGCTTTGGACTTTGATGTCCATGTTGATGCCATTGGTCATCATTTTGGACTTCTCTACAATTATTTCTATTCCAAAGGCTGTGGAGGTGGTGTCAAGCCTCTGTACCAGCTGTTCAAGTTCTTGTTCCTCCCCAGCCATCCATCAATGTCACCCGCAAAACGGAGGTTGGAGATTGCTCTACCGCCTATGCTGACTGTGCCTTCGTGATCTGCAATGGCGTCTGACATGATGCGCTCTAGGAATATGTTGAAGAGTGTTGGAGAGAGTAGGCATCCATGACGCACAACTAATGTTGTTCTAAACCAGTTCACGATGGCGCTGTTGCGGAGGACTGCACTGGTAGCCCTGTCATACAGGCTTCTGATGACTTCAATAATTTTAGGGCTGATGTTGTACGCTCTCATGGTTGCCCACAGAGCTGCATACCAGACTCGGTCAAACGCTTTCTTGAAGTCTACAAACACGTGATGTAGATGTTGTTGGTGCAGTAGGTATTTCTCGCAGATTATTTAGAGGTTAAAAATCTGTGCAGTGGTACTTCACCCTGTCCTGAATCCTGCTTGTTCTTATGATTTGTTCAGCTAGGAGTTTCAATCTGTTGACTATTATTTTCAGGAGGACCTTGTTGGGTTGGCTGATGAGGCTGGTGGAGCGATAATTTTCACTTTTGAAGGTTACATTTTTTGGGAAGAGCGATGACAAGCGACTGGGTCCATGATGTAGGCCACTCCCCACTCTGCCACATTTTGTTAGAGACAATGGTGAGGGCGTCAGTCATCGCTTTCTCTCCTGCTTGCAGCAATTCCGCGGGTATGTTGTCCACTCCAGATGACTCCCTCTTCTTCAGTGATTTCACTTCTGCCTCATCTTCTTCTCGGAGAATTTGGAGGATTTCTTCCTCTTCTCTGTTCTGGGGACATACTAGAACTGATGGGTCTCTATTTGGTGTGTGGTTGTAAAGGTCAGAGCCGTACTCTGTCCATATAGCCAAGACTTCTTGTTCTTCTGTAAGGTATATGCCAGACTTGCTTTGGATCGTGGAGATCTTGGCCTGTTTAACACTTGTCAGCTGTTTAACGGTCTGGTAGGCCTTCTTGCTGTTATTCTTGTTTAGACTGTTCTCTATTTCCTGGCATTTCTTTTCTATCCATTTCTACTTTGCTGTGCGCATGCCTTTTTGCATGTCATTGTTGATCTTTCGGTGAAAATTGTTCTGACAGTCGTAACAACTGCTAAATAATTGTATGCATTCGATTTGTGTATTTATTTACTTTTTATGTGGGGGGTTGGTGAGGATGGGATGGGTGGGGTGGTCCCTGGTGGTGGTGGGAGGAGGGGGAAGGGAGAATACTAATGCGTTCACGGAATTTTCCCTGTTTATCACACTGCCTGTACAGCCCATCAAGAAATCCCGCTCTGCTGACGACTGTCTCAGACTCAAAGTGCCTCGAACCAAGACTCTGTCCGCCGGTCAGCGCTCTTTCTCATATCAAGCTCCCGTCAACTGGAATTCACTACCTCTTTTACTCCGTAAGAAACAGTGTGTTTTCTGACAAAACTGCCTTCAAAAAACATTTGTATCCCCAGTAGTGGCTACCTTAATCTCAGTTGCGCTGACCAGTTGGCACAGCATTTCCGGACCTACCACAGAGTGTTGCGTGTTTGTATGTCAATGTGTGTCTGTGCGTAAGAATGGTATAATTTCTTCCTCCACCAAATGTATATATTCATATTGCTTTTTGACTCATTTGCATACCAAAAAGTAATTTCCTGCTTTTTGCTAACCTGTTCGAGATGAGTCCTCAATGGTCCAAAAATGGCATCTTGAAAAATATCCGTCCGCCGTCTGTCCGTCTAGGACACTCATGAGAGGTAACGTGAGGTTCGAGGTCATTCCAAGGTTAAGGTCACTGAAGGTAAAGGTCATACCAAAGTCACCGTTTTTTACATAATAAAACTTTGCATGAGTGTATTTGGAGTCGGAGGTCAAGGTCATCTGAACGGCAAGATCAAAGTCGGTAATACTTTGTATTTTAATGCCACCGTTTCTTTTTGTTTCTGTTGGGGGGGGGGGGGGGGGCACTCATTTTTATGTTAAATATTGCAAGTTCCATTGAGCAAGTGAGTCATGGGCTTTGCCTCTCTAATTTTACTCATATGATTGGACATTCATTGTTTCACCATTTTTCTATGTACCATTTTCTATCATGTGTGCGAATGCATGAGAAAGCGCCTATTTCTGTGAGATATGTGTGCTATATAAATCTGTGTAGTAGTAGTAGTAGTAGTAGTAGTAGTAGTAGTAGTAGTAGTAGTAGTAGTAGTAGTAGTAGTAGTAGTAGTAGTGTTATTAAGAATTTTCTTATAATAATTTTGTCAGTCAAGTCTCACGATATTATTAATTGTTACGAAATGCATCTGTGATAATGACAGTAAGCTACACAAAGCATTCCTATAATTAGGTCGTATGACTATGCGCTTGAATGTGAATCCCTAAGTGTCCATCTTGTATGTTTTGTAATTCTGGTAGAAAATGCATCTTTAATGAGGTAGCAGATGTGTAGTTATATTTTTTTCTTCTGTAAAGCACTATGAGCTCTTGTGAGGATGGCCGCTATACAGATGTTTTTTTTTTAGTAATAGTAGTGTAATATCAGAAAATTTGATGACAAAGATGTGGTAACTCAGCTTAGAGATAAACATATAGTATTGAACAAAACTTGACGTTAAGTTGCCAACAGGAATGTTGGCAGTTATTAAATTAACCTCCTTCAGATGTTCACTCCCGATACCATCAGGCACAACTCACTAAGAAGAATGTAAGTGAGCCTACTCGGACATCTGACCGGTGTCACTTGACATGATCGTTAAGTAGCCACGCGAATCATATCACTCCTAGATCTACCCTGCGTTTCTCCTCTGACACGTGAAGTTGAAACGTAACAGATAGTGTGCCAGAAGCAGGACAGGAGAACAAAGACGGCCGAAAAAAGATTCACGTAATCGCGAGAACGAGATGATTGGCTGGAGATGACGTAGATTCCTTCATATCCCTTGTACACCCCACATTTACCTGGCAGTCAAAACCGGAGCATAGAACCATGAGGGTCAAAACAAGGAGCGAACTGAAGTTAACAAAAATCCCCAGCCATCACCAACAGACTGATAGACTAGAGACGGTTTCACGATTCCCAGAGACTAGAAGTAAGTTAACACTAGTAGTTTCTAGTACTTGTATGTTTATATATTATATTCATTGCCATGTATTAGTATATTTGTGTTATATGTATTTACATAAACCGATTATTGTTTCTGACATGTTGTGCATATTGCTCGATATATCTTAGCCTTAAGATTCAGATATCGTAGTGTGCATATGGGAAACTTGGCAGGTGTCTGATGCTATAAACTCCTTGCTGAGGGCACCATATACTAATATATCTGAATAGAATATTGTAGCCAGAGTTCTGGATTTTCCAGCTCAGCTCTGGGACGGTTTGTGGAGTCAACGCCTAGCGCTTACTCCCATGGAAAAGAAGGAGATCATCTCGAATCTACCTCGCCACGTCCGGTCCCTGGTAGTGATCAGACTCGCCTGATCACCATGAGAGTGACCAGACTCCCTCAGAGTGACCACCAGACTCAACCACTCACAGAAACTCAGAGCTAAGTCCATCTCAACTGCAACTGTTGTAAAAAATACTCGGAACATTATTAGACCATCAAAACATAGAACTGCTTAGCAAGTGATGAAGAAGAACTGCTAAAAAAATTTCCCAGCGCAATGAACAGTTTATAGTTATTAATTACATTTAATTAAAGTCATGCCAGAATTTGTGTTGAACATATAAAAGTTGAAATCACATTTCCGATGGCCCACGCTGGGAGTCCCCCTTATGGCCGTGTTGCCGTGGGGCGCCTCCCCCGTGGTTGCTAGGCCTTTTAATAGCCTTCATGCTGTATATACTTTTCAGTTTATTATTTACGCATTTTTTACTTTGCTATGGTCCTCCGATGGCCCACATCGGGAGCCACCCCGCTTGGCTTTACTCCGCGTGATGTCTCCCCCGTGGTTACTAGGTCGTTTTATTACCTTCGTTTTGTATCTCCTGTTTATACCCTTTGCTTTTATCGACAAAATTTTTATATTCCTGGTTATAATAGTTTTTAATCATATCACCAGTTTTACCCTTCTCTGATGTATGTGTTTTGATAGGGTATTCTGCTCTGTCTTCCCTTGTCCCGTCAGTCTATTCCTAACCCGGCACGGCCTTCGGGCCATTATTTTAATTTACCCACTTTCCTTTAGAACAGTCTTATCCTTAGAACACAGTTTTGAATCGATTTTCTCGCCTTTTCATTTTTTTAAATCTTCCCCCCATTTTAGAATGTTGTAGGTTTTTACTTTTATTTTATTCCCTGCCCCACCTCGGGCCCCTCTCCTGTTGACCCATCTTAATCCCAGTCCCATATACGCACCCCTGTCTGGGGACTCAAATTTAAAACTTGATATGACTGGTGTCATTCTATATGTATTGTTGTTTGTCCACTAGCTCTTCTTCTCTGGAGACCAAGTAGACTAGTCCTTTGATTAGCAAAAAGCATTCCTTAAAGTGAGCCAATGATACTTTAAAACCCGAGAACAAATATAAATTTTTATGTGACCAAGCACCGTGATTAGTCTCTCACATCGCTTAGGAATCTTGGTAAAGAATGACGGTTAGAGATAGCTAAACGCCTCATCTATCTGCAGATCTTATCCCCTTGTAAGATTATCCTATCTTATCCAGGATATCATCACAAGTAGTAGTTACATTACAGGATTATTGCTTTAGGTCCAGCGGACTCTTACGAGCCAAATCAGGACCAGAGAGACTTTATCTTTAAATATTATAAAATGTTTCAAATCTTAAACAAACAAGCCTGTTACTCTTAAATACCCAAACAAACTTTCACATGACACCTCTTTAAAAGTCTTCTTTAAAACGGATGTATTAAAAATATGTTCTCTTTTTTCAATAAAATCACTAAATTCAGTCCTATCAATAAAACAAGTAGTAGTAGTAGTAGTAGTAGTAGTAGTAGTAGTAGTAGTAGTAGTAGTAGTAGGTGTTGTTGTTGTTGTCGTTGTAGTAGTAGTAGTAGTAGTAGTAGTAGTAGTAGTAGTAGTAGTAGTAGTAGTAGTAGTAGTAGTAGTAGTAGTAGTAGTAGTAGTAAATCCTTCATTTTTCAGCCTAGCCTCAACACATATTTGTTCCGCTTTTGGCTATGCTTGTGGATTTTGTTGTGATTGTGATGACTTGTTGGCCGAAGGTTAACTTTATGTATTGTCTGATTTTGCATGTTGTTGTTTTTTCTCATTGTATAATTTCTAATGCAATATTGTAAGTTGTTTCGTGTTTGTTTCTTCCTGTAAAACGCTATGCGCTTGTCTGTAAAAAAGACAAGTAATAGCGCTATATAAATGTCCAGTAGTAGTAGTAGTAGTAGTAGTAGTAGTAGTAGTAGTAGTAGTAGTAGTAGTAGTAGTAGTAGTCAATATAAGAACTCTCTCTCTCTCTTTCCCCCCCCCCCTCTCTCTCTCTCTCTCTCTCTCTCTCTCTCTGTCCTCTGAATAATACTTTATGTCTGTTTTGAGATGGAAATAAAGTATTATTCATTAACTTACATTCCCCACCAGCTATTCCCACTCTCCTCTCCCCCCCCCCACCCCACATCCCGCTTCCTTCACCACTCCACCTTCTTCCTGTGAGCCCATTCCAACACGCACTGAGTATGAGGGCATGAGGCTTTAACGATAAGCGATCTCAACAGGAAAGAAAACTTTTCACTTCAGCCCCTAGGTGTCAACGATAAGTTGCCATACCATGGACACCATTCCCCCAAACAACGTCATCCCCGCAAAACTACCATGTCCTCGTCATCCAGAAACAGGAGTTGGGGACGTAGTTTTAGGTGGACGAGGTCTGTGTGTTTGCACACAGCTGTTCTGAAGGTGTGACAACATCTACACGGGTTTATTATACAAAGTTTTGGACTGAGAGGATCTGAGCGTCATTGAAACAGAGACGTCACCGTCGTGGAACCATCCCGTGCAACCTTTGTACTCCCTTCCAGTTTTTGTCCAGATTTTGAGGAACTTAAAACATATATATTTTAGTTTCGCTATAAAAAAAAGAAGAGCGTTTTAAATAGAGGTTACAATTTGACATGAGTATAGGCCTCGTGAATAGACGTTTATTATTATTATTATTATTATTATTATTATTATTATTATTATTATTATTATTATTATTATTATTATTATTATTACAGTAAAACCTCCGTTTTGAGACCCTCTCTTAAACGACTTCCTCCAACATAGGATCGGAAAAAAAATTCACAGATGGTTTGTACTATATAAACGACCTCTCTTAAACGACTACATCTAAAACGCGACTTGCGACCTTCAAATAATTAAATTTTACGAACTAGCATCTTGCACCTCTTGTGGCACAACTTGCCACAGTCTTCGCGTCCCGCACACCCTACTGGCTGTCCTTCTGGGCTGCCTTCATCTCCGCCTACAACTACACCCGGCGCTGACCTCATCGGTGGTGCAACTGGCATCGGCGGTGCAACTGGCGCTGCCCTCAACGGCGGTGCAACTACACCTGGCGCTGCCCTCAACAGCGGTACAACTGGCGCTGCCCTCATCGGCGGTGCAACTATCGCTGCCCTCATCGGCGGTGCAACTACACTCGGCGCTGCCCTCATTGGTGGTGCAACTACACCCGGCGCTGCCCTCATCGGTGGTGCAACTGGCGCTGCCCTCATAGGTGGTGCAACTGGCCCTACCTTCATTGGTGGTGCTACTGGCGCTGCCCTCATCGGCGGTGCATCTGGCGCTGCCCTCATCGGTGGTGCAACTACACCCGGCGCTGCCCTCATCGGCAGTGCAACTACACCCGGCGCTGCCCTCATCGGTGGTGCAACTGGCGCTCCCCTCATCGGTGGTGCAACTGGCGCTGCTCTCATCGGCGGTGCAACTAGCGCTGCAACTACACCTGTCTCCAACTCTTCATCATCCACACGAGCAAAGACGCTCACATTTAACCCCACTAGCCCTGCAAGTCAACTTAAATTCCCCTTTGCCACTACCTTACTTCCATCTCCAAACCCCTCTGCACCGGATCCAAGTATTCAAACTGCCGAGCTCAATACGTTGAGACTTTACAGCTGCCCCAATCCCCAAACACCCAAACAGCAGGTCGTTTGCTAGCAGGTCTTTTCAACGCTCAGTCCGTACGGCCGAAAGGAGAGGCAGATCTGATTGCAGATTATATTCTAGACAAAGACCTTGATATCTTTTTCATCACTGAAACCTGGCTCCGTGACCATGATGCACCAACATGTAAAAAAATGACACCTGAAGGATACAAGATACAATCCTTTCCCAGGCCATCCATCAGATCTGGCGGAGGAATAGCTGTCATTTACAAAGAACATCTGCATTCATCCTTAAGCTTTACCACTGACCTTCCTTTCACACACCCCACGTTTGAAGCTGTTCAGATCAACTTCAAATCCACCTCCACACTCAACTTTCTCTGCATCTATCGCCCCCCACCAAATCAAGTAAACCAACTGAAAGAATCAGCTTTCTTTGAGGAATTCACAGAGACTCTTGAACATTACAACACTACCAACATCAGTACACTACTCTTGGGTGATATTAACATTCACTGGGATGAAGTTCACCGCTCCGACGTCAAGCGAATGAAACGACTCCTTGACCATTTCAACCTGGACCAGCTCGTCCCAATACCAACACAAAAGTTCGGACATATCCTAGACTGGATCATCTACCGCCCCTCTGACCATCAAGTTTCTTTCACAGACCTAGCTGATGACCCCATCTCCGACCACTCAGTTGTAAACTTTGCCGTCAACACAGCCAAACCAGCCAAGCAGAGAAGAGTAGTTACTCGTCGAAAGCTGAAAGCTGTAGATATCGACGCCTTCACTGAAGAGGCTGTTCAACTTCTTTCACAACCTCCCCCAATCCCAGACATCGCCGCCCACGTAGACTCTACTCTACTAAACCTCCTCGACCGGCATGCTCCGTCCTCGTCCCGAACCCTTCCCGATAGGCCACCAGCACCATGGTACACTCAGTTGATACATGAAGCCAAACAAGAACGCCGCCGAGCTGAACGTGCCTATCGGAAATCCAAGCTAGAAGTTCATCGTCAGTCTACAGTGAGAAAAAACATAAAGTCAAAACCTCTATCATAGACGCCAAATCTGCATTCTTCAACAAAGCCATCGCGACAGCATCAACCACGAAAGAACTTTATTCTGTTTTGTTCAACCTCCTCGGCCGTCCAACTGCTTCTCCTCTTCCAACTGTCTACGACCCCCAAGCTCTCCCTGAACTATTCTCAGCATTCTTCATCAACAAAATTGACCGCCTCCGCTCTGACCTTGATCAAACGCCCTTCACTCCATCACCCCCTCCCTCACTTTTCTCTGGATCTCCACTAACAATGTTCCAACCTGTCTCCGTCGAGCACATCAAGAAAACTCTCCAAAACATGACCCTGAAAACCTGTGAACTTGACCCTCTACCCACGTGTCTCCTCTCAAAAAATCATTGACAAAATCCTTCCTCACATCGCTGCAGTCATCAACTCTTCTTTGGCTTCCGGCATCTTTCCTCATACATACAAGTCAGCTATTGTCCGCCCCCTTCTCAAAAAGCCCAATCTTGATAATAACGACCTCAAAAACTACAGGCCTGTATCAAACCTCAGCTTCCTCTCAAAACTCCTTGAACGCCTTGTCCTCGAACAGCTTAACCAACATCTCTCCCTCCATTCTCTTCTACCTCCCAATCAGTCTGCGTACCGCCCATTACAAAGTACCGAAACTGCCCTTCTGCGCATGACGTCAGATCTTCGCAATGCAACAGACAATGGTGAAATATCGGCCCTTGTCTTACTAGACCTATCGGCTGCGTTCGACACGATCGACCACCAAAGCTACTACGTCGCCTCCATGACATCTTTGGCATCCAAGACACCGCGTTGTCCTGGTTAGAATCATATTTAACTGACAGGACTCAAACCGTTGTTACAAACTCCACTTCTTCTCAGCCAGCAACCGTCTCCTGTGGAGTACTCCAGGGCTCAGTCCTTGGTCCAGTGCTCTTCACCCTCTACACTCAGCCCATTTCACAAATAATTAACCGCCACAACCTCCAGCATCAGTCATTTGCTGACGACACCCAACTTCACTCCAGCTCAAAACCAAACGGTGTTGACAATATGCTGTCCTCCATCTCCACCTGCATCTCCGATCTTAAGAACTGGATGACAGAAAACAAGTTAAAACTAAACAGCGACAAAACAGAAGCACTTCTGACTGGTACTCAACACAAACTCTCTACCATTGCCACATCCTCCCTTGACCTTGAAGACACTCCAATACCCTTCTCTGACCAAGTAAAAAGTTTGGGAGTCATCCTCGATTCCACCCTTTCCATGAAACCTCAGATCTCATCTTTGACCAAAACCTGCTACTTCCACCTCCGGCAAATTTCTTCAGTCCGCCACTTCCTGACCCATGAAACCTGCACCAAACTCATCGTCTCTCTGATCTTTTCCAGACTTGACTACTGCAACTCCCTTCTTGCCAATTCTCCGTCTAAGCACATCCACCCTCTTCAACGGGTCCAAAACAACGCTGCCCGCCTGATCCTCAACAAAAGAAAGACTGACCACGTAACTCCTCTCCTCCATTCTCTTCACTGGTTACCCACTGAAGAGCGAATCAACTACAAACTGTGCTGCCTCTGTCATAAATGCCTTTCAAACTCTGCCCCTGCCTATCTCGGCCAATGTTTTCACCTCTACACCCTGTCTCGCTCCCTCCGATCTGCTGCCGACACACGGTTGTGCAGATTTCCTCGAACCAAACTTACCACCGCTGGCGAAAGAGCCTTCACGTACACCGGCCCTTCAGCGTGGAACAATCTTCCCCTCGAACTCCGATCACTCTCATCCCACCCCGCCTTCAAGACCCAGCTTAAGACACACATTTTTCGCAAATGTTACTCCCCACTGAACTAGTCATTTCCAAGAGTGCTCTGTAGACTATTAACGTGTGTCACGGTTGATGTACTGTCGTTTGTTCTGTGTGTGCTCTTTTAGAGCTGTGTGTGCTCCTTTAGCTCTTTTTCTTCGCGCCATGAACTTTGTTGGAAATGTGCGCAATATAAATCCCATTATTATTATAAATTCAGACTCTAAAGCAATACTATATCTGTGCGCTTGAAGAAAACAGTTTCGTTTACAACTTTTAACAGCAGACGATGCATTAAAACAGCTTGAAATACTCTAAGGAGCTGAACAGATTTGCCCTGGGCAGGGGCCTGTCAAATCTTGCCGACACCATGTCTGGTGTTCAAAGTGACATACTAAGAGAACATGCACTAGGCGGGGGTGGGGGGGGTGGGGGTGGGGGGGTGGAAAGGGGGGTTGATGGGTATGCAAACAAACAGAAATAACCGCTTTCTTTAAAAACAAACAAGAAACTATTCAATGATTGAATAAAAATAATTACAACAATATTAATGGGGTTATCTTATAAATAGTTATAACTCCAAACATGCACTCAGCACTTACAGTGCATACACATTTAAACAACTATCATACCAACATTGATTTTTTATTTTGCAAATAATGAGGAACCGGAAGATATTGGCTGTATTGGTTGTGAGACAGAGTTTAATAAGATGGTAGATGTTCCCTATACTTTATGGTATGTGTACTTTTTGTACATGTTTTTATTTTACTTAATACATTTTCTTAATGTCGTTTCCAAAAATGTCCTACCTCCTTTTTAAGACCCCTCCAATTTAAGACCTCGTTTTCATTGCAATTTAAAGGTCGTAAAACGGAGGTTTTACTGTATTATTATTATTATTATTATTATTATTATTATTATTATTATTATTATTATTATTATTATTATTATATGTTAAGCACCTATAGCTCGAGTCTGGTGTCCTCTTAGAACGTGTAAAGATGGGCTCACATGAGAGAAGGAGTAAGAGTAAAGGATGGGGGAAGGGAGACGAGTGTGACAAAAAGAAAGAGAGAGGCAGAGATTAGCCCGAGTTCATTTCAGTATCTCAAAATAACTAAGCTTACGCAACAAAAAAATTGCAGGAAGAACTGCTAGTAGACAACTTGGCTACAATTACCAGCTTCAATACGACTCACACAAATATAAAGAAATAAAAGTCAACCTGCCATGCGCCAATATAATAATATTCACTACCGATTTGGGAGCAGCCGTACAGGTTTTTGTTGTGAGGAGGGTAGGTCTATCTCAAAACAAGGATAGGGAAAGCGAAGCTATAGGGAGGATGTCAAGGAGAAGGAACTGACTACTAGACTAGAGTACGTGGAAGGGTTCGCAGATTAATATCCCGGGAGGATGTTTTGGTTTGTCGGTGGAGTGCTTGCTCACGACATGGTGGTTAGCTGAAGCCATCTCTCTCCCGCTCATTGAAGCGGCAGGGTCGTATTTGTCGTCTGTTCTCCAATCACCGCTCAGGCACGCTACAGCAATATGATGTGATTTCTCTTTTTTTCTCTCTATTTTTCTAGAGTTACAATGTGTATTTGTGTTCTTGTTCTTGTTGGTTTGGAGTGTTTTCGTAATAATAATAATATTCTCTCTCTCTCTCTCTCTCTCTCTCTCTCTCTCTCTCTCTCTCTCTCTCTCTCTCTCTCTCTCTCTCTCTCTCTCTCTCTCTCTGTTAATTAATAATTAATTGTTTGTTAAAAGACAGGTTGTAAGGCTAGGTTTTCGAGCTTAAAACCGTCATACTATTACCCGGTACAATCTCTCTCTCTCTCTCTCTCTCTCTCTCTCTCTCTCTCTCTCTCTCTCTCTCTCTCCACCCCTCCATCCTACATCGACCTTTTTTTTTTTGGGGGGGGAGAGAGTGGGGGGGGGAAGGAGGGTTACGGAAACAAATGTTGACACGATTTGAACCCAAACAGATAAACTCTTAAATTGTGTTGTTGTTGTTGTTGTTGTTGTTGTTGTTGTTGTTGTTTTGTTGTTGTTTTGTTGCCTATGACAACGAAAAGCAGGTGGAGGAGAAGATGAAGAAGACGTTTAGCCCATAGGCAAACAGAGCCAGACGGTCTTGATTCGCGACGCCTGATGGCTTCAGGGTTCATGATCAGAAGGACGAGGCCGATGAGGGGGACCAAAAAGAAGAAGAGGAAGAAAAGAAGAACAAGAACAAGAAGTAGAAGACGAAGAACATTAACAAAGAAAGAAAGAAGTCCCGCTCATGACGAAACAGAAACAGACGTTCGGCGTTCTCGACTTGTCTGATGGCTTCAGGGTCCAGAACAAAAACAAGAACAAGAAGAAGGAAGAAGAAAAACAGACAAAAGAAAGACATAAACAAAGAAAGAAAGAAGTCCCGCTCATGGCCAAACAAAGTCAGACGTTCGCCCAACCCGACTCGTCTGATACTGCAGAGTCAAAGGCTTCAGGCGGTTCCAAAACAGTCATCACCAACATCGTCGTCAAGCACAAGGTTTCATCAACTTGCCTCGTGAAGCGATAACAAATGAAGAGGATTCCTACCCCAGGCTGGCTGGTAAACCTCGGACACAAGCCTAGAGACAGTTTTGGGTGGAACAACATACAAAAAGAAGATGACGGACGAAGGACAGAGCTAGTGGCAGAGAACGCGGAGGGAGGACTATAACGGGAAAGGAGCGAGGGGAGGAAGGGGGGAAAGTTCATGAAGAATCCAAAACGATGGATTAAAGTATTGTTTAATAGAGAAGCGAAATCATTTAACTCCATGCAGTTACATTTAATAATAATAATAGTAATAATAATAATAATAATAATAATAATAATAATAATAATAATAATAATAATAATAATAATAATAGTTAATAATAATAAATAAATAAATAGGTTAAATACATTTATATAGCGCTCCGCACTTGATAGCCCTAATTACATATGAATGAATGACTGAATGAAGATTTATTAAGCGCATAAACATTTCCACACAAAATGCATGATCACATTGCTGAGGTAACAAAACAATTAAACATACAAGTTACATGCAAGCTTCAGTCGCACAATATGCACACCTACTAAAACAAATACAATAATTAAAAAATTTGCAAATTAAATGTTGAAATACGATCACAAAGTTCCAGTAAAACTTCCTATCCTATCCTATCCCGTAACTCGAAGGTCGTTGGGGCACCACAGATGATCGTTTAACCAGCGTACTCCATCTTTCTCTGTTCTCTGCAACCCTCATGGCTTCGCTCTGTGTCAAGCCAATCTATTCTCAAATGTTGTCCCCCCTCCTCTTTTTTCTGTCTCCCTTTTCTTCTGCCTCCTTGCACCGTTCCTTGCAGGATGGTCTTTGCAAGGCCTGATGCTCTGGTGACGTGGCAATACAATCTGTTTCTTCACCACTGTGAGCATGTTATCGTGTTGTCCAATGGCTTGTGTGATGGTCTGTCGGACTTCGTTGTTGGTGATGTGCTGGGTATAGGAAATGCCCAGAGGTTTTCTGTAGCATCTCATCTCCATGCATTGTATTCTTCATGGGAGATCTTCTTTGAGGGTCCATATTACGCAAGCGTATAGGAAGAGGGAGATGACAAGGAAGTGCAGCAGCCTTACCTTGGAATGTAGACTGATAGTCCTGTCTTTCCAAATGAGCTTTGACCTTGTCAGGGCCGTGGTTGTTTGAGCGATCCTGATACAATGGCTCCTAAATATTTTAAGCTGTGCACTGTGTTGAGGGATTGGTTTTGTACTTTGATGTCCATGTTGATGCCATTTGTGTTGTTGGTCATCATTTTGGTATTCTTTGAAATTATTTCCATTCCATAGGTTCTGGAAGTGGTGTCAAGACTGTGTACCATGAACAGCAAAACAATGCATATAAATAAGGAGTAAAAGGGACACAATCATGTCATAAGAGTACAAATAAATAGTCTTATTTGTTCAGGCGAGGCAACTACGGGCCACTACTACCTGGGTTTCTGACACAAACCTTTGTTGTCTCAGTTCAGTTCAGTTCAGAGAGACTATAATTATAAACCTCGCGGCTTTGTAAGTGTCCTCGTGTGGGACCTGATAGCTCAGTTGGTAGATCGGCTTATCAGTAACCGAATGGTACCTGGTTTGAATCCCGGATTGGTCATGCCAACGTGTGACCATATTATTTTCCCCTTACCATCAACTGGTTCGCTGGTGTCAGAATAATGTGACCAGTAGTCGCCTATACGCTCCCGTATACAATTATCCCTTTAAGTGTCCTGGTTTCTCTTGTAAATTACATTTGCCAGTTTGTTGGCAATTGTTTTATGGATTTACAATTAAAAGGTGACAATCAGTCATCAAATTCTTGTTTTGCTTCCGCTTTGAAGCGTACCTTTTCCAGAAGGTTTTTAAATCTTTTGTGATTGTTAGCTTTTTTTAACATCTGTAGGTAATTGTCATGAACTGGCTAGTTTTAACTCTGCCTGTGGACTATTTAGCCTTGTGTAGTCATTGTAACAGTAGAGAGTTAGGGTAGTACACAGCAGCAATTAAAGTACACACTGCGAGCCAGACCCTCACAGCGCAGTGACTCAACACTGTGGGCGAGAGTCGTAAACATTTTACCCAATGAGAGCTTAGGCAAAGCGGTTCGAGCCAGTTTGACTGGGTCCGAGCCTAACACAGCGTTGGTCAGTTGGGAGTAAGACATCGAAGTGTGAACAGCGACATAGCTGGCAGAGAAATCTCTCCACACATAGACCAGGAAGCAGGACTTAGGAATCTCAGAATTCTATTTAGTCGCCACGGGCCTGAACTTGTCAAACAGGTAAATGAACACACTTCTGTTTCATCGTGATATATTTATATTATTGTTGAAATTATGTTTGAAGAATTTGCTATGCATAAATGTGAATTGTTAATCCGAATTTGCGTGACCATGTGGAAGAGCCGACCACGAGGCGAAACACGACCGGTTGCGCCGCCATGTTGTATCCCGTACGGAACCACTGTTGTTTAACTTATATGTATGTTTGCAGACCAGTGGCTGTACCACTGAATGTTTATATTATTATTAATCCTGTATGTGTATAGTTAGCCACGATTTATACTTATGTATGTATAGGAATTTAGAGTGAGATTCCAGTGGACCCCGGAAGTAGCAGAATGTTCGTCGCTTATGTATAGAGATGTGGAGCTATCACTGAGGGCTACTTTGGCTTTCAGTGAGACGCTCTGCACAAACCGATTATTCAGGGTTGTGCAGAATTTCGTCTCTTATATTACAGACGAGCAGGCGAGCTATCCTGTGCGCCCCACTCCACAGAAACGACGAGTTGGTTGAGGAGCCTCTACCGCACAAGTCGGAAAGAGCTACCCGGAAAAACACCCTGTCAGACCCCACAGCGTGGCAAGGGAACCCAACTACACAACGACCCAGGTGGACCAGAAGCTACCTCACAGAAGGACTTCGCACGCACCATCTAACAGTTAAGTGTAAAACCAAAGGTGCACTTAAACTGATCGAAACAGGACCACAGTAGTCCAACTCTTCAGAAACTGTAAAACGGACCACAGTAGTCCAACTCTTCAGAAACTGTAAAAAGGACCACAGTAGTCCAATCTACATGAAATATAATAGCAAGTGCCCGAGGAAGAAAAAACAGCTGCCTAGACTATCAGCGATCGAACTATTAGCAGTGACTGAGACATTTTAAGTTAGATTAGTACTTAGAGAATCTTGTATAGAGTAGAAGAAATAAAGGTGTGATTTTAACTGTTATCAAGTGGCTGGACTACATATGATTCATAGCCGTGTGAAAGCTAGTGTGACAGTAATCTTTTACCATTTTTCTATCTATTTCTGTACCCCAACCTTAACACAGAACGAGCTAAACAAATAAATTTATTAAAGTAATTCATAGGGTGACTTACTAGCAGTTCCCACCGAATAAACGTGAGGGTCCATAATTCCATTGTGCAGAGCCCATAAACCCCACGTGACACTTTAATTGGCGATCCTGCCAGGATCTGTGAATAATAGGAATTGGGTATAACCGGATCTAAGTACAATAAAATTAGATAACAGTAGAAGTAGAATAACTTAGAATAGTGTAAGGGTATAACACTGATCAGTTTTGGTGCACTATTCTTTAGTTAAAAACTTTTTTGCTTCAAATATTTTTGTGTCTGTATGTTGCATTGTTCTTTTGCAGGTTTTGCTTAAGTAACTGTTGTATGCCATTTGACTCTTGTTTTATTCTATTATTGATTACGAATTTGATTGTCTTTGCATTGTTGTTATTGACTTGCAATATTGCTAGTGTTTTGGTATTCCACGTGATTCAGAGGTTGTTCATAGACACTTTTGACAATGTCGGACCCAGTGGCCTTGAGATTGCGGTTCAAGGAATTGGGAGAAGCTTTACACTTAGCAGGGGGAGACCTAATTGCGTATATAAATGCAGAGGTAGAGAAGCAGGAAGCTAAGGCAGAGAGGGCAGCAGAGAGAGAGGCAAAGAAATTAGAAGCAGAGCAGAAGAAACTAGAGTTAGAAGCAGCAAGAGAGCAAAAGAAACTGGAACTAGAAGCAGAGCAGAAGAAATTAGAAGCAGAGCAGAAGAAATTAGAGGCAGAGAGAGAAACGAGGAAATTAGAGCTAGAGGCAGAAAGAGAACAGAAGAAGGCAGCATTAGCAGCAGAGAGAGAAGCAGAAAGTAGGAGATGGGAGTATGAAAGGGCAGAAAAGGAAAAAGACAGACAGCATGAGTTAGAGCTAAGAAGATTGGGATCAGGAGCTTCAAGTTCTGCCTCAACCCCTTCCCACTCAGATCAGCTAGAGGTAGCATCCAACCCTGTACAAGGAATGTCATTTCCCCTGGGAACATTCAACGAAAGAGAAGAAGGTCTAGATCTCTATTTGACTAGGTTTGAGCGGCTAGCAACAGAGTATAAACTAGGTCCCACTCATTGGTCTTTTAAGCTTAGCCAAGGGCTTAGAGGAAAGGCTTATGACATCTACAGTAAGCTACCGACTGACAGAGTGACTGACTATCACAAAGTAAAAGAGGCACTCCTAACGGGATTCGAACTGACAGGAGAATGCTACCGGCAAAAGTTCCGCACCAACCGGAGAGTGAAAGGAGAGAGCTATGCGCAGTTCGCGGATCGGTTGTCCACAATGCTGGATAAGTGGATTAGCCAGTCAGCCACGGCTAAGACGTATGATGGACTGACAGAACTGTTAGTATGGGAACAGCTACGGGAAACCATGACCCCCGAGCTGAGAACATTCTCAGTAGAGCAGGGCGCGGAAAGACTAGAAGATCTGGTCAAGGTCGCAGATAGGTACGTGGCCGCCCACGGAGAAGCCAAGAGCTTCAGGCGAGACCTAAAGCCTAACGGGAAAGAGGCACAGAAACGAAGCCCTAACCGGGAGGAGCGCACCGCGAAAAAGCCGAATAACCCCAGACCTGGGCAAAATAAAGGACCCACCACGGAATTCGGGAAAAGAGGTCCTGCAGAACAGAGACGGTATTGTTCGTTCTGCAACAGGAACAATCACTCCACCGCAGAATGTTTCAAGTTGGCCGCACAACGTAGGGAAGAGCGCGAAAGCCGGCCAGCGCACAGAGTTCTAACTCAAAGCAGCGGTAACAAGCCACACACGATCGGAGATCACCCCTCGGTGACAGACACGGTCAAGGTCAACGGAAAAGAAGCGAACTGTCTGTATGACACAGGTCTATCATACGACGCGATAGTTAGCGAATCTCTTGTATCGCGCGCGGACTTGACGGACAAGACAGTCGACTTACAAGGAGCAGACTTGACGAAACCGACGACTACTTGCCCAATAGCTTGGATCGAAGTAGAGAGTAGGTACGTCACAGGACGAATCCAAGCAGCTGTTTTACAGAAACCCCTGTATGATCTAGTGCTAGGTTGTAGGTATGTGTTCTTAGGCACGCCCCCCAAAACTGTAGAGATAGCTGCAGTGCAAACCAGGGCCCAAGCTAAAACCCAACCACCCCAGCCCGAGTTCGCTCCGAATCCAGGACTCGAAGAGATCAAAACAGCACAGAAAGAAGACACCTCGATAGCGAAGTGCTTCCAGAAGCTACCCAAGGCGCACACACCCCCGCACAAGGGAGACTTCTACATGGAACAGGGAGTTCTACATCGTCAAGGAGATGGAGATCACACCCAACTAGTACTACCAGCCACCCTTCGAGCCCAAGTACTAGAATTAGGCCACAGCATGCCACTCAGCGGACACATGGGAATTGGAGCCACAGTGCAGAGAATCAGCGCACACTACTATTGGCCAGGAATCACGGAGGATGTCAAGCGCTACGTGAAATCTTGCCACCAATGTCAACGATATTCCCCGCGACATCACACCGTACCAGTTACCTTAGGACCATCGGTAGTAGTCGGCGTACCATTCCAGCAAGTCTCAGTAGACATAGTAGGACCACTGCCCATGACCAAGAAGCGGAACAGATTTCTACTCACACTCGTCGACGCATGTACGATGTGGTGCGAAGCAGTCCCGTTGCCAGCGATCGACACCAAGAAGATTGCAGATGCACTCATCGCCATCTTTACCAGAGTCGGATTCCCGGACAGCATTAGAACGGACAACGGATCTCAATTCACCGGCCGCCTGATGCAAGACGTGTTCGAGTTGATACAAGTTCATCACATTCGCACACCACCATATCACCCCGCCAGCAACGGACAAGTAGAAAGACTGAATGGAACCCTTCTCACCATACTCAGGAAAGTCGCCGACGACAACCCAGAAGCGTGGGACACCTACGTGAATGCGGCACTGTTCGCGTATAGAGAAACGCCCCATGCAGCCACAGGCTACACCCCGTCAACTTTGCTTTTCGGCAGACCTCTCGCAGGACCGCTAGAAGCCCTACGCAGAAGTTGGACGGAAGCCAAGATAGACGACACACCAAGAGGTGCCACCAAGTACGTCGCAGACCTGCAGGAAACCCTCAAAGCAACGTGGAAGAAAGCGGGTGAAGCACTGAAGAAGGCAAGAGCCCGTCAGGCGAAGTACTACAACCGCCACGCGAAGGACAGAGAACTGCAAGTCGGCGATCAAGTGCTACTCTTACTTCCAAGTGGAACCAACAAGCTGGACATCGCTTGGAGAGGACCGTACCGGGTGACTGCCAAGAAATCCAAGACAGTCTACCAAGTAGAGGTGAACGGGAGAGCCCGATACCACCACATCAATCTCCTCAAGAAGTATACGGACCGACCAGCGACCCCCAGCACTCACAACTTGTTAGCCATCGCCATCGCGGAAGAAGGAGAAAGCATGGAGACCAATGCAGTAGAGTATCCCCTGCACTCCAAAGAAACCTACAAAGACGTGATACTCAACGGGGACCTAGCCGCTAAACAGCGACAGCAAGTACTACAGGTCATTCGACAACATCAGACTGTGCTCACAGACCGACCAGGGAGGACAGACCTCGTCGAAGTAACCTTAACGGTGACCGACCCAACACCCGTCCGCCAGAAGCTCTACCCGATGCCACTGTCGCAGCAGCGAGCCATCAAGGAAGAGATAGACACTTTACTGGCAGCCGGAATCATCTCAGAGTCTACTTCACCCTACAGCGCAGGCACGGTATTGTTGCGAAAACCCAACGGAGAGCATCGACTGTGCATCGACTTCAGACTCCTGAATGCGGTAACGCAGTTCCAGCCAGAGCCACTCCCGGACCAGACCGACCTATTGCCAAGCTACAGCGAGCGAAGTACTTCTCACGCATCGACCTCAGCAAAGGATACTACCAGATACCAGTGCAACCGCAAGTCCGAAAGTACCTAGCGTTTAGCACTATGGAAGGACACTTCGAATTCAACGTGCTTCCATTCGGACTCCACAACGCACCCAGCATCTTCAGCGCCATGATGCGAAAACTCCTGGCACCCCTGAGCAGCGAGCACCTACACTCGTTTATGGACGACATCCTCATCGCAACACCTACGTGGGAGGAACATGTCACGCTCCTACAACAACTACTCGCCCGCCTCAGAGACACGGGATTGACGGCAAGACCCACCAAATGTCAGATTGGATTCACCGAACTAGATTTTCTGGGACACACCATCAGTCAAGGAAGCCTGCGACCGGTAGAGAAGACAGTGAAACGCCTACTCGACGCTCCTAGGCCCAAGACCAAGAAGGAAGTGCAGTCGTTTCTAGGACTCTGCGGCTTCTACCAGAAGTTCATCCCCAACTACAACAGCATCGCCGTACCACTGACAAATGGAACCCGGAAAATCGCCCCGGACAAAGTCGTATGGACAGCCGAATGCGAGACAGCATTCCAAACACTCAAGGACAGAATGACATCGGCGCCAGTACTCCACCTACCCGATTTGACTCAGCCATTCGTTCTTCGCACCGACGCAAGCGACTTAGGCCTCGGAGCAGTACTGCTACAGCGCGACCCCAAGAATGCCGAGACGCTATTCCCTGTCGCCTACGCCAGCAGAAAATTGAGACCCGCCGAGACCCACTACGCCACGTCGGAGAAAGAATGTCTTGGACTAGTCTGGGCCATACAGAAATTCCAACTCTACCTGTATGGGACTCACTTCACAGTTCAGGTGGACCATCAACCACTATCGTTCCTGGCAGCCTCCAAGTCTTTGAACTCTCGCCTGATGAGATGGGCACTCACCCTTCAGGCGTACTCATTCCAGATCGAGTACATCCCCGGCAAAGAGAACCACGGAGCCGACTACCTCAGTCGCCATCTCGTGGAGGACATAGCAGCTGTCGCCCACCCAACACAACTAAGGGCCACAGCACCAGAATTCGTCCCCGCCCAGTAATACCCTGTCACTAGTGTCCATAGCTACCTGGCACAGCATTGCAGCTCAGGTAGAGCAACTTAATTAGTTTGTAAATAGGACCCTAGGATAGTGCAGCGTTAAACTAGGCTCTGTAGTAGAAAAAGGTCGAATCCAGTAGTCATCGCCTTTTTTCAGTTGAGGGAGCCTGTCATGAACTGGCTAGTTTTAACTCTGCCTGTGGACTATTTAGCCTTGTGTAGTCATTGTAACAGTAGAGAGTTAGGGTAGTACACAGCAGCAATTAAAGTACACACTGCGAGCCAGACCCTCACAGCGCAGTGACTCAACACTGTGGGCGAGAGTCGTAAACATTTTACCCAATGAGAGCTTAGGCAAAGCGGTTCGAGCCAGTTTGACTGGGTCCGAGCCTAACACAGCGTTGGTCAGTTGGGAGTAAGACATCGAAGTGTGAACAGCGACATAGCTGGCAGAGAAATCTCTCCACACATAGACCAGGAAGCAGGACTTAGGAATCTCAGAATTCTATTTAGTCGCCACGGGCCTGAACTTGTCAAACAGGTAAATGAACACACTTCTGTTTCATCGTGATATATTTATATTATTGTTGAAATTATGTTTGAAGAATTTGCTATGCATAAATGTGAATTGTTAATCCGAATTTGCGTGACCATGTGGAAGAGCCGACCACGAGGCGAAACACGACCGGTTGCGCCGCCATGTTGTATCCCGTACGGAACCACTGTTGTTTAACTTATATGTATGTTTGCAGACCAGTGGCTGTACCACTGAATGTTTATATTATTATTAATCCTGTATGTGTAGAGTTAGCCACGATTTATACTTATGTATGTATAGGAATTTAGAGTGAGATTCCAGTGGACCCCGGAAGTAGCAGAATGTTCGTCGCTTATGTATAGAGATGTGGAGCTATCACTGAGGGCTACTTTGGCTTTCAGTGAGACGCTCTGCACAAACCGATTATTCAGGGTTGTGCAGAATTTCGTCTCTTATATTACAGACGAGCAGGCGAGCTATCCTGTGCGCCCCACTCCACAGAAACGACGAGTTGGTTGAGGAGCCTCTACCGCACAAGTCGGAAAGAGCTACCCGGAAAAACACCCTGTCAGACCCCACAGCGTGGCAAGGGAACCCAACTACACAACGACCCAGGTGGACCAGAAGCTACCTCACAGAAGGACTTCGCACGCACCATCTAACAGTTAAGTGTAAAACCAAAGGTGCACTTAAACTGATCGAAACAGGACCACAGTAGTCCAACTCTTCAGAAACTGTAAAACGGACCACAGTAGTCCAACTCTTCAGAAACTGTAAAAAGGACCACAGTAGTCCAATCTACATGAAATATAATAGCAAGTGCCCGAGGAAGAAAAAACAGCTGCCTAGACTATCAGCGATCGAACTATTAGCAGTGACTGAGACATTTTAAGTTAGATTAGTACTTAGAGAATCTTGTATAGAGTAGAAGAAATAAAGGTGTGATTTTAACTGTTATCAAGTGGCTGGACTACATATGATTCATAGCCGTGTGAAAGCTAGTGTGACAGTAATCTTTTACCATTTTTCTATCTATTTCTGTACCCCAACCTTAACACAGAACGAGCTAAACAAATAAATTTATTAAAGTAATTCATAGGGTGACTTACTAGCAGTTCCCACCGAATAAACGTGAGGGTCCATAATTCCATTGTGCAGAGCCCATAAACCCCACGTGACAGTAATTTGTTCCAGAGTGGTGCAACCCTGTAACTAAAATAGTGCTTTCTTCTGTTAGTTTGACATTGTTTAATAAACATATTATTTTCTGCATTTCTAGTATAGTGTCCAGATTGAAATTTGAAAAAAGTGTTAGCATTACTTGTATCTAAGTTGTTAAGTATTTTACAGGCTTGTATCAAGTTCCATTTGATTCTTCTAAATTTCAGAGTCTAGAGGTTGAGTTTCAGCAATTTTCCTTAATAAGACCGAGGTTTCAAAAACTTAATCAGCTTGGTCGTTCTTCGCTGTATTTTTTCCAGTGCTGATTACTGTCTTTTTAAATAAGGCGACCACACCACATTTGCATATTCTAGGTGAGCTCTTATCAATGTTGTGTACAAGCATGTTAAAGTGTTTTACATCATGGTAAGAGAAGGACTTTCGGATTATTGCAAGCGTTTTGTTTGCTATTTGCAATCGCAACATTTATATGCTTTTCAAATTTCAATGTATCAAGTTTCACCCCAAGATCCTTCTGTTCAAAACACTTATTAATTGTCTGTCGGTCTCCGTTTGTTGTCATATTATATTCATTCAGGGTTCTTTTTACCAACATTTAATACTTTGCTCGTGGAAGCATTAAAGTGCACTTGCCACTTATCCCTCCACTTAACTAGATTGTCAATGTCCGATTGCAATTGGAAACTTTTGCAAGACAAGTTATGTAGTTTTGTGTCATCTGCCAACATGTTACCTATGCTGGATATTTCATCGGGCAAGTCTTTTACGAAAATGGTAAACAAACTAGGCCCTAAAATGCTACCTTGAGGTATTCCACTTAATACAGAAGCCTCTGATAAAAACTTATCCCCAACCCTTACTCGCTGACTTCTATCAGTCAGAAAGTTTATAATTTCCAGTGAAACCATACTACTTAATTTTGGTCAAGAGTGGAGAATGCGGAACTGAGTCGAACGCTTAAAAAAATCCAAATACAATACATCAAAGCTTTCCCCATTGTGACGGTGGGTCTATTGTTGCTGTGCTCTGCACAGTGGAATGCTACTACCCACTCGTCTTAAGTCGATGGGGATCGCTAGTAAATCTCCCTGTGACTCCACTTAATACATTTATTTGTTTAGCTCGGTCTGTGCTTAGGCTGGGGTACAGAGATAGAAAGAAAAATGGTAAAAGATCACTATCACACTAGCTCTCACACGGCTATGAAATATAAGTAGTCCAGCCACTTGATAACAGTAAATATCACACATTTATTTCCTCTACTCTAACCCTACGATACTAACTTAAAAGTTCAAATGTTTTTTTGACTGGTTCGCTTCTTGATAGTTCTATGCAGCTACTGTAACATCATCGGGCACTGGATGATTTCTGCCCTAAGGGTCAGAGTTCTGGAAGAGTGGACTACTGAGGTCCTTTGATACAGGTTTGGTGCACTGCGTCGTCATGCACTTAACTGATTGTTCGAAGAGCTGTGTAGTAGTTGCTTCCTTGATAAGCTGTTTTGTTGTGGATCATTCTCCTTGTTGCTAGACTGGTGGGCTCTCTTCGCTCATTGCTTGAGATACCTCGGCAGGCCAACGTTCAGCGATGGCTTGTTCTTGTCTTTCGCCTGGTTGGGCTCACGATAAGATGCCTGCTCGTCTGTAACATATGAGACGAAATTCTGCACAACCCTGTATACTAGGTGTGTGCAGAGCGTCTGACTGGAGGCCGAAGTAGCCCTCAGTGATTAGCTCCACATCTCTATATAAAAGCGACGAACATTCTGCTAAGTCCGTGGTCCACTGGACTCTCCACTCTAATTTCCTATACATAGATAAAATATAAATCATGGCTAACTATACACATAGAGAAGTAATTAATATGATACACATTCTCTGGTACAGCCACTGGTCTGCAAGCATACATATAGGTTAAACAACAGTGGGTCCATAAGGTATACACATGGCGTCGGCCGGTCGGGTTCGCCACGTGGTCGGGTTCTCCACGTGGTCACGCAACATCGGACTAACAATTCAATTCTAAACATGGCAAATTGCACAATCATAATTCAACAATAATATCAAGACATCACGATGAAACAAAAGTATGTTCATTTACCTTTTTGACAATGTCAGGCCGTGGCTAACTTGATTGAATAGAGTTTTCAACAAGTCCTGCTGTCCTAGTCTTACAGTGGAGAGATTTCTGTTAGAGTTGAGCTCCGTACTCTAGGCAGTTTGAACGCAGAATGACCCTCTACCTAGCCTCTGCCTAACCAGGTAAAACTGGTCTATCTAATCTCTCTCTGTCCCGATTGGCTGTAACTCTGCTCTATCCGTAAGCTGCGATGATGTCATTGCCTACTGGGCTATCGTCAGCATAAGAAATGTGTACCATAGAACAACGTCTGTCGTCTGCTTCAGGCTAACATTAACCTTAGTGTTACAACTGACTAAATAAGGCAAAAGCTTAAAATGTGCTGTGTAAATCTGGCCTCTTGTTACACCCATCATCCAACATTTTAGTAAAATCTTCCATCACTTCTAATAATTGAGTTAAGTATGACCTGCCACTTCTAAAACCATTGGTTCTGATTATGCTCTTTGCAGTCCGCTGGACCCTGTCCTATCCTATCCTATCCTGTCCCGTAACCCGGAGGTCGTAGGGGCACCACAGATGATCGTTTAACCAGCATACTCCATCTTTCTCTGTCCTCAGCAGCCCTGATGGCTTCGCTCAGTGTCAAACCAATCCATTCTCGAATGTTGTCCTCCCACCTCTTTTTCGGTCTCCATCTTCTTCTACCTCCTGGCACTGTGCCTTACAGAATGGTCTTTGCAAGGCCTGATGATCTGGTGACGTGGCCATACCATCGGAGTTTCCGTTTCTTCACCACTGTGAGCAGGTCATCGTGTTGTCCAATGGACCCTGTAAGCAATGAATAACCGACTAACCTCTAAAACCATGCTGACAATCGGTATAGAGTTACCCTATGCTCATATGCTCTACAACAGTAACCTGCACAAAGGATTCCAGGATCTTATAAAGAATGCAAGTCAGGCCTACTGGACGATAATGGCCTGCCACTGTTCGACATCCCTTTTTAAAAGTAGCAGTGACGTTCGCATTTTTCCAATCTTCGGGAACTGTATTCTCCTCTAAAGATTTATTAAAAAATAAACAAAATGGAACAGGCAACTCTTCACTCGCATCTTTTAAAAACTCTATATGGAATGCCATCAGACCCAAAGGATTTGCACTGGTCCAATTTACTGAGTTTATCTTGTACAGCTTTAGGTGTTATTAGGATTTCTGTTAAAATCACACCATAAGATCTGGGTCCAGGATTCAACTTTGGCATAATTTTTTTTTTCTAGATTTTCCGTAGTTAAACACTGGTGAAGAAAACATTAAAGCATTAGCTTTATTAATATGACATACAGCAATATTTCAATCCTACTTTTCCAAGCAACTCACGCCTGAAGATATTTTATTATTTCCAAAATAAATTGGGGTTTTCTTTACATGTGTGTGCAATATTTGTCTTATTAATTTTTTTTTGCCTTTCATGCCTTTTTCGTACAATTATTTCTAGCTTTAATGTATCTCTGATAATCAATATCTTATGTGTCCAAATATTTCTTATGTATTACATACGTTTTCTTTATTTTCCTTAAACATGCTTTCTTATACAAAGCTGGAGCTAAGAGAGACTTGCATTTACCCTTAGTCTTTGGAATGTGTTTCTTCATTGCCATTAGGGTCTAATTTTTTTAAAATAAACTTCTAACTTTCTTGAACTTTGTTCCTTTAATTGTATTCCAATCCACTTCATATTAAAACAATTTCTTAGCTCTGTTTAATTACCTTTTCTGTAATTAAAACGTTCACCACATCCTTTGTTCTGCTTAAAACTACATTACGTTAAAGTCACAGACTAACACGTCATGGTCACTCTTTCCCACAGGCAATAATGTTCAATATTAGAAACAATATCAGCATCGTTGACCAATACTATATTGACCAAACTTGCTTTTTGCCCATCTCTCCTTCGCGTTGGTTTATTAGCCATTTGAAACAAATACGCCTCCATGGGGGTGTCGGACAGCGCAGTGGCTCGAGCACTCGCTACTGTGTCGCAAGTTAAGCACCGTCCAGTCCGGTTAGCACTTGGTTGGGTGACTGCAAAACGTGAAGCGACAAATAACAATGCCCCCAGTTGACTCAACTGTGACCGAGTACCTCTCTCTTAAAAGTGGGGAAGGTAAAGCAGCGAGGGAGAGAGATGGGCATCACCCTCATTACGCTGGCCCAAGATAAGTGTGATCTCCAACATCACGCTCCCCTACGGCCACAAGGCTATGGGACTACCTTTACCTTTTTTTACCTTTAAGCCTCCCTGATGCACTCAACAAACTGTTGCTCTTTTGCACTGCCCCTCTTTCCTTTGTCTATTGTTGTGATAGGTTGAAACCGGAAGCGACTGTCTACCTTCATTACTGGTAATAGTACAGAACAAACAAAGGGAATAAGGACAGTCATTCGTATTGGATGCAGACAATCTAACATTCTCAGTTGTTGTTTGTAGATTATAGTCACACGACACTTTCGCATATAGGTGACTACTGGACCGATTTATACTGACACCAGCGGGCCAGTTGTTGGTAAAGGGGAAAATAATATGATCACACGTTGACCAATCCGGGATTCCAACCAGCGACCTTTCGGTTACTAGCAAGACGCTCTTACCAACTGAGCTACCCGGCCCCTTTAACAGTCTCCTACTAGCGACTTGCCTTTATACCCCATGTTTGAATGACGAACGTGTTTCTGTTGTGTGTGTGGGAGAATGTTTGTAACATGTGAGCGTGAATGTTATTACAGGTCGCAGCGCTTTGAGTCTGATTTTGGAATAAGACGCGTATAATAGCACCCAGTAGTGGTAGTAGTAGTAGTAGTAGTAGTAGTAGTAGTAGTAGTAGTAGTAGTAGTAGTAGTAGTATGATATTACGGGCCAGCGCCTTGAGAAGCTCTCTGAGCTTGTAAGTGCGCTATATAAGAGAAATCTCTTTTTTACTTTTTTAGTAGTAGTAGTAGTAGTAAAAGGTAAAGGTAAAGGTAGTCCCATAGCCTTGTGGCCGTAGGGGAGCCTGATGTTGGAGTTCACACTTATCTTGGGCCAGCGTAATGAAGGTGATGCCCATCTCTCTCCCTCGCTGCTTTACCATCCCCACCCTTGAGAGAGTAAGTACTCGGTCACAGTTGAGTCAACTGGGGGCGTTGTTATTTGTCGCTTCACGTTTTGCGGTCACCCATCCAAGTGCTAACCGCACTGGACGGTTCTTAACTTGCGACACAGTAGCGAGTGCTCCAACCACTGCGCTATCCGACACCCCAAGTAGTAGTAGTAGTAGTAGTAGTAGTAGTAGTAGTAGTAGTAGTAGTAGTAGTAGTAGACGGTGCTTAACTTGCGACACAGTAGCGAGTGCTCCAACTACTGCGCTATCTGACACCCCAAGTAGTAGTAGTAGTAGTAGTAGTAGTAGTAGTAGTAGTAGTAGTAGTAATAATAATAATAATAATAATAATAATAATAATAATAATAATAATAATAATAATAATAATAATAATAATAATAATAATAGGCAATTAAATAAGGAAGAGATTCACGAAATAAAACATCAATTAATGCATACAAATTCTGAGATTTTGCTACGGGACACTGGACTTGGGGTTATTGGAACTGGACCATGATGACCACAAAGCTTAAACAATGTTAACTTAAAACAAGTATAAATAATGATAGCGTCCACGCACGTTTCAATCTGGAGTGTTTATTACAGCTACGACAGGTTTCCAGTCATTTTCCACTCTCACTTCGGCCATTTTCATTCATCCTTTTATTCATTTGGGAACCAGTGGAGTTC
>CM072513.1:445000-452500 GCA_036898135.1 Oncomelania hupensis | reverse complement strand
AAGAGCCTGCTGGCACACTATCGTAGACTGACTGGCTTAAAATCGTATTATATTGGGTTAGCTCAAGCTTAGCCCTGAAAGGTCTCTCACACTCTGAATGAGTGTAACCGCCCTGTACAAAATTATATTTCGCTCCGTTTAGGAGATATGGATATAAAATGAAAGCCAATATGGAGGGAGCTGATTCGAGCTGACGTATCCCCCCGGAGGAGCGCTTAATTCAGCTGGGGCAGTAAATGCATTAGGTGTATCGGGCCCAAATTGTTTTCTCCCCACCCCCATCATTAAAGCCCAGTGAGAGTAGCCATGTTCTTCTACTATAGTCTGTGAGCCTGGGGATAGGAGAGAGGGGGGAGAGTTATAGACAGAGAGAGAGAGAGGCAGAGAGAGAGAGAGAGAGAGAGAGAGAGGGGGGGGGGGCAGGGAGAAAGAGATCTTGGTTCTACCTACCAAAGATTTTGTTTTTATCCTTTTTTTAAATATTTTTTTAATATTTCCCCTATTCAATATTTTTTTTGGTTTCAAGTTGGAAGCGTGATAATAGGCTTTCTGATGGACTTTTTAATCGCGAGGATGTTCAGAATTTGTTTCTTTAAATATTAATTAATTTATTTATTTCATTACATTTTTTGTATGTGGTTGTTTACCCTTGTCCTTTATTACTACCATTTAAATTTTCTGTCATTCGGCAGGAATAGCTCAGTGGTCAGAGCGCACGACTTGTGTTTCTTGCGTGTCGGGCGACGTGAGTTCGAATCCTGACTTCAGCAAACTATTGTGTGATTGCTGGATAGTATTGGCCAGAGCCTTGAGAAGCTCTCTGAGCTAGTAAGTGCGCTACATAAGAGCAATCTCTTTTCCTTTCATTCAATTTTTCTTTCTTTCTTCCTTTCCGTCTTTCGGTTTTTTTCATGATTCATTCTTGCTTTGGTTTTTTTCGTTCTTTCATTCCCGTTTTGAACTTCAAGGTTAAGTTGATGTAATAAATATATTGCATTTTTTAGACATTCATTTATCACTTTTTAAATGTTTCTTTCTTTGTAGGAAGCTACTTTTTTCGTCTTTCATCATCATCATCATCATCATCATCATCATCATCATCATCATCATCATCATCATCATCATCATCATCATCATCATCATCTTCTTCTTCTTCTTCTTCTTCTTCTTCTTCTTCTTCTTCTTCTTCTCCTTCTTATTCTCCTCCTTCTCCCCCTCCTCCTCCTCCTTTAGCGGTTTCGTTCTTTCTTTTTTCCTCTACACTTTTTCCTACCCGCCCTTTCCTTTACACCTCTCTTTCCATCTCTATTTCCCTCTTCTTTCACCACCACCCCCCCACTCCTTTGTCATCACCTTCCCTCCACCCGCACCATCTCCCCTCTCCTTACGATTGCCATAAATGCTTTGGTTTTATGCCTTTGTTGTATTTACGAAGTAGCCTATATCGTCTTTCTAGAACTCGGTGTTTTCTTTCTAAATCATGGACCGATTTTTCATTATTCCAACATTATCCCAAAGGGCGACAAGTATTGACGATAGGGTTTTCGCTCTCAGAAAGCGAACATGCAAAAACAAACAAATGGGATTTACTGCAAAGGCTATTGCAAAGCTTCCATTTTGCGTATTTTTTATTTTATTATTATTATTATTGGGTATTTGTATAGGGCACATATTTTACCGTTCTTGGCAACTCAAGGCGCTGGCCGATACAGGATCTGTCTGAAGCCGCCCGAGGCGCCAACTAACACAAATTCCCGAACAGAAATGCAAATAACATGCATTGCCGATTAAACAGGAAACACACACACATACACACACAAAATAAATAAATACAATTAAAGAATAAAATAAATAAATAAATAAAAACGCTTATGAAACCTTTGAACGCTTGCACGAAAACCTGTCATTCTTCCTTTCCATTCTAACAACACCAGCACTGCCTAGCGGTGACAGGCCCCAAAAGAATACGAGGGAGGAAACATATTGCACCCAAATTACCCGTCGTAATATTACCCAGTAGATCAGTTGACGATCAGGCAGAGATCACTGGCACTGATACTGTCAGTTTACCTCCCTTTCATTGAATATCATTACTCTATTATTGCTGTCGCAGTGCCTTGATAGCGATCGCTCGATGCACTGTGAAAAGAGAAATCTGAAAATAAAAAGCCTTTCCTTTCGCAATGTCGCGTGTATATAACTTGATCCGCAGTTTTGTAGGCAAGTGTGTCACTTGTGCGCCAGAGCGCGCGACGTGAATTATTCATAAGAACCAATAACCTAGCCTGTTGTTTTAGGCCCGAAGGGAACAGTGCGTACCTTATTAAATGCACAATATTGGCACGGTGGTTTTGGGGGTTAGAGATGTAGTATCTAAGAGGAGCGTGCAAGTATGTTGTTAGGGTGGGGTGGAGTAGGGCAGAAGGAGGTGGAGGAGGGGAGATTGGTGGTGTATGTGTGTGATGCACACAGTGTTTAAGTTATAAAAGTGAAGAAGTGTATCCTGGGGCAGTAGGTGTGGGGAGAGAGAGAGTGAGACGATGGGAGGTGGAAAGGGAGAAAAAAACTCAGATAGAAAGAAGAAACGCTGCATTGAAAGATAAAGACTGGTGCAGCCGTTGCAAAGATAAAGGGGTGGGGAGAGGTGGGGTGGTGGTGGTACGGGGAATATCACACATATCAATTTTACTAATTCTTGTCAAGTTCACAATGAGTGTTGTCCCAACGGTAAAAAAGCAAGATTAAGCCCCCACAATAACCTATCTCAAGAAAAGTAGTTTTGAAATAAATCGATATATTCAATTGTTTTGGGGCCTATTCCATCAAGTTTGATACTAAAAATAGCACCGCGAGGGAACGTGAGTAAAATTGGCATAGTTGTTTGTTTCCAAGACAAGGAAAAGACGCCTAAAATTCAAAGCTTAGCGGTCGATGTGAGCAGCGATTGCCCACTGTATAAGCTTTTATTGAGACAGCATTGTATTTTCTAAACCAAACTTATTGTCTCCAAAATAAACCTATCCTATCTTATTCCGTAACTCGAAAGTCATTGGGGTACCACAGATGATCGTTTAACTAGCGTACTCAATCTTTCTCTGTCCTCAGCAACCCTCATGGCTTCGCTCAGTGTCAATCCAGTCCATTTTCGAATGTTGTCCTCCCACCTCTTTTGCTGTCTCCCTCTACTTCTGCCTCCTTGCAACCGTGCCTTGCAGAATGATCTTTGCAAGGCCTGATGCTCTAGCGATGTGGCCATACCATCGGATTTTCGTTTCTGTATCACTGTTAGCAGGTCATCGTGTTGTCCAATGGCTTTGTGTAATGGTCAATCGGACTTCGTCGTTGGCTGATGTGCTGGTTATAAGAAATGCCAAGAAGTCTTCTGTAGCACCTCATCTCCACGCTTTGTATTCTTCGTTGTAGATCTGCTGTGAGGGTCCATGTTTCGCAAGAGTATAGGAAGATGGAGATTACAAGGGAGCGCAGCAGCCTTACCTTGTAGTTTATACTGATGGTCCTGTCTTTCCAAACGGGCTTCAACCTTGTCAGGGCAACAGTCGTTAGTGCTATCCTGGAGAGGACTTACTGTCGGGACCCATTGTCCGGTACAATTGCTTCTAAATATTTGAAGCTATGCACTATGTTGACAGACTGTCCTTGGATTTTGATGTCCGTGCTATTGTCTTTCGTGTTGATGGTCATCATTTTGGTCTTCTCTGCACATATTTCCTTTCCAAAGGCTCTAAAAGTGGTGTCAAGCGTCTGTACCCGCTGTTCAAGTTCGCGTTCCTCTCAGCCAATCCTTCAACGTCATCTGCAAAACGGATGTTGGAGATTACTCTATCCCCTATGCTGACTGTGCCTTCATGATCTGCAAGGGTATCTAAAATGATATGCTTCAGAAAGATGTTAAAGAGTGTTGTGGAGAGTAGGCAACCTTGGCGCACGCCGATTGTTGTTTTGAAACAATTCCCGATGGCGCTTTTGTGGAGGTCTGCACTGGAAGCCTTGTCATACAGGTTTTTGATGGCTTCAATAATGTTAAAGTTTATGCTGTACACACTCATGGTTGCCCAGAGAGCTGCATGCCAGTCTCGGCCAAACGCTTTCTTGAAGTCACAAACACATGTTATAGATGTTTTTGTTGCTGTAGCTATTTCTCGCAGATCATTCTGTGGTTGAAAATCTGCTCAGTAGTATTTCGCCCTGCCCTAAATCCTGCTTGTTCTTCAGCTATTATTTATTCAGCTTGTTACAGATAATGGTGAGAGCGTCGATCATCGCTTCTCCTCCTGTTTGGTGGAATTCTGCCGATATGTTTTCGATCCAGCTGACTTCCCTTTCTTCAGCGATTGCACTGCTGCTTCAACTTCTTCTCGGAGAATTGGGAGGATTTCATCTTCTCTGTTCTGGTGATATGCTAGAACTGAGGGGTTTCTATTTGGCGTGTAGTTGTAAAGGTCAGAGCAGTACTCTGTCCATCGATTCAAGACTTCATGTTCTTCTGTAAGGCACAAGCCAGACTTCATTTGGACCGCGGAGACCTTGGGCTGTTTAACACTTGTCAGCTGCTTTACAGTCTGGTAGGCCTCCTTGCTGTCATTCTTGTTCAGATTGTTCTCTATTTCCTGGCATTGATCTCTTTCCAGTTCTCTTTTGCTGTTCGAATTCCTTTTCGGATGTCACTGTTGATTTTTCGGAAGGCATCAGCTCCATGTGAGTTTTTTTTTCCTTTTCATCTCTCTTCGTTTTTCACACATCTCCAATAGTTCAGGTGTGCACTGTGATCCACGGTTTCTTCCTTGGGCGGTGCTTGCCAAGGATCTCAGTGGCGGCATCTGTCACAGGTGCGTTTAAGGTGATGGTCATGGTGTTGACATCTAATTTACTAGCTCCCAAATTGAGCAGTGGTTCCAAAATAAACAAACTTTTCAAAAATACTCTGACTCCGGCCTTTAATGTGAGATGGTAATATTGCGTAAACATTTCAGAAAAAAAAAGTGTTTGTTAATATTATTATTATTATTATTATTATTATTATTATTATTATTATTATTATTATTATTATTATTATTGTACAATGTGTCCCTGAAAATCAATTACCAACTTTTTTTTCTTTTCCATTCCTTCAACCAGCAAATACAGAGACAGAGAGAGACAGAGAAACAGAGAGAGACAGAGAGAGAGACCTACTGTCACGTGGGGTTTAGTTGTTACTGGGCTCTGCACAATGGAATGCTGTAACCCTCACGCTTTATTCGATGGGAACTGCTAGTTAGTCACCCTGTGAATTACTTTAATAAATTTATTTGTTTAGCTCGGTCTGTGTTAAGGCTGGGATACAGAGGTAGATAGAAAAATGGTAAAAGATCACTGTCACACTAGCTTTCACACGGCTATGAATCATATGTAGTCCAGCCACTTGATAACAGTTAAAAATCACACATTTATTTCTTCTACTCTATACAAGATCTTCGATGTGCTAATCTACCTTAAACTGCCATAAGTCAATGCAAATAATTCGATCGCTTATAGTCTATGCAGCTGTTATGTCTTCATCGGGCACTGGCTGCTAGATTTCATGAAGATTGGACTACTGTGGTCCGTTTTACTACAGTTCTGAAGAGTGGACTACTGTGGTCCTTTTGCTATCAGTTTGGGTGCACTTCTTCCGTGTCACTTAACTGCAGTGTGGTGTGTGTGAAGTCCTTCGTTGAGGTAGCTTCTGGGGTCTTGCAGGGGGTTTTCCAGGGTTGCTCCCTCAGTCTTGTGCTGTAGGGGCTAAACAGCCAACTTGGTTTTCCTGTGGAGTTGGGCGCACGGGATAGCTCGCATGCTCGTCTGTAATATAAGAGACAAAATTCTGCACAACCCTGAATAATCGGTTTGTGCAGAGCGTCTCACTGAAAGCCAAAGTAGCCCTCAGTGATAGCTCCACATCTCTATACATAAGCGACGAACATTCTGTTACGTCCGTGGTCCACTGGAATCTCAACTCTAATTTCCTATACATACATAAATATAAAACATGGCTAACTACACACATACAGAATTAATAATAATATAAACATTCATGGGTACAGCCACTGGTCTGCAAACATACATATAGGTTCAACAACAGTGGTTCCGTCAGGTATACAACATGGCGGCGCAACCGGTCGTGTTTCGCCACGTGTTCGGCTTTTCCACGTGGTCACGCAAATTCGGATTAACAATTTACATCTATGCATAGCAAATTCTACAAACATAATTTCAACAATAATATAAATATATCACGATGAAACAGAAGTATGTTCATTTACCTGTTTGACAAAGTCAGGCCTCGTGGCTACTTGAGTGAATTCTAAAATTCACAAGTCCTGTTTCCTGGTCTATGAGTGAAGATAGTTCTCTGCTCCGGTCTAGCGTGTCTTTCGTAGCACTGACTTAAGCTATCCCAGGTTTTGACCCAGTCAGAACCGGCTCTAACCGCTCTGCCTGTGTTCCATTGGTTACTTTCAGATTCAAGGCACACAGTGCTGACGTCATTAACTGCCGGCGTCAAGCTCGCAGTGTGTGTACCTCCTATACTGTAATCAGCTGCTGTGTAATACTCTAACTTTCTAAAGTTACAATGACTAAACAAGGCTAAATAGTAAATAGACAGGGTAAAACTAGCAATCTCGTCACACCTACAGACAGGCAGGCAAGCAGGTAGGCAGACAAACAGACAGACAGACAGACAGACAGAAACAGAAACAGAGAGAGGCTTCTGGATTTAATTGTGAACATAATTTTTCTCTTAAATGGAAGAAAGGAAGATCTAGAAAAATGAAAAGGAATGTATTTTTCATTGAAAGTATTTCTGCCAGTCTCCAGAAAAGTCATTGTAATTACAACCAATTATAATGGGTACAACATACCCAGGAAACATTTTTTTAGAAGAATAATCGCTCAAAAAACAGCCCCAACTTTTTTCTTCTGTACTGTCAATTATCTATTTTATGGTCTAACGTCTATTATATAATTACGAACGAATGAATGACAGTTCATTGTGATCAGGCTAAATGTATGCCAGCATAATTCTTTGTCGTAGGGGTTTCGGATAGAATGGGTGAGTTAGGGTGAAGGAGGACGAATAAGATTATAATTCTGTAATATTTTTACTAGACGTAATGAACGATGACTTTCACTATTCAGACGATGTAATAATTGGTTATTTATTGCTTACAGGGTCCAACGGACTGCAAAGACGCGAATCACGACCACAAACGATGTAATATCTACAATTACAAACGATAAAATTTTAAAAGAAACTGTTGCAATATTGCTTGAAACTAATTAAAAAATATTAAACTACCAATAAACGAAAAAGAAAAAACAACATTAAAGTCATGCAAAAAACTGTGTACATTTGGGTATGTGTATTTATTTATGTATTTATTTATTTTATTGTATTGTATTCGTGTGTTTAATTGTTATGTTTTCATTATATTAGTTTTAGTTACCATTATTAGCTAT
>CM072513.1:427500-440000 GCA_036898135.1 Oncomelania hupensis | reverse complement strand
TTTGAGAAGGAATTGATCGTCCTTTGCGCCGGGAGGGTCTAATCCAAGAAAAGTTTTTATGGAAAAGACAGCTTAAATAAAATGAGACGTAAAAGCATCCTATAAATAAACAAAATTTAAAAACAAAAGAGTACACAGAACATTTATGTGGGGAGATGATTGAGTAACTGTCAGCAGATAAACATTTCCTGGAATTTTTAAAGAGAGAGATAATTTTTGTTTAGTTGAAAGGTCACATGGACACAGTTTATTCACACACACAGTTGATTTGTCTACTTAAAACACACACACCACACACAAAAACACAACAATGTTTGTGCCTCCAGAAAGAGCGAAAATGTGAGGGTAATTTACTTGCCTTATTTATAATACTTTATGATTAAGTGTTTTTTTTTGTTTTCAGAAAAGTATTTTTATTATACAAACTCAACTGTAAAATAAATTACATTTGTGTGCGTTAAATTTGATCAATATTACTGTCTGGGTAAGGTTCAGCTAATCGATTGGTGTTAAATCGGAACACCATGGAGGCTAAAGGACTTTTTCCAAATTACCCGCACTGTTCTTAATTTCCCACCTTGTTTAAAATCTATTCTCTGCGCTAATAAATACAACAACATGAAACGCATTGTCATAGTTAGATATGGACATAGGTCTCTCTATCTTACGATCTAATGATGTTGATATAATGGAAACAGACCAAATTAGAGAGAGTGAAGTGCGGCGGAAACACCTCCTAAAATATCACACACACACACACAGGAGAGGACACACTTAGAGAATTGCGATCCCACCTGAAAAAAAAAAAGTCATGTACATTTTCAGGAAAAGGTTGAAATTTAACTCTGAAAATATAACTTAATAATAGGCAAACACGTCATATATGAAAATCTGGCGAAAGAGAGAGAGCGTTATTTAAAATAAGCTGGAACTGATCTATCATAAAATTCTTGTTCAGTAAACTCAAGGATATACTCTGTAACACACTCCTCTAAGGTAGATGTAATGCTGCACAAGATCACAAGAAATTTAGAATGGATGAGTTTGTGTACTAAAAATCCATCTTCGTTTTGTTTAGATGGATGTTTAAGATTAACTTTTTGAGAAAGGTATGTTTTTGATCTTGACACAAGATATGGGAATGTGGAAATAAGGGGTTTTGAGGAGGAAAAAAGATTTGTTTGGTACCAAAGTGGATTTCATGGCATTATGGTTTTGTTTATGGAAAAGGAGAACAAAAGTGAAAAAGGTGGAGATTATTATAGGTGCATTGTAGATGGGTCGAATATGATTATAATAATTGTGAAGTTGTGAGAAAATCAGGAGAGTAAGTTTTGTGAAGTAATGATGATTTAGGACATGTGTGATTATTGTCTCTTTGTTGCATGTTTGGTAGAGTTTTTAGAAACAAAAATATTATAATGAGTAGTTATAAAGTTATTGGATTAATAGAGCTTAGTGTATAATATGAAAAAGACCAAAAAAAAAAAAAAAGAATGTTATAGAAGAATTAGGAAATCGCCAATTTGTAAGAGAGAATTATGATAAAAAGTGTGAGATGATGGATTGGAGAAAGGATGTGATAGAGGATAGGATATGTGTTGTTGAGAATTAGATGTTATGGGTGTGGAGGAATTATGTGGTTGGAGATAATAAAAATTAGGTGAGTTGGTTGGTTAGATGTTTGTTTTTGGTAATTTTGGTGTAATTATTATAATTGTGATTTATAATGATTTGGATTGTAAATGAAAAAGAATGATGTATCTGGAAATTGTATGCAATATGAAATATGTTTGAGAGAAAAATGATACATTAATTATTAGGATAAAATTGAACTTTGTGGGTTTTGTTAATGATGGAGTATGGAAGTTGTAGGAGGAAGATATGAGCATTAGAAGGTGGAAGGGTTTGCCAGAAATGGCAGAATTAAGTTAGTTATTAGCATGGGGTGTGCATTAGAATGGGAAATGTAAAAAAAAAAAAAAGGTTGGAAGTATGAAAAATCAATGAAGATTAATCGATTAGCGAAGTATGTTGGTTTCAATGAAATAAGGTGGAATGATGTTATCATGTGAAGTTTGTAATATGAGGATTGGAGAGTTGTTGTATGTCTTGTTGGTTGAAAGATGCTCTATTATGAAGTATGTATTGGGGCTGTATAGGTATTGAATGGTGATTATGTGTGTGGGAGGGGTTAATGATGATTGGGGGAGTAATAATTATATTGGTTTATGAGTAAAAGCAGATTAGTGGGAATGATGTTATTTTGTGGTTTTATTTACAGTCGAAATGTAGGATGAGGTAATGGAAGGTAAGTATTATTAAAGAGTGAAGAAAATCTTTTTCGCGATGCTGAGTGATGAAGGACCATGATTTCAACTGACCTAATCTGACAGTTGAGGCCAGCGTGTCTGATCCGCCAGTTGTGTCCTGTCCGCCAGATGTGTCTGATTGGTCAGCTGCCCCCGATCCTCCAGCTAATGACAGAAATACTCCAACCATCCCACCGCGTCCACCGCGTAAGCTTACTTACACGTTATCAACGCCACCTCCGATTCCACCACGTCCATCAAACATAACTGCTTGTTTATCCAAGAATATGCATATCATTCCACAACAGCTGGCAGAATCTGTGGAGTCCACACACCCTCCTCCTTTGCCCCCACGGCATCAACCACGCCGTGCTACGAGGTTACAATCACCAGTCTCAGCCTTCAACAATGACAGAGTTGTAAAAACAAACCCTGGTGGGAGATGTTTTTTTTCCGCTGCGTAACCTGTCCTGATGAGCAATTGGCAGTCCATTGTTTTATTTTTTTTTTAATTGCATAAGAATTGCGATTAATTTTGAGTAAGAGAGACAGATATGATATTATAATTTATTACCAAGCTATTCACGGAATTTTGGTTTGCTGTTAAAGTAAAAATCTACCCAAAATGCCAGTCATTAACACACAAAGCATACTTTCCCCACCGCTCACACTCGCATACAAGCAAGCACCGGTACAAATATCAAAATGCTCAACATTATACATGTATAATATACAATATGGTAGTGTTCCTTATTTCACCTCCCACCGTTCCGAATTTCCCTACCAGGGGTGCAATCCGGAACAATTTCAAAGAATTTTAGAACTCATCTGACAAAGTTACAATCAAGACCTGCCCTAAATCTTTATTACAGGATCATAGTTCAATTATTTCTGAATTCAACCATGCCAAAATCCTGTGTTTTTCTCTTCTGACGTGGCAGTTATTGACGTTTTTGCTTAAGTGTTCCGGATTTGACGACTTTCCCCTACTTTCTCCTCTTCAACTTCGCCGCAACGAAATAATTATTTCAGATACATTCCTAACCTTAACCTTTCCTCTTTATCCATTTCTGAATTAGGCCTACCCTTCTTTTAAAAAAAATTCTGTCATTCATAACACCCGCCATCTCTATCCATTTTGAACAAGAATATTACTCTTGCCACTTCTACCTGCTTATTAATGCATTGTCAGCGCGCCTGCCCATATTTTGCACACAAAAACCTCACTCACTTAGCCCTTAGAGCTGAAACAAAACTGGTTATTGTGCTACATTCAGGTATTTAGTCGCGGCCCCAACGTTGACAAAAAAAGTGGGTATTGTACTAGATTCGGGCATTTAGTCGTTGACACGGCTAGTATCAAAACCTTAACAATGACACTTCGACTCCAGCGCGGTTTTTAGATACAGGGGATCCCCTGTAGAGAACACGAGGTGAGAGAGTGCACGCATTTTTTCCCTCTCTTTTTCTGCTCCTTCTCTCTGTCTTCCTCCCTATCTCTCGCCCTCTCTTTCTCTTTTCTTGACATCACGTGTGATTAGTGTGGGCGCGTGTGTTGTGGAATTTTAGGAGCCATATGTGTGTGTGTGTGTGTTGGGGGAGGTGTGGAAAGGTGGTGGGAGAAGAGTCATGAATAGATTGGAAAACGAGAATGCAAAGCAGAACAGAACAAAACACGCTTCTCTTTATCAAAAAGAACAACAAAAACAAGGCCTCTGGATTCAATTTTCAAACTTATGGTTTTAGGTACTATGATCCTAGAAGAGCGTACTTTGCCGGACGCGAAAGCGGCTTAAAAGGACATATGGGGTCCTCGGTAACGTCACGGCACGAGTTTAGCAAAGGGCTCCTTTGATACAGTCATTACCTGTCACTCAATACCACACGCACACAATACTCTCCGCTTGGTTTATTCACAACAAACGCATGTTTGGAACATATTCGTCAAGCACCGCTGCGTTAATCTGCTGGACCGAGATCTTTAACGTGCCGCTACGGCCACACGGAGAAAGTGAGCCCCCTTTGACGTTTAGCGCAAAAAAAACCGACTCTTGTCAGTGAAATGTAGGTTGCCATCACCATAACGAAGAATTGAACCTATGTTTTCCTTGCGCGCAAGACGAATCTTTTTTCTACCTGCTGAGCCACTCTGCTAGCTACCAACGTAAGTCTAGAATGGTGGAACTGTATATAGCCAGTAAAACTGTGTTGGTCGCTGCTTGCAGATAGGAGAAACAAAAGAAATAAAAGAGAGAAAGAGAGAGAGAGAGAGAGAGAGAGAGAGAGAGAGAGAGAGAGAGAGAGAGAGAGAGAGAGAGAGAGAGAGAGAGAGAGAGAGAGAGAGAGAAAAAAAACACAGCGGAAGACTGGAAGCGTGACGGCCATAGCAGTATCGATGATTGCCGGGTGCCAGCAGACGTGGCTAGGCCACACCTACCTCACAGCCATTTGCTATCGATCCAGTCTCCATCTGTGCAGTCCCACAGCCATTCCTCTCTCTCCTTCTCCTGCTCCTCTGCCTCCTCTTCAGTCCTCCACACACACCCCCACTCTACCTCCCTTCCCATTCCATTCCCCTTTTATTTTTTATATTAAAAAAATACTCCTAGAAACCCAGCTAAAGTCCACAAATTGACAAACTATGTTTATTACATGATTGCCACTAGTTTTCAATGAAATGTTAGATGGACTGCGTCCATACAATCCCATTATTTATACACAGTTTTCAACCCTTGCGGTACATACTACGCTACATACATATTTTACTGTTAAATGCACGCAAACACAATAATTCACAGGCAGTGCAATTATACCTATAGATAAGTAAAAACACAAGGAGAACTCTATAAGCGAAATGCTTTAGACGTGTCAACATGCGAGAAGAACTATAGGATACACACAAAGCGGAGTGTCATCAGTTCTTTAAAAGTGCACGTCGGAGAATAAGCACATAAGATAGCGTTAATGTCTGGAGTGCAGTTCTTAAGGATGTCAAGACAACCACAAAAGCATGGACGACGACAGCAGCAGCAACAGCACCAACAATAACGAACGAAAAGAAAGGACTCGGATAGAAAACAGCATTACTGTCTGAAGTGTTCTCAAGGATGCCTGGGCAACCACAACAGCATTAACGACGACAACAACAACAGCAGCAACAACAACACCAATAACAACAATAACGACCAGCAAGATCATCGATGTAGATGTGGTGCACAAAGATGTGGAATCCATGGCTTGAAATACGGTGTGACATCGTCAAAGTTCCTAGTATCTTATTTGGGCTGGGAGCGACTGGGAGCATTCTGATTGGTCGACGCATTACAAAAGTCGACGCATGCGCACAGTGCTATTGTAGTCTTAGTAAGTATTAGGGTTAGAGTTAGGGTTAGGGTTAGGATTAGGGTTACGACGCCTAAGAACATCGTGAAAGAGTCGGCCCGACTTGACCTGGCGCATGCGCAAAGACGCCCGGCTAAAGTAAGACACCCGGAACTTTGAAGATGTGACAACGGCAGTTTTAGTGTTGGTGAGAGAGTCTGTGTATTGAAGACCATGACCCCTGAGAAGCAAATTCAGTACTTGCAGTAGCTGTAGAATCAATTTTATTCATCAAATTAACTTCAGTGGCACTGCAGTTAAACAAGAACACACACACGCATACACACCCACACACACACACACACCAACACACACACACACACACACACATCTATCAACTTCAAAATGCGGCTTCGGAACTCTATGATCAACAAAAATATATTATCACTTACGGATTACGATGAATAAACTGAAAACAATAAAATTGGGACTAAACCCTGGGACAAAACAGTGGCTTAAATTGCAGTTTTGAATGAACCAGTGCAACTGTTATTTTCTAGGACAATTGTTAAGGACTGCTCGAAGCATTCGACCCGTGGGTTTTGATGTTTAGGTTGTAGTGGTCCTAAGGCTGGAAGAACAAAGGTTAACGTCCTTCTTGCATGTCCTCTGAGGCGCCGAAATGGAAGTCCTATAGCAATTGTGTGGTTGCCGGTCTTACTGGTCCAAAGCATAATGTCTATCATCAGCGATTTCCTAGCTCTGCATTCCTCCTATACGACCATGCCATTATGAGTCGATCCCTGTGCTAATAACAGTTTTGGGGATACTCCAACAGAGAAACGGGCACAAAAAAGGTTAATTTATCAATTTATTGGTTTATTTTAATTTATGAATTTATTCATTTATTTATTTATTTATTCTTATTTATTTACTTATTTCATTTTTTTATATATTTTCTTGTTTTTAATGATTTTATAATAAACGTGCAGAAGCATGAATAATTGCTATCTTAAAGGAAATGCTGATCTGTGTCCATCCAGTTTATGACATCGGTGACTGAGATAACAAGTTCTGAATGTCAAAAAAAGTAAGCTAGGACGATTCCTTCGATTCCTTCTCTTCGTACTTCTTTTTACTTGTTAGGCAAAAAGATGTTCTTGTAACATTCCTTGTGGCCAAATCTGTTTAAAAGGACTGAGTTTTGTGGCTGGAAAGTCGTTGCGGTTTGAAATGTGGAATGGGATGATTAGATATAGAGAAGATTGTTGTAAGTATCTACACAAGTATATCAACTAACAAGTTAGCATCTCCCTTCTATGTATCTGTCGACATGCGCGTACAACCGGTTGCTTCCCTTTACATGCTTTGCGCTCCATAGAGCATCGTCGGCCTAAAATAATTTTTTAGAAACTTCAAAACCCTGGGGAATTATGGGTAGGGAAATCCTTTTCTGAAATGACGTCGGCAGTACTCTTCGCGATTGGTGCATGGCACACGAGACACACGCAAAATGGCGTCACAAGAAGATTGGTTAGATCTGAATTCGTCTAATTTGACCTCGCATGCTGCTGGATAACAATGCAATTTGAATTTGCTTTCACAAATCAAAAGAGAGCGAGACCACAACAAAGTACGAGCCAAGGCGACGCAAACACTCAAGGCCGACAGAACAAAAAGCACACAAACTACAAAAGGTAAGTACCCGTGACCATACACAATAAAGTAGGCCTAACCACCATTGCAAAATAGGATTGATCTTCACCATGATTGAATTTTTCCACCCCACCTTCCAATCGGTACGGAATCGAACATATGCTCAAATCATCATATCTTTGACAGAACTTGCATGTGCATTATACAGTGTGATTCAAGCGATAAATGAACCATCACATCGAAGCGATCTGAGCAGCTGAATCAATGACAATGGCGAACAATCATTCACTGAGACTCCCGATCGCCTGCACTGAGCTCACATACATGTGTGCATGTTTCTATAAATCCATCGTGTTCTCCTTCGATAATTGAGCAAAGCCTTTGTTCACTACCAGAAATATGCAGTTCCTCTCCCAACTTTCGTTTAATTTCAGCCAGCACATCTTCGCGAGAAATGGCGACCATGATTGCAACCGTAGCTAGTTATCAGTTACTTCCCTTGAACAGATTTCCCAGAATTCTCTATTCTATTTTTAGGTTTGCGATACCCTAGTCTCAGCTTGTGGCTAAAACCAAGGGCAACGGTACCACCGCACGTCGACTGGGGGCAATACGAGATACTAACTTGTTAGTTGATATACTTGTGGTATCTATATATACGCGGTGTGGCTGCATTTGAAAAGCTGCGCTCGCTTACAAAGTGAATGAGTAAGGCTTGCTCAGGTAGTAGCAGTCTGACTATACGTTGCTTTCTACAATCTCTGAATACTCTGCCATGCAAAAAGTGCGAGTCTCGGGGCCGTGCTTCATCAGAGCGTGTCGAATCCAGGAGGCAGCAGAGGCTGGCAGAACGAGAACAAAACGCTGGAGGATGTCAGACGAACGCGGAGTCCATGTCCGATCGCCGCTCCGCTTCTGTCTCTGCTCGCTGGGTCGTGACGCTTACCTGGGGTGAACCGAGTTCGCAGCTAAGAGTATAGGCTACAAAATAAACACTGCTAGCCCACCATCACCCCCTCCACCACCTCCTTCACCACCACCAGCAACGGCACCTTCTTCTAAATGATTGTCCTCCTCTTCCTCTTCCACTTCCTCTTCTTCTCCTTCCCTCTTGCATTTTTAACTCTTTTTTTTTTTTTGCTCCGTTTTGTCAACACCTTGTATCAGCCAGAAGGATAGTTCAAGTTGACAGGCGCCTAGGCTTAGGTTCGCCCTACCCAATAAGTACTGGACGAGCCTCAGCTACGCTGTGTTTTCTAACTTCTCTGGTGCCTCACACAACGGAGGCTTGCGTTTACCTTTCACTCTCTGCGAGTCTCCGCAACGCTGTGTTCTCCAACTTCCCGTGTGTCACATAGGAGAGGTTTGCGTTTGCTTCTCACTCTTGCGAGTCTCAGTTACGCAGTGTGCATCTACTTACGTGTCTGTAATCCTGAAGCGTACAATCGTCCATCTACTGCATTATCACTTTGTTTTCTTCTTCGCCTGTCTTTCTACACCTTCTTCTGATTTCATGACAACTTACCTTGCTTTTTTACCTTCATCTGTTGTTGCTCTTCTTCACTTTAAAGAGCCTCCCAGTGGGAAGGGTTTTGGTTTACTCCTTGGCGAAATCGGGTTAACCCAAAAATTGGCTCGGTTATGACGTTAATGAAACAATGATGACGTGGACTTCCGTTGCTCAAACCAACCGCAAAACGTTTGAATTTCGGGAGTGATTTCCCTTGTTAAACGCTACACTCGGACCATAGCCGTGTGACCTTTGACCCTATTTCTGAATGAACCACGCTGCTTAAAGAGTGCGTCTTTGGTGTCTGGGGTAGGGTAGGGTCTATTTGTATCAACCTAAAACCAAAAACCTTACAGTGACAGCTTTTTTAAATGGATTCCGCGTCTTACCGGCTTTGTTATCGGCTAATTTTAGCTCAAACGTGGTAGCTATATTGGTTGATATTAATAGGCACAAAACTACTGAATTTGTAAAAAAAATAACTACTCCATCGAAATAGTTATTTTTAATTGTAAGCATATCGCTTTCGATGCTGCAACATTCACTGTGATTTTTGGAAGGGATATATGGAGGTGGCATGGTTAAAGTTGGTTTCTTGATTGTAATCTCTTTAGTTAAGCGTCATCCAGTGCGGTTAGCACTTGGATGGGTGACCGCAAAACGTGAAGCGACAAATAACAACGCCCCCAGTTGACTCAACTGTGACTGAGTACCTACTCTCTTAAGGGTGGGGAAGGTAAAGCAGCGAGAGAGAGATGGGCATCACCCTCATTACGCTGGCCCAAGACAAGTGTGATGTCCAACATCACGCTTCCCTACGGCCACAAGGCTATGGGACTACCTTTACCTTTACCTTGACCTTGGATTTTTTTGCCTTTATTTGATTTACAATTTCTTCTACTAGTTTGACACTGAACGATGCATTGAGGGTTGCTGAGAACAGAGAAAGATGGAGTACGCTGGTCAAACTATCATCTGTGGGCCCCATCGACCTTTGAGTTACGGGATAGGATAGGATAGAATAAGACAATTTTCTTCTTAATTTACAATTAATTGTAAACTTCTTTCAATCTGTGTTGTCACTCCTTTCTTCTAACCGTTCTTATAAGTTCTATTGCTCTTCCAGCTCAAAAGCTAATCCACTGAGTTTTCAAAATCTTCTTCCTTTTAATTTACCAGAACCTTCTTATTCATTTATATTCGTCGGTTGCTGACTTTTCATACACCCTAGCTGTCATTCCTCGGAAAACAGCGTTGTTTGCGTTCATCACTATTTTAATTGGCAAACTTCGAACTAAACTGTTCATGATGCTCACATACTTTGATCTGCTTAGCGGGCTCTTATTTGCTCAGGTATCCTCTCTGATAGACTATCCTATCCTATCCTATCCTATTCTATCCTATCCTATCCTATACCATAACTCGGAAGTCGTAAGCGCACCACAGATGATCGTTTAACCAGCGTACTCCATCTTTTCCTGTCCTCAGCAACCCTGATTGTTTCGCTCAATGTCAAACCAGTCCATTCTCGAATGTTGTCCTCCCACCTCTTTTTCGGTCTCCATCTTCTTCTACCTCCTTGCAATGTGCCTTGAAGGATGACCGAAAGTAAAACCTGGCAAAAATAAAACACTGACAAATAAATATTCCATGTGGAATCAAGATGATTCGCCATTCAGATGTATTTTAGAGTTGCACACGGGTGGCTAGAAAAATCAGCTCTTTCAAAAATGTTAATTTTCGAGAACCTGTTCTGTCTCGAATTTACACAATTGTACAAATGGCCAGTAAGCAAAGAAAAGCGTAAAATGAAATCGCCCAGCATGGAGTGAGTTTACATGTAGAAGCAAAATTAGAATATGTAACGATTGGCCAGTATTCGAACTATTTGCAAACTAAACAAAATTATTAAAATCTGTTTTTAATTGTTGTTTTGTTTGTTTGTTGGTGTAGTAGTCGTTGTTGTTTGCCAAATTTGAGATACAGCTCACAAAAAGGTGGAACTCAGAGACCTTGATCTTTGAGAAAGTGCAAATCAATCGAAGTACCTATATATATATATATTACAAAAAATCATCCAAATCGCTTTAATCGTTTGGAGATATTAATCAAAACATGTTTAGCAAAGAGTTAACCCCAGCGACATTGACATTTGAGATAGTGCGAATACGATGGCACAGGAAGCTGGACACTAAACCAGTTAATGTTCCTTTGAAATTTGAACAAATATCAGTTCACTGGATTTTGAGACATTGTGCGCGATGGACCAACCTATTGAGGGATGGACGGACCTTTGGCTCGTTTGTGATCCCCGACTGTTTCAAAGTAAATCTGGAAATATAAAACTGCTCAAGAAAAAAAAAACAGTCGCAATCTCATTCGACCTCAATTTTCGGATCCGGGGCTAATATCGGGCCATCATTTTCAAATGCAACCCAATTGCATTTGCGTTCGAGCCCAAAAATGTCCTGCCTGATCTGGGATTGACCAAAAAAATGTGTCGTGGTCTAATGTCGTTGCTTTTAGCACGGGTAACTCCCGCTCTCTGAAGGCCAAATGGGATTAAACTCATGCTAACAAAGGGGAGGATACTGCTGACCAGCTTCCGTTCCACGCATCCTTACCTCCCTTGAAGATTTGTCGCTTCAATGTTGTTGCTTTCTTCTTGAAGAACGTCTTGTTTGCTTTTCTTGTGTTAATTTATTTATTTTATTATTTTTTTTTGTTGGATGGGGAGGGGGGGGGGGGTTAAAAGGTTGAGATGGAGGGTGGAGGAAGAGGAGAAAGTAAATAATAAAAGTCTAAACAATAGATTACGTGGAAGTTCCTCATAAATAACATGCTAACATGTTAGTATTTCCCACTTCGTTTTGTATTGGTGTTTTCTCGGTACCAAGGGTAGTACAACAGCAATCACTCGACTAATTCATTTCTTATGAAAGTGAACCACCAGAATTACATAAAGGATGATTATCCATGAAACTATATTCTCCTTCTTCTACTACATTTTGTATTGCATTCTCATCTTATACTTCTTCTCTAGATGTTTTCTTCTTCTGTTTGTCATTATTTTGATGTCTGTTTTTGTTTTTCCCTTTTTTTTTAAACAGTCACAAAAGCCGATTTGTAGTGCAAGAGTCGTGAAAAGTTGGCTATTGTGAGCGAGAAATTGGCGTCAAATTCCATATCCTCCCGAACCTGTTGTGCAGAACAAAGGCATCGTCCGTGAAAGCTTTTCTGTCTTCCCCTCGCTCTCTCCGCACACACACCCTCCAGCCGTTAAAGCTTGTTCTTTCCTCTCTCTCTCTCTCTCTCTCTCTCTCTCTCTCTCTCTCTCTCTCTCTCTCTCTCTCTCTCTCTCTCTCTCTCTCTCTCTCTCTCTCTCTCTCTCTCTTTCTCTCTCTCTCCCTCTCTCTTCATAAAAGAGCAATCAAGATACTCTATAAGTCTTATAATATAAATACAGATATTACAACTAATGAGAAATACAAGAAACTCCGAATACTACAACTTCAAAAACACTTTTTATTGAATACAGCTATCCTTATGTTCATAATCACACACGGAGAAATACCTGCATGTCTTGATTTTTTTTTTTTACTAACCTAGTTGATGAGCATAGACTTTATAATTATAAACTACCTCTTTCTCGCATTGATTTATACAAAAATAGCCAACCATTGAATGGATCTGCTGTAAAT
>CM072513.1:180000-422500 GCA_036898135.1 Oncomelania hupensis | reverse complement strand
CAACTAGTTTCTCTTTGGAAGTCTTCTAAGGTACCTTAAATAAACACAGTATAATAATTGTAATAATAATAATAATAATAATAATAATAATAATAATAATAATAATAATAATAATAATAATAATAATAATAATATAGGAAGCTGTATACGCGCTTTTTCCCGAATCACCAATCAGGTTCAAAGCGTATCAACATACACGCTCGCATGGTTTACGCACTCCCATACACGCAACAAACACACATCTATCACTCAAACATGTGGTGTAAAGTCAGGGAGATTGCTATTAGAAGACGCAAAGGAAATCGATTTTTTTAATGTTAGATTGAAAAGTACCATTATTGAGTTCATTCATTTCTCTGTAACTATGAATACATAATGTAAAACTATTTTTTAAAACACAGCGTAGCTCCTAAAATATTTTTTTTGTGTGTGTTTTAAAGTCCTTAAAACTAAAACCCTCAGGTGCTTTTGAATTCTTAAAACACTCAGGTGCCTGTGGATTTTTACATCTTTTAACCTTTTAATTAAAGCCTGTCGGCCAGAGTTCTACCTGAAGTTTTAAAAAAATGCAGGTAAAGCTAACGAGATAAAGGTTATCCTATAACGATTCGATTTTGAGAGAGGCCTTAGGAACATCTCTTCTCTCAAAGCCAGCTTTATTAATGTATCAGGGACTGTAGAACCTACTTGTTGTTCCAAGTTGCACGCTTCTCATGCTAGCTTTTCGTTCAAGTTTTCTTTATTAAAATAATCTTAAAGTTCGCTTCACATATCTGAATTTCAAAAATACACACCTTTCTCAACCATCATAATGCACAAGAGACACGATAATACTCAGTTCATTCCCTTGTGTTAGACATCTTGACAGTATTGAAAGTGCAATTATAAAAACGACTGCAGAGAGAGAGAGAGAGAGAGAGAGAGAGAGAGAGAGAGAGAGAGAGAGAGAGAGAGAGAGAGAGAGAGAGATGACCTCCAATGTAAAACGAGAGAGATTCCTGGCTTTCAAATTTCAAACATTTAAAAAAAAAAAAGAGTAGCTTCTCTTTAGAGACTCAGCTGGGGGAGTTGTCTCTCTTTTTCCCCGAGGAGATTTGGACCTTCCTGTCTGGACTGCAGTTTGGCCCCTGTCGTTTTTACATCGTGTGTCGTGTGCTTAAGTGATTCTGAGTATCTGAGACCATATTATAAATTTGAAGGAATTGTTTTCTTTCACTTCATATCATAATTATATGGGTAGCCAATCAGAAGCAATTCTGGCTCTTTGTTCAGCAGCAGCAACAACAAAAATACAAGTACACACTATATAAGCTGCAGCTCAGCTCAGTTTCGTCCAGAACAAGGGGGTGAGAGGGAGCAAAAGCCTCGTCTTATCCACTCCACACACACACACTTCCCATACCCCCCCCCTCCCCTTTCCCATTCCAACTCCAACCTAATTTGATCTACGCCTAATCTCACCAAAGTGACACAAAAATTAGGTCCCCCTATCCCCCTCCCCCCTCCCCAACCCCCCCAAAAATGCTGTTTACGGTAACATACGGGGGGGGGGGGGGGGAAGGGTCAGTAGATCGGCTTTTTTTTTTTGTTTGTTTGTCTTTTTGACTTTTTCTACCTTGGGTGCGATTTTTTAGCCTTTTTTTCAATTTTTTTCACGGATGATCCAAACAAAAAGTTTAGGGTCGGGGTAAAAAGTTAGAGTCGGTCGGGATACCGTAAACAGACCTATATTTGTTGGCCTTACCACCAGACTGACGTAGTAAGAATAACAACAAATGATCGATTTCAATGTATTAGTTTAACCTTCATTTCCTTTAATTATTTATTTATTTATTTATTTTTGACAAATAAGAAACATGAATGGCAGAGTTTGAATATAAGAAATATTTACATGAAAAGGAACGTGAACGTTACTTTTTCTAAATGCGGCCATTGGTCTCAAATACTCTGCTGTGGTCTATTTTATGTGAATGTGGCCCGTGTGTCATTGTTTAGCTTTTCACACACAGCGAACTCGCTTGCTTCGGAATCACTGCTCTATCGAAAACCAAACAGTATACTACGACAGAGAGAGAGAGAGAGAGAGAGAGAGAGAGAGAGAGAGAGAGAGAGAGAGAGAGAGAGAGAGAGAGAGAGAGAGAGAGAGAGACAGACACAGAGACACAGAGACAGAAAGAGATACAGAGAGAAAGGCAGAGAGAGACAGAGATAGACGGAGACAGAGAGATACAGAGACAGACGGAGACAGAATTACATTACATTACATGGTTATTGCTTTAGGTCCAGCGGACACGGAGACAGAAAGAGAGACAGACAGACAGACAGACAAGACAGAGCCAGAGAGAGAGATAGCAAACGACCCAATGAGAGACAGAGAATAAAGGAGGGTGGGGGATGTCTCCAAACACACTGACTACTTTTGCTTACAAACTTCAGCTCCGTTAAACGAGTAGTTTGAAACTACAATCTGCGGGTGACATCCACCGATCCGATATCATCGATAAGGATCTCTCTCTCTCTCTCTCTCTCTCTCTCTCTCTCTCTCTCTCTCTCTCTCTCTCTCTCTCTCTCTCTCTCTCTCTCTCTCTCTCTTTCTCTCTATCTTCCTTTCTTTTTTTCTCACGCACACACACCTCACACTCTTTCGGTCTTTCCACCACTCTCTATCTTTCTGTCAAATGTGTGAATGAAGCAATATTGACGATTTCGCAAGACCTACTGACTGAGCTGAGATAATTATTACTGATACTTATGACAATACCACATCAAAAATCTCATTAAATTTTAAAAAAGAAAGCAATAATCTAGTTTGAGGATCTGCTGGATAACAATTATTAAGCTGGATTACGAAAGCGACAGACTGTATCGTCGTCATAGTTACACATTCAAAGATACAATAGGATGTGATGAGATAATACAACAAGCACGATTGCTACGAATTTTCGATTTGATTTTAAAGTGACCCACATTGACCATGCTCTATTGATATCGACAAATCTTTTTAACAATCGCAGTGAATGTTACCCCCATTAAAAAAAAGCTTGCAGACACAAGCATTTTCAAAAGTTTTTTTTTTTTAATGAATACATTCCGTATGTTTTTGTGCCTAATAATAGCAACTGCTAGCCCACATTCTTGTGCTAAAAATAACATCTACCAAAGCAGCTAAGGGATATAACCCATAAAAAAATTGTTCGGTAAGTTGTCTTTTTTTATTTTGTTTGTTTTAGGTTGGTAAAACAGACCCTATCCAACCCTTGACACCAAAGACGAACTCTTCACTCGGAAATAGAATCAAAGGTTACAGGGTTATGATATTGATGTACCATTAAAACAGGGGAAATCACTCCCTGTCAACACCAAAATGGAAAATTCAAACTTTAGCAGTTGGTTTGAGCAACGAAATCCCACTGTATCACTGTTTAATTTAACAACATGGAACCCCTTTTTTGCAAAAAGTCAACAATGATTTTCGAATTTGGAGCCTTTTAAAATATATTAAAAATTAAAATAGGCAAAAACCACAGACTTGCAGCACCGAATGCTACAAGTAAGCTACGTAGAAAACTTCGAGACAAGATTTTAATCTTCACTTAATGATCTCCATGAGATCGTACATTTCAGTGTCACAGATACGTTTCAAATGCCCATTATAATGTTGCCCCTCCTGAAAAAAAAAGATTAAACAGCAACAACAAGAACAATAACAACAAACTAAAACAACAACAACAAATCGTAAGTGCGGTTTTAATATAAATCGGTGTATTCATTTGTTTGTGTGCCTATTAAGGACATCAATGTTAAATCTTTACAAACAAAATACCACCGCATCGAAAATATAAACCGAATGTGCGTGCACATTTGAATGAACACCGAGGTCTAGTCGGTGCAATCAGGCATTCCATCCAATGGATTTTAAAGATCCTAACGCTGATGTCCTGGACGGGTGAGAGCCGTCTACACAAATGCAGCTAGCACGCACTAGGTCCCTTCTCCCCAATCCGGTCGCACAGGATTGTACTCAGTCGTCTGTGCGTCAGACTCTGCGCCTAAATGTTGCAAGGGGGCGCATCGAGCGGCAGGAGTTCGATCTTGTATGGGCCAGCGCCTTGAGCAGCTCTTGAGCTGACAAAGCGCTATGTAAAATGGCTTATGTAAACAGCATAACTAAATAACTACAGCTGTTTGTTCACACAACAAGGAAGAGAGGTGTACATTTCAAAACTTAGCGGTCGTGGTGAGCAACGATTGCTCATTATGCTCGATAGAATATCAATGCCAGTAAACAGAGAACTGTCTGAACAAGAACAACAGCAAGAAAACGTACCAAAGTATGAAGCGGCTGACAAGTTTTAAACAACCCAAGGTCGCCACGATCCAAAGCAAGTCAGGAATATGCCTTACAGAAGAACAAGAAGTCTTGGATAGATTGAAAGAGTACTGCTCTGACCTTTACAATCACACACCAAACTGAGACCCATCAGTTCTAGCATATCCCCAGAACAAAGAAGAAGAAGAAATCCTCCCAATTCTCCGAGAAGAAGATGAGGCAGCAGTGCAATCGCTGAAGAAAGGGAAGTCAGCGGGAGTGGGCAACATACCCGCGGAATTGCTTCAAGCAGGAGGAGAAGCGATGATTGACGCCCTCACCATTATTTGTAACAAGATCAGGCAGAGTGGGGAGTGGCCTACACCATGGACCCAGTCGCTTGTCATCACTCTTCCCAAAAAAGGTAACCTTCAGGAGTGTGAAAATTACCACACCATCAGCCTCATCAGCCATACCAACAAGATCCTCCTGAAAATAATACTCAACAGCTGAACAAATTATAGCTGAAAAACAAGCAGGGTTGAGAGCAGGGCGAAGTACCACTGAACAGATTTTCAACCTCAGAATAGTCTGCGAGAAATACCTTCAGCACCAACAACATCTATATCATGTGCTTGTAGACTTCAAGAAAGCGTTTGACCGAGTTTGGCATGCACCTCTGTGGGCAACATGAGAGTGTACAACATCAACCCTAAAGTCATTAAAAGTTTGTATGACAAGGCTACCAGTGCAGTCCTCCACAACGATGCGATCTGGAACTGGTTCAAAACAACAATCGGTGAGCCGATATCGGATCGGTGGATGTCAGTCAAGTTCGTCAAAGATGCCTACTCTTTCCAACACTCTTTAACATCTTCCTAGAGCGCATCATGTCAGATGCCCTTGCAGATCACGAAGGCACAGTCAGCATAGGGGGTAGAGCAATCTCCAACCTCCGTTTTGCGGATGACATTGATGGATTGGCTGGAGAGGAACGCGAACTTAAACAGCTGGTACAGAGGCTTGACACCACCTCCAGAGCCTATGGAATGGAAATAAGTGCAGAAGACAAAATGATGACCATCAACATCAATGGCATCAACATGGACATCATAGTCTACGGCCCATCCTTCAACACAGAGCATAGCTTCAAATATTTAGGAGCCATTGTATCAGGCAATGGGTCCCGACAGGAAGTCCTCTCCCGGATCGCACAAACAACTGCTGCCCTGGTAAGGTTGAATGCCATTTGTAAAGACAGGACCATCAGTCTACATTCCAAGACAAGGCTGCTGTGCTCCCTTGTCATCTCCATCTTCCTAGACGCTTGCGAAACATGGACAACAGCAGATCTACAACGAAGAACACAATGCATGGATATGGATACAGAAGACTTTTGGGCATTTCCTATACCCAGCCCATCACCAACAACGAAATTCAACAGACCATCACGACAACACGATAATATGCTCACAGTGGTGAAGAAACTGAAACTCCGATGGTATGGTCACGTCACCAGATCATTAGGCCTTGCAAAGACCATTCTGCAAGGCACAGTGCAAGGAAGCAGAAGAAGAGGGAGACAGAAAAAGTGGTGGGAGGACAACATTTGAGAATGGACTGGTTTGACACTGAGCGAAGCCATGAGGGTTGCTGAGGACATAGAAAGATGGAGTACGCTGGTTAAACGATCATCTGTAGTGCCCCACGACCTTTGAGTTATGGGATAGGATAGGATAGGATAGAATTGCCCATTATATCACGTTTAAATGTGACAATAAAATGCAATTTCCCAAAGTAAAAAATAAAGGGATTGTGTTACACTCGATGTTGTTTTCTCTATCAGTAGTTGATTCAGCCCCTATGCTTGAAATCCTGATAGGTGTAACTCAGATTCGTTAATCCACGCAACCCATTCAATCATCAACAAGGCTGTAGTCGTCGTATGAAGTTTTCCACTTTTATTCAGCATACATCAACAACTGCATACAATCGTTCAATCGCTTTTTCACTCTACAATTCTGAACTATAAACTTTCCACCTTTTAACAGCTTTCTCAACTCTAATACAACAACTCTCTCTACTTTCAACTCTCTCTTATTTTGAAACAGTGCGGCACTTATATAGTCTCTACATACTCCAGAACAAGCGAGAATACCCCACATGAAACACCACACCCAATCAGAAGTAATTTCATCATCACTGTCTCACGTCATTCAACTGTCACGTCACCCGGGTGGGTTCCGCGACGTCAGCTCAAGCAACGAGTGGGGAGATAGAAACTCAAGCAAAAATAAACTAACACAAATGCCAGAATAACAATCACACTCTTTTATTCAACAATCGACACACATACACAGGACAATGGGGCACTAAACCACCCTCCACCCCTATGAAGACCCCCACCCCAGTATTAACTAACATTTACCTCCCTTGTTTAACCAAAACAGAACTAAACATCAACAGGTTTCCCACAATAATGTACAACGAAGTATAAATAAACTCTTTAATACTATAAATACTATAAATTCCAGATAAGGAAATGGAGCTGCAATTCCTTTATATTCAAACTACTGTCCAAGCTATCTTGCAGATCAGAAACACTGTTCAAAATGTCACTTGTTCGAAGCTCAGTAGGAGCTAAGCAGTTATTCACTCAATATGATGGATGATTTACATTAACTAAATGAAATATGTTTTTATGTGCGTGTAGTGCAAGTCTGTGTGTGCGCGGGTGTGGTGCGTGCAGTTCCTGTAGTAAATGGCGACGCCCACGGTCCCGAAGCAAGACGAGGCGATGGTGGTGAAGTCAACGTCCTCACTTCCCAGCTGTAGAGGCAAAGGGTACAGCTCAGATGCACATCTGGCACGAAGGTAACGGCGTAATGAAGAACAGCTAAATCAGCAAGGTATCAACACAGTATAATACAGCCCAAACCTGTAAGCAAATATATAGTCTTAACAGTCTGCCTACAAAACTCAAATACTACATAACATAATACGCCGTCCGCCGTCCGCCAACTTGACCTGGTTATGCATAACAACAATGATAATAATACATGATGCTATGCATACGTTTGAATAATATAATGTAACTCTTGATACTAATAATTAATCTCTTCATAAGCACTGTCATTTATATAAATATACATAATCATTACGATCACACTTCAATCACACAGTCCTAATTCATTCCATCCTCATCTTCATCTTCACCATCCCTCTCAACTGTTATAAATACATCACGATTATCTCCCTTCATCCATACTATCTTATTGTACCATAATATAAACATGCTCTCCTCATATCCATCACCTTCTCCACCTCTCTCCAGCCTAGTACGATTATCTCTCTCCCATTACATACATCCTCTCTCTCTCTCTCTCTCTCTCTCTCTCTCTCTCTCTCTCTCTCTCTCTCTCTCTCTCTCTCTCTCTAACATGCATTCCACATCGTCATCTTTGACCCACTTTAGCAACAACAGCAACGACATTTCCCATTCATGTATATAATAAGAAAATCATATGAAAATCATACAAAAATCAATAAATCATTATTCATCAAAATACATCCCTTTCCCCCTCATTCACCCTCATTCATTCGCGTATGCAGTCTCGAAGTGCGTGCCACTAGGAAAATGAATTACAGGGTTTTACTCACCGTTTAGGTCTCGGCCTGTGACACACCTCCCCAACACAGTGACAACACAACACAGTTACACACACTGGTTAGTCCTGAGAGTTAATTTCGTTTCTGGCTATTTGCTAGTTATTCTCACAATAATAAGGACATCTTAATTCTTCAAAAGACCTTGAGCCTCGGCAGGTGCCCAATAGAGGACTACACAGCCTTAGGAAAGAATCCTACATTTATCTCCAATAAATGGCAATTACTTTTCCTCCTTCACAGACTTTAGGCATTCCTACCCCGTTGAGGGCGTAAGACCTTGGGTGGCTCGAAACAACGATTACAGCACCCTTTTGGAAAAGAAAAACCTACTACTCGTTTGACACACAGTCACAAGGTTACTTCTCCAACTAAAGCTGACCTCACGCAAAAAGCACCAAATCCACTCTGCCTTACTAAATGCAACCCAGGCCTCAGGTAAACCAGTCGAGCTCCGTTCAGTACCCCTCTTCTTATTCTACATACCCCTATTTACTACGTTACGCACGTGGACTTACAGCTACTGCATTCTTTCGTACGCAATAAAGAAAACGGTCAAGCTATCTATGTACACTACACAGTAGAGAAGTGCAACTTCGCACAAAATATAGCTCTCTCTGTTAATGCTGAAACTCGTGTCGTCACAACAACCTTATTTGGAATGGAAGCTTCTATAGTTACCACTAGAATTATCCATACGCTTCGATCGATAGTAAACAACCAATTCTAGAAAATTCTCAAATAATATCGACCAACTAAAATTACCAACGTTATACAAAGCCTCTTCCAACAATAACGCAAAATCAAATCAAAGATAAATACACTCTGTTACTGCATGCTTAGCAAAATAAAACGATCTGATCTATCGCGCGCGTCACACACACAAGCCTACTATCGCACGCGTTTCACACATAAGTCTACCATCGCACGCGTCTCCAACATAACAGATTGTCCCACGAGAAATAAAGATCTTTGATAACCTTGGTCCTTTACTTAAAAAAAACTACAAGCCATATTTTGAATGCACCCAACTTTGAGCGCTTCTGCAGATGATCTGCAATTACTTAGTTACTTCCCCTGAACGGCACGACTTCACCTGCATAGTTTTCATGGGATCAAAGATGGTAGCGCGCGAGATTCATGCAGTTTATAATTACTTCCCCTGAACGGCACGACTTCACCTGCATAGTTTTCATGGGATCAAAGATGATAGCGCGCGAGATTCATGCAGTTTATATACGGGAGTAGTTCTGTCTTGGCTTCTTTAATTAGTTCACAGAAATCTTATTGTTCTTAAGATTAGCTTTTAGCTAAAATAAATAATAAATATTCTCCAACTCCCAGCTCTCTTAACACGCACCTTCGCAATTCCATAATTATATATCCGAGGATTCTCTTTTGTTTAATTCCAGCTTCATAACATCACACAGTGTACTCATCATTCCCTCTCTTGTATTATTAATCTCTCTATTAACTGCGCATTAGTTTTGCCTTTTTCTTTGATTACTGACCTGTATAAGACGATTTCCTGCACCTCTTATTCCTTATAACTGACTTCTTTCCCACAAAAGAAATTGTCAACTTGCACTCAATATGTCCACAAACAAATGAATGTTCACCTGCAAGCATGCAAAACGTGATTGCCCAATTTGTGTATGTATTTAAGGGATAATTAATTAGTTGAGTATGTCCACGAAGACTGTCCGCCGAACTGCAGTCAAGAAGTTGGTGAAGGGGCAGTTTATATCCTTAATTGATTAATAATAACTCTTTCAGGACCTTCTATCTGGGTTTTCTGTTGCCTGCAACTTAGGGAAGATATTTAAGAAAACCAGGCCACATAAATTGTGTGTCCTAATTTTACTTCCAGTTGCAGGGTTTGGTAGTGCAATGCGCCCCAGACGCTGTAGTCACCGAGGGTTTTCTACGGGTTCTGCGGTTGGCTCTCTCCATTCAATAAGGGCATTGGATGCAGTCTTTATCTAACATTTCAAAACTAAAACTCGATTTCCTTTTAGTCCTCTAATAGCCACTTTACATTACATTACATTACATTACATTACATTACATTACATAATTGTTGCTTTAGGTCCAGCCAAATCAGGACCGGACAACCCCCAATCCGCTTAAAAGATCTGCTGAAACAACCCTAGTGGGAAAACTGAATGCCCTCCACCAGCCAGTCACTTTACAATAAAGAAGATCCCACGCAGGGGACGGCTGAGGCTTCACCCCAACTTATCGAACCCCCGTTTACAAAAACAAAATAGAATACAAACATCATTATAAATTATCAACAAAACACATACATATAAAATGCCTACATTGCTAAACAATAACATCATAGGAAGCCCTAGTGACCACCTGGCAGAAAGCGTCCAATATTCCCAAGCTGATCCAACAGACCTCATACACATACAAGGAGTCTTGTCCCGGAAGAGTTTTCAAGAAAAAAGGTAGGAGACTGGTCTAGCGAAGAAGACGATAGTATAGCAGATTGATAGAACAGAGCAGGAATGAGAAAGAGCAAATGAGAAAGACAGCGACAGTGGGAATTTAAAGCACTAAATTTCCAGAAAGTGGGGATACTATTTATACTGAAACCCCCGGCACCCCAACGGGGGTAATAGCCACTTGCTTTTGCACCAAATGTCTCAGTAATAAATGTATGTGTTTGTTGTGTGTGTAAGAAAATATGTAACCTGCGAACGTTATTGTGGGGTACAGATCGTCGCGCTTTGAATCTCATTTAGTAATAAGGCGCGTCTAGCATCCCATGATGATGAGGAGGAGGAGGGAGAGGAGGATGAGGATGACGATGATTATCCAAGAAACCTAACGCTTTGTTCATCTTAACCTTTAATTATGTGAATGGATCCGTTTATGCATTTTATTGATAATTGCAATGAATATAACCACAAACGACATTAACTAATTTAACAAATTCGTTTATATTCCTGCATAATTAATTAATTCTTAAACACCTGGAGTATGGCAAGGGTTGGGTACTGAAATAATTAAGTGGCCAAGTTTTGTGGCATGCAATGCATTTTTGTATGTAGGTTTATTAATTAACTTATAATTAGTTTGTATTATATTATTAGTCTGCTTGTTGATAGTATTGGAAAATAAACGCACGCCACAGTATTTTGGAGTAAAGAAAAAATGTATTTTCTATAATGATTAAACATGCAAACATAATATTTAGGTGAACCAAAAATAAAAATATTGTCTTTAGTAACAGATAGATGAACAAGTAAGAATTTATACCACATTGCGCAACATTGCGCGTGTCAAATGCATGTTACCAAAATGGATTTAAAGGCCCCAAACAAAACGGGACGCGCATTTTTATTTTCATTTACAGTGCAGTTAATTAATTACTTATTGAAGCACGCTAAAACATTACCAAATATTGCTGGTAGGAGAACGAACAAAATAAGTAAGGATATTAAGTCAGATCAACGAAATTCTTTCTCTTCTTTTTCATCTTCTTTATTTTCCTCCTCTTTCTTTTTCCTCTCCTCCTTCTTGTTGTTGTCGTTGTTCTATTTCTTCTTCTTCATCTTCTTCATCATCATCATCTTCTTCTTCTTCTTCTTCTTCTTCTTCTTCTTCTTCTTCTTCCTCCTCCTCCTCCTCCTCTTCTTCTTCTTCTTCTTCTTCTTCTTCTTCCTCTTCTTCTTCTTCTTCTTCTTCTTCTTCTTCTTCTTCTTCTTCTTCTTCTTCTTCTTCTTCCTCCTCCTCCTCCTCCTCTTCTTCTTCTTCTTCTTCTTCTTCCTCTTCTTCTGCTTCTTCTTCCTCTTCTTCTTCTTCTTCTTCTTCTTCTTCTTCTTCTTCTTCTTCTTCTTCTTCTTCTTCTTCTTCTAAATACATATTGCAGCAATGAAATATGTTACAAAAGAACATTTTAATATGCATAAACAATTATGAAAGCACATCAAACGTAGCTTTTCAAAAATATCATTATTTTCCAATACTGATGAAAATTGAACATTTCAATATTTTATAAACTCAGGTTTCTGACATTGTTTATCTTATTTATGATAGAATGCAAACGGTTGGAAGACAAAGAAAACCGAACCTAATGAGACAAGAATTACTTATCTTCCAGGATTACACTTTAAATTATTGACAATATCCCGAGATAATCATAATAATAATAATAATTTTATTTATAAAGCGCATTATCAAACAATAGTCTGCTCAAGGCGCATCAAACACAGTCACACTCAAAATACAATAGTTAGAATACAATAAATAAATAAAATCTAAAACAAAATCCATTAAAATTTAAAAAAAAAGAAATTGGAAGTAAACCTCACTAACACAATAGTCGCATTAAAACAATGTACTAATAGCTTAATAAGACTGACAATATAATCAAAAGTCAAAAATAGTGATGGAAAATGTAAAAACAGAAAATGTTATTAGAAATGCAATCACATCTTGTAAGCTCTGGACAATAAATAAGTAAATATCAAATTCCAAGTTTTAAAAAAAAAAGATTCAGTCACATAAGATATGAAGAAATGATTATTAAAAAATCATGACCATGATGTCGTAGACATTATATAGCACCCATACACAAACACCTAGGAATTGTCAGAAACAGACGCAAGTACACACAGACACACGCAAGCTGTTGTGATATTTTAATTCATCAGCACCCACTCACTGACCATCTTACGTATGCAAGCATCTCTCAAAGACTGAAATCAGTCATTCGACCAGTGACAGAATCACAGCGGATCAAGCATGCAGATGCTTGCAGAACAGAAAAGTTTTAAGATTCTTTTTGAAAGCAGTGACAGACTGAGTGTGACGAAGTTCGGAGGGAAGAGAGTTCCACAGCGACGGAGCGAACACAGCAAAAGATCTTTTCCCGAAGGAGTTAAGAGAATATCTGGGGACGGTCAGTAAGGAGGCATCTTCAGAGCGAAGAGAACGAGTAGGTTTGTAGAGGAGGATGAGATCAGCCAGATAAGAGGGAAAGGTATCAGTGTGAAGACAGTGAAAACAGAGAGAAGCAATTTTGTATTCAATGCGAGCCTTTACAGGCAGCCAGTGCAGTGCTTGAAGTGCAGTGGTGGCACTAAAGCGCCGCGGCTGCAGGAGGACAATGCGAGCAGCGTTATTTTGAATACGTTGAAGTGTGGAGAGTTTTTCATCAGGAAGGCCAGCCAGAAGAGAATTACAGAAATCAAGTCGGGACAGAATAAAGGAGACAGCGAGTTTGTTGGCAGTGTCCACAGAAAGGTAGCGGCGTATTTTACTAATCCTACGGAGATGAAAGTTGAGGGATTTGCACAGACTGTTTATATGTGTCTCCATCGTGAGTGTCTGATCAAGGTGAACTCCAAGATTGCGGACCAACCTTGAAAATGGAATCTTCTGATCAGACACATTCATGGACAGAATAGCAGACTGATGAAGTTTCGATCTTGTCCCGATCAGGATGAGCTCGGTCTTATCTTCGTTCATTTTCAGTTTGTTTGAGCCCATCCAGTCAGCGACAGAACGAATGCAATCAGAAATGTTTTGGGCAAGAGCTGGGATTTCAGAAGGAGGAGAAGAATTGTGCAGTTGAGTATCATCAGCAAAGAACTGGAATGAATGATTGAAAGCACTGATTATTGAGCTGAGAGGTTGTGTGTACATAGTGAACAACACAGGACCAAGACCAGAGCCCTGTGGAACTCCATACTTCAAAAGTGAGGGAGTGGACTGCGAGTTGTTCACTATGACAGACTGGGTACGGTCAGAGAGGTATGAGCGGAACCATGCGTGAACCGCTCCAGCACAGCCAAAAGTCTCCTCCAGCCGGACGCAAAGGATGTCATGATCAATGGTGTCGAAGGCAGCGGATAGGTCGAGCAACGACAAGATCGACACTCTGCCCTGATCCGCCGCCGTCAACAGGTCATTGACCACGCTTAGTAACGCAGTCTCTGTACTGTGGCTTTTTTTATAGGCTGACTGGAACGGCTCGTGTAGGTTGTTTGACTCAAGGTGTGACATGAGCTGTTTAAGAACGATCCGTTCAAGAACTTTTGAAAGGAATGGTAAATTTGAAACAGGACGATAGTTTTTGAGAAGTTCTGGATCAAGGTTGGACTTTTTGAGAAGTGGATTGACCAGAGCGTGTTTGAAGACAGAAGGAACGCTGCCAGAAGAGAGAGAATCATTCATGATAGCTGTGATAGTGGGAATGACTTCGTCTAAGCACTGAAAAAGCAGATCTGTAGGAATTGGATCAAATTGGCAGGATTTCTTGGGCATGCCCAGAATGATTTTTTTAACCAGATCCTCGGTCACTGGTCGGAAATGGTCAAATTGAGTACCAGTGAAACCCAGCGAGAGAGAAGGCGTGACTACTGACGGGTTGGAGTCAAGCGTCTTCCGTATGACAGCGATCTTGCTGCTGAAAAACTCGCTGAACCTCTCTGGCAAATTCTCATTCGGAATAGTGGTAGGAAGCGCCCTGTTTGCCAACACACCCATCAGCTCGCCGCTTAATCATAATATCATTTCATACGAAGCATTGTATCAATTAGATTATTTAAATTGGGCAAAAGTTGAAACGTCGTATCGTAACAGATAAAACGCGAATTTGAGGGATCAAACAATATTTAAGGGGATTAATTTAAGGATTTAAGTCTAAATTAACAAGTTAAAATCAATAATGTTTTATAAGATATCCGCATAAAGTGAGACGTTTTACAAAAGATTAGACAGTGTATGCACGCATGTTACTGTTGGGTAAAGGTTGGCAGATAAGATAAGGAATTAAAGTAATAATTAAAATTAAAGTTACCTTTCCAGGGGCAATGAAACTTAACACGAATTCTTTAAAGGTTGTAAACTATGTAGACAAGGTCCGATAATGAAGTTGGGGAAACTAAGGCAACCATTTGTGGAAGTAAAACGTGGAGTTTAAATTAATTACATTTTAATATTGAACAAGCCAAAATCAATCATTATTTTCATTTTTTTAATAAACATGAAAATGTAAATGTTCTGTCGAGATTGTAAGTGATAGATTAAAGGTAAATAATTTTACAAATCAACCATTTGAGGAGTACCAAAATCGATAATTCATTTTATTTACAAATAGACATGAAATGTGCTTTGTGAAGATTGTAACGCGATAGACAGACTAAAAGTTGCGAATTTAGAAGCCAACATGGAAGTTTTCTTCTTTAAACAAAATCTCAGCACAAGAAGTAATGTACAGCAGGATGGGTGTAATCAAGTTGAGTAAACATCATTATTCGGTGAAGACCTATAGGTCCCAGTTGCATATGCCAGGTTGTGACTCTCCTGGGCCAGCTTGCATGTTGCCAAGCATCGGACGACCCTGGTTTGTCCCCGTTTGTCACAATTAACTCTTCCTAAGCCAATGGCCGCTGTTGACTGAGCAAACACGGCGTCTCGCAAACCTATTAGGCCAGTCCTAAATCGCATCAGTGCCAGTCAAAGTTAGAGATCGAGGCTTAGCAATGTTCCAAGCATCAAGCTTATCTTTTATCTTGTGCTGTTGAAACTACGCTATTGGTTCTGGTGTTGTGTTTTTTAGCTGAAGCTTAAAGTACTAGGTTCCAGTAAATTCCATTCCAGGCAAGACTAAAGACTACGTTTGTAGTTATGTTACATTGCCGTGATTAGGTGAGCTGTTTCAGTTTTAGCTAAGCCTTTCTGTACTTAATCTTCTCCCCTCCCACCCCTCCCCTTAGTGGTGACACGCGACAGCTTAGTATTTGTACTAAAGGTACAATACATGCAGTATGGCACACATGTGGCTTAAAACAAAGTGATACACGCGAGGTTTAAAAGACTACTTCGGTGCAAAACCCTACATTAACCTATCTTATCCTATCCTATCCCCTACCTTGAAGGTTGTTGGGGCACCACAGAGGATCGTTTAACCAACGTACCCCACTTTTCTCTGTCCTCAGTAACCCTCACTGCTTCGCTCCGTGTCAAGCCAGTCCATTCTCGAATGTTATCCTTCCACCTCTTTTTCTGTCACCTTCTACCTCCTTGCACCTTGCTTCGCAGATAGTCTTTGCAAGGCCTGATGCTCTAATGGCCATGCCATCTGTGTTTCCGTTTCTTCACCACTGTGAGCATGTCATCGTGTTTCCAATGGCATGTGTGATGGTCTTTGGGACTTTGTTGTTGGAGATGTGCTGGGCATAGGAAATGCCTAAAAGTCTTCTGTAGCACCTCATATTCATGCTTTGTATTCTTCGTTGTAGATTTGATGTGAGGGTCCATGTTTCCCCTCGAAGATGGAGATAACAAGGGAGTGCAGCAGCCTTACCTTGGAATGTAGACTGATGGTCTTGTCTTTCCGAATTGGTTTCAACCTTGTCAGGGCAGCACTTGTTTGTTCGATCCTGGAGAGGACTTCCTGTCGGGACCCATTGTCTGAAACAATGGCTCCTAAATACTTAAAGCTATGCACTGTGATGAGGGATTGGCATTGGACTTTGATATCAATGTTGATGCCATTGGTGTTGTTGGTCATCAGTTTAGTCTTCTCTGCACTTATTTCCATTCCATAGGCTCTGGAGGTGGAGTCAAGCCTCTGTACCAGCTGTTCAATTTCGCGTTCCTCTCCAGCCAATCCATCAATGTCATCCGCAAAACGGAGATTGGAGATTGCTCTACACCTTATGCTGACTGTGCCTTCGTGATGTGTAAGGGCATCTGACATGATGACAGAAAAAGGTTGAAGAGTGTTGGAGAGAGTAGGCATCCTTGACGCACGCCGATTGTTGATCTGAACCAGTTCCAGATGGCGCTGTGGCGGAGGACTGCACTGGTAGCCTTGTCATACAGGCTCTTCATAACTTCAATAATTTTAGGGCTGATGTTGTACACTCTCATGGATGCCCACACAGCTGCATGCCAGACTGGGTCAAACTCTATCTTGAAGTCTACAAACACATGATATTGATGTTTTTGTTGATATATCTCGCAGATTATTCTGAGGTTGAAAATCTGTTCAGTGGTACTTCGCCCTGCCCTGAATCCTGCTTGATCTTCAGCTATGATTTATTCATCTTGGGCTATATATATATTGGCTGGTTCTGCCGGGACGTATCATGAACTTGTTCTTTTTCTTTAAGTACTGTAGCATTAAACTGCACAACACAAATTCATTCTGGCATGATTTGACGATCTAATCCTACCTGTCATTCTTCGTCTTATGCAACGTGGGACTAAAGCTCTGCACTGCATGCAAAGTGATCCATCATAGCCCTATAAGTACTGCAGAGAGAGAGAGAGAAAGAGAGAGAGGGAGAGAGAGAGAGAGAGAGAGAGAGGGGGGGGGGACGGGTTGCCAAAAGTTCGTATTGCGAACAGGCTCTTCACAAAGATTGCACCGACTGATCCTTAGCCGGTTGTTGCGTTCATGGGTGCAGGTTTCATAAGCAGATCTTCTCCAAGCCCTAGGTACATTAGTCTGTACAAAGCCTTACAAATGAAACACTAATCATCACGATGAATGAAAAGTCATGAGGACCACCACACAAATCCGTCTTTTTCACGAAAGAGCTCAAGACAGAAAAAGAAAGCAGAAAGCCACTGAGGTGTACTTGAAAAAATGGCTACAGTCATTCTCAGAGGAAAAACGAAGGTTTTATCTACGGAACTGGGGATTCGTGGAGTAGAGTAATTTAGTAATTACCATCTAATTCTGTAGTGCTAAAGTCATCCGCAGTTTAATCAACTCTTGGTATCCTGTGCTGGAGGCACGGTGAAATGCCCTCACCTGCATGCCAAGCACTTGGGCACTGAGACAGAAGGAGGGGAAGAACCGGGGCGTATAATCATCATTACTTTGCAACAAAAAGCCAGGCGGCCGCGGGCAAGAGTCGCCGCGTACGACATACCCCGGCAAGGAATCTCTTGGGCCATTTACAGGATCAGCCAGTCAGCCGTCATCGGCCCCATACTCCAATTACACGTCGTTTAGCAACAGCCAATGAAAAGAAATGATTGTATTTTGTACAACATGGAAGTCACCTATGACCAGCCATGTGGATGCAGAACTATAAAGCGAAGATCGAGGACTTCGTGGGTAATTTAGAAAGCAAATAGGACTAAGGGGATAATTTACATTAAAAGCAAGAATGACTGTGTGTATCTTTTTATAGAAATAAAACTGACTATGCCTACAGTTTATAGGCAAAGAAGAATATGTGGGAATAAGCAGAAAGCCATGTTATGTCGTAAAGTGTCATTTAACCTGTTCTCCTCCCATATATAATAACGTTGCACCTTCGTGACCTTCTATCGCCATACACTTCGTGAATTACAAAAATCTATCCTATCCTATCCCGTAACTCGGAGGTCGTAGGGGCACCACAGATGATCGTTTAACCAGCATATTCCATCTTTCCCTGTCCTCAGCAACCCTGATTGTTTCGCTCAGTGTCAAACCAGTCCATTCTCGAATGTTGTCCTCCCACCTCTTTTTCGGTCTCCCTCTTCTTCTACCTCCTTGCACTGTGCCTTGCAGGATGGTCTTTGCAAGACCTGATGATCTGGTGACGTGGCCATACCATCGGAGTTTCAGTTCTTTCACCACTGTGAGCAGATCATCGTGTTGTCCAATGGCTTGTGTGATGGTCTGTCGGACTTCGTAGTTGTTGATGTGCTGGATATAGGAAATGCCCAGAAGTCTTCTGTAGCACCTTATCTCCATGCTTTGTATTCTTCGTTGGAGATCTGCTGTGAGCAAAGCATATAGGAAGATGGAGATGACAAGGGAGCGCAGCAGTCTTACCTTGGAATGTAGACTGATTGGTTCTGTCTTTCCAAATTGGATTCAACCTCGCCAGGGCAACAGTTGTTTGTGCGATCCTGGAGAGGACTTTCTGTCGGGACCCATTGTCTGATACAATGGCTCCTAAAGATTTGAAGCTAAGATATTTGAAGACAAATCCTATACATTTTGGAAATTATGGAAAATGCTCGAAGTTTATCCGGATCTTTGTGCCTTTATACCAATCTACTGCTCCCTGCTTCTTTTTGTTGAGAGTCTGTCTAACCAACCGCACGCATTTCATCACACGAACTTTAAAGATCTTGACGCTCAATTCAAAAACGGGTGAATGCCAGGTACATACATACACCCAAGCAAGCGCTATACAGGTCACGGGTTACTTCCTCCCCATCCCTGGTCGCCAAGGATTGTGTGCTCAAGTGTCGTACGATGTGCCTGAGGCTGGAGTAAGATTCTGTATTGATCTGCGCCTTTAGCAGCTTTTCCACTGGAGAAGTGCTCTGTTCAGTCCTGGACGTTTACCGCCATTACCTCAACCTAAAGGCGGCTGTATCTAAATGTGATAGATCATTCTGTACACTGATGTCTTTCTCTCTCTCTCAATGTGCCAAATAGGCACAGCTTGACATTGACTTCAGATTGACGTAGAAGGCAAATATGGATCATTATGAACTGTGGTGTCACTTGTAATTGTCAAGTCTCTCGTTCCACGAGCAAAAAGGAACAGCCGTACACTACCGTCAGAGTTTCAAATTGACTCGTACACAGTCCCCTCCGCCGTACACTGACATCACGGCATAAATGTGCACCACGTGATGTCTCAGTCCTCGTGATTTGTAGAGGATTGACAGTTTGTGATTACAGGGAAGGACCAATGGCTGTCGGCGGAGGGGCGGGGAGTAGCGTCTGGCAGTGCCGGTCCTCTTTGACAATATCCCTCCGCTGATCTTTGGCCCTCAATTATCCGCCTGTGGATACGGACACATTCAATAGGCAGCCAGGGGAAGAGAGATATATCGAGATCATCATGCCATGACTTTCTAGTCCACAGACACGGAGTATTTTGGATTCTTTGAAGTCACTCTGCTTGGCTTTCTACTGCGCTGGGTACCAGGTATCCAGCAGTGTTTTAAACCAAAATGTGTATTTTCTAATTTCAGTCCAAAAATTGCCCTATCATCATCGTGCCATTACTTTCTACAAGACATCTGGAAGTCGATCTGTTTGATTTTTCTTCTAAAAAAAGTATAACTTTATGAGACTGCCGCCATTTTGTTTTTTTAATATAACAAATAAACAAAAACTTTCTCGCCTTCATCCTAATCATAAACATTATCGGTGTCCCCGGCATCCTCCTCCTCCTCCTCATCATCATCATCATCATCATCATCGTCGTCGTCGTCGTCATCATCGTTAGCATCATTATGACTACCGATACCACTAACATCATGATCATGATCATCATTATCGTCGTCATCATCATCATGATCATGATCATCATCATTATCTTCAACACCATCATCATCGTATTCATTATTATTATCATCATCATCCTCATCATCATCATCATCATCATGATCATCATCATCATCACTACTATCACCAACATCATCATCATAATCATAATCATCACCACTACCGCGCACTACAATCATCATCGTCATCATCTTCATCATAATCACCTCCACCACAACCACCACCACCACAACCACCACCACCAAAACCACAAAAGGCGCCTATCGTTTTTCCTGTTGACACAGACAACAAAACAAATGATCGTATATGACTTTTTCATCGCACGATTTCAAACAGGTACAGCTCATCAGCTGCAAAGCCATCAGTGTCCCGTCTCAGAAATAAAAAACAACAACAACAACAAAACTGTTAATTAACTTTTGAAGGAAAGTTTAACCATGAAAACAAAAACTGTACTAGACTAAAAAGCTATAAAATACGCACATGACTTTATGTTATCGTTATTTCCTTGGTCTTGAGAATGGCTTGCGACGCTCGCCCGAGCACCTCTTCTATGCAAACAACTTCTTCAGTCATCCCCCCAACACTACTTCTGTCTTTCCGCTCCGGTAGGAGCTGCTGCTGCCCGTAGTGCATTACCTCCGCTTCATTTACGCCTTGAAAAGCTAGCAAAGCGGGAACCTCGCTGTCTCAGTGGGTTGCCAGAGGGGGCCTGTCGTTTTAACGGTAGCGTCTAAGGTGGTTTAGAGTGTGGGGGCTCGCATCAGCGAAGGGGGATAATGGTCGGTAACCGAATTCATTCTTCAGTTGATTTAGTCATTTGCTCTGGGGTCCTCTATTTTTCCTTTAAACCTGTTTTGTTTGTTTGTATGTTTGTTTGTTTGTTTGTTTGTTTGTTTATTTTTTTAAAGTAAAACTTTCGCTTACCCTGTGGAGAATGGAGATTACATTACATGAATATTGCTTTTTTAGGTCCAGCGGTCTCTTCCGAACCAAATCAAGACAGATAAATAAATTAAGAAAAAGAGAGAAAGGGAGACAGCAAGTACAAGAATATCAATCGATTAATTTCCAATTTAATGTCCACTTGTATGACGCACAACTCCATGTCACAGACATGCTTTTTAATGAAGATGATGATGTTGATGATGATGATGATGATGATGATGATTATGATGATGATGATGATGACGATGAAGCAGGAGAAGGAGGAGGAGAAGAAGAAGATTTTTTTTTAAACTAAGAAGAAGACAACGACAATGATGATGATGATGATGATGATGATGATGATGATGATGATGATGATGATGATGATGATGATGATGATGATGATGATGATAATGGTGTTGAATAGGAGGAAGAAAAGAAGAAGAAGAAAAATAACAACATTATCTAAATCAATCAATGATGAGGATGATGAGTGTCACGTGGGTTTTATGGGTTGCTGGGCTCTTCACAATGGAATGATGTAAACCTCACGCTTTATCCTATGGGAACTGCTAGTTAGTCACCCTGTGGATTACTATAATAAATTTATTTATTTAGCTCGGTCTGTGTTAAGGCTGGGTTACAGAGATAGATAGAAAAATGGTAAAAGATTACTGTCACACTAGCTTTCACACGGCTATGAATCATATGTAGTCCAGCCACTTGATAACAGTTAAACATCACACATTTATTTCTTCTACTCTATACAAGATTTTCTAAGTACTAATCTACCTTAAACGTTATATAGTCACTGTAAATAATTCGATCGCTGATAGTCTATGCAGCTAATTGTTCATCCTCGGGCACTGGATGTTATAGTTCATGAGAAGTGGACTACTGTGGTCCTGTAGCTCTCCGTTTTTTGTGCACACACGGTTATAGACTTAACTTTCCGTCTGGCGTGCTGTGCTGTGGTCGGATTCCTGACAACTTGGGTTGTCTTCTTCTGGTTTCTTCCCTGTGGGCAGACTGGTTGGCTTTCCTCGCACAATGCTGGGGATACCGCTGCAGCCAACTGATGCGTCGACGTGGTTTCGTCTGAGGCTGTGTTGGGCGCACTACAGAACGCCTGTTCGTCTGTAACATATGAGACGAAATTCTGCACAACCTTGAATGATAGGTGTGTGCAGAGCGTCCCACTGAAGGTCGGAATAGCCCTCAGTGATTAGCTCCACATCTACATATATAAGCGACGAACATTCTGCTAAGTCCGTGGTCCACTGGAATCGCCACTCTAATTTCCTATACATTCATAAATATAAAACATGGCTACTTATACACATCAAGAATTAATAATAATATACACATTCATTTGTACAGCCACTGGTTTGCAAGCACACATATAAGTTAAACAACAGTGGTTCCGTACATAATTCCAGATGGCGTCTGCCGGTCGTCTTTTGCCTCGTGGTCGGCTACGCCACGTGTCAGGCAAAGTCGGGCTAACAATTCAATTCTATGCATAGCAAATTCTACAAACATAATTCAACAATAATATAATACATCACGATGAAACAGAAATATGTTCATTTACCTTCGTGACAATATCAGGCCAGTGGCTACTTGAGTGAATTCGGATTTACACAAGTACTGCGTCCTAGTCTTTTCTGGAGAGAACTACTGCTCCGGTGTAGCTATGTAGCTCTTTACTCTTCCTCGGTTTAAACACGACTGCCGGTTCTTCTCTACATTCGAAGTAGTCAGACCTAGTTGAGTCCCTTCTAAGCTGTGTTCTCATTGGCGGATAACTGACTTACCTAACGTAATTGCGATGATGTCATTGCCTTTGCTTACCGTCAGCTACCACTGTGTGTAGTCGGCAGTATGCTACTGCTACGCTTGATTACTTCCATCGTCTGCTGCTTGCTGCTAACTTTGAAATTTTAATATTACATAGGCTAACCAAGCTAAATATTAAAATAAGCAGAGTAAAACTAGTCATCTCACGACAATGAGGATGATGATGATGATGATGATGATGATGATGATGATGATGATGATGATGATGATGATGATGATGATGATGATGATGATGATGAAGATGATGATGATGATGATGATGATGATGATGATGATGATGATGATGATGATGATGGCTAATCCAAGTTCACCTATTCTTTCGGTTGCAGTCACCACGACCTTCTCTTGCTTGACACTGACATTAAAAGATAAGAAGATTATATATTTTACCGCCTCTAGCAGACAAGATTACGTTACACATAGCAAAGGCTTAGGGTAATAACCAACTGCATTTGTAAGGCTTTGATTACAGGCAGACTTTGACATGCTATTGCAAGGTTTCCCGGATCATGGGAAATGTTCACTTTTACTCCATACTATTCACTATCCCAATGGGAGAATTTCAATGAGAATTCTGTAACGGTACTGGATGCAATCTACTTAATCCCTTCAAAATAAAATTCATTTTCCTGTCCGTTATCCAATAGCGACCTGCCTTTACACCACAGGTATGAGTGATGAATCTGTGTTTGTTGCGTATACAAAAGGAGTGTCTGCAACATGTGAACGTGTATGTTGGTTACAGATCGCCGCGTTTTGAGTCTGATTTAGGGATATGGGGCGCATAGCAACCAGTGTTATTAGTTATTAGTATTAGTTCCAAGTTTTGAAGCTCTTGAAGTTCATAACCATAGGCCAATGAGAACTTGAATCAGGGTCAGCATCTCGCTCCGAACTGGAATCAGAATGTTGATACCAGAGTAAAATCTGGAACTGAATTGGAAGTCGTTGCAGACTTTGAAGTTTATGACCAAGGTCTGAGGAGGCAGAAATAGATTGAAATTGACTGGATCAGGGTTAGTATCTAATCGCAGATTTTGGAATCTTGTCTTACCTAGCTTCTACGTGTTGATCGATCAGCGTTATGTCTATGTTGTGATACGTTTGAATGACTTGCCACCATATTGTTATTATTAGAATGAACGAGCATTGAAGTTCAACATCTACGCCCACCATTGGCAATATGTCAGACGGGAATTACTGGAATTGGTCTTGATCACTTCGTTTAAGCGCGCGGCCTCCAGTTGCGATGGCAGAGAACGACAGAACTGATGGCAGCAGCTGGACAAACGATGAAGATGACAAGAGTAGGACAAATTGGCGGTTGGAGGGGAAATGACAGGTCTAGGAGGCACAAGAAAGAGTCGGGAGGGACCCATGAGGGGAGGAAGAAAGTGTTAAGGGAGGAAGGCGGAGGGTGAGGAGGGCGTGATACAAGGGTACGAGGGAGGAGATGAGGGAATATGTGGGAGAGATATCGAGAAGAAAGGGGCTAAGAATATAGGTGCCACCAATGACAATTTGCCTTTTCCGTGGGTGGCGTTGTTCTGCGACCGCCGCATTTTCGCTGAAAGGCAACCCGAATTTATAGACCTCTCGCCTCCTTCACTTTCATCCCACACGCACGCACATAGCACCTTCGAGCATAAAAAAAACACCCCGTGTCTTCGGTCCTCGTGGCCAGAAGTCTATAGGGCAAGGCGTTCTGGTGTGAAACATGGAGAGATCTTGAACAAGATGGAATCGCCTGCTTCTGCTGACAGCGTAGTCTGCATCGATAGTGCTAAGCCATGCGGCAAATAGCCGTTGTCGTCGTTATCGTCATCATCATCCTCACCGTCATCATCATCATCATCGTCGTCGTCGGCATCATCTTCATTATTGAAATTAACTTGTAGTTGTTGTTGTTGTTGTTGTTGTTGTTCTTCTTCTTCTTCTTCTTCTTCTTCTTCTTCTTCTTCTTCTTCTTCTTCTTCGTCGTCGTCGTCGTCGTCGTCGTCGTCGCCTGTGTAAATGTAGGCCTACTCGATTTCACCGTTTCACTGTTGTTTCTTTATTGATATTTTATTCACACTTTTAAATCCCTTTTGTATAATGTCGTCTCGAATGACATTTGGTTTTAGCAGACGTTAATAAAATATACTACTACTGCTTCTTCTGCTTCTTCTTCTTCTTCTTCTTCTTCTTCTTCTTCTTCTTCTTCTTCTTCTTCTTCTTCTTCTTCTTTTAGATGCTGGTAGTTGCCTTCTGTCCTGGACTCCCGTAACACACCCTATCCTCGTCCTCCCCCCCCCACTCCCATATGCCTCATCTCCTCCCTCTTCCCTCCACTCCTAAAAAAACCTCAACTACACTCTTAACTCTCGGCGCGCACCTCGAGTACAGAGGCTAAGGATAATTTGGTCAATTTGCAGTCGATTGTTATTTCAGACACACAAAATAACGGGTAGGATTTTGATCAGGGTGTCGGCTTCAAAGTGCCTTCAGGGTAGTGGTAGCAAGATACTTCCTATCGCTGAAACCAGTACCAATAATGCCGTGATAAAAAAAACACCACTACATAACTCGAGGTTAAAGTTCGTTTGGAAAGGGATAATTCTGGCTTTCAAAAATTTGTTTATGAAGTTATCTAGAAAATATGAAGAATTATCTACAAATTTATGAAGAGTTACCTGTATGAAGAGTTATGTACAACATATGAAACCACATCAACATAAAGAGTTATTAACAAACTATGAAGCCATATCTACATAAAGAGTTATCTACGAAATATGAAGCCATATTTACATAAAGAGTTATCTATATAATGTATATGCTAATGCATTCGGCTTATTCCAATGCATGGTCATCAAAACAAACATTCGGAGAGAACAAAAAGCACTGGCAACACAAACGGTTTCAAGCTCGGGAAACAATCTAAAACAGACAGCATACATCTTAGTAATTTTGATTGTAGCTCGAATCAGCTTTTTACACTTGACATCCATCTACCCCTCATCGAGCCTTTTGTAAGAACTCCCTACCCTATTTTTATTTTTATTTAATTTTTATTGTTGACACTTTATTGTTCCTTTACTTCAAATAAAAGTAATGGTTTTATTACAGGCAACATCATTTCGCTCTGCGAATATTCACATCCAACGTCTTGGGCGACGTGGGCTCGATTCCTGACTTCAGCAAACTATTGTGTGATTGCTGGATATTGAGAAGCCTTGAGATGCTCTGCGAGCTTGTAAGTGCGCTATATAAAAGCAATCTCTTTTGTTTTTCTTTTACAATGATACCTGACACTTATTCGAAGTTTTTCATTTTTATTTATTTATTTTTAAATTAACGGTTACACAAACCCTCTTTAAACAAAAAGATATCAGGATACAATAGGCAGTATCTCCAAATGAACGCACAAAGAAAATACTTTGGTCTATATATAGCGTAGCTGGGCCATTAGGAAGGTTCGGCTACGTGTACATACGTCCTATCCTATCTTATCCTGTCCCGTAACTCGGAGGTCGTAGGGGCACCACAGATGATCGTTTAACCAGCATACTCCATTTTTCTCTGTCCTCAACAACCCTGATGGCTTCGCTCAGTGTCAAACCAGTCCATTCTCGGATGTTGTCCTCCCACCTTTTTTTCGGTCTCCCTCTTCCTCTACCTCCTTGCACTGTGCCTTGCAGAATGGTCTTTGCAAGGCCTGATGATCTGGTGACGTGGCCATACCATCGGAGTTTCCGTTTCTTCACCACTGTGAGCAGGTCATCGTGTTGTCCAATGTACATACGTACCCATATTATACTGACAATTATATGAAAACTAACCACCAGAGTAGGCTTACATACACACCCCTTATTCAACCCGTTTTCCTTTCCTGTCCTTTTCTTGTCAGCTGTACCCCGAACCCTAATTGATCCCTTTGAAACTCTGAGCAAGATACCCTCATTAGAAATCACTAGAGCTGCAGGAAGCAACGCCAAGATCACACACACAATGTAAAAGAATATCAACGCTCGTTAATAAGGTGCACTTTTAATTTCATGAAGAGGGGGGGGGGGAAGGGGGATCCGCAGGGTTAGAGTCTGACACTGGTTATGATTATGTTGGTAAGGTTTTTGTGGTAGTGGAAAAAAGATAGGGGCTGTTGATAGCACAAAGACTCGGCAGGCAATCTCTTGTGCCAGCAACAGTATCATTGGAGCTGCTTTCACTTTTCACTAATTATGGCCGCCAGCCAAAAACTGTGGGAACCAGTGGTTTAACTTTTAAGGGAATGAAACGGTTAAAATTAGGGCTGACAATATAATCACGTAGTCAAGAGCCTTGGATCTTCCTACAAGATTAATCTTCCCTACTTTGAAGGCTGTGTTATACATAAGTTTCAATTATTTGTTTTTCCAAGATGTTCTGAGGTGAGTTAGGAAAGTGTCATTTGTAAAGAAAGCCAGCTTATTCGCAATGTTTGCTAGTTTGCTAATTATTTTAACTAATGTGTGTATGTCATGAACTGGCTAGTTTTAACTCTGCTCATTGACTATTCAGCCTTGTGCAGTCTTTGTAACAGTAGAGAGTCAGTATAGGACACAGCAGTACACACCGCGAGCCCGACCCACGCTGCGTAGTTAGTCAGCACTTGAGCTTTGAATCTGAATATTTTACCCAATGAGAGCTTAGGCAAAGCGGTTCGAGCCAGTTTGACTGGGTCCGAGCCTAACACAGCTTTGGTCAGTTGGGAGAAATACACCGAAGTGTTAACAGCTAGAAAGCTGGCAGAGAAATCTCTCCACACTTAGACCAGGAAGCAGGACTTAGAATCTTAGAATTCTATCAAGTCACAACAAGCCTGAACTTGTCAAACAGGTAAATGAACACCCTTCTGTTTCATCGTGATATATTTATATTATTGTTGAAATTATGTTTGTGGAATTTGCTATGCATAAATGTGAATTGTTAATCCGAATTTGCCGTACCACGTGAAAGAGCCGACCACGAGGCGAAACACGACCGGTTGCGCCGCCATGTTGCATGCCGTACGGAACCACTGTTGTTTAACTTATATGTATGTTTGCAGGCCAGTGGCTGTACCACTGAATGTTTATAATATTATTAATTCTGTATGTGTATAGTTAGCCACGATTGATATTTATGTATGTATAGGAATTTAGAGTTGAGATTCCAGTGGAACCCGGAAGTAGCAGAATGTTCGTCGCTTATGTATAGAGATGTGGAGCTATCACTGAGGGCTACTTGGCTTTCAGTGAGACGCTCTGCACAAACCGATTATTCAGGGTTGTGCAGAATTTCGTCTCTTATATTACAGACGAGCAGGCGAGCTATCCCGAGCTATCCCGAGCTATCCTGTGAACCCCACTCCACAGAAACAAGTTGGCGGAGTATCCTCTACCGCACCAGACGGAAAGAGCTACCCGGAAAACCACCCTACAAGACCCCACAGCGTGGCAAGGGAACCCAACTACACAACTACCCAGGTGCACCTGAAGCTACCTCACAGAAGGACTTCGCACGCACCATCTAGCAGTTAAGTGAACACGCCAAGGTGCACTTAAACTGATCATAGCAGGACCACAGTAGTCCAACTCTTCAGAAACTGTAAAACGGACCACAGTAGTCCAAATCTACATGAGATATAATAGCAAGTGCCCGAGGAAGAAAAACAGCTGCCTAGACTATCAGCGATCGAACTATTTGCCTTGAAAGAGACTTTTTAAGTTAGATTAGTACTTAGAGAATCTTGTATAGAGTAGAAGAAATAAATGTGTGATTTTAACTGTTATCAAGTGGCTGGACTACATATGATTCATAGCCGTGTGAAAGCTAGTGTGACAGTATTCTTTTACCATTTTTCTATCTATTTCTGTACCCCAACCTTAACACAGAACGAGCTAAACAAATAAATTTATTAAAGTAATTCATAGGGTGACTTACTAGCAGTTCCCACCGAATAAACGTGAGGGTCCATAATTCCATTGTGCAGAGCCCATAAACCCCACGTGACAGTGTACACCCGTCAACACTCCCAATCAACACATATGTAAACCCGACATTCCTCACTCCGTGTGTAACGTAAGCGTATCACGCGCACAAGCGTTCATTGTGAATAAAGAGTTTTTTATTTGACATAAATACTCTATCATAATGATGGTGACGACGATGATGATGATCATCATCGCCGTCGTCTTTTCAATTTACATGACTATTACTATTATTTATTATGGGGACAGTGTCTGTGAGCCTTGCTACTTACCACTGTGTGTTGTGCAACAACAAAACAACAAGACAACATATAATAATAAAAATAATAATAATAATAAGAAGAAGAAGAAGAAGAAGAAGAAGAAGAAGAAGAAGAAGAAGAAGAAGAAGAAGAAGAAGAAGAAGCAGAAGAATCATCATCATCATCATCATCATCATCAATATTATTATTATTATTATTATTATTATTATTAGTATTAGTATTAGTATTAGTATTAGTATTATTATTATTAACATTATTATTATTAACATTATTATTATTATTATTATTATTATTATTATTATTATTATTATTATTATTATTATTATTGTTAGTAGTAGTAGTAGTAGTAGTATTGCTGTTGTTGTTGTCAAGCCATGCGGCAACTAGTCGTCGTAGTCCTCTTCGTCATTATCATCATCATCATCATCATCATCATCATCATCATCATCATCTTCATCATCATCACTAAACCAATACAATATAATACAACACGATACAATTTATTACAATACAATACAACACAATAAAATACAATACAAAACAACACAATACAATACAACACAATACAATACAGCACAATACAACACAACCACAATACAATACAATACAACACAAGACATCTTTGTTACCCCAAACAAAATTGCACAATTAGACAGGAATTTTACGGGATTATAATACATGATATAAAATCCCTTTACAGTCAAGCATCACAATGGTCATTTAAATGGATACAAATGTTAACATAATAAAGATCACAATTGCAACGCGCGTGCGCTCTCTTCACTCAATACCATACTTGATAAGCCAACCCGTAAACCTTCAAACTTATCCCATAAAACAGAAATCCAATGCTCAAAAGATGATTATAAGTGACGACAAACTTCAGTTGTTCCAGACAAAGATTGCCTAGTCTGCAAAGAAGTAGAAGAAGTGCATACTGCTTGATACGTTACAGGGACAGCAGTTGGCGGCCGTCCACTTGACATGATCCTTGTCCTGGACAAATAAGCAAGGGCAGGGTCTCGAATTTTCCACACCATTTGGCCTTCCCCTCTCCACGCAGCGTTTCCATTAAATGGCCAGCCTGGACCTCCTATCCAGGTTAGCTTCTGGGCTGCGTCCTTCAAGCTGGCTCGTTTTCCTCACAGCAGAAAAAACGCTGGAGCGTAGAGGGATACCTCATAGTATTCTGCATGCTCAAGGGACTCATGTGGCCTTGTTTGAAGGGATGTACTGCCTGCGAGCAACTTAGGCCATCCAGAGTCTTGCGTGGACCACGGAAATAAGTTGTACGGTTGGTTTTTTTGTGTGTGTTGGTGTTGTTGGTGTAGTCGTAGCTATAGCATGCATGCATCCGTCCTTCAAGATGTCTGCTAAACATGCACATGAGAGCTGCAGTAATCTGAGTGGTGAACTCACTTCCTTTGTCTGAGCAGTTCATCAGGCCTGTCGTGTGATTGTCCCCGAACAATCAGATGGCTGGCTAAGCGCAGATTAATTCTGACATCAATTTTTCCCCCCTCCCTTCCCCCCCCCCCCCCCCCCCCCATCTTCCGTCGCCTTCCTCAACTTTTTCTTCCTTTTCTCATCCTTCATCGTCGGCTTCCCTCCCCTTTTCTCTCCACTTCGCCCCCCCCCCCTCCCCCCCTCTCTCCACCTTCCTTCTCCTACAAAAATGTCTCAGCGCACCCCGTCTCTTTCCGTTTTCATTGTGCAGTATGACGTCGTTCTTTGCTCCTATCATTATCCTCTATCCTTCTATCCTGAAAAGCGTCTTTTGCACCAAAATCGCTCTGTTTTCCTTCTGAAATGTCACAATACGTTTTCATCTTTCCTCAAGCACAGATCCTCACTGCATGTTTTGTTTTTTTTCCTGGTCCTCTCATCTCTTTTACTTTCCCTTAAAATCACCGATACGTGTACATTTCATTTCGATGAAGAAGAGATTAGTATAACAATCAATTAACCAACCAACCATAAAAAAAAGAGAAAAGAACTCAACATTTTACTGTTTGTACACTTTATCTTTGCTGTGTGGGAGGGAGCATAAAAGGGTGAATATAATATTTGCCGAAACTTCCCAAAAAGCTAGTATCTTCCATCTAGCATTTATTTATTTTATTATTATTATTATTATTATTATTATTATTATTATTATTATTATTATTATTATTATTATTATTATTATTATTATTACTATTAGCCTACTATTATTACTATTATTGTTGTTGTTGTTGTTGTTGCTGTTGTTGTTGTTGTTATGTCTTGTAGGAACCCAGTTAGCATGCTCCGTACGCTTAACATCATTTTTTTTAAAAGCTATAACAATTACAAACTTTGTTTTGAAAAAAAAATCCACAATTACTGCACATTTAAAGAGCTATTGAATTTCTTGTGATAGTGAATAATACTATAACGTTGTCATTAAATTCAATAATTTGTTTTACTTTGCTTTTACCAGCAAACACCTATTTTTTAAGTCATTGGGTTCTGTTTGAGGCATACAATTTAATGTTTGCATACATGTAAGTAGAAGCAAGATAAAAGATACAAGATATAAGATGGTTTATTGTCACCCATTTTTACGAACGAAAATTTTGACATCTGGGCAACGCAACATAAATATGACTGATGAGGCATGATGCATGGTCTCTAAAGACAATGCGTGGAACAGCTTCCAGCTTAAACCAAATCAATCTGCGGACTCCGTCCGGTCCGGGACAAGGTATAGGGACCCTTGCCGAGTTTGCTTGTCTTGTCTTTGTCCTAAAGGATCTCTTCTGTGCGGGGGAGGTTTGCAGAGAGCCTCGTTGTGAGAGAAAGCGAGAGTGAGGACAACAAACACTCGAGACGGCGGGTCTTGGCTTCAGAGTGGCCCGGTTTTAGGGGGCTGATTAGAGCGAATTCACATGATAGGGGGTCGAGTAAAGAAGATCCCCGCTTGTCAAAGCTTCCATCAAGAGCCGTGTAAAAGCCTGAACCACCGAAACTTCTGGCTTCTTCTTTCCTTCTCTTGCTTGACTGACGCTGACTCAAAGCTGGATATTCCCATTTCAAGATGGTTCTCTCGTTGGCTAAGGCTTTTGTCACGAGAACTAAGCCTGGGCTTTGATGATCTCTAATATGGCAGCAAAAAGCGCTCCTCTTTCAATTATCCGCCCTATCGTCTTGGCACGGAATCTCCAGGAGTTAAAGTCTGTAGCGTACAACGCACCATGCATGCAGCAAAGGCAGAAAATGGGCCACTCCAGAGTATCAAGACAGTATAAATAAAGTCATAGGCTTGCAGCGTATACTAGAGCGCGAACAACTTCAGCCGTGAATGATCTGGAGTCCCACGATCTTTGAACACACCCTCCTGTTTACAGCCGGTGCACTTTGGAGCCGCCATGTTTGCTGACGTTTTTAAGCTTCCTTCCTTACCGCTGCAGCTCGGGCATCCACTCGGTAATTGGCGTATTGAGTCGTCTGCTTCCATTCGAAACCGTCAATTTGAGCAGACGACACCGCACAACCGCGGGGCCCCGAACCCACGACGAGGAACCGGTGCGGGAATTGAAGAGCCGGGTCTGTGAGTCCGGCACCCAGTCTTTTTCGCCTGCAGACAGACGACGCCAAATTTGATTCCCCGTGTAGAAAGGCGGCCGACATTTAGGAAAGAGATTAAGGTGTGTGTGTGGGGAAGGGTAGGGGGGGGGGATATTTTTCTTGCCGGATGCCAGTTTCATCGGCGCCCCATCTTAAGGCTGGAAGCCACACGAGCTAAACTCAAAAGAAGGGAAGGAAAGAGACAGTGAAAGGGAAAAGAACAGAAAAAATGGAACTAACGCGGTTTTCATGGGATAACCTAACAACTTGTTTTGTCTCAAATTGGGCGTCATTTTCGGGGAGGTCCGCAGCTAGCAATTGGGCTCCCCTATTTCTTGCTAGCTGAGCGATTATGGACAGTTCCAGGGACCATTATGTCCAGTTTTCCCTTCTGGCGCGGCCCAGCCACTCATTTTGGCCTGGCCTGCCGCAGCAGTTATGGACGTTAGCACACATTACAGAGTGTCAGACGAAACCTTTAACCGCAACCCGCTGTCGACGACTTCTGTGACATCAGAGAAATGGAACAGACATCGGAGAGCTTCTCATTATTTGAGCCACAAGATTGGCCCATCTTCCGCCCAAAATTGAGCCTTTCAAAAACGATAGCTTCCATCGCATTCTACATCACCTCACCCCCACCCCCCACTCTTTCTTCCATTTAAAAAAAACGCCAAGAGATTTCAAGGGTAAAATGAGTTATTTTGTATAAATCAGCGACCAAATGATAGGTGTGTTGTGCCTGCATCATGGCAATGGGCAGAAGACAAAAAAGTACTGTACTGACACAGAAAATAAGTATTATTTCAAGTTCTTGCTTCCAGAACTTAAAATGTGAAAGGGAGACAAAATGACTGCGCATAACAATGCTGTAAAATGTAATAGTCTGGAGCAAAGATTTACCATTTCGGTGAAGACTTTACCCAAAAGTCTATAGTAATGAATATAAGTACACTGAGTTGACGAAGGCATCTACGATACAATCCTTTTTGGGTGCAGCCCCTAGAGGGTTACGTACAGCAGTAAGCTGTATTCAATAGAATTTAAAGCTAACGTGCAAGTTCATAACGTTTCAGAGATATTTATATTCATTTACAATCCTCTATGATATTGGAAGACTAACTGAAAAAAACAGAAAAGGAAGCAAAGGAGACACGATTCTGCATACTATACATCTTCTTAAAAACAGGAGTTTCGCTAAATGCTTCATGAGGGGGTTTAAAAGCCAACTCAGGAAATGGGTGTTAGGATGATATTAAATATATGTAACGGACGCAGTTCGTACACTTTTCTGTAGGAAGACGGTATGACGTCACTGCATAATTTTTCGAATAGTTTGTGAACTGTTGTTAGAGCAGAGACTATACATCAGCCTTAGTGACAGGACGTGGGTGTTCTAGAAAGACCTGATTCTTTAGGAATTACTTTTGCTGTATAAAGAATACAGGTATTTATTGTTATTATTATTAGTGGTATTTATAATGAACTGCTGAGCTATCTTTACGAAAAGGGAAAATATTGCTTTTTGTAAATTAGTACGTTTAGGGTACAGAAGAACCCATGTTTGAAAACAAAGTTCGATAACTCGTGTCAATATTTATTTGATCATGTGTATACATGTATGTGTGACTCAGTTTGTAATTATGATGCCATTTTTATATTCATTCATATGTGGATATGGGGCTGAAATAGGAACGTATTTCAGTTGTGTAATTTGTATATCTATTGATGAATGAATGGGTATAAATATGTTATAAAATGAAGTTGAGCTGTGTTTGTAATATTTGGCTCATAGTCCATTGTGTGTAGCCTATGCAATGTGTGTAAAGTGGCTATACTAGGTATTGTCACAGGAATGGTGACAGTAGTGATTGTAGTGTTGTGGTGGCGTGTAGAGACATTCTACAAAGGGAAATGATCCTTGCTCAATGTGAGCTATAAAGACATACAGCCTCTTTAAGGATAAGAGCAAAAATTTACGATTGTGTACATGTTGTATACAGCGGAGCGGTTAGGGAGCAAAGAACCCCTGATGTGCGGCGGATGGACTTGGTCCCCATGACATCCCGGGCTTGACCTGATGTGGACACCATCATCGCCGTAGCTCTCCTTCGGATACCATCACTGGTGCAGAATTGCAACAACGGTGCCGAAGTAAATGTCCGGATCAACGCCACGAAGACATCTGCAGCGTCTTCAGTGTGTGGCTGTGACCCCAGCGTTGGCTGTGAATACCGCGCCGGGAGTGTTTGATCCGCGTAACACGGTCAGTAGGCCTAAATAAAAACTGTGACATTTTCTGTGCTCCGGTGCTAATGGAAAAGAGAAGAGTCGAGTGACGTCCTTAGAAAGGACAACGACTTCTGCTAGCGTTGAACTCTGAAAGTAATTTTGTGCACCCATCAACTTAACTGGGTAAAAGTACTGCACTAACTATGTGTGCTTATTTATCAGCTGTGTGATTTATTTATATGCTGGAAAGAATCGTATGATTTAATGTATCTGTGAATTTAGTGTATGTGAAGATGGTTTAATGTGTATGTGAATAATTGAATGAGAATAGTGTAACAGAGGGCAAAGAGAAACAATTGTGTAGACTTTGTCCTTGTCTGAAAGCACGTGTGTGGCAGTGTATGAGAAGTTAAAGTAAACAGAGATAGAACACACTCCTTTATACTGAGCGTCAGACAGCCACACCCACACACTCATTCAATACACCATAAGTAGTTATACATATATTTATTTAGACTATAATACACAAAAAACCCTACGTTACAATATATAATTTTTGTTCCAATTTGCTGTAGATGTTTAGTAATGCGTGTGAAAGTGTATGAATGAGCGCCCAGAGCAAACTGCAAGTCTGGTTGTGCGCTATACAATTTAGGTGTAACGATCATCATACCCCAGTTGGTTTGCCGGTAACTCTCGACGAAGTCTTTTTAGCGAAATACACTTTATAGAATCTTATAATGTTGGTTGTTTTATTTCTTCAACCTTTTAAACTCTTTGTGAATCATTCTATGCGGTAACGTTTTACTATGAAGAAATGATAAATAAACTAGGCGAAAATTTGGAAATTGTATTCTTATAGCATATCATAGCACGGCACAGCATAGTTTGACATAATTAAGCTTTAAAACTATTGGTCCTTAAGATAAGCCACAGTGTTGGACTTAATGACTTACGACATTTTACAAAATTAGTTTTATTTTCCATTTCATTCTGCTTTTATACCTAACTCTATTCCTATTCAGGCCGTGTAATTCTATCATCTTCGAACTTTAACGCCATGCACTGATTCCATAATAGTGTTGGTCGACCGCTGACCTTTGACCTTTACCCTCCGCTCGATATGCAGCGTTTAGCTGCTAGCCAGGCTGGCTCTATGGCAGTTTCCGTCATTTAGTGAAAGCAGTCAGACCTGGTTATGTCACTGGCGCTGCCACTCTCCAAATGTCACTGCCGTTACTACAGACAATTTGGGACCTTCTGAAATGTCACTCTCCAGCTCCACAGGGTATTCGCTGGTTCGTGAGTATCAGTAACTATTACCATTCCTACAACAGAGAAAGTGGTCTGGTTTAGGTCGGTGCCGCCGTTTTTCCTCTTCTTTTCTTATATATAGAGTTTTTCCAGCTCAAGAGCTGCTCCAGGCACTGGCTGATAAATGTAAAGGATCAAACTCAAACCGCCAGAGCCGCCAACTAATTGCCGCCTTATTGACTGTCTTAATTGGAAAGTTCGTGGAATGTTCGGTGAGGTTCAACAAAAAAAAATTTCCGAGGTTCTCAGATCCCGAACCTAGGTTTCTGAACCTTTTGGACAAAAAGGTTTTTGAACCTCCCCGGACCTTCCCATTAAGGCAGACCATTAGTCGTATCGTTTGAACTGTTTGGTATATGGGGTGGCCTCGTGGCGCAGTGGATAAGTCGCCGGTTTCCTATGCCGAAGGTCGCGGGTTCGATTCCCGCAAGGGGCGAACGTATGTGACTTAGGTACGAGACTATTGAGGTCACCGAGGGTTTTCTCCGGGCACTCCGGTTTCCTTCCTCCCTTCAATAATGGTACAGGACGCAGTCAATAAACACATTTCAAAAATTAAAAAATCGAGTTTCTTTCCGTCTTCCAATAGCGATCTTTCTGCCTTTACACCACCTGTTTGAGTGATTGGTGTGTATTTGGTGTGTATGAGGGTGGATGAGACAGGTGAGCGTGTATGTTGGTATAGATCGCCGCGCTTTTGAGCCCGATTGATTTGGGGAAAGGCGCGTATATAGCATCCTGTATTATTATATTATTATATGAGTGAGAAGGCAATGTGTATCTATCTATCTATCTATATATATATAGATATAGATATAGATATATACACTTGTATCTAAATTTTTGTTATTTCTTCTAAATGTATCCAAACGCTTCACATTACAGACCTATTGAAAACAAAACGTTAGTTAGGCCTTCGCCTATTGAAAATGAGTCTTCCTCTGTGCAGAGCTTATTGCAACGAATCGAAGCTTTACGTCATCATTATTATATGTTAAGGACAATTTAAATTATTTTTATTCTTTTTTTTGGAGGGGGGGGGGGGGGTTAAAAACCGTTAAATAGAATACAAACCAGACCAGGTCTGGCACAACTCGCAGGCTGACTAAACAGTTAAAATCCCCTAGCAATTGTCACAGGCGCTTGTATCTGGACACGCGAGCGACTATGCCTGTGACGCATCTCCCTTTGGTTATCTATCGCGTGTCCAGATACAAGCGCATGTGGCAATTGTGTATCTATGCAACAACGCTGCTTCTTCAATCGATTGGTCCACAAGGCGAAGGAAGACAAAACAAAAAGTGACGAAAGCCCTCGAGGTGACGTACATTCTACGTCATTCAATGTTCCACGTGTTTGTCTCGGTGGCTTTTTCAAAACAAAATATATACATTTCTCTTGCAATTCACACTTTTCTGCTATCCTATGCACCAACGGGAATCCCCCATGTAAGAGGGGTAACTCTTTCCGTTACCGTGAAACATACTTCCGGTTTCTTTCTCCGCGTATTGTTTATCCGAGTGTTTTGAGTGAGTTATTTCCAAATATTCAAGAATATGTCGAATCACACGAGAAAGCGTTGGTTGGAGCATAAAGAGAAAGGTGTTGCAGAGAATGCCCGATGGATTTGAAGTCCCAGTTGTGACAGAGTCAAGTTTACAGTGGGAAGACAACATGTGTCACTGGCCTCCGGTATCGTACCCTCACATAGTCAACTACTTCGTGTTTTGTGAAGGTTGCGACGACAAAGCTATGGAAAACCACAAGAGCCTTCAGGTCCTGTTTCACTTTTTGTCGATGATCGTTCTTTTTAAGCCCCGGTCACACAGCCCTTTACGGCTGAATCACGTCCAAAGCGCGTCCAAAATGTGTTACCCGTGGAGTGGACGTCGCGTTGATGTTGAGGTTAAGACGAGCTACGGTCGAGGTATAGACGTGGCAGGACGCGAAAGTTTAGCGTTCAGTCACGGCCAGAGCACTGTCATTGCACGCATGTACCGCGTTGGAATCACGGGAAATAGCGTGTGTTTAGCGGCTTATCACTGACAAATGGATTTTTCCACGTACATAGCACTACCTACACAGCACTCCACGTCTTAATCACGTACAAAAACTTTAGCGTCTTACCGCGTCTCCCCAAGTTTTAATCACTGCCGGAACACGGATTACTACGATTGTTTTTGCATCCTTTCACTGAGCATGTACTTCCTCCACCGTTTTTATACTTATCCCACTCGTTTTCTGGCTTTAACAATCGTGGTTGTGCGCGGGCTAAAAATTGTGAGCAGTTCAAAACTTTTTGCCGCGTCCGATGCCGTTCAGATTTCTCCCCGCGTTCTGCCACGTCTATACCTCGACCGTAGCTCGTCTTAACCTCGACATCAACGCGAACAACAACGTCCACTCCACGGGTAACAAATTTTGGACGCGCTTTGGCCGTGATTCAGCCGTAAAGGGCTGTGTGACCGGGGCTTAAAATTTTGAGCAGTTCAAAATTTTTTGCCGCGTCCGATGCCGTTCAGATTCCTCCCCGCGTCCTGCCACGTCTATACCTCGACCGTAGCTCGTCTTAACCTCGACATCAACGCGAACAACAACGTCCACTCCACGGGTAACAAATTTTGGACGCGCTTTGGCCTTGATTCAGCCGTAAAGGGCTGTGTGACCGGGGCTTGACGTTTTAAATGTAGTTTTGACAGCCACTCTCTTATCTGGTCACTATTTGAAGGGGTGTGCAGTTTTTAGGGCTTTTGACACACGCACTCTCCATGAACCATTGAGTAGTGATCAACGCACCTCCAAAGTCGCCACAAATACAGGCCTCTACGATTGTTTTTGCATCCTTTCACTGAGCATGTACTTCCTCCACCGTTTTTATACTTATCCCACTCGTTTTCGGGCTCTAACAATCGTCGTTTTCGGCAATTTGCCATATTTAAAAGTCACGCATCAAGCTTTGAGAAAAGCAAAACAAGCCAGACCGGAACTTGGTTTCACTCTAACCTCGTTTTGATTTATAATGGCGATACCCACGAGTTTTTATGAGAGGTGCCGGAAAGTTGTGAATACCGCCATAATTAAAATAACGGATAAACGCATCTCAAAGCGGCTTGTAACGCCACAGTGTGGTGTGAAGGGAGGGCGAGGAGGAGTGGGGGGAGGGGGGATAGCAGGCCAAGAAATGTAGGCCAATAGCACTGAATGTACGTAGAAGTGCCCGCAGGTCTCTCTACAGAATTACTCAATTAGACATGATTTACTGGAAGAATTCAAACTCAATGAGCATCATACATTCTATGCCAACTTACTTGAAAGTGTACTGGTAGGAACGGTGTCGTGTCACTACTAACACAGTAATTTAGCTGATGTAGCTGTCATTTAGCTGATGTAGCTGTCATTTAGCTGATGTAGCTGTCATTTAGCTGATCACCATCTCTTACAGGCGCCAGTTACTCCATCCCTTTCTCCACCCCCCCCCCCTTCACCACCCACCCACTCGCGCTCCTCACTTTTCCCCACCTCCATCACCGTCGTCACAACTAGCTATTATTGGGAAGAAGCCAATGAAACATAGACCTCACATCTTCTTCCTTTCGAGTCTCGTGGACAACAACACCAGCCAAAAAACCTTGGTATCTCGTTGAACAGTTCATTAGGCGTTTCTTTTTTCCTCTAGCCTCCCATTTTCCTCGCAGCTCGTTCACAAACACCCATTCTCACCTTTTACTTTATAGGATGTTTCATTTCCCAGACCGGTTCATTGACACCCTGCCTTCTCGTCTTCGTACTTCATTAGGTGTGTCGTTTCTTTTGAAAGACGGTGAAGAAAATTATCCCTCTTTAGCCGTACCCCTCACCCCCACCCCTAACCTACTCATCTCAATGCCTGCAGTGCAGCTTGGTACAGCAGAGTCAAAGTTGATCACTGGTTTTGAGAAAATGTTTTGCTCTATGTGTGTGTGTGTGTGTGTGTGTGTGTCTGTGTGTGTGTGAGAGAGCGCGCGCGGGTGTGTGTTAATGTGTGTGAGTATGTGTGTGTGTGCGTGTGTGCGTGCGTGTGTGGGGGGGTAGGGGGGGTAAAATTTCAACAAATATATTTTGCTGCAACTTTTATTTATCTATTTGTTAATTTATTTCTATATTTCCTCAAGGCACAGTGCAAGGAGGTAGAAGAAGAAGGAGACCGAAAAAGAGGTGAGAGGACAACATTCGAGAAGGGACTGGTTTGACACTGAGCGAAACCATCAGGGTTGCTGAGGACAGGGAAAGATGGAGTACGCTGGTTAGACGATCATTCTGTGGTGCACCTACGACCTCCGAGTTACGGGATAGGATAGGATAGGATAGGATAGGATAGAATAGGATAGGATATTTTACTCGTTCTTATATAGCGCTTTTCCAGTGTAAAATCTGCTGGAGGCGCAGGCCGATACAGGATCTCACCCAAGCTGCCTGAGACGCCCTCTTACTGCTTTACACTCAGACGACTGTGCGCCATCTTGGGCGACGGGGAGTGAAGGAGAATGGACCTATTTGATCTCCTCCTCCTCCTCTCCGCCCCTTGTGTTTTATATTTTACTTGTAAATATTCTTTGCCATGTTTGTATTATGTCTTTGCATAATTTCTTAGTCGTTCGTTTTTGTTTCACTTTTTTTCGTATGCATTTCAGTTTTTAATGTTAGGTATATATGCGTGAGAACCACGCCTTTGAACTGATGACATTAGGAAAAAGCGCTATATAAATACCTTTAGTAGTAGTAGTAGTAGTAGTAGTAGTAGTGGTAGTAGTAGTAGTAGTAGTAATAGTAGTGGTAGTAGTGGTAGTAGTAATATTAATAATAGTAGTAGTAATTGTAGTAGTAGTAGTAATAGTAGTAATAATAGTAGTAGTAGTAGTAATAATAATAATAATAATAATAATAATAATAATAATAATAATAATAATAATAATAATAGTGGTAATAGTATTAGTAGAAATAGTAGTAGGGGTAGTGGTAGTCGTCGTCGTAGTAGAAGTAGTAGTAGTAATAGTAGTAGTGGCAGTAGTAGTAATAGTAGTAGTGGTATTAGTAGGAGTAATAGTAGTAGTAGTAATACCAAGTTCTTGCTGGTGTATTTGTGTAACTGGCACTCCCCTGTACTCTCGCTCACCTATACCAGGGATCGCACGCGAGTAATAATCTTAAACAAAACTATCTTAGAGAGAGAGAGATTGCTCCTGTATAGCGCACTTACAAGCTCAGAGAGTTTCTCAAGGCGCTGGCCACTAATATCCAGCAATCACGCACTTGTTTGCGGAAGTCAGGATTCGAACCCACGTGGCCAAAGACGCACTTAAACAAGTCGTGCGCGCTGATCACTGAGCTATCCCTGCCGCCCAATATAGCAGTCGTGCCAGCTTCAATTCAAACGTGTTGCAGGTGATGGTTTTATCCTAGGCTTCTTTTTGTTGTTGTTGTTGTTATTTTAGTCGCAGACCAGCGCCACCCAGGACGAGGGGTAGATAGGACGGTTAACCTACAGAGTATGTTTTTTTTATACTACCTCCCCTACCAATTCATCCGTCTAGGACATGAGCGTCATGATCTTTAAATACGAAAACGAATAATTGATTATTTGATTGAGAACTTGCACTGAGTTGCCAAACACAATAATATAGGTATATGCACACAATAACACAATTGTGACATCAATGTCAGTCATCCTAGACACACATAAATTGCAAAAACAAAATTGCTAAAAGTTTTAAACGTCTACGTGCACAGAGACTGGACCTCAGTTTATACTCTCATCCGAAGAGTGTATATATAATACGGTTTGCGCTGTAGACCATCATTGTACCATGCCACCATGTTGAGGAAAACGGTGCTCATCTTGTATCATGATTTGAGACAATTGACGGCACTGGAGACTATATGAGGGAGATCACACACACACACACACACACACCAGATTTAAAGATTCGCTAAAACGTTTCCTCAGGAGTTTTAAGCCAACTGGATAGAAGTTGACCAGGGTGGTTATGATATTTTGTAGTCCTATTAGTCATTCACTAACACTATATCAAAGAAGGATAGGAAGTATCCGGCGGACGACTGTGTCGCCTTCAAGAGCGGCTCACCCTGGGACGCACATTGTTCCCTCTGTCTGGCTCTGTGACAGAGAGCCCCATAGTGTAAACTATAACTGTCGATTTTTTGGGGGGTGGGTGGGAGGGATGGGGATCCCCCCTCTCTCTCCCAATGCTAAGCTACCCATGTAGCATTTTTCTTGCAAGATAATACAGTTTTCTGACCCTGATTCTACCAGACAGATTGTGATTCTATCATATCTTCAAATGCATGTACCTTGTTTAAGATTTTTGTAAACATAGTTATAGTTGCAGTTTTTAGAATCTGTCATATAGTTCATATATGGGGTGTCGGATAGCGCAGTGGTTGGAGCACTCGCTCCTGTGTCGCAAGTTAAGCACCGTCCAGTGCGGTTAGCACTTGGACGGGTGACCGCAAAACGTGAAGCGACAAATAACAACGCCCCCAGTTGACTCAACTGTGACTGAGTAGGCTACCTACTCTCTTAAGGGTGGGGAAGGGTAAAGCAGCGAGGGAGAGAGATGGGCATCACCCTCATTACGCTGGCCCAAGATAAGTGTGATCTCCAACATCACGCTCCCCTACGGCCACAAGGCTAAGGGACCACCTTTCCCTTTTTTTTAAACCTAGTTTATATGCTTCGCATATCTTTACATATCTTGCCATCTTCCTATATGCTTGCGAAGCATGGACCCTCACAGCAGATCTCCAACGAAGAATACAAAGCATGGAGATGAGGTGCTACAGAAGACTTCTGGGCATTTCCTATACCCAACACATCACCAACGACGAAGTCCGACAGACCATCACACAAGCCATTGGGCAACACGATGACCTGCTCACAGTGGTGAAAAAGCGGTGGTATGGCCACGTCACCAGATCATCAGGCCTTGCAAAGACTATTCTGCAAGGCACAGTGCAAGGAGGTAGAAGAAGAGGGAGACCGAAAAAGAGGTGGGAGGACAACATTCGTGAATGGACTGGTTTGACACTGAGCGAAGCCATCAGGGCTGCTGAGGACAGAGAAAGATGGAGTATGCTGGTTAAACGATCATCTGCGGTGGCCCTACGACCTCCGGGTTACGGGACAGGATAGGATAGGAGTACATATATTAAATTGAGTGCTTTCCCTACCGCTAGCGTAAAGCCAGAAGGGGGTGTTCTATGGGTATTCAGTCAACGTGTTGATACAGCAGATACAGACGGGCATATTGCCCTATCAAGATCTCTGGTACACTGTGTAGCTGTATAGTAACTGAAATAATAGTACTAGTCCTGTGAAAGCATGATAGTGTATCCAATCGCTCTCCGAAGATCACAATGATGTACAATAAGCAATAAAAGCAAAATTATAAACATAACAAAAGCAAACAGCAACAAAATAATCCACAACAATAACAAAACAACCACATCAACAAAATCCTAAAACTGTGCTCACTGAAACGATTTCAAAAATCCAATTCTAGCTCTTTCCTAGTAATGTCATAATTAATTAAATGCAAAAGTCTATTAACATTAGCGTTGGGGGTGGAGGTATGAAATATGATAGCAGCTCTGGACTTTCTAGTGGAAGATTAAAATTTTGCTTTTGCCCCAAATGAATGATCAACTCCCATTCTCTCCTTACTTGGTAGAGCCGTATGAGACATGCTATTGTACGTAGATCCTAGGCAGGCAGCAAGCGGGCGTTAGTCAGATCCTGTATCGGCCAGCGCCTTGAGCAGCTCTTGACTGGAAAAAACGCTATGTAAGAACGATTAAATATAAATACATAACTGTTACGTTGAAACGCGAATGAAAGTATGTCGGAAGCGTGTACGATAGATCTAATCGTTTCGATTTGCAAAGTATTCAATAATGGAGTTTATTTACCTTTGATTTGAGTTTGCATTGTTGTTAGGAGAGGCTTTGTATAACGTTGAGAATTTTTGTTGGTCGATATTGATGTAGAATATTCTGGATCTGCGTGTTTACTCTTGATAGAAATTTCCGGATGGATATCGAAGGTCGTGAATGTTCCCGGAAGTAGAGAAAATGTGAATGACGTAAGTCAGTGATGACGATCTTTAGTTCGATTGGTGGCAGTGCGTCATTTCTACCATGTACCAAATTGTTCGAGAAAAGAGAGAGGTTATTTAATCGTGTGCCGAGTTGCTGTTGAGAGATTGTTGTAGAGAGTAAAGTTGTTGATAGTGATTTGGAAAGTTGCTGTGAAAGTTGTTGAGTTGAATTGAGAATTGTATGCAGTTGTTGATGTGTGCTGAATAAAAGTGGAAAACTTCATACGTCGACTTTGTGACTTGTATGCTGTTTGGACGGGCTGTGTGAATAAACGAATCTGAGTTACACCCTATCAGGAATTCAAGCATCGGGGCTGAATCAGATACTGATAGAAAACACCAACATCGAACTGTGTGTAACATTTTGGGGGTCAAGCCGCGATTCACGCCATAGCCAAGGGTTCAACTGCTACAACAAGCGAGTCAACGTTACGAGAGGCAGTCATCGAGGGTAGCCGCCAACAAGTTGCGTCGAGAGGGGCCAACATACTGGGACTACATCACCGATAGGTTCGGGTTGACTGCAAAGGCGTGTAGTCGCTGAAGAGTTGCTTCGTGAGCGAACAACAGATCGGGACTACGTGGTTGCCGTAAGACTACGTCGAGGGACAGTCTCGGAGCTACATCGCCAGTGTTACAGAGGGCGGCGAGCGGACGTCGCGTCTACTTCAGCACAGGAGCGTGTACATCAACACCAGCGTGGTGCAGCGTCGCATACGACGAGGACAGCGGGGCCTGCGTCAGCGAAGGCGACTAGTGACAAGCATCAGCGCTACTGCAGAAAGCGTGCTGTTCTAGAACAGTCTAGAAAGGTACAGCACAGTCAAGAACTTTCCAGAAAAAGAACTCTACAGTCAAGAACTTTCCAGAAAAGAACCTTCTAGAAAAGAACTTTCCAGAAGCATCAAGATGGCTGACTTCTGGCAGAAAGGGGTTGAACTAAATCTAAAAGGCAAACAGCTGACGGAGTACGTCAAATGCCAGGAGAGAATATTGCGTGAAGAAAGAGAAGAACAGCGACGCCGTGAAGAACGAGAATTAGAAGAGCAGCGTCGCCGTGAAGAAAGAGAATTAGAAGAGAAGCGTCTGGAAATGGAAGAACAGCGTCGCCGAGAAGAACGAGAATTAGAAGAGAAGCGTCTGGAAATTGAACAGCAGCGGCAAGAAAAAGACAGAGAATTCGAGCTGAAGCGTCTTGAAGGCGAGCGTCAGTACCAGCTAGAGTTGGCGCGTATCCAGAACAATCAGCATGCGCCACAAGTCACCAACGACCATACGGCTCCAAAATTGCCAGCTTTCGTCGACGGGAAGGACCAGATCGACAGCTATCTGGCGAGATTCGAAAGGTTCGCCGAAAGCTCCAACTGGCAACCTCGAGACTGGGCGATTCGACTAAGTGCACTTCTGACAGGGCAAGCGCTCGAAGTTTACACCAGACTGTCGAACGATGACGCCAAAAACTACGACGTCTTGAAAGAGGCCCTATTGCAGTGCTACAACTTTACAGAGAAGGGCTACCGTAAACGCTTCCGTGAATGCCGGCCTAAGTCAGACGAGACGCCAAAGCAGTTTGTGGAGCGCCTGTCGTCATATCTACACAAGTGGGTGGAATTATCAGGCAAAGGGAAGACTTACGAGAGTCTCCATGATCTGATTGTAAGGGAGCAATTACTCAACGCCTGCCCTAAGGACCTCGCGATCCACTTGGAGATACAAAAGTTGGAGACGCTAAAAGACGTTGCTGAGGCTGCTGAAAGATATCTAATCGCTCATGAGAAGACGCTGGGGCCACCCAAGGCGACGAAACATTTTCAGAAGACTGGAAACCATGGGAACCAGATCCAAGGGAGCCAGACGAGCCAGAGACAGACAGACTCCACGCCTCCTCCCAAGGAAGGGCATTCAAGAGGCTGTTTCACCTGCAACGCTACAGACCACAGGGCGGCTAATTGTCCTCAAAACAAAAGTAGCGGACAGCGGAGCAGTACGGACAACGCAGCGGCGGGCAACCGGCAGAGACGTTTCTCCAATCAACGGCAAAACAGTAGATCTGACCATCAAGTGTGCGGCGGGAGCGTCATTCTTCCGAGTGAGACCAAGCGCACAGCTACTCCTGCGGACGTGCAAGAGTGCATGACCGATGGCCAACTTCTCATTGCCAATGGGAAATCCATCCCCGTCGTCGCCAGCGCAGCTGTGACCGTCCAGAACATGCCTGTTTCAAAGGGACGCGTCGGAAATCATAAAGTGACTGTCTTAAGAGACTCTGGCTGCAGTGGGGTCATCGTCAGAGAAGACCTAATCGCTAAAGAACAGTTCACTGGCGATTCAAAATGGACACTTATGGCCGACAGCAAATGTGTGAGAGCGCCAGTTGCGAAGATTCATGTCAACACCCCTTTCTACATAGGCGAAGTCGAAGCGGTTTGCCTGAAGAAGCCGCTGTATGATTTGATGATCGGGAATATCGACGGCGCGAGACGACCCGACGACCCCGATCCAGAGTGGAGTCCTGCCTCAACTCAACACGTCGAAGTTGTGGAGGAGGATCCATTGCCATTTCCCGATGGAGACCTTACAGAGCTGCTACGGGACAATGTGGTTACTCCGGCTCAGCCCTGCCGACCAGAGATCGTCGGTGCTGTTACTACCAGGGCCCAGGCCAAGAGAGACAAGACGTCTACGCCACTGAAGGTCGCCGACAACTCTAAAGCTGCCATCGTGGACAGAGATAAGCTGATTCAGCTCCAGGAAGCTGATAGCACTTTAAACAAGTACAGGAACCGCCAAGATCACGTGACCAAACGCAGTGGCACGGCCTATTTTGAGGTGAAGGCCAAGATCCTGTACCGAATCTTCCAGCACCCGAGGGTCAACGGAGGGAAACCACTACGTCAAGTCTTGGTACCGTTACCTCTAAGGCGCCAAGTGATGGAAGTAGCTCATGACTCTATCATGGGAGGTCACCTAGGCATCAGAAAGACGTCAGACAGAATCCAGGCGGTGTTCTACTGGCCAGGGCTTCATGCGGACGTCAGCCGTTTCTGCCGATCATGTGATATTTGCCAGAAGACCATACCTCGAGGAAGGGTCCCGAAAGTGCCTATGCAGAGGATGCCTCTGATCGACCGACCTTTCAAGAGGGTGGCCTTAGACTTAATCGGCGAAATAAGACCTCCGAGTGAAGAAGGTCATCGGTGGGTACTGACTTTAGTGGACTATGCGACTCGGTACCCAGAAGCAGTGCCACTGAAGAAGATTGACACTGAAACTGTAGCAGAGGCACTGGTGGACATGTTCAGTAGGCTTGGAGTGCCTGAAGAAATTCTGACAGACCTCGGGACGCAGTTCGTCTCTGACTGCATGAAGGAGGTCAACAGACTGCTGAGCATCCGGCATTTGACTACGACACCCTACCATCCGATGTGCAACGGGCTTGTCGAGAAGTTCAATGCTACGCTGAAGTCTACCCTGAAGAAACTGTGCAGCGAGCAGCCCAGACAATGGCATCGCTACATTAACGCCTTACTTTTCGCCTACAGAGAAGTACCGCAGGAGTCCACCGGCTTTTCTCCGTTCGAGCTGCTGTACGGAAGAACCATCCGAGGGCCGATGCACATCCTAAAAGAACTGTGGACGAAAGAAGTAGACACCCCAGAGGTGAAGAACAGCTACCAGTACGTGTTTGAGCTACGGGAGAAGCTGGAGCAGACTCTCGAGATAGCCAGAGAAAACCTGAAGAAGTCCCAGGACTGTGGAAAGCACTACTATGACCGTAGGGCTGTGAACAGGAAGTTTAAACCTGGCAACAAAGTGCTGGTGCTGCTACCTACTGATCATAATAAGTTGCTGATGCAGTGGAAAGGCCCGTACGAAGTGGAGACCGTGGTGGGAATCAACGACTACAAGGTGAAGGTCGGCCAGCATTCCAAGATATACCACGCCAACCTCCTTAAGCTGTACGTGGAAAGGCCATCAGAGACTGTGCACGCAGCCACAGCAGCTGTGACCGACAACAGCTTTGACAGCGAGGAACTGTTGGAACATGGAGACTTCCACAGCAAAGAAGGCATCGATGACGTTAAGCTAGGACCAGGCTTGACGGAAGGTCAAAAGATGGAGCTCAAGGACCTTATGGGCGAGTTTCCCCATAACTTCAATGATGTCCCAGGCTCTACGACTTTGGTCGAACATGAAGTCCACACCCAGAACTTGAGGGAGCTGTTCCACCGTCCCGCAGAACCCAACCTGACCGTGAGACCCAGCAAATGCATCATGGGAGCTGACAACGTCGACTGCGTCGGACATCCGACGGAAGAAGAAGACAACGGAGGATGCACTGACTCCAGGAAAGCCCACGTGATCGTCGTCTTTGACCCTGGGCCGTTGACAGCCGCAACTGACGAGGGCGTCGATTCCTTGCGAGCGAAAGGACATTGACTGTGTGGACGAACTAAGAATATTGGTAATGACAGACTTGAAAATGAAAAACGTTGACCGGGTAAATGATCTGTGAACATTGACAGTATCCAGGAAGACTTGCAGATGAGAAACTTTAACTCTGTGTGAATGAACTGTGAACATTGACAATATCCAGGCAGATTTGAAGATGAAAACCTTTGACTCTGTGTGAATGAACTGAGAACGTTGATAGTGTTCAGACAGGCTGAAATAAGTCTTAATTCTGTACTTTGTTTGTGCATTACGTTTCAACGTTGTTGAAAGAAATTGGGTAAATTTCTTCTTGAGTGGGGGGTTATGTTACGTTGAAACGCGAATGAAAGTATGTCGGAAGCGTGTACGATAGATCTAATCGTTTCGATTTGCAAAGTATTCAATAATGGAGTTTATTTACCTTTGATTTGAGTTTGCATTGTTGTTAGGAGAGGCTTTGTATAACGTTGAGAATTTTTGTTGGTCGATATTGATGTAGAATATTCTGGATCTGCGTGTTTACTCTTGATAGAAATTTCCGGATGGATATCGAAGGTCGTGAATGTTCCCGGAAGTAGAGAAAATGTGAATGACGTAAGTCAGTGATGACGATCTTTAGTTCGATTGGTGGCAGTGCGTCATTTCTACCATGTACCAAATTGTTCGAGAAAAGAGAGAGGTTATTTAATCGTGTGCCGAGTTGCTGTTGAGAGATTGTTGTAGAGAGTAAAGTTGTTGATAGTGATTTGGAAAGTTGCTGTGAAAGTTGTTGAGTTGAATTGAGAATTGTATGCAGTTGTTGATGTGTGCTGAATAAAAGTGGAAAACTTCATACGTCGACTTTGTGACTTGTATGCTGTTTTGGACGGGCTGTGTGAATAAACGAATCTGAGTTACACCCTATCAGTAAATAAACTCCATTATTGAATACTTTGCAAATCGAAACGATTAGATCTATCGTACACGCTTCCGACATACTTTCATTCGCGTTTCAACGTAACAATAACGATCTAGGTACTTATGCTAAACACCCTCCATTTTTACTACGAGTTCACCTTCAGAATGGGACATTTCAGTTTCAGTATAAGATCTTAGGTTGCAGTCTGCCTGTTTATGTTATCCGACCACGGGTTTTTAAAGGAAAATCAGAATGCCATAAGCTAACCTTTGTATAAATATAATATACCCCTCGGTGTTTGCCGTGGATATTAAGCTAAAATCGTAGACGGTCAGGCTATAAGGTTACTTTTGTATAAATTCACCCCTCGGTGAGTGTATGGAGGCGATAGAAAGTGACAGGCGCTGAAGTGCTTGGCCCGGGATCGGGTTTAGGCGGCTGTCACACGAGACAGGTTTTTGTTGTTGTTGCTTTGGCTAATGATGTCACTAGCTCCTTGCTAGTGCTCGCCCTTGAATGCATGAAGACTTTCCAGTGTATCTAGTGAACACAGCGAAAGCACATTAAGACCCCATCAGGAGAGAGGGAGAGAAAAAAAAACACACACCGAGACTTTCGGCGAATATCATTAATGAATGGGCAAGAAGAAGAAGAAGGAGGAGGAGGAGGAGAAAGAGGAGGGGATCCCATTCACTGTGAACTGGAACAACCACCAGACATTGCACAGTCAGGTGGCCAGTGCACGCTACCAGTTTCATGTTTGGGTCCACCAGGGATCTAATACGCTTTTCCTATAATATAATAAGAGCTCGTCACTCTACACACTCTACACACAAAGAAATCCTGGGTCGTGCCCAATCTAGAAGAAGAAGAAGAAGAAGAAGAAGAAGAAGAAGAAGAAGAAGAAGAAGAAGAAGAAGAAGAAGAAGAATGGATGAATTAAATAATGAATGAACATGGACGTTTAACGTTTACACCCACCATTGGCGATATGGCAGACGGGGACAACCATTCCACGGAAGATGGGGGTAGGGACCTAAATCAACTCTGAACCAACCACCAAAGCAATCACGATGGACAGTGAAGAACTGCCAACTCTGCTTTGCTCTCTGTGAGGATTTAAACCTGGACGACATGCGTGCCAGGCGGCCGCTTGATCACAGAGCTACGGCGGTGGATTTCCGTAGAATGCAAAGTTAACGAAGCTGAGGTCTGACTTGCTGACCAAAGTTACTGCTTACGCGATAGGTGGGCCAGTGCATGTGACGCAACGCTTGAACAAACTCACTCATATATTGTAACTGTTTTGTGATTGACGTTCGTAACTAGTCAAGTGCAAAGGTTCTGCTGTTGCATCTGCGATGACTAACTTAATGAAGCGCGAGCGCATTGTTTCATTATACAAGCAGTACTAATAATTTATATGGGACCACTTCCCTACGCCGCCATAGCCACAAATATCAACATCTTCACAGTTAGATTAATCATTGTCAACACCGTTGTAATCAACAGCATCATGGTCGTCGTCGTCATCGTCATCCTCCTCCTCCTCCTCCTCAACATCATCATCGTCGTCATCATCATCATCATCATCATCATCATCATCATCATCATCATCATATCAATTACCTGCATTATCCGTCAAACGAAATGAAGAAATATGAACAATATCGTCGACTAAAAAGCACTAAGCTTACATCATATTGTAAATAAAAATTAATAAAGTGACTTCCTGTGTAGCCCACTTACCAGTCCATAAATTCTGCTCATGCAGTCTGAATGTGGAGATGGAACCGAAGCGATCAAAGACACGCATTTGCTACAAGCTTACATACTTTGTGGCGCCACGGACCCTTATCCAATATGCCCTTATCAAAAACGCTTTCTCCATTTAACTAACAGTTTCCTTGATTATCCTGTTTCGTCACGAAGGAAGTCGTCATCGGCTCCTGTGACGCATCCGCAACTTACCATCAACGGCGGCAACCCATATCAAGATCCAGATGCATCCAGCGTGCACTGTAGGTCTCTTTTCACTGGGAAGGAAGCCCGGATGTCACCTACATGATTGACGAATTAAAAAAAATCCAAATCCAAATTCACAATCGTCCATTATTGAGATTTTATCAACATTATTATCATTACTTAATAGAGTGTAAACTGGATGGCTAGGATTCAGCAGCGTGTGTGTATGGGTGTGTGTGGGTGTGCGTGTGTGTGCGTTGACTAGCAAATATATATTTGCCCTTTTGTACAGTTCATCTGTTTCATGACCTTATCTTATCCTTTTATTGTAATTTGCTGTTAGCTTGTTCACATGTTCTCTTTGTTTTATATGTGCTTTTGTGTGGTGCTGCAGCGTTGACCAAATGCATTATCTGTGTATTTTCACTTGGCAATAAATTATCTAGAATTATCTTGAATTGAATTATTACGAATAGTATAAATAATCAGTATTCATTCATTTTCATCATCACTCCTCTCTGATGACACGATTATTGCTGATCTCGTTAGTCTTGACGACACAGCATGCAGTCAGGGCTAACGGCACGCTTAGCTCCCATTATAACAATTATCCTCTCTCCATTACCCTTCTTTCCTCTCTTGCACGAGCCTTGAAACTGGATGACCTGATCGCCTTCAGACCTACATAGTGTTTCCCATGGAATAACATAGAGTCTGATCAACTCCTTTTTTTAATTTATGTTATTTTTTATTATTATTATTTTTTTTGTGGTCAATAACAGTAAAACCTTCTGCATACAGTGCCCAAAGTCTGAAGTTGCACTCAGTTACTGCATTATATAGAGACCCCATTATTATCGAGCAATAACTTCGTCGGGGAGCCAATCAGTCTAAAGTAATAGCTTTAAATATTAAAAAAATCACACTCACTTTTAAAGACTTCTGGGCATTTCCTATAGCCAGCACATCACCAATGACGAAGTCCGACAGAGCATCATCACGCACGCCATTGGACAACACGATGACTTGCTCACAGTGGTGAAAAAACGGAAACTCCGGTGGTATGACCACATCATTAGAGCATCAGGCCATGCAAAGACCATCCTACAAGGCACGATGCAAGGAGGCAAAAGAAGAGGGAGACAGAACAAGAGGTGGGAAGACAACATTCGAAAATGGACTGGCTTGACACTGAGTAAAGCCATGAGGACTGCTGAGGAAAGAAAAAGATGGAGTACGCTGGTTAAACGATCATCTGGGGTGCCCCTACGGCTTTCGAGATAGGAAAGGATAGGATGACAGTCATGGAATGAATAAGAGTATTGACGATATATAGAACGCTCGTCATCTTATAGAACGCCCATAATAATAATAATAATAATAATAATAATAATAATAATAATAATAATAATAATAATAATAATAATAATAATAATAATAATAATAATAATAATAATAATAATAATTACTGTATTTATAATGCGCTTATCTTATAATAATTATAACTCTAAGCGCGCACTCACAACTCACGCACGCATGTGCACGCTTTAGACAATGACACATGTAACAATTACGCAAAAAAATACATTCACTCAAATATACTCATACCACAAACAGCAGACACTATATGCAAGAGACAGCTGGCGATGGGGTGCGTAGTGAGGTCATAGTGTTAGAACTGCTTGAAAAGGTAAGTTTTGAGGGCAGACTGGAAGGAGGTGGGAGAGGGTTTCTGACGGAGAGAGAGTGGAAGAGTATTCCAGATGGATGGGCCGTAGACAGAGAAGGAGCGGGACCCGAACGTGCTGAGTTTGGAGCGAGGAATGCGGAGGCGGAGAGGGTCGGAGGCAGAGCGAAGAGAGCGAGAGGGAATGTATGGGTGAAGTAAGTCAGAGAGATAGAGAGGAGCGGAGTTGTTGAGGGACTTGTAGCAGAGAGACAAGGTCTTGTATTGAATGCGTTGGGAGATGGGAAGCCAGTGTAGGGCTTTGAGCAAGGGAGTGACGTGGTCAGATTTCTTCTTTCTGAGGACGAGGCGGGCAGTATTGTTTTGAACGCGTTGGAGAGGGAGAGTGGTGGAGCGGGGAAGGCCAAAAAGAAGGGAGTTGCAATAGTCGATGCGAGACAGGATGAGGGAGACAGCAAGTTTGGTGGCAGCTTCAGTGGTGAGGTATTTTCTGATCTGACTGATTCGACGGAGGTGGAAGTAGCAGGCCCGGGCGGTTGCAGAGACAAAGCTAGTCATTGAGAGAGAAGAGTCAAGGATAACGCCAAGGTTCTTGGCAGAGTCGGAGAGAGGGATAGAGGTACCGTCAAGCTGAAGATGGAGAGAGGAGGGGAGCTGAGGGAGTTTCTGGCGTGTGCCTACCAGCATGGCTTCCGTTTTGTCGTCGTTCAGTTTAAGTTTGTTTGCTGTCATCCAGTCCTTCACGTCTTCACAGCAGTCGGCCGTGCGAGTCAGGAGTGCCTGAATGTTGTCAGGTTTGTCTTTGTCTTGTAGTTGTGAGTCGTCAGCATAGAAGTGGTGGTTTATGTGATGAGACTGGATGATGTTGGTCAGAGGGGAGGTGTAGAGTGTAAAAAGGACCGGACCCAGGACAGATCCCTGAGGAACTCCGCAGGAGAGCCTAACTGGGTCAGAGGATATGCCATCGATGATAACGGACTGCCGTCTGTCGGAGAGGTAGGAAAGAAACCAGGAGTGAGCGGAGTCAGTGATGCCAAAGGAGTGTTGAAGGCGGTGGAGGAGGATAGAATGGTCAATAGTGTCGAAGGCGGCAGAGAGATCGAGTAGGGTAAGAAGGGAGATGTTGCCTGAGTCAGTTGAGAGAAGAAGATCGTTCAGAATATGTAAAAGGGCTGTTTCAGTGCTGTGGTGCTTGCGATAGGCAGACTGGAAGGGACTGAGGAGATTGTTTATGGTGAGGTGAGCGTTGAGCTGGTTGAGGACAACCTTTTCAAGTAGCTTAGACAGAAAAGAGAGATTGGAGACTGGGCGATAGTTCTTGAGGTCATTTGGGTCAAGGTTGTGTTTTTTGAGGAGAGGGCGAACGATGGCAGACTTGAAGATATCAGGAACGGAGCCAGTTTCTAGAGAGGTGTTGATGATATCGGTGATGAAAGGCAGAAGTTTTGGGAGACCGTCCAAATACAGGGAAGCTGGGAGTGGGTCTAGTTCACAGGTTTTGAGAGACATAGTCTTTATGATTTTGAGAACTTCTGCCTGAGAGAGAGAGCGGAAAAATGAGAGGGGGGTGCCTGTGAAGGGGGAGTCAGGAGGGCAAGGCGGAGATGGTAGGATGTCAAGTGTGTTGCGCAGAGATTGAATTTTGTCAGAGAAATATGTGGAAAAGGCGGATGGGAGTTCTTCTTTTTTGTGTGTGTTGGGGAGTGGAGATTCTTTAGGTGTGCCTAAGAGTTTGTTCATCGTAGCGTAGACTTACACAATCATATCAGCGCTGAAGTGCCTATTCACCGTTGATCCTCACAATAGCGAAGATACGCGTAAATCAGCTCGTGACGATTAGTCGCTGATCTGAAGCCGCCACGCTAGACAGAACACATTGAAAGCGAACGCTGTTTCGTATAAGGGATCGTTATCGTTTGCCAACACAGACGCTGCGTACTTGTCCAGCGTCCCCACTCAGTGACAAATGTGACAAAATTATAATCTGGAGGAGACTTCGACGAACAGCAGCGATCGCTAATCTCATGCATGGTTATTTCCATGGCTGAACATTGAACATTGGAAGTTTAACGACTTCACCCACCTTTGGCGATGTGGTAGAAAGCACGGATTCTATAATTCCGGTGCGCTGCGAACTCATCTAATGCTGGAAGCGACACATTTAGTGTTGCCCATAGCGGGGATGCGGGAGTCTTGTCATACCGAAGCTGGTTTTTGTAAGATCTTTGCCCGTACCGAGTGTCAAAGCCTGTTTTTCTTGCTGACCTCACACAGCATATCTGAGACTCACCGAGCCTCGGCTAGTCTCAGCTACGCAGTGTGCCCACACCGGTGTGATTTTTGTGGGTGTGTGTGAGTGTGTGTGTGTGTGTGTGATTTTTGATTGTGTGTGTGTGTGTGGGTGGGTGGGTGGGTGTGTGTGTGTGTGTGTGTGTGTGTGTGTGTGTGTTGTGTGTGTGTGGCTAACCTCGTAACGGTAACAATGCCACCGGGCATGCCTCTCGCGTGAGGTACCCACACCATAAATCAATGGGAGATCATCATTAGGGTGTGTCACTTGGGTGGCAAGCTCCAGCTCTTTCGCACCTCTCACGCTCGTCAGGCCTAATCTCATAACGCTAACGGTAACTCTATCAGCGTCTCCTTGCTGGGATCTTTCATGCAACCCGTTATGATGTCTCGCTCAAAATGTACGGTAAACCTGAAACTTTGAATCAATATTAACAGGTCGGTAGTATACGTGTGCACATTATTTTGCTCAGCTGCAGTAGTCCTTTGTTTAAATGTTTGTGGTGTTTTTTGTTCTCGTTCTATGCATATTCAGGAACTCGAAGCGAGAGAAGTCGTTTCTTCGAAATAAGCAGATTTCTCAACCTAGCTATTTTGAAATCTCGGGATGTTCTACGTCTGTATAAAATATGAAGAAAACTGTGTGTATGCAGTGTACGACGTTCAACGATTAAAGAATCAAATAGGGCTTTTGCCGCTATCCTATCCTATCCTATCCTATCCTATCCTATCCTATCCTATCCCGTCCTATCCCATAACTCGGAGTTCGTAGGGGCACCACAGATGATCGTTTAACCAGCGTACTCCATCTTTCCCTGTCCTCAGCAACCCTTATTGTTTCGCTCAGTGTCAAACCAGTCCATTCTCGAATGTTGTCCTCCCACCTCTTTTTCGGTGTCTCTCTTCTTCTACCTTCTTGCAGTGTGCCTTGCAGGATGGTCTTTGCATGACCTGATGATCTGGTGACGTGTCCATACCATCGGAGTTTAAGTTTTTTTTACCACTGTGAGTAGGTCATCGTGTTGTCCAATGACTTGTGTGATGGTCTTTTGGACTTCGTCGTTGGTGATGTGCTGGGTATAGGAAATGCCCAGAAGTCTTCTGTAGCACCTCTTCTCCATGCTTTGTATTCTTCGTTGGAGATCTGCTGTGAGGGTCCATGTTTTGCAAGCATATAGAACGATAGATTGCCGCATGGTGAGAGCATCAGTCATCGCTTCTCCTCCTGCTTGTAGCAGTTCCGCTGGTATGTTGTCCACTCCCGCTGACTTCCCTTTCTTCAGCGATTGCACTGCTGCCTCAACTTCTTCCCGGAGAATTGGGAGGATTTCTTCTTCTTCTCTGCTCTCGGGACATGCTAGAACTGATGGGTCTCCATTTGGTGTATGGTTGTAAAGGTCAGAGCAGTACTCTGTCCATCTGTCCAAGACTTCTTGTTCTTCTGTAAGGCATATGCCAGACTTGCTTTGGATAGTGGAGACTTTGGGCTGTTTAACACTTGTCAGCCGCTTCACAGTCTGGTAGGCCTTCTTGCTGTTGTTCTTGTTCAGATTGTTCTCTATTTCCTGGCATTGATCTTCAATCCAGTTCTCCTTTGCTGTGCGCATGCCTTTTCGGATGTCATTGTTGATTTTTCGGTAGACATCAGCTCCCTGTGAGGTGTTCTTTTTCTTTTTTAACTCTCTTCGTTTATCACACAGATCCAAAAGTTCAGGTGTGATCCACGGCTTCTTCTTTGGTCGGTGCTTGCCAAGGATCTCAGTGGCGGCATCTGTTACAGCTGAGTTGAAGGTATTGGTCATGGTGTTGACATCTACTTCGCCTGCCCCCAAAATAAGCAGTGGTGCAAATTTCCCTCCAATTGTGGCCTGAAATATTTTTGCCACCTCCGGGTCTTGCAGTTTGTCCAGGTCGAACTTCAGCCTAGTGCACTTTGCTGTATTTACTCTCTTCAAATGGAGCCGGAAAGACATCATCACGAGATCGTGGTCACTTCCAATGTCTGCTCCTGGAAAAGTGCGTCTCCTGCCAATGTTGATGCTTGATCTGAAGCGTTTCTTGACCATGATGTAGTCGATCTGGTTGTGATGTTCCCCGCCGGGACTGTGCCATGTCCATCGTCTGGATTTTTTGTGGAGACCAAGCGTGTTTGCCAGTACCAGATTGTTGTATCTGGCAAACTCCAATAGCCTCAGACCCCTGTCATTTGTCTCGTTGTTGCAGTGGGGTCCACATGTGTCTCCCCAGTTGTGGTGCGCATCTTGGCCAACCTTGGCATTCCAGTCGCCTTGCACTATGACTATGTCCTTCTTCGGCACTTGGTCAAGGACCGCCTGTAGATTTTCATAAAAATCCTCCACTTCGCTGTCTTCATAGTCTGATGTTGGGGCATAGGCCTGGATGATGGTAATGTTGAAAGGGGTTGCTCTCAGACGGATGGTAATGAGTCTACTGGAGACTGGGCGGCAACCCATGACAGTGGCTAGAATGTTCTTGTGGACCAAGAATCCAACGCCGTGTTCGTGCCTGTCATCTCTACCGCTGAAATAGAGCTTGTGGCCTTTGTCAATCGTTGTTTCACCTAGGCCTTTCCAGCGCAGTTCGCTGATACCTAGAACGTTCCATCGATAGTGGTCCAGCTCGTGGGCCAGTTCTTCTAATTTTCCTTCCGCAGTTAGGGTCCTGACATTCCAGGTTCCTATGACGATGTTGTTTCTCGTGCGGATCTTGCTAATTTGTCCATCAGTAGCATACTTTTCACCTCCGTCCTGGTGGCCAACGGAAGGCGCGGTCCTTGTTCCGGGCGACGACCGATCCGGCATGGAATTAGTGGATAGCCTCATCATGTGTTGTGTCTTGGGCAAAAAAAGACCTGGCAGGGCCCAATCCTCTCCAGGCTGTTGGCCACAGCCGAAATCCACGAATACAGTGTGGCTCGCCTTGGCCCTGAGCACGTGGTCGTTGAACCTGTAGTAACGTGAGGTTCCTCCGCCCTGGCCGGTGACTTCTGTGTTAGAAGACTTTCGCCCAGTGATGCCGTGCTAACATCACCCCTGTTAGTCGCCTCTTACGACACGCCGGGAAACGTTGGGTCTATTCTATTTGCCCGAACCCACAGAGCATAAAATGCCAAAAATAAATCCTAAACACCTACAACAACTAAAATAGGGATGTGACAACTATAACTATACAAGACAGGATCCTAAGAAGTATAGAAAGAAAACAAAACAATACTGAAAAGCTGAACTAGAATTAGCAATATATATACAACAGGAAGAAAAATGAATCTAAGCCCTTTCTGATCCCAGAACTATACAAGGAATCAGACCCGTAAGGAAAGAATCGGAGACGATAGACAATAAAAATAATAAATAATATTTTTTTTAAGAATTGAATGAATGAATTATTAAAAAAAAGAACACTTTATTAATTACATAAAATAAACATAAATAATTCAAAATACATTACATTTTAAAAAATTCAATAATAATAATAAAATTAATAACAATAATAATAATAATAATAATAATAATAATAATAATAATAATAATAATAATAATAATAATAATAATAATAATAATAATAATAATAATAATAATAAAGAAATTAATTAAAAATAAATAATTTAATAATAAGAAGAAGAAGAATAATAAGAATAATAAGAATAATAAGAATAATAAATCAAATATTAAATCACAAACCAGTACTATAAATAATATTACCGACACATCATTAAGTAAGATATACTATTGTTTATCAGAGAAAAGAACCAACAGAAGAACCAATAAACGTTTTTTTGCTAAAATAATGGTGGGTGGACTAGGTTTGTGGGGTAATATAATAATAATAATAATAATAATAATAATAATAATAATAATAATAATAATAATAATAATAATAATAATAATACTGGATGCTATATACGCGCCTTTCCCCAAATCAATCAGGCTCAAAGCGCGGCGATCTGTACCAACATACACGCTCACCTGTCTCATCCACCCTCACACACACACAACAAATGCACTTCCATCACTCAAACAGGTGGTGTAAAGGCAGGGAGATCGCTATTTGAAGACGGAAAAAAAATCGAATTTTTATTTTTGAAATTTTATATTGACTGCGTCCAGTACCATTATTGAAGGGTGGTGCGCTTGTTGTCAATCTTTGTGTGTCGTGTGGTGGTTGTCTTCTAAGCCTTGGTCATCCATCCAAGCACTAACCCCTCCAAACTTTGCTTAACATGAAACATGGCTAATGTTCGCCCAAACCATTATACTACTGCCCCACCCAGGACATATTTCTGAAAATCTGCTAAATGACCAAACTACGGGACAAAAATAGTTTGACATTGATGGCTGAAATTCTGGGCTGGGCTTCGCGAAAATAATGAAAAATAAATTCATCAACACTAAAGGATACTACTAATATTATAATAGGCCTACATGATAATATACGAACGGTTGTTTTTTTTTTCTGTCGAGCTTAAGCGCGGCGATCTAAGATCACCATTTTACTCCCACAAACACAAAAACTAAAGGAAACACATTTTTCTTTGCCACTTACCCAGTCCAGGGGATCTCATAGACCTAGACACAAACAGTAAGCTTAATATTAGTTAATTCAATACTTCATTTATTGTCTATCCACATTCCGGTGATATAAAAAAAATTATTGAATAAAAATCGAAATATTGCCTCGGATGTGGTAATGTTTGTTTTGTTCACCTCATATTAATTATTTTTAAAATACCAATCAAGTCACAGTTAAGCCTTACAACAAAACGGAAGGAAAGTGGAGAGATGGATTTAACATCATAATCATAAAAGTCTACTGTGCAATGGGCGACTTTGGAATAATTTTCAATTTATAATTGATGTTATTTGTGAATGATGTAATACATTATCTAAATAATGTCAATATTCAGTCATAATTATTTTGTTTTGGGGTTTCATAAATTTATTGAAAACTTTACATTCAAATAAAAAATGGCGTACTAATATTTATTTTGGCAACATATACGCTGAATATCTGCTGAATACTTATTGGGCTATTCCTTGCAGTAGCAATTTAGCATAATCTTGAATTTTTAGTATTACATATAAAACAAAGTCCCAATCTAAACATGTTAGAAAGCTGCGCTTCTATAGTAACATGATGGGGTCATCAGAGAATAATGACAGAGGGTGGTGACGTGACCTTTACCTCGGAAAGGTGTCGCTGTCATTAGTAGTGGGCAGTAGTCAATTTGGCTTTGACTCGCCGGGAATCCACAGGCCTCGAACACTTTCTATCCTGAGCATTTAATTAATTCCTGTTGCTTTCTTTCAGTACATTAGCGCCAATTCCACAGCTGTTAGGAACCTTGGCTTTCTCTGCTCTATACTAGTGTCAGTTCGGTGTTAGCGGGAAGTCGACATACACTGTGGGATGTGGGCGGAAATCCAATTGGGAGCGTGATCTCTGGTGGGCGTCAAGATCAACATTTTGACTGCAATGCCACCATGCGTGAGGCGCCAGTGGAGGAGACTCGCACAAGCAGTTCCCGCAGAAAGGGGGCGTCTGGAAGCGCTAGAAGCGAGAATGGCATTCCAGGAGGATCTGAGGATGAAGGATGATGGGAGTGTGTGTAAGAGGGGTTGGGTTGGGTGGGGAATGAATTGTGTGCGTGTTTGTGTGTGTGTGTGTGTCCCATTTGTGGTATGGAGTTGAGGTGAGAGGTATTGGCGGGAAGTGTGTGGAACCAACAGGAGGGCTCAAACAAGTTGGGCGGAGGATCGGGGTAATGATGTGGGTGATTATGGTTACCGGCTGATGCCCGAGTGAAGACGGTGACAAGAGGCGAAAGGTGTTGGAGTGAATGATTTAGTTAAGGTCAAGAGCGCGGAGACTGCATATATTGATATTCTATAACGTGTTTGTTTTGTGCGGATGGTGTTTATTATCATCCCGTTATTCTGCCGTGTCGGCTATGCCGGAGTGCAATATAATGTTGTTGGCCTCTGGTATAAAGATTGTGCTTGTCAGAAAAGTATCCAAAACAAAGTCCAATTGAATGGCGCACAATCCATGTCGCAGAGCTATGCTCCGGGTTTATAATTATAGTCTACTATAAAATATAATTCCAGGAGGTCATGTCTACATGTGACATAATAATAATAATAATAATAATAATAATAATAATAATAATAATAATAATAATAATAATAATAATAATAATAATAATACCAGTAGGTCATATCTATATGTGACACAATTTTCGCTGCATCACTCCTTTATATATTTGTCACCGCAAACATTGTATGTGTCACTGTTCCTTTCTGTCACCAAGTTCATGCTTCTGTTCCGTTAGCATGTTGTGGTATATGGAATGAGCCACGTATACGATTAGGTACTTTTAGCTCATGTCAGGTCTGTTATTAATTCTTTCAGAAGTGTATTCATTTAAATACAATGATTGTAGACGATACGATTAGGGGTTAACAATGAGATTACTTTACACACACACACCCGCACACGCACACCCACACACACACACACACACACACACACACACACACATACTTGCGGAGACACCGTTATTTGGACTTTCCTCTATCGCCACATACGTTCTGTGGACAATGGGTCGTGCTACGACCCCGTTTTTAAGTACTTTAAAGTGTTCTAACCCTAACCCTAACCCTAACCCTAACACTAGCCCTAACCCTAGCCCTAACCCTAACCCTAACCCTTACCCTAACCCTAACCCTCACGGATCATTAAATGGACGTCCCAACAAGGAGGTCTGTCCAAAGAACGTATGCAAACTTGCACTAATTTGTCCCAATAACGCCGTGTAAACATCCTCACACACACACACACACACACACACACACAATTTTGACATTTGCTTTCAACATGTGTTATTATATCTTTATATCCATGTTCATGAAAAGTGAACTCGGGCCAACGCTGCCAAACAGGATTCATTTATTGCCTGCCTAGTGAACATCCACGAACCATTCAATTAAGGAGGCACTGTGGTCTAATGGAAGTGCTTCGGCTTGTGGATCTGAAGGTCCCGGGTTCGAGCCCTGGCCGGGCCATTGTGTTGTGTCCCTGGGAAAGACACTTTACTCCTGTTTTCCTACTCCTCGGATGAGAGTATAAACCGAGGTCTAGTCTGTGTCGCATACATTCCATCATAACGGACTTTAAAGATCCTGACGCTCATGTCCTAAACGGGTGAGTGCCGGTAACAAGAAAACACCCAGCATGCACCTTGGGAAAAAGTGCCATAATAATCAAAATTGATTGTGGGCATATACGGAAGAAGAAGAAGATTAAGACAGACCACAACCCTTCCGGAATTAACTCTCGACCAGGCGGGCGTGCGCGCACATACACACACACTCACTCACTCACACACACACACTCACACACACACACACACATATGCACACACGCATAGGGGGCCGGGGGTGATATTAAGACGATTACATTGATGACATAATATTTAAACTATTGTCTCTGCGACCCTATTTCACCAGTGCACCAATTACAGATTACCCCTGCAGTACTCATACAGTCACATCACGAAGGCAAGTACATGGGTTAAAGAAGATAACAACACGCCAGATCAAATGATCCTCTATTCACACTTTTCTGCTATCCTATGCACCAAGGGGAATCCCCTCAATGAAACATACTTCCGGTTTTTTTCTCCGCGTGTTTTAGTGAGTTATTTCCAAATATTCAAGAATAATAACATGTGTCACTGGCCACCTGTATCGTACCCTATTTATATTTTTATTTTTTTTTGCTGCAGTTTATTATTCCTTTCTATCGCCAGTGGCGCGCCTAAACCCTACCTACCTAACATTATTTGTGATTTTTTTTTTAAAATATTCGGAAAAACATAACGCCCAGATGCTGGCTCGAACCCACACCTGTCAGGCGCCATTGGTTTCTGGCTTGTGGACAAGGCAAGTTAGTCCCGCCTTAGCCCACTTGGCCACAACGCTCGCCTAACATAAGTCAGTTACTTCGTGTTTTGTGAAGGTTGCGACGGAGAAGCTATGGAAAACTACAAGAGTCTTCAGGTCCTGTTTCACTTTCTGTCGATGATCGACGCACCTCCGAAGTCGCCACAAATACAGGCCTCTACGATTGTTTTTTGCATCCTTTCACTGAGCATGTACTTCCTGCACCGTTTTTATACTTATCCCACTCGTTTTCTGGCTCTAACAATCGTCGTTTTCGGCAATTTGCCCTATTTAAAAGTCACGCATCAAGCTTTGATAAAAGCAAAACAAGCTAGACCGGAACTTGGTTTCATGCTAACCTCGTTTTAATTTATAATGGCGATACCCACGAGTTTTTATGAGTTGTGCCGGAAAGTTGTGAATACTTACCAGTATTTCGCAATAAACGCTTCGTCACGAGTTACAAGCGACGTCATAATGGTAAGGGCACGTACTAACAGGAACACTTAGAACTAGTTCTGTGGACACGAACAAATTGTCTCGCTGACAAGTTGTAGGTGGCGAAAAGGTGAAATTTGACACTTGGTGGTAATAGTATCGCTCAGATTATACCAATGCTGACCATCAGAGACCATCGGGGTGTCGCTATCAGATTTTATGACGATAGCAGCGACTGAATGGACGATAGCAGCGACTGAGTCCCAGAAAAGTGTGTGGTCCTAATTATTGTCATCACCTTTAACCTGTGTTTAGTATAGGTTGTCACATTTCCGACCAGCAACGTTACTCTCGCACGCGCATCTACGCTAAGTCCTGTTATTTGATCTCTCTCAGCTCTCTCTCTCTCTCTCTCTCTCTCTCTCTCTCTCTCTCTCTCTCTCTCTCTCTCTCTCTCTCTCTCTCTCTCTCTCTCTCTCTCTCTCTCTCTCTCTTTCTCTCTCTCTCTCTCTCTCTCTCTCTCTCTCTCTCTCTCTCTCTCTCTCTCTCTCTCGCTGGCAAATACAATCCTTCACTCTCATTTCTCACCCGCTTGCTGCTGTCCAACAACTGTCCAGTCCTATTCACCTTCTCCCTTTTTTGTGCTAAAATTACGATGGTTGATGCTACCGGTACACAAATGGACTTCATCATCATCATCATCATCATCATCATCATCATCATCATCATCATCATCGTCATCATCATCATCATCATCATCATCGTCATCATCATCATCATCATCATCATCATCATCGTCGTCGTCGTCATCATCATCGTCGTCGTCATCGTCCTCGTCGTCTTCATCACTGTCTCAGCTGCATTGTTGTTTTCCGATGCTCTGTAGTAATGTAAATAATGATTTCGCGTAAATCTATGCAGTTCCCAAACTTAACTTTCTTTTTGTTCTCAGGAAGTCTATTATGACTGAGCATTTTCAGGAAACAGATCGGATCAGACCAGATGTGTACTGTACTGTACTTCAAACACAAGAGGAATTTTCGTTGTCATCATCGGTCCAATCTCTGTCATAAAGAATATGCGTCATCCCAGATTCCTATAAAACGTTGCTAGCATTATTCCTAATTACAGAAGCTTATTTGCAATTGTTTTGTTTCGTGCTAATCGGATATGGTTACTAATAAAGGATACAAATTATAAACAATTTCATGCTTTAACAAAAGGAAATGTTCATATTTTATTTTTATTTTTTTTTAGGAAAGAATATCTAAAAAAAAATTCAATAATGGTATCGGATGCAGAAAATCTAACATTCAAAACAAAAAATTGATTTATCTTCCGCCTTCTGTAACATACGCCACCTCTTTAGATCGCCGCCGTTTGAGTTCGATATAAGAAAAAACGCTGGATTTTTTTTTAATTTCAGTATTAAGGCTATATTGAAATAAGAAGTGGAGGATGACTTTTGGGTTTGTTTGATAATTTGCTTGTTTGTGTGTGTGTCTGTATGTATGTGTGTGTGTGTGTGTGTGTGTGTGTGTGTGTGTGTGTGTGTGTGGCTAGGTAGAAACGACGTTACTCTGACATACACTTTGAAACTCTACGTACTTTCTTTTGACGGCCCCGTTATTTTGACGTCAAAATAGTGTTCCTTTAGGGTTACATTACATGACTATTGCTTTAGGTCCAGCGGACTCTTCCGAGCCAAATCAGGACCAGAGAGACGTTATCTTAAAATATTATAAAATGTTTCAAATCTTAAAAAACAAGCTTGTTACTCTTAAATACTCAAACAAACTTTCACATGACACCTCTTTACAAGTCTTCTTTAAAACTGAGGTATTAAAAATATGTTCCCTTTCTTCAATCAAATCACTAAATTCAGTCCTAGGGCTGTGTTAGGCTTAGGGTTACGTTACCAGAAAAAGATGTCTATGGGGTGCGGATGGTTTGTGGATAGTGCGGGGTGGAGAGGGTGGTGGTGCGGTGTGGGGAGGGGAGTTATCCCACAGCTCCACAATGTGGATTTTATCCCCTACATCTCCTCGCACTAAGCGGCAGGTCACGAAGGGTACAGGGTGGGCCGAAGGGTGGACGAGCCGAGGTCCAGGGGACACTTAATTAATTTGAAGCATTGTGGAGTATTTTGTCCGGCCTTTGTGAGCTAGCGGTTCGCCTATTATAAGCGCGAGAAGGGACACCCGAGCCGCCATTTTCCTTCTCGCTGTCTGTTTGTCTGTCTCTCTGTTTGAATCGCTTTCTGTCCCTGTCTCTGTCTTTGTCTCTCTCTTTTTCTATGTTTGTCTGTCTGTCTCTCTCTCTCCCCTCTCTCTCTCCTGTATCTCTCTAATACAAACACAAACACACACATACACACAAACACACACACACAGAAATGCTCGCGCGCCACGCATGAATGAGAGAGAAGCAATGCGAAAGGGACCAGACGACCACAGGAAGTGATGCCAAAAGCGAAGAGAGTTTGAAGAAGAGCCTTGGTCTACATGTCCATCTTCACACAGTCGCCCACTGTCCGTCCAGCTCTTTGTGCTGTCCTCTCGACCCCTTCTTTATAAAAATAAATGCTCAGAGGCAGACATTGGTCCTTGTCGGGGGTCCTATATTCCTCTCTAAAGCGGGTAGCCAAATGTATACCCTAAACGGGTGGACCTGGAGTGGCGGAAGATGCAGAACAAGCTGGAACCACCGGAGTGTGTTAACAAGGGAAAAGGGTCGTCAATTCGCTGGGTGTTTAAATATGGTGAACTTCATGATGCCGGATGCTCTGAATGGCCCCGATGATAGCCTGAACAGTACTACACATATTTGAAAAGTGGAAGAAAGCTTTTTTCGCTGAAAACAGGCCCTTGTCATCTTTTCGGTACCCAGGGCGCCTCTGCGGACTCCGATACTCCCTTATTGCTGGACAGTCTAAAAAGACAAGCCGGACAAGCTGAATAGCTAAATTATTTGAGCTTTCTCAGTGTCATCATTGCGATACTGATCTCTGGTCCAGTTTATTAGATACTGGCCTTGGACCCTTAGCAAAAGTAATCCGACGTTTTTCAATAATAATTTAAAAAAAAACAGCGGGACAATTTACGCTCCTCGCTATTCGCCATCTTCGCAGTAGTAATTTAGACTGTAAAGATGGATTATAATGTGAAACATCTGCTAGCATCTTGAGACAGAGACATTGCACCATGGTAAGTGTGAAAAAATTACAGCCTTCGAAAAAAAGCAAACATGATAATAATATTTTTTAATGACATAAACATAACGCGTGCAATAATTGCTAGACTGTGCAGGTGAAAACGAAGTCAACAATTATTAAAGCATTTAAAACGGACAATGGAAGTTGCTGTGACTACTCAATTTAATTCAATTCAATTAAGAAAATCTTGATTACATCTTACAAGGACTTAGACAGGAGTTAAGCATTGCTCAAATAAATAACAGACATTCAGTCTTGAAAAACATTAGGAATAAAATTTCTAAAAATGCATTAAGCACACATAAACACTCTGTCGCCCACGCACTCTCAAATCCCCTCACACAAGCAGAGAGAGAGAGAGAGAGAGGGAGAGAGAGAGAGAGAGAGAGAGAGAGAGAGAGAGAGAGAGAGAGAGAGAGAGAGAGAGAGAGAGAGAGAGAGAGAGAGAGACTCAGACATTGTATTCATAACAAGGACACAGATTTTAGGCGAAAAATTTAATCGTTGCTCGTATCATTCACACTCACATTCTGCGATTTCAGTCATAAGCCCACGGCAAGACAAATAACTACTAGTATAATGACACGACAAAACAAATAGCTATAAAAACTATTACGCAGCAAACAAAAAAGATATATGACAATCTATATTGATGTTGCAATTACTGTGACTGTGGGTCTATTGTTGGCTCTGCACAATGGAATGCTATTACCCACTCGTCTTTAATCTGCGGGGATTGGCTAGTGTAATCACCCTATGACTCATCTTAATACATTTATATGTTTGGCCCGGTCTGTGGTAGGATAGGGTTATAGAGATAGGGAGAAAATGGTAAAAGATTCACTGACACACTAGCTCTCGCACGGCTATGAAACATAGGTAGTCCAGCCACTTGTTAACAGTAAATATCACACATTTATTTCCCCTACTCTATACATAATTCTCTAAACACTCTATGAACTTAAATGTCCAAATTCCCTTCGAATAGTTCGCCCCTTGATGGGTCTATGCTGCTACTGTTCTTGATATTTGCTACTGTCTTATTAATGGGCTATTTGTTCTGGTTCCTACTGTTCGTTTTCAGGAGAGTGGACTACCGCACAGTCCTTCTAGATCAGTGTGTGTGCAATTCTTCTTGTGCACTTAGCTGATTCGTTGAGGTGTGGTGATGGTGTCTCCTCCTAGTTTGTTGACTATGTGGCTATCGGAGCTCAGTGCTTGATGTTCCACTGCAGGCCGAATGTCAGGGTTAACTCTCAGTGGTCTATCTCCTGCATCGGACCAACAAGCCTGCTCGTCTGCAAACATAAGACGAGTTTCTGCAACGCCTTATTTACTAAGTGTGTGCAGAGCGTCTCAATGATGGCAGAAACAGCCCTCAGTGATAGCTTCACTTATACAAACAAGGGACGATCATTCTTCTAAGTCCGTGGTCCACTGGAATCTCCAACATACTTCCTATACATATACATATCATGGCTAACCTGGAGAAGTAAATAACAATATACACATTCTCAGGTACAGCCACTGGTCTGCAATAATACATATAGGAGAAACAACAGTTGGACAGCAGAGGCTACCTCGTGGTTTCGAAAACCGGTCGCGTGTCAGCTACGTGGTCAAGCAAAGTTTGCCTAACATTCACAATTATAAAACATGGCAAGACTTCACAAACATTATCCAATAATAATATCAATAAATCGTGATGAAACAAAAGATTGATCATTTACCTTTTTGACAATGTCAGGCTGTGGCTATACTGCGATGAGTGAATTTCACCCGTCACCTGCTTAGTCTTCTGCTAGAGAGATCTTTCAGAGCGTTGCTCCTTTTCGTGTGAGGTTCAGACAAAGAATGACTACCTAGCCTTGTGGTCAGCCAAAGCCCGCGAAATCTCGTGATACCTGAGCGCCTTCTAGCGGGGGGATGGGGGTGGGTGGAGCGGAGGGGGAGGGGGTCTGGCTATACGACAGCTGGATGAGGTCACTGCCTACCTTAGCGAGAGTTAGTTTACACATGCTTTGAACAAACTTTTAACTTCTCTCGTCTGCTAGACATCGACTTTAAGTTACAAAGGCTACAGCAGGATGGAGTGTTAGAGGCTTGAAGCCTTAGTGCGGGGTCCAAACTAGTCTTCTGTGACAATTACACAATCCATAACAAACAACTCAATGTATATCAAATCATCAGGCGCATCAAATGGATATCAAATAATCAAGTAGCACATTGCGAAACGGTGGAAAAAATCAGAGAACGAGATTTCTCTTATATAGCGCACTTACAAGCTCAGAGAGAGAGAGAGAGAGAGAGAGAGAGAGAGAGAGAGAGAGAGAGAGAAGGAGAGATGTTTCAATTTGCATTGTAAAACTGACATTATATAGCATAAAATATCATCACGTGCAAAGCATATATATTTCCGTATAATGAATAGGCCTGCCATTAGCTAAGCAAGAAAACAGTAAAAGACCATACTTATATCATACACACAGGACACTGACACTGACTGACCCAGACAGAGGGTTGCAGCCAAACTACCATCACCTTCAACAACTTCTAACGAGGAGAAGAAGAAGAAAAAAAGAATACTGTGATGATGATACCCATATCACACGCACCACACTTTGACACTGACACAGAGAGAGCCCCTGGCCAAGCCGCGCTGAAAAACTACAATCATCTTCAACAACTTTTGTAGCAGTTTGTGCACTAATGGTCCATCCAGACTTTTCCCTTCACGTGTCCTCATTTGAGCCTCACTCCACTCCCATAGTGTGTTCCAGTCTTCCCCTTCAACTGTCTCCCACGATATGTTCTAAAGCGATCTAGGACTTGACTCATATCGTCTGGTTGCTAATTGCCAAGCCAGTTTCCACAGCACGGAATTGCTCCTCCGAAAGCACCCTCCATGTCAGCGGCAAGAATCGGGGTCGACTGCGACCCTCACCCCCATAATCAAGTTAGTCCTCTTCTGCCCCATCTGTCCCGTTCGGTTACTGTTGGGCCCACGTTGGCAGTGACAGCCTCTGCTGTTGAAGAGACCAGGGTTGTCTGAGGGTTGATGGCACTGTCCAGGAAGCTTTTTTGCAGAGAGTAAATTTATAAGACACCCAGAAGACACAAGTTATGTCTGATATTTGTGAACAATTGATTCTAAACGTTACGTCATCTTTGCTAGAAGCTCTACGTGGCTTTTCCTCCCTTTGGAAGGCCTGTGCAGGTACACAAATAAAAGTTAGCGGAGCGTGACTAACCTGCTGTAGGACGTTGGTTGTGGATTATAGCAAGAGGAGAGGATTGTGTTCCTATGTGTCCCCTATATGCTAGGTGTCGGGGACTATAACTGTAACGAACTGTTACTGAACTGAATTTAAGTCCCCTATACGCACTGTGTCCGGGGACGTTAATCTACCCAACTAAACTAAACTGAACTGAACTGTTCCTATCTCGTGGGGCCGGTAAGCTCAGTTGGTAGAACGGCTTACTAGTAACCGAAAGGTCCCTGGTTCGAAGACCGAATTGGACAACGTGTGACCCTATTATTTTCACCTTACCATCAACTGGTTCGATGTGTTCAGAATAAGGTGACCAGTAGACGCCTGCTCCGGTGTCGTGTGACTATAATCTACAATTAACATTTTTATGCCTATAATATTGAGTGAAGCTTGATGGCCCCTTCCATCCCCCTTTTTGTTTTGTTGTTGTTGTTGCAAAAACTCGCGAGGTGCTGGCTTCATCGATGAACCGAATGTCATGCTTTCAGGTTTGTTTGAGGCCATTCCATTCAATAATGTGGATTAATAAACTCTTCCATGATCGTAGTGTAAAAGTTTGAAAAAAATAAAACTTCAAACTTCAAAGACTTTCAACTGTTCATAACGCTTTTTATGAGAAGGCATCTTCCACCATCTCTCTCTCTCTCTCTCTCTCTCTCTCTCTCTCTCTCTCTCTCTCTCTCTCTCTCTCTCTCTCTCTCTCTCTCTCTATTTCTTTCTCTCTTTCTTTCTCTCTCTCTTTCTCTCTCTCTTCCTCTCCCTCTCTCTTTCTCTCTCTCTCTCTCTCTCTCTTTCTCTCTCTCTCTCTCTCTCTCTCTCACACACACATAGCCCAAAGTCAGTAGGTGCACATATCCTTGCCTAATGCGCACCTACTGACACCCACAATATATTTCATCTTGTCTCACGTAAAGTCTACGTCTTCATCTTTTGTAAGCTGGACATAAAGACCAGACCAAAAACAATTCCCAGGGGTTTAATTGAACTTTTCTTTTTAATAATAATAATAATAATAATAATAATAATAATAATAATAATAATAATAATAATAATAATAATATTAATAATAAATTAATTAATGAATTAATTGAATAATAATAATAATAATAATTTAAAAAAAAATAATAAAGTGTGTTTATAGAGCGCTTTTTCCTGAATCAGTCAGTTCATAATCTTCTCGTTACTCCTGCAACGAAGAATACAAAGCATGGAGATGAGGTGCTACAGAAGACTTCTGGGCATTTCCTATACCCAACACATCACCAACGACGAAGTCCGACAGACCATCACACAAGCCATTGGACAACACGATGACCTGCTAACAGTGGTGAAGAAACGGAAACTCCGATGGTATGGCTACGTCACCAGATCATCAGGCTTTGCAAAGACTATTCTGCAAGGCACAGTGCAAGGAGGTAGAAGAAGAGGGAGACCGAAAAAGAGGTGGGAGGACAACATTCGAGAATGGACTGGTTTGTCACTGAGCGAAGCCATCAGGGCTGCTGAGGACAGAGAAAGATGGAGTATGCTGGTTAAACGATCATCTGTGGTGCCCCTACGACCTTCGGGTTACGGGACAGGACAGGATAGGATAGGATAGGATAGGATAGGATAGGATACTCCTCCTCCTCTTTTATGATCTCTTCTTGTTCTTCTTGTCCTCTTCCTCCTCCTCCTTCTCCTCTTTCTTTTTCTTCTTCTTCTCCTCTCGTCCTCCTCCCCTCCTTTTCCTTTTTTTTCTTCTTCGTACGACGGACAGCTGCTATTCGTTTCAAGTCAGTGAAGCGTGACTGGATTGTGACATCATATTCCTATAAATCCGGTGCATCAAAAGCAAGGTTGGAGATGCTGACTTATTGTGATCGCTAGCTGCACGGAAAGCGCGCATTGGGTACGCTCCAGTACACTGACACCATATCCCATCATAATACTGTCCATCTGAGACTTGGGATCGAAACTTCTATGTTTCTTTTCATATCCTATCCCGTACCTCAAAGGTCGTTGGGGCACCACAGACGATCGTTTTATTAGAGTACTCCATTTTTCTCTGTTCTCAACAACTTTCATGGCTTCGTTCAGTGTCAAACCAGTCCATTCTCGAATGTTGTCCACCCACCTCTTTTTCTGTCTCTCTCTTCTTCTGCCTCCTTGCACCGTGCCTTGCAGGATAGTTTTTGCAAGGCCTGATGCTCTGGTGACGAGGCCATACCATCGGATTTTCCCTTTCTTCACCACTGTGAGCATGTCATCATGTTGTCTAATGGCTTGTGTGATGGTCTATCGGACTTCGTCGTTGGTGACGTGCTGGTATAGGCACCTCATCTCCATGCTTTGTATTCTTCGTTGTAGATCTGATGTGAGGGACCATGTTTCGCAAGCGTATAGGAAGAAGGAGATGACAAGGGAGCGCAGCAGCCTTACCTTTTTATGTGGACTGATGGTCCTGTCTTTCCAAATGGGCTTCTACGTTATCTGTGCATTTATTTATATTATTTTATTTATTTCATTTTTCTTAAATATATAATTTTATTTATTTTATTTTTGGTATCATTTCATTTGACTTTTAATTTTTTTTTTTTGGTAATTTGATTTATTTTTTTGTGTTAATATTTATTTATTTATTTATTTATTTATTTATTTATTTATTTATTGTATTAATAATGCAGATATTTAGTTAGACAGTGTTAGATAGACAGTTTGTTATGTATTTAGTTAGTAAAAGTCACTACCTTCACTGCTTTTCAAAATGCTAGTTTTCCTATTATGTGTGCGAAGTACATTGTGTGAAAATAAAGTTTTGAATGTCATGCCACCTTGTTGTTATTTTTATTGTTGTTTTTGTTGTTGTTGCTGTTTTATAAAACTTATCAATATGTTAAATGTATACCTTTTCATGGCTCCGAATATGCGAGCTAAGCTCTTTTATTTTTATTTTTATGGAGTATCGTGCAATATGAGAATCATCCCTTTATGATTATTATTATGAATATTACTATTATGATTATTACTATTATGATAATGATGATGATGATGATTATTATTATTATTATTATTATTATTATTATTATTATTATTATTATTATTATTATTATTATTATTGGTAGTAATAGTAGTAGTAGTAGTAGTAGTAGTAGTAGTAGTAGTAGTAGTAATTATTATTATTATTATTATTATTATTATTATTATTATTATTATTATTATTATTTCCTTTCTAAACAACACCAATTTACTCAGCTACAGCTGGGGTGAAACTTGCATTGTTATTCTCTGCGCTATATTTTTTGTGTTTCTTGTTCCCAGGTGACAATTTTTATGTCCTCGTAGTATCCAGGCTACCAATACTTGTTTTTTTTTGTTTGTTTGTTTTTGTTTTTTGTTTTTTAAAACGTGCCCTAATTTCTCTTGCGACCGTTTTCTCTTTGGGAAAATACGGGAACCCTCCTCGGTAGATTTCTGATACTCCCAACTGATGCGCGCGCCAAAACGATCATGCGCAGATACGAAGGTCACCGGAAATCGATCAAAGTTAATTAGCGCGATTGCTTCCCTTGGCGAAGGGGATGTCACGGTAGCTTAGCGGTAAGTCAATCGTCTTCTGTAAAGCCACTGCGTATCAGTGGCACCCCGGTCTTTAGCCCCCCCTACCTCCCGTAGACTCCGTGACGCTCTTCAGCATCCGCCGATTTTCATACCACAAACGTTTTTGGGGAGTATTGTTTTATTTGTAAATTGAGGTCGTCGGAAGAACACCTGAAAGCACCGGCACCCGTATCTAGATGCGTGACCGTCTCTCTAAGAGAGTGCAATTCTCTAGGCATAGCCTACTATTATATTAGTACAGATAGAGACGTTTCCTATAAAGAGAGAGCCTCTGTGGTAGAAAGGGAGCTGACAATTCAGTGTCCACAATGAAGAATTGTTACTACTATATTTGAAAACAAATAAATATTTTGGGAGGCTTTGGGTGAAAAAAAAAGGTTTGGCTTTTGGAAAGCATATACGATGTCGATATAGACTTTAACAACAGCGGCGACATTCAGAACGACATCGCCGTTGACATTAATGATTGTGTTTTTTGTAATTTCAGATAATAATAAACGATGATAATAAGGGCTTCAAAAAATGGAAACCACACACACACACACACATATTTATATATTCCCACACATGCACCCACACACAAACACACACAGAAACACTTACTATAAAGAGATAGTGCTTCTGCATCATAAATACTGTAGTTATTGTCTTAATGTCAGTATAAATTTTAAACTTCCGTTCCCTAATGGACCAGAGTAGCAGGGATGTTCGTTTAATGTTATGTGACAATGAGCGTACTTGGGAGAAATTGCATAGTCGCCACATTAAAAGATGATATAATAGGCAAACGTTGCTCAAACCGACTGCTTAGCTTTAAATGTTATGCGTTCGTTTCTTGTTAGATGAATAAAACAATTGTGCCTACTACCTACATTTTTTGCTGCGGTGATATTTTTTAATCAAGTTTGATATATGCTGCTATTAACATGCATATGAACAAATAAAGGTCGACTTTGATCAAAACTATTCACACTTTTCTGCTATCCTATGCACCAACGGGAATCCCCTCTATGAAAAATACTTCCGGTTTTTTTTCTCCGCGTGTTTTAGTGAGTTATTTCCAAATACTCAAGAATAATAACATGTGTCACTAGCCACCTGTATCGTACCCTCACATATTTTTATTTTTTTTGCTGCAGTTTAGTATCCCTTTCTATCGCCAGTGGCGCGCCTAAACACTACCTACCTAACATTATTTGTGAATTTTTGAAAAATATTCGGAAAAACATAACGCCCAGATGCTGGCTCGAACCCACACCTGTCAGGCGCCATTGGTTTCTGGCTTGTGGACAAGGCAAGTTAGTCCCGCCTTAGCCCACTTGGCCACAACGCTAGCCTAACATAGTCAGTTACTTCGTGTTTTGTGAAGGTTGCGACGGCGAAGCTATGGAAAACTACAAGAGTTTTCAGGTCCTGTTTCACTTTCTGTCGATGATCGACGCACCTCCGAAGTCGCCACAAATACAGGCCTCTACGATTGTTTTTTGCATCCTTTCACTGAGCATGTACTTCCTCCACCGTTTTTATACTTATCCCACTCGTTTTCTGGCTCTAACAATCGTCGTTTTCGGCAATTTGCCATATTTAAAAGTCACGCATCAAGCTTTGATAAAAGCAAAACAAGCCAAACCGGAACTTGGTTTCATATAACCTCGTTTTAATTTATAATGGCGATACCCACGAGTTTTTATGAGAGGTGCCGGAAAGTTGTGAATACTTCTGAGAGAGGTTATTGTTTCCATTGTCTTAATTGTTTTCCTCAGTGGGGCAACACTGACAGTGAATGTAAACCAAAGGCTCTGTGACGCTGACATGTCTTATCTTGGGGCCCTTTTAAAGTAGAAACGTGTCAGGGCTTGCTGGCTTTTGTAGGTCTACTAGCTGTGGACGAATAATTATAATTAAAAGCAGTTGCTTGCCGGCTGCTCAGTATTCTCCAGGCTTCTCCAGTGTTCAGTTCAGTGGCCTGCTGCTCCTGCTTATCCTCCTGTGCCGTATTAGCCCCTTTAACATTCCTCCTAGTTAGGAAGTCCTTAATGACACAATTGCCATACGCCGCCCTCGCGTTTGACATACTTCTGTTGCTGGTTACATGAGCCGCTTGATACTTTTGCATGTAATCTATACTGATTTCCATTTGTACTTCCATTTCTGTGAATGTGGGTGTGTGTATGTGTGTGTGTGTATGTGTGTGTGTGTAAGTGTCTGTGTTAGTGTGTCTGTCTATCTGTCAGCGCATTGTCTCAAAATTGGGTGGACGGGTTTGTATAAATTCGGTGACGTATAATTAATGTCTGTGCGTTGCTGTATCATCAACGGTTCTTTTAAAGCTAAAGTTAGGCTTACTTCTTTTTGGAAAACTTTTAATACGGCTTTATGGACAGATAATTAATTGTATGAAAGAAACAAGTTACAATAAACATATAATAATAATAATAATAATAATAATAATAATAATAATAATAATAATAATAATAATGATGATGATGATGATGATGATGATGATGATGATGATGATGATGATGATGATAATAATAATAATAATAATAATAATAATGACGATGATGATGATGATGATGATGATGATGATGATGATGATGATGATGATGATGATGATGATGATGATGATGATGATGATGATAATAATAATAATAATAATAATAATAATAATAATAATAATAATAATAATAATAATAATAATATAATACATCACCCGCTTTTTCTTCAGTGGAATTGAAAGAGCAGCGATGTGAATGGATCAGTATTATAACAGGTGGACTATACATCCAATTTTAGTTTTGACATTTAGATTGACTGCTTCCAATACCATTCTTGACTGGAGGAAACCTGAGTCCTCGCAAAATTTCCTCAGTTACCTGAAAAGTCGCGTGCTTAAATAACTTAAGTTCGCTCCCTTGGGGAGATTCGAACCAGCTATCTTCCAACTTCGCTACCAGGCCACCGTGGTTACAAAAAGATTTTCCTTAACAGTTGTCTGACATTTCCCAAGTTCTTTGTCATATTCAATATCATGCCAAGTCATTTTTGGCCAAAGAAATCTGACCAGATCTGCGCCACGTTCATTGTAAAATTCTTCTTTAAAATAACAAAAACAAAAAGAAAATCGCTCACAACTCTTTCTCGAATCACTCAACCCAGGGATAGAAAAAAAAAGACTGAAAATTTAAAAATTCGATGTAATCTTTAACATATGTGTGTCCTTTCCCAAAGTCTCAACACGTTTCCTATAATTCGATCTAGCAGGTATTTCTGGTTCGATGTTCTATAACCCGGCCACACTGCATAGATGAGACTCGTCGAGTACTTCTCACAACAAACATAAGTCTTGGCTAGTCTCAGCTGTTACGTTGTGTGGACATTCTGCCCTTCTCAACGTCTCAACCATACTTACAGAAACAAAATCAGGAGGAGATCCTTGCCACTCTGTGTACAAAATGTATTCATTCCAGATCGATTACAACCAGGCCATGAATTCCTCAGGACTTACCTATCCGTCCTGGCCTCTATAGAACAGAATTAGGATTACATTACATTACATGATTATTGCTTTAGGTCCAGCGGACTCTTCCGAGCCAAATCAGGATCGGACAACCCCCGATCCGCATAAAAGATCTGCTGAAACAACCCTAGTGGTAAACCTGAATGCTCTCCACCAGCCAGTCATTTTACAATAAAGACATCCCACGCAGGAGACGCTGAGGCTATACTCTAATTTATCGAACCCCCGTTTACAAAAACAAAATAAAATACAAACATCAGTATAAATTATCAACAAAACACATACATATAAAATGCCTACATTGCTAAATAATAACATCATAGGAAGCCCTAGTGACCACCTGGCAGAAAGCGTCCAATATTCCCAAGCTGATCCAACAGATCTCACACACAAACAAGGAGTCTTGTCCCAGAAGAGTTTTCAAAAAAAAAGGTAGGTGATTGGGCTAGCGAAGAAGAAGATAGTATAGCAGATTGATAAAACAGAGCAGGAATGAGAAAGAACAAATGAGAAAGGCCACGACAGTGGGAATTTAAAGCACTACATTTCCAGAAAGTGGGGATACTATTTATACTGAAACCCCCGGCACCCCAACGGGGGAGCAAATATCATTTAACTGTTTTCGAGGTCTTTATCATTTGAGATACATTTTTGTTGTTGCTATTTTGAGCGTCTTCATTTCGGCGGAGAACAAAGACGTGAGACCAAAGAGCTTATTACGGAAAGAGAGGAAACTTCCATTATGTCCTATACAAAAATGCGAGACGCTCTCACGGATTATTTCCCTTTGCTCAGGCTGGCTATATTTCACCATCTGCTATATGAATGATCTGTGCGTGGTAACTTATTGAGCCTATGCCATTGCAAAAAACCATTTTTATGGCAACGTTTGCAAAAACCAAACTTTTAACAATCATTATTATTAACATTCCGCTACTGCTGTCTTTTTTTGTGTGTTTTTGTTTATGTTTACTTATTGACATTTATTAGGTGCTTTTATGCTGCTTATGTGTGTATGTCATAGGTTCGTTTTCTGCCCTGCAATTTATTATTTTTTAATCAACGACAGATATTTTAAAATTAAAATATGCATGACAGACTGTTTCATTTATCCGAAACTGTAAATCCGTAATCGTGAAAGAGAGAGAGAGAGAGTAGAGAGAGAGCGAGAGAGAGAGAGAGAGAGAGAGAGAGAGAGAGAGAGAGAGTTCTGTCATTCAATCAATTAATCACAATAAAGCACAATAACAAAATGTTTCACTAATAGTGTGAATTTAATTTATATAAGGTGTCCCCCTACCCCTCAACCCTCTCACCTCCCACATCACTGGCTTAATAACATCAGTCACTTCATGGAAAATAATTAATTAATCAGACAGAACAATCAGAACCTACTGGCTAGACTACAACATTGCACGCAATATAGATCTAATTCGCAGAAATTCACAGATCAGAACAAGGACTGAGTTTCTACATTACATTTCATTTCCCGTTTACACTCAAACGAAAATGGATTACAACAGATCAAGGACCATTTTTGTGCCTAGGTAAGGGGTTATCTTGCACAGTATTTGATCACGAGGAGAAAACAGACTTAGTCTAATTTAACTTGTTAACATAAGCAGTTTGACGAAGCCAAACTGCCAATCTGACATCTACTTTTGAACTATAAACACAAATATAGTCAAACAACCTAGCAATAACGTAAACAGTGAGCGACCTGTTGAACGTAAACTGTCAGCAAGCAAACTGTTTTGGATTTAGCACATAGGTATAACATGAATCATTCAAGCCGCTCTCCCATTGTTTTAACACTAACAACACTGCAGCGGTCTTAGTTTAGGCCTACATAAACACAAAAAAATGAAGTTTTTCAATTTCAATTTACCTTTCTTTAACTCTATGAAATTTGAAAAAGGCCTTGCCAACACAACTTTTCTTGTATCTGGCATTATGGCAATTGATAGCTGTGCAAAAGTCACCGCCCTGTTTCACTCGGTCGCCTTTTGACTTTCTGCCACGAGCCATTTGCAGCATGTCGACAAGGGAGCATAACTCGTACATTTCGTCTCGCGGTTCTGTACCAAGTTCCCCCTCTTTCTATCATAAGCTCTTTGGTGAGACTAGCCCGACCCCAAACGAAATCACTCACTATGTGTGCTGAAACTCAGTGGTCAGCGTCTTCGAGTGGAAAAGGCAACATGTATGAACAATAAAATCTAACAACTATCTATCTATCTATCTATCTATCTATCTATCTATCTATCTATCTATCTATCTATCTATCTATCTATCTATACCTACCTAATCTAACATCTATCTATCTATCTATCTATCTATCTATCTATCTATCTATCTATCTATCTATCTATCTATCTATCTATCTATCTATCTATCTATCTATCTATCTATCTATCTATCTATCTATCTATCTATCTATCTATCTATCTATCTATCTATCTATACCTACCTACCTACCTACCTACCTACCTACCTACCTACCTACCTATCTATCTATCTATCTATCTATCTATCTATCTATCTATCTATCTATCTATCTATCTATCTATCTATCTATCTATCTATCTATCTATCTATCTATCTATCTATCTATCCATCCATCCATCCATCCATCCATCCATCCATCCATCCATCCATCCATCCATCCATCCATCCATCCATCCATCCATCCATCCATCCATCCATCCATCCATCCATCCATCCATCTATCTATCTATCTATCTATCTATCTATCTATCTATCTATCTATCTATCTATCTATCTATCTATCTATCTATCTATCTATCTATCTATCTATCTATCTATCTATCTATCTATCTCATCATCTATCACAGACGTTCTAACAATCTATGCAATGACTGAATCCACACACACACACAAAAGCGAACAGATTTTTTTTTTCGCTCATGCAAGCCTGCCTGCTTCGTTGTGTTATCGGCTTACGATTGGCAGGCAATGACTGGTTGTGGAGCGAAGCAGGCTAACAAATTGACTCTTTAGCGCTTACGCGAGCAGTCAAGTGTGGCATCTGCGGCATTATTGCCGTATCATGCGTCACGCGCACTCACGGACAAGCGAGCATGCTAAAACATATGCCATGGGATAAGCACTCCGTTGACTTGGTGATCCTTTCAAAGACACGCAGAGAGGGAAGAAGGAAAGACATTTTTTTTTCTTGGAAATTTTAGTCATTCATTAGTTAGCATTGTTACATTTCTTAATGGGATAACTTTTTTTCATTTTCGTTGGTGATGTTGGTGGTGGAGGTGGAGGTGGTGGTCTAAAATCACTATGTTTACAAACCTTAACATAAATGAAATAAACAAAACAAATATTTTATTCATAATAACTTTTTTTTCCTGTTTAAAATCTGAGTTCCGTTATTTACCTTCAAAAAATAAGGTGGTCAAATGATCAAGAGAAGAACCGAATTACGAATGTGCAAAATAAACAAATAAGCAAATATAACATTCATTTCATTTCGTAATCTGGTTGGTAAGCAATTTGCAAGTTGTGGAGAAAAAAAAACACACAACTTGCCTAACATACATAGGCTTACTTCTTCGGGAGTTATATGTGTATGTAGCCTACTAGGCCGAAAAAAATGTCTTTTACGGTATCCCGACACACCCTAATTTTTGTCCCGACCCTAAACTTTTTGGGGAGTCGTCTAGAAAAAAAATGTTGAAAAATGCCCCAAAAAATCGCACCGAAAAGTGGGAAAAGTTTTTTTTTTAAACCGACGTCCTACCGATCCTATTTTGTTGTTGTTGGCTACGTTACCGTAAACAACTTTTTTTTTGGGGGGGGTGGGGTGGGGGGTGGGGATGGGGCCTTAGTATTAATATTACACTCCTTGTCACTTTTCTTTAAATTTGAGGACATCATTACATTCAACCCCAGGGCCTAGGGGCATTACGCCGGTTAGGCTGATCATCGATAGTCCGCGCAAGGGTAGATAGAGATCCTCAATAGCGCAGTGGTAGATGATACACAACTATTTATACTGCAGCTACCGGTATGTTACCGAGGAACTACTGTTTTGTGTGTTACGTTTTATGTGTAATTCAACCAATTAGGGTACGAACAAGTAAACAAAATTGTCCTAAACTTCTCGTGGGTGTTAGGAAATAAGTAGCTTTATTATTCAAAGATTCCTACAAACTTGGTTGGTTGGTTGGTTGTTTGGTTGGTTGTTTTATTAACGTCTTTTTTCTTCAAGATGATAAAGACCATACATACAGATTCACGCATTTAAACAGACACATAAAATTAGGTTACGAACAAGTAAACAAGATTGTCCTAAACTTCTCGTGGGTGTTATGAAATAATTAGCTTTATTATTCAAAGATTCCTACAAACTTGGTTGGTTGGTTGGTTGTTTTATTAACGTCTTTTTTCATCAAGATGATAAAGACCATACATACAGATTCACGCATTTAAACAGACACATAAAAATACATACATACACACAGGGATTATTACTATCTATCTAACAGAACAATACCAATATCAGTTTCAGTTTACAAACTTAATATTAGGTTGTAAACGTTTTTTTTTTTACTTTCCAATTTCATGTATACACGCATTCATTGAAAGACCTTTCTTATACAATTGCACAAGTTGAGACAGAGAGATAAACTTGAAATACTCAAGACATAAAATACATCAAAGTTGAATGACACAATGCCGATATAGGTTTTGCTAATTTTATGGTTCTTTTCTTTCTCAATCAAAGTACTAGAATAATAATTAAGACGGAATTCAAGAAAACTATAAGTCCTAAAGTAATAAAATAATAAATAGCTGAACTAATATGACTTTATCTTTCTCTGCAGCAATCTCGTTCCCGGTCTGACAGAAAATTGCATTTTATGAAAATATTTTATGCATTTACAAAAATGAGCTTTAATATTATATTTCCAACGAGTAAATCAAAATGTATCAACATTCAAATTACCGTGACTGTCATGAACAGACTCCAGAATCACCACAGAGAAAATAGAAGTAGGCTACACAGTAACACAATATTTCCAAGACACACAAAATAAGCATTCACCCTTCGTTTTTCACAGTCTATCTTTCATTCCACTAATACACCCTATCCTAGTCCTATTTCATTCAATCACAGACACTCTCAGAAACAACCTTCTCTGTTGTTGTTGTTTGTAGATTATAGTCACACGACACTTTCGCATATATTTTTGCTGCAGTTTATTATTCCTTTCTATCGGGAAACTCTGGGCCGCCTCCCCCGGGGAAGGCGTAGTCGCAGCCAGTGGCGCGCCCAAACCCTACCTACCTAACATTATTTGTGAATTTTTTGGAATTTTTGCTGGGGGAGCAAACCTGAGTACCCGGAGAAAACCCCCGAGACGTTGCCCGAGTCGAAAGTAAATAATATTCGGAGAAATAAAACGCCCAGGTGCTGGCTCGAACCCACACCTGTCAGGCGCCATTGGTTTCTGGCCTGTGGACAAGGCAAGTTAGTCCCGCCTTAGCCCACAACGCTCGCTAGGTGGTTGGTGGTTAGATTGTCTGTCCCCAGACACAGTGGCATATAGGGGACGGTATTAAGAAAACAAGATTAAAATTCAGGACCACATTGTTAAAAACAGTTTTGTACATTATGATTAAGTCTCATTATACTAAGAATTCTTAAAAGAGGTAGGTGGACAGATAAGTTAAAAAAAAACAGTAAAAGGTATGTGTAAGTACGTTAAGATGATGATTCACATGAATCAGGGAAGGGGATTTGGACCAATAAAATAAATTATTCATCAACCAATCATAATGGCGATGTCTAAGAGAGGCACTAGCCTCGTTGGCGAAACTATTCGTCAACCAATTATAAATGGCGATATCTAAAAGAGGCGCCAGCCTCGTAATAAAAGATTAATTCAGTTTATATAGGTTGGGCTAGGTAAACACCCCTGTACATAACAAGAACTAAAGTCTAATACAAGTACTCCAGGTGGAACCCACCAGCTTAATACATTTAATTAATGGATTCTACACAGCGTGATAACGTCAGGCTAAGCCCATAATATAGTGATAAGAGGCACCACACGGTGCGGGGGCCTTTAGGAGGCCTAAAGTAAGAGCTAACAATCATTAAAAATAATAAAAATCCATTGGCCATGCTAGATGGGCTGGCACTGCCCGACCGGCCCGGCAACATGGCCATCGTATGGCGACGGGTCTGGCCAAAGCACCAAACTAGCCACGGCTCCAATAATGTATAATTCGGGAGCAACTTCTGGCTATATCCAGCCCGAACACCCCGAGGCCCAGCAACTGTGCTGTACGGCGACGGGGTGAGAAAAAAAAAAAAAAAAAAAAAAAGGAGCCCATCCCAGAGGTACAGGGAACCGAGAAATCAATGAGTTTTTACAACTAGGGGCCCAATAGCCCAAGACACTTAAACTCTAAACGAGAGCATAAACTAAACAATATACAATTAATCTATCTTATTCCTTAAGAAGGTAAGTGGCACAGGGGATACAAGCCAGGGACATAAGTCGACTGGCCAGGTGCAATAGTCAATTGGTAAATCAGTCCATGGTGTGCACCACCGGGACAAGGTCATCCGGTTAGGCGTCTTATACGGGATACATACGTCGTCAACGGGTATGCTGCCAGGACCATGGGTCACTGAGCAAGGCACAAAATGGTGGTACGTCAGTCAATGGGACCAACCGGAGCGATACTCCCAGGACCGAAGTCGACTGAGGGAGCACGCGCGGTGGAATAATAATTATAAAGAATGTAGATACGGTCACGGGGATGAAGGCGCGCACCCGGGACCAAGGGACCCGAGGCTGCGCCATACCCGGAAAGTCAGTCCTTAATTATCCACTCTTGCGGAGCACCGAGGGCAAAGGCCCCATGGCACACCACCGGGGACAAGTCATAGAGGCCAAGAGGCAAACGTAATTCTAGGATTAGATCGCAGGGCCACTCAGAGAAGATGGGCCACCAAGGACCCAGCAATAAGTTCCGAGACCATGAGCAAAATACCGGGACCTCTAACCCCCACCGCGGCATAAAGTCCCTCCATGGTCACCGGGAGCCGAAGCTCCAGACAAAGGTCTCGCAGGGGGTCAAACTGAGGATATAGACTGGGGCAGGAGAACAAACAGTGAGAGAAACTCGCAGGAGTGCCACAGATACAACGAGCCTCGGTCCATCTGGAGCGCCAGTGGCCCGTAGCAAGCCTCATAGCAAAAAGTCGTATGGCCACAGGGGCATGAGAGTGCAAGGGTGCAGGGCAGCGAAAAGGTGTTTGAAACGGGTAAAGGCGATCGATACACCAGGCCCTCAGCTCAGCAGTCCACTGGGACCAGACCCTGGCTTTAATAACACTACGGGCCTCAGAGGAGGCAGGAGGCAAACGGAGAGACACACAAGCCTCACCCGCGGAACCGGTCGCAGCAGCTCTGTCAGCAGCCTCATTGCCGGGAATGCCAGCATGTGCTGGCACCCAGCACAGAGAAATTACGGCACCCTGGGCCGCCAGAGAACTGGCACAATCCCAGATGTCGCGAACCAAGGAAGGACGGGCATGAGAATAACCCTCAGCAAGGCTCTGCAAGGCGGAAAGGGAGTCAGAGGCAACCACAACGCCAATAGGATCACCGGAGACCGCATGACCAACGGCCCGAAGTGCCTGACGAATGGCCAGGAGTTCCACAGAGGTGGAACATGACCCTGGCGGGGCACCACAGGACCAATCCCCAACTCCGGGGATGAAGAAACCGCTTCCGGCCGCCCCTTCATCACGAACTGAACCGTCGGTGTAAATCACCAGGTCGGCAGGGAGGGAAGCTATACGCTCGCGAGCCAGTTGAGCCAGGGCGGGGAGATCCGTCTCCCGCGCCAGTCCAGGAAAGGTCAGATGCACAGCAAAAGGAGGGTCGGTCCACGGAGGAATCGGAACAACAGGCTCGGGCTCGACCGCCCGACTCCTTCCCAGAACACCCGTGAGTAGAGTGTCGGCAACTTCGCCAATGCCTGGCCGATGCCAGCGGGTCCTTGAGCCACTGAAGGATTCACGGAGCTCTTCCAGTGTGGAATTAGGTACTCTGCCAGCTCTACAAATGTAGCTCGCACTCATCTTCTTAATCTGAAACTTCAGGGGGAGTACGCCGGCCAGTTGGTATACCATGGGAGCAGGCACCGATCTAGGGAGTGATAAAAGACTACGTAGAATAGTACAGTCTGCCCCAGTCATACGTTGTAGCTGGTGGTCACTAATGCCATACAACAACTCGGCACCAAACAGTAACCGAGAGCGGACCAGTGAATGGTAAAGAGAGATAAGAATCTTGGGATCTCTGGCCCAAGCCTCCCTGCGTAGCGCCTTGATAACATTGGCGGCTCGGTGCGCGGAGAGAATAGCGCCCTGAATGTGCTGGACAAAGCCTCCGTTCTGTGAGAATGTGACACCTAAGTACCGGACCTGCCGTTGGGATAGAATAACCGAATCGCCCACGCGGACGGACAGGTCCGTAAATGCGGGGTTCCAGCAATGTGAAAACGGAATGAATACCGTTTTGCCCGGTGAGAGGGATAGACCAGTAAGGGAAAGTGCATCAACAAGCGAGTCGATGTCTTTCTGGAACATTGCAAGATCCCTAGCAAAGGAGGGTATGAGTTACCTATGCGTCGGTGTCTAGTTGTCCGCCATAAGGCGATGTCGTCAGCATAGCGCAAGTCCCCTCCCCACAGTTAGAGGTTACTTCAGACACAGCAATAGCGAAAAGCAACGGAGCGACAACCGACCCATGCGGGACCCCCATCACCAGCCTCCCCTCGCTCGAAACAGCGCCACGCCAGGTAACCTGGATAACCCTGTCCCGGAGGAAGGAAGAGACGAACGAGAGCAGCGCTCCGTCCAAGCCCAGCGACCGCAAACGCCTAAGAAGTCCGTCGTGCCAAACCGTATCAAAGGCCTTGGCCACGTCGAAAAAGCAGGCCAACAAGGTTCGTCTTCTCCCCTGAGCGCGCCGGATATGCTCATTGAGTTTCACCAAATGATCCGTGACAGAGCGGCCCTTTCGGAAACCCGCCTGAGAAAGTGGGAGAACACCCTTCACGGCGCAAAAGTGCACTAATCGGTTCTTAATAATTCTTTCATATAATTTGCAAAGATGAGAAGTCAGCGCAATCGGGCGGTAACTAGAAATAGATTTACGAGGTTTATGCGGTTTAGGAATGGGTATCACCGAGGCTCTGCGCCAGGCAGCCGGGATGGCTCCCGTCGCATAACAAGTATTGAAAAAAGCAAGAATATCACGTTTAAACGAAAGGGGAGCTTTTTTAACCATTAGATAGTGCACTCCATCCGGTCCAGGTCCCTTGCTAGAACCGCAGCCACGGAGCGCCCGAGCAAGCTCAGTCATAGTGATCTCCTTAACTCCCAAAGGGGAGGAGCGAGGGTCTGGGGGGCCAGGCAGGGGGTCGCAGGCAGACCTACGGTCACGCTCAACCTGTGGAAGCTGAGCCTCAGTAATAACAAATTGCCTAAGGAACGCTTCGGCCTTATCTTGCTCACTGGAATATGTATTAGCACCATCGGTCATATCAGAAGAAAGAGGTCTATATTTATTCCTGATCTTTTTAACGTTGTCCCACAGCTGGGGCACTGTAAGCTTTTCACCAAATTGCCCCAACCAGTAGGCTTTCTTAGCCTGCGCTACGGTCCGCTTAGCCGCGAGTTTGGTCGCTTTCATAAATGCATGTGTATCAGCGGAATTGCAACGCCGATATTGAATAAAAGCATGTTTTTTAAGGCGAACCGCTTCCTTACACTCTGGATTCCACCAGGGTTTAGGCTGTCCACCTCCGGGACGAGCAGCGGGTGCCAGCAGAGCTACCTTCTCTAACATCTGAGTTCGGAGGAGCGCCTCCAACTCATCCACCGAATCCGTCTCAGGGAGAGAGAAGTCAGAAAGACTGGAGCAGTAAATGTCCCAATCGACCCCTTTTAGATTAGGGGCAGAGGGCGCCACTGGAGCGGCCACCGGAGAAAGCTGAAGGGTGATCACAATTGGTATGTGATCAGAGAAGTGAGGGTCTGAGGAGACACTCCATGTGGCAGTAGCCGCCACCTCAGGGGAGGCCAATGAAATGTCAATGGCCGACGGAGAGTGGGAAGAAACATCGGGAACCCGTGTAAATGCCCCATCGTTTAAGACATCAAGTGAGGCAGTGGCCAAGGCATCAAGGATATCCAATGATACTGAGGGGCAACCAGCGTCCCAGGTCCCATCCCGAGCATTAAAATCTCCCACCACTAACCACATGTCCCTCCCAACAATCTCACCCAACCATGTAAAGTCCTTACAGCCAGTCGGATTATAGTAATTGAGTATTTTAAGTGCACCTAAAGGAAAGCCGGGGCCAAGGGAGACCTGCAGGACCGAGGTGAAGCCCCCCCCCCCCCCTCTCCTTCATCAACGGGCCCCAGGTCGGAAGCCACGAGTCCCAGCCTAACGTAGGTGGCAACATAGACTTTATCATTCTCGCCCGTCGTGAATAACGGGGGGTAGTGAAAACCAACCAAAGTGGGTAAGTTATACTGTGTACAATTTAGAGATTGTAGGCAAAGTATATGTGATTTCTGGATAAGCGGATCGAGCGAGGGCAAGGAGTCGACTAGTGGAGAGAGGGACCTGCAATTCCATTGCAGAACAGTCAGACTATCAAGTCTAGGGGCCATGGCGACAGTGGTCAACCACAGGCATAGAAAACCAGCAAAATGAGGTAAAACTAACATTGTGAGGTAAATATTGCACAGATAGATTTAATTAACGTCAGGAGGGTGTGCATGAGCAGCCGTACAGGCGCAAACTGGGCAGGCAGATCGGCAAGACCGGCCATGACGGTGTCCTCCATACCAGCCAAATCCCGCAAGAGCGGGGACAGGGTTCGAATCAAGGGAGGATGAGCCGAAAAACGATCCTCAGACAACTGGTCCGCAGGCGGTCCAGGGTGCGCTCGTTCAGCGGCACCCGGATTAGCAAGAGACAAGGGCACCTCACCACCACCCGAAGGAGGTGGGGGAGGGGGATCGGTAAGCGGAGCGGAAACCAACGAAGGCTGAGACACTGAAGCAGAACGAACTAAGTGCTCGGGAGCACGAGGTCCCAATGGGGGAAAGTCGGATGCAGACGCAGTGAGCTGCACCTCAACCTGGCCGCCGGCAACGTTGCCGCGGACAAGGCCGGGAGCCAGCGACCCGGCTCCAGGCGCCCCCGAATGGGAACCGGCACGAGCCTTGGCGACAGCCTCAGAGAATGGCATGTAAGTGGTGCCACGCAGACCGTTGGCGCGGCGCCGGATCTCAACCTCCGGGCAGCCATCCCAGGCCGCCGAGTGACCCCCACCACAGTTCATGCAAAGTAAGGTATCGCCTTTGCACTCGCTAGTGCGGTGGTCCTTCCCGCAGCGAGCGCAACGTTCGGTTTGGCGGCGACATTGACGTCGTCCATGTCCAAGCAGTTGACATTTCGTACATCTAATGACCTGAGCTACAAAGGGATCAACCCTGAAGCGAGAGAGGCCCAACGTCACTGTCGCTGGAAGCGTCTTGAGGTTAAACGTCACTTTAATAGAATTGGACATGGATCCACCCGCCAACGGTAATCTGGTCACAGAGAGGACCTCAAGGCCCTGGGCGTTCAGGTCCTCCCTCATCAACTTCAGAAAATGGGGGTCATCACCCGTGGACGGCAGACCACGGATGACTCCCACAGTAGTGACGACTTTGGGCTTACTGGTAGTAATCGGAATCCCACAAATGGAAGTTGTTCGAAACAAAGTGCCTTGTTGTAGGGCAGAGGCACAACCGACCAGCCAACCCCCGGATGGAAGGCGGCGGACCGAGAGACCCTTACCCACAGTATTCTCAAGCGCGTCGCGCTGCTTGTAGGGGCCCAGCCCATTGAAGGTGGCCGGACCGCCACCCGCGTCGCGAATAACCACAGGGAAGTCAACGACCTCCGCGGCGACAGCAGCCCCAGAGGAACCAGGTCTGGGATGCCCCTTGGCGGCCACCCCAAGGCGAGCCCTCTGGGCATATGAAAGAACAGGACCAGGAGGGTCTTTGGGTTTAATACCTGGGGGGATGTGCGCCGAGGGTGTAGGCGCAACAGAGTGTGGGTGAGCAGAGCCCGACGGAGAGAGACCAGGGCCACCCCGATCACCCGGAGGCAGTCCGGTGGGGGGGGGGGGGCGTCAGAGCAGGTGAGACATGAGTAGTAGCGTCCACAGGAGATCGCATAACAGAGGGAGAGGGGCCCTGACTCGCAACGGAAGGCGAGCCACCAGGCGCCATCCCCTGCGATGTGGGTGAGGGAATAGACCCAGGGCCAGGGTGGGAACCCTCGGGCCCGGGAACGAGATCTTCATCAGAAAATTTAATATGACGTCTGGAAGTCGGACCCTTTCCGCCCCGTCCACGAGAGGGGGCAGAGGGCCGGTTAGTATTATCCACAGGTAATGGGGTAGAAGTACGATTTGAGCGAGTGAGCTTAAGCTCTCTAGACCGAGTGGTCAGGGAAGCAGCTCTCGCAAGTGCGTCCTTCTTATCAAGTATGTCTTTCTTGGCGTGTATTCTATCAGCCCTCAATTCCTTCTCAGTCCTAGGGGGCTTGGGGACTGGATGAGTAAAATCCGCCAACCTCTGGGTGGGTTTGGGTTTACGTTTTTTGTCATAACCACGAACGGAGGAGTCGCTCTGGGATGAGTCTAAGTCTTCAGCGACAGTTTCAAGGTCATCATCGTCCTCAGAGTCAAGGGACCCATCATGGGTACAAGCTGCCTGGTCGCAGAAGTGCGACTCGGCCATGATGACACTAAAGGGGAACCCGACCCCACAGGCAATACAATGGACAGGCTAAAATGCAATATAAAATTTAACTATGGGATAGGAGATTAAAATGAAAACAATGTGAGAACTATTGATAAAATGGAATTAAAATCATCAAGTTAAAAGCAAACAATTCAAGGGAGACAAATAAAATGGGGATGCCACAGTGTCCGGGGAAGAAACCAAAACAAGCAGAAAGTCAAGGTACTACCAGAGCAGCGACAGCAGGAGAGTCCTCCAGTCACCTGGCAAGGCAGTGGCAGCAGTAGCGATACCGGCGGACGACAAAGTCAATCAACGATAGCACGATGACACCCGGTGACAACGCCGGTACCAGAGAAAAGTCAAACCACAGAGTGCAGAAAATCAGGGTGCAAACACGATGAAATTGTCAGTTAAAACCAGTCACAGAGCACAACCAGTAAATATCCAAAGTATCAAGTAAATCCAAGAAGAAGTATGAGTCAAAATTAACACAGCCGGGCCCCAAGGGGCCGGCCCAGGGTGGCAGAATCTACGCAGTTAAAGATGGCGGCAGGATTCACAATAACACCAAAATAACGGTATAAAACACCACACAGGTGAACAGCAAAAGTCCAGCGAAAACACCACAATTCAAAATGGCGGCGGAGTTCACACAATAGCAGGCAATAGTAAATTCCAACTCCAAACAGGTGGCATCAGTTCTCCACAACACAGACAATCACTGTAATCCACCACATATAACAGATAATAGTCCAGCACAGTCACCAACAATCACAATCACAAAAAGTCCTCCTCACACAATGTTCATAAGTCTCATAATTCTCATAGCACAATAGACAAACGTCACCTCCAGTAGATAAAATACGAATGTTCGCCTGGTGAAATTGATTATTGTGATCGCTAGGTGACTACTGGACCGATTTATACTGACACCAGCGGGCCAGTTGTTGATAAAGGGGAAAATAATATGATCACACGTTGACCAATCCGGGATTCGAACCAGCGACCTTTCGGTTACTAGCAAGACGCTCTTACCAACTGAGCTACCCGGCCCCATTCAACCTTCTCTTCCACAGTCTTGATATAGCCTTGTCTCATCACCGAGATATTCCTGAACTAGGAAATATAGTACCGATCCATTGCGAATGCATATGCCTCGTGCCTATGTCAACAGCCGTCTTACTCTATAAATACGTGATGTATACACAAATATAAACGAACGAGGCCGGGTAGCTCAGTGTCGTGTGACTATAATCTACAAACAACAACAAATATAAACATTTCCCATGACAAAGATAAACATCTGCCCCTAGCGTAAGAGTTCTGCTGACATAGTGGTCATCGACAATGAGAAGGGAAGCCACTCCAAGAAGATTTGCGCAGTTCTTTAACTTTATTTATGTTTATTTTTCAACTGCAACATTCATTTTCTAATGTTAAACACCTCTTGAACATGTAATTATTTCTTTAAAATAACAAATAAAATTTAAAAAAAATCTTTATGATCATGTTTAACGTTTTTGAACAGGTAAAAGTATTTCTTAAAACTGAATAGAAAGCACTACCAACTCCACCGCAGGGACCGATAAAGAATCACACTATCTTCAAGATGATGCATAAAGTTGTTGTTAATGTTCAAAAGTAAGAATCGTGGAACGATTGAAATACACAACATAGCTCCAGAAATAGTTATGCGCCATATACAGGCAAAACAATTGCTAGTACTTTAAGGACACTATCAGAAACGGGGTGTCGGATAGCGCAGTGGTTGGAGCACTCGCTACTGTGTCGCAAGTTAAGCACCGTCCAGTGCGGTTAGCACTTGGATGGGTGACCGCAAACCGTGAAGCGAAAAATAACAACGCCCCCAGTTGACTCAACTGTGACTGAGTACCCACTCTCTTAAGGGTGGGGAAGGGTAAAGCAGCGAGGGAGAGAGATGGGCATCACCCTCATTACGCTGGCCCAAGATAAGTGTGATCTCCAACATCACGCTCCCCTACGGCCACAAGGCTATGGGACCACCTTCACCACCTTTACCTTTATCAGAAAGGAAATCATAGTTTCTTCAACACGTTCCAGAGTGCTGCTTTTAGTGTACAAATTAACAGAAACGGGAACGGAGTCTTTAAGAATCTGGGAAACGAGTGAGATAAAGAACACAGAACCAGCAAATGTCTGTTTGTAGCAGTCCGTGTATGGTTTTAATTGAAACAGATTTTAATAAATAAAAAAAGATTCCTAGCTCTTAACATACATAGGAGAGTGTTGTTGTTGTTGTTGTTGTTGTTGTTGTTGTTGTCGTTGTTGTTGTTATCTCTTCAGAGCATTGAACGAGAAATAGTTCTATGTTGTACAGTACAACTAATATTCTGCTTGCATCTTGTGTAAACCAAACAAAACCAAAATAAAAAAAAATTTAAAAAAGAAGAAGAAGGGCATCACGTTTTCTGCAAGACGCTGCAGAGTGTTGCTGTTAGTATAAGAGAGTAAGAGAATCTGGAGCTGATTCACGCGTTCACGCGTGCCTGCTTGCGGGGATAAGATGTGAAATGTATTTGTGCGCGGCCAGGGCGGAAAACCGGGATTAGGGAAGTGAGGATATCGAGTGGAAGAAGGCTCCCACATCTGTTGCACACACATCTTACAACTCGTGGCTACATTACACCCTCCTCACCGACTCAGGCCAGAATGAAGAAGAATACTACACATTAGTATTCCTTCTCCTTAGACTAGACTTTCCGTTTCACAGCGGTGCAGCCAGTTTTACCCGCCAACATGTCACTAGACTACTGAGTTTTGAGTCTTGCTTGATTCTTGATTCCTTGAGTCACGAAGTTATAGAAACTGTTGCATACAAATCTTACCCATCCGTAGTTACGACCTACCCTCACCATCTTCTCAACCAGGAACAGAAGGAAAAGACGAATTTATTGTTCCTCTCAACTGCTAAGGTCCGGTGTAACCATTTCTGTTCACCAAAGTGAATTTTTAAAAATATTTTGACGCTCATGTTCTGGAAGAGTGAGAGCAGGTAACACAAAATACACCCATCATGCACTAGGTTCTACATGTAAGCACTTCTCTTCCAACCCCGGTCACATACGATTGTACCCAGTTTTCTTGGGTGTTAGGGCGATGCGCCTAAAGCATGTTGGCGCCTCGGGCGGCTTGAGCTAGATCTTGTTTCGGCTGGCAGCCTTGAGCAGCTCTTGAGCTGGTAAAGGACTATATAAGAACAATTATAATAATCATAATTCTTCCAGTCCTTTGTCACATTACGCACTATCACACACTTAAGCGAGAATTTTTTTTTTTTATTTCTTTGCACAAATTGCATATATTTATAATATTTTGCCGCCAAACTTTCTCTAGAGTATTGATGAAGTTGCAGTTCTTTTAGAAAATGAATAGGATCGGTTGCACAGCGATCACCAATCTAGATCTACATTGCTGCCTTAATTGTATATAACCCTGTCGGTTCGGGCAAATAGAATAGACCCAACGTTTCCAGGCGTGTCGTAAGAGGCGAATAACAGGGGTGATGTTGGCACGGCATCACTGGGCGAAAGTCTTCTACACAGAAGTCCCCGGCCAGGGCGGAGGAACCTCACGTTACTACAGGTTCAACGACCACGTGCTCAGGGCCAAGGCGAGCCACACTGTATTCGTGGATTTCGGATATATTTGGATATATATAAATAAGTTTGAGTAGTGATACGATAAGTAAATAATTATAATGTCGTTCTTTTACATAATAATAATAATAATAATAATAATAATAATAATAATAATAATAATAATAATAATAATAATTATTATTATTATTATTATTATTATTATTATTATTATTATTATTATTATTATTATTATTATTATTATTATTATCTTCGTCGTCGTAATCGTCATCAGCATTTAAATATTATTATTATTATTATTATTATTATTATTATTATTATTATTATTATTATTATTATTATTATTATTATTATTATTGTTGTTGTTGTTGTTGTTGTTGTTGTTGTTGTTGTTGTTGTTGTTGTTATTATTATTATTATTATTATTATTATTATTATTATTATTACTATCATCGTCGTTGTAATCCTCATCAGCATTTAAAGAACCTATCCTCCTATCCTATCCTGTCCCGTAACCCGAAGGTCGTAGGGGCACCACAGATGATCGTTTAACCAGCATACTCCATCTTTCTCTGTCCTCAGCAACCCTGATGGCTTCGCTCAGTGTCAAACCAGTCCATTCTCGAATGTTGTCCTCCCACCTCTTTTTCGGTCTCCCTCTTCTTCTACCTCCTTGCACTGTGCCTTGCAGAATAGTCTTTGCAAGGCCTGATGATCTGGTGACGTGGCCATACCATCGAAGTTTCCGTTTCTTCACCACTGTTAGCAGGTCATCGTGTTGTCCAATGGCTTGTGTGATGGTCTGTCGGACTTCGTCGTTGATGTGTTGGGTATAGGAAATGCCCAGAAGTCTTCTGTAGCACCTCATCTCCATGCTTTGTATTCTTCGTTGGAGATCTGCTGTGAGGGTCCATGCTTCGCAAGCATATAGGAAGATGGAGATGACAAGGGAGCGCAGCAGTCTTACTTTGGAATGTAGACTGATGGTCCTGTCTTTCCAAATGGGCTTCAACCTTGTCAGGGCAGCAACTGTTTGTGCGATCCTGGAGAGGACTTCCTGTCGGGACCCATTGTCTGATACAATGGCTCCTAAATATTTGAAGCTATGCACTGTGTTGAGGGATTGGCCTTGGACTTTGATGTCCGTATTGATGCCATTGGTGTTGTTGGTCATCATTTTGGTCTTTTCTGCACTTATTTCCATTCCATAGGCTTTGGAGGTGGTGTCAAGCCTCTGTACCAGCTGTTCAAGTTCTTGTTCCTCTCCAGCCAATCCATCAATGTCATCTGCAAAACGAAGATTGGAGATTGCTCTACCCCCTATACTGACTGTGCCTTCATGGTCTTCACGAGCATCTGACATGATGCGCTCTAGGAAGATGTTGAAGAGTGTTGGAGAGAGTAGGCATCCTTGATGCACACCGATTGTTGTTCTGAACCAGTTCCCGATGGCGCTGTTGTGGAAGACTGCACTGGTAGCATTGTCATACAGGCTTTTGATGACTTCAATAATTTTAGGGCTGATGTTGTACACTTTCATTGTTGCCCATAGAGCTGCATGCCAGACTCGGTCAAACGCCTTCTTGAAGTCTATGAACACATGATATAGATCTTGTTGGTGCTGTAGGTATTTCTCACAGATTATTCTGAGGTTGAAAATCTGCTCAGTGGTACTTCGCCCTGCCCTGAATCCTGCTTGTTCTTCAGCTATGATTTGTTCAGCTTGGGGTTTCAACCTGTTGAGTATTATTTTCAGGAGGACCTTGCTGGGATGGCTGATGGGGCTGATGGTCCGGTAATTTTCACACTCCTGAAGGTTACCTTTTTTGGGAAGAGTGATGACAAGCGACTGGGTCCATGGTATAGGCCACTCCCCACTCTGCCAGATCTTGTTACAGATAATGGTGAGGGCATCAATCATCGCTTCTCCTCCTGCTTGTAGCAGTTCCGCGGGTATGTTGTCCACTCCCGATGACTTCCCTTTCTTTAGCGCTTGCACTGCTGCCTCAACTTCTTCCCGAGAATTGGGAGGATTTCTTCTTCTTCTCTGTTCTCGGGACATGCTAGAACTGATGGGTCTCCATTTGGTGTATGGTTGTAAAGGTCAGAGCAGTACTCTGTCCATCTGTCCAAGACTTCTTGTTCTTCTGTAAGGCATATGCCAGACTTGCTTTGGATCGTGGAGACTTTGGACTGTTTGACACTTGTCAGCCGCTTCACAGTCTGGTAGGCCTTCTTGCTGTTGTTCTTGTTCAGACTGTTCTCTATTTCCTGGCATTGATCTTCTATCCAGTTGTCCTTTGCTGTGCGCATGCCTTTTCGGATGTCATTGTTGATTTTTCGGTAGACATTTAAAGAACAACAACATGATAATAGCCGCATTAACAACAACAGCAACAACAACTACGACAACAACAACAGGCAATATCATCTATTTGATACTTCAAAGCAATCTTCAAGAATATACGTATACACACAGAAATATGCCGACCCAAATACAAGATGAACGTCAGCACGTCCAGACGGTTTATAGAAAATTGTCTAGCACCTGTTTATCTGTCGGCGAGACTCTCCCTTCAATAGTAGTTTCGTCTTTCTCCTACTCATCGCCAGGGGAGGTAATCTGTGGAGATAGCAAGGCGAGAGGTTCCAAAGCGTCGATCATCCTGATCACCCTTATATAGTTTAGTTCATTGCTTTGACTTACTGCATGGTCGTAAGTTGGGATCGACGGACAACGCCAGCAAGTTGTTTAATCCTTCTGAATCTTGGCAGTGACAGAAGAAGGGGAGGAGGAGGAGGAGGAGGAGAATAATAATAATAATAATAATAATAATAATAATAATAATAATAATAATAATAATAATAATAATAATAATAATAATAATAATAATAATGTTCGTCATTTGTAAGGCGCCTTAGCCTAAGGATCAAGGCGCGCACGGGGTTGGGGGGATGGGAAGACAAGACAGACAAAACTGGACAAAAGATATATAATATACATATTGTCACGAACTGGCTAGTATTAACTCTGCTTATTTTAATATTTAGCTTGGTTAGTATATATAATATTAGAATTTCAAAGTTAGGAGCAGACGATGAAAGTAATCAAGCGTAGCGGTAGCATACTGCCGATCATACACACAGTGATAGTTGACGCTGGCTGAGGCCATGACATCATCGTAATTACGAGAGTCGTAAACAGTTTAACCAATGGGAGCTTACGCAAAGCGGTTCGAGCCAGTTTGACTGGGTCCAAACCTAGCTTATCTTTGGTCAGTTGGGAGTAATACACCGAAGTGTTAACAGCTAGAAAGCTGGCAGAGAAATCTCTTCACACATAGACCAGGAAGCAGGACTGAAGAATCTTAGAATTCTATCAAGTCACTACGGGCCTGAACTTGTCAAACAGGTAAATGAACACCCTTCTGTTTCATCCTGATATATTTATATTATTGTTGAAATTATGTTTGTGGAAATTGCTATGCATAAATGTGAATTATTAATCCGAATTTGTGTGACCATGTGGAAGAGCCGACCACGAGGCGAAACACGACCGGTTACGCCGCCATGTTGTATACCATACGGAACCACTGTTGTTTAACTTATATGTATGTTTGCAGGCCAGTGGCTGTACCACTGAATGTTTATATTATTATTAATTCTGTATGTGTATAGTTAGACACGATTGATATTTATGTATGTATAGGAATTTAGAGTGAGATTCCAGTGGAACCCGGAAGTAGCAGAATGTTCGTCGCTTATGTATAGAGATGTGGAGCTATCACTGAGGGCTACTTGGCTTTCAGTGAGACGCTCTGCACAAACCGATTATTCAGGGTTGTGCAGAATTTCGTCTCTTATATTACAGACGGGCAGGCGAGCTATCCCGAGCTATCCTGTGAACCCCACTCCACAGAAACAAGTTGGTTGAGGAGACTCTACCGCACAAGTCGGAAGGAGATACCTTGAAAAACACCCTGTCAGACCCCACAGCGTGGCAAGGGAACCCAACTACACAACGACACAGGTGGACCAGAAGCTACCTCACAGAAGGACTTCGACCGCACCACCCGCCAGTTAAGTGTGTTATCCCAAGTGCACTTAAACTGATCATAACAGGACCACAGTAGTCCAACTCTTCAGAAACTGTAAAACGGACCACAGTAGTCCAAATCTACATGAGATATTATAGCAAGTGCCCGAGGAAGAAATAACAGCTACATAGACTATCAGCGATCGAACTAGTAGCATTGAAAGAGACTTTTTAAGTTAGATTAGTACTTAGAGAATCTTGTATAGAGTAGAAGAAATAAATGTGTGATTTTAACTGTTATCAAGTGGCTGGACTACATATGATTCATAGCCGTGTGAAAGCTAGTGTGACAGTATTCTTTTACCATTTTTCTATCTATTTCTGTACCCCAACCTTAACACAGAACGAGCTAAACAAATAAATTTATTAAAGTAATTCATAGGGTGACTTACTAGCAGTTCCCACCGAATAAACGTGAGGGTCCATAATTCCATTGTGCAGAGCCCATAAACCCCACGTGACACATATGTACAAATACAGTTGAACAACTATGAAAAACACAAGCACACACACCTGCTTACACTTTCTTGTATATAATTAATTGAAATATTCCATAAAGAGGTATGTTTTCAACAATGATTTAAAAGAGGAAATGGAGGAAGAATGTCTAATGTTGTATGGAAGAGAATCCCAGAGTTGAGGACCAAAGACAGGTAGAGAGCGGTAACCATGTGATTGTCTGTTGAAGCGGTTCTGTCTATGAAGACGTGTGTCAGCAGATGATCGCAGAGCTCGTGAAGGGGTGTAGATGGATAAAATATCAGAAGTTATGCCTGTAAAAACAGAGAGACAAAGGCAAGCTATCTTGTATTTTATGCGTTCAGCAACTGGTAGCCAGTGGAGTCTGTGAAGCAAAGGAGCAATGTGTTCACGGCGGTTTGAACGGAAAATGATGCGTGCAGCAAAGTTTTGAACTTTCTGTAGGGGATCAAGTGCAGATTGGGGTAAGCCAGCCAAGAGTGAATTGCAGTACTCCAATCTGGATAGGATGCATGATGTAACTAAGGTTTTAGTTGCTTCAACAGTAAGATAGGAACTTATTCTCTTTAGTTCAAAGAAACACTGTCTACAAACTTTACTAATGTGTTCTTTCATGTCAAGAGAAGAATCAAAAATGACTCCAAGATTCCTGGCACTCTCAGAAAAAGGTATGCTACTGGAGCAAACAGTGACAGCTGATGGCAGATCAGAGGAGGAACATGAGCCAGAGAACAGAAGAGCTTCGGTCTTGTCGTCATTTAACTTAAGACTATTGTCTGTCATCCACTGTTTGATGTTAGTCGTGCAGTCTTGAAATGATTGAGTCAATGTGTCGATGTCAACAGGATCGTAAGTACCTTCAAGTTGTCAAGACAGGCCCCAGTAAGAAGGAGGAGGAGAAGAAGAAGAAGAAGAAGAAGAAGAAGAAGAAGAAGAAGAAGATCAGTAAACCAAATAATCGAAAACATAAACTTTATGAACGTTCAGGATCATAGACCCTTTATCAACGAAGAATGTCGAACAATGACGCAATTAAATTAAGTTGGATGAAAACTAGCAAACGACGTAATTAGATCTAAACCTTTTGATGGTATTTTGGCTGCAGCTGCTGATGATGATGATGAGGAAGAGGAGGAGGAGGAAGAGGAGGAGCAGAAAGATGGTTATAATAATGTAGTCTCGAGTTGCCTTTAAATCCAGTATAAAGAATGTTGTGGGAGCATGCAACGATGTTCTCTGATCAGGGCTGTAATCGTGTGATTAGTGCCCACGTAAACATCTTGTAGAAAATATTTAATTGAATGGTCCCAATCTCGCGTGTGTCATAAGGCGTTTTTAATACTATCATCTCCTTACACTGACGGCTGGGTTGCATGTGTGCGCTCCTTTAGAAAAAGGCAACGCTCGGTGAAGAGGAACTGGAAGCACGTTGTCAATCATAATTATCTTGTTTTCTCCTGACATGCACGAGTCTCTTTTTCTTAGCTTTACCCGCCACAGCTGATAGAATAGGAATGATGAAGGAGGAGCTATAGTTTGATTCTTCTTCTTCTTCTTCTTCTTCTTCTTCTTCTTCTTCTTCTTCTTCTTCTTCTACTTCTTCTTCTTCTTCTTCTTCTTCTTCTTCTTCTTCATCTTCTTCTTCTTCTTCTTCTTCTTCTTCTTCTTCTTCTTCTTCTTCTTCTTCTTCTTCTTGTTTTAATTGTGGTTGTTGTTGTTGTTCTTCTTCTTCTTCTTCTTTTTCTTCTTCAACTTTTTTTTCCTTCCCTTGACTTCACACGAACAATAATGATGATCACACCTACAAAAAAACGAAGTCGGATTTCAAATTGTCGATGTATTTTTTCATTGATTCATTCCATCATGAGAGGGGAACCGCAGGGCGTATTCGCGTGCAGGTGACCATTTTGGGCAACCCAAGAACTCGGCAATCAAAGGCAAAGAAAACTGAGCAGCCATGTTGGCCACCCTCGGGAAGAAGCAAGGGAGGCAAATGATCACCTATCGTTTGTTCGGGTGAGGGGCCTTGGCTTTTCTTCTTTTTTTTCCCCCACTGTTCCTCACCACAACATAGCTTTTGCTGGCGTGGGCCAAATTCGGTTTGTCACGCTTTGAGGAGAATTTTATTACCGGATTGCATTCCGCCCTGAGGGGTGAGCTTGCTTTCACCTCAATTCGTCTCCTGCCTTCATCTAGTGGTTATTAGCCCTAATGGTGGAGGAACGGGAGATTGGACTGTCACTCTGGCCGTTAACAGCTCGCGATGGATGGGGCCACGGAGTCGGATTTTCTCTGGACAGTCGCTCCGCTTCTCTAGCATCCCGATCACAGGTATTAACCGCCATTCAAAACGACACAAACAATCAAAAACTTCTTCCTCCATCTTGGGTCAGACTCATATTCATTCCCACCCCCACCCCACCCCCATTTTCTGCCTCCCTTTCTCTGACTATCTCTCTCTCTCTCTCTCTCTCTCTCTCTCTCTCTCTCTCTCTGTGTCTGGTGAAGCATTTCTGGCCAAATTCCATCAGTATCACAAGCCTTTTTAGTATTCAGTTTCTTAACTGCTTGAATAACTTCACTTTCTGAAATACATTAATTTAAACCATGATTAGCATCTTCTAAAAGTTCTGTCTCAGGAAGAGAACGGTCATCAGTACCATATGTAAAAAAACAGACTAAAAATGTTCAAACCAATCATCTATAAATATTTCTGCACTAGACTGCAATTCGTGTCCATCTCCTAATTTCTTTTTTAAATTCTTTTTAGAAAACGCTTTAATTATTTACATTGTTAGCCAGAGAACTATCAAGATTCTTTCTGTAATATTGTTTGTTTACTCTAATAAGACCGGTATAACGCATCCTAGCCTCCGCAAAATTGACTCTTATCATCAGCCCTATTTGTCTTACGTAAATCTCGTAATTTTTGTCTGGCAACCTTTTTGGCCCTCTCCCCGACCCTCGCTGCATTCCTCATCAAACCAAGCAGCAGTTTAAAGTCTTTTGACCTATTTTAGTTTTCTTAATCATACACATTTTTAAAAACCCAGTCCCAATGCAGTCAACAAACGAACTAACAGCAAAATAAACGTCAACGTCTAAGTATTTATTAATGGCTGCTTCGGTTTTCTTGTTAACTTCCTCATTCTGCAAAACCTGTAGAATATCGCGTTCCATATCTGTGTCCCATATCAACCTCTGTTTCCCTTTTTTTTTTTTAATTTAAGGTTTTTGACCGTACTAGTACCCTGTGATGAGACCTTGCCCAACACCAGTATAACAGGTAAGTTACCCGTGCGTTTTGAGACCTTACACTCATTCTTACGCATAAAGTCACGAACATATAGCAATATTTAGTAATTTTAAAATTGAACTATAGCCATAGAAAGAACCATAGGTAAATTGTAAAAAAAACAACTTAGAAAGTAACATTACTACAAACATTTACGAACTGCAGACATGTAAATTATTCCGACAATATTATCTGTTATTGCCAGAATATCAACGGATTGTTGACTATTTACATTGATATTATTTTCTTCATATAACGAAACCAAAGTAAGACAAAATATGAAAGTGGCTTTGCAGATATGTTTCCTACTCCGTCTGTGGGTGTTTGTGTCTGTGTGTGTTTGCGCGCGTGTGCGCATGTTTACACGGCGTTCTTTGGACAAACTAGTGCACGTCTACATACGTTCTTTGGACATACCTCCTTGTTGGGACGTCCATTTAGTGATCCATTAGGGTTAGGGTTAGAACACTTAAAAGTATTTAAAAAGGGGATCGAAAAATGACCCATTGTCCACACAACATATGTGGCGTTTGAGGAAAGTCCAAATAACGATGTCTGTGCAAGTGTGTGTGTGTGTGTGTGTGTGTGTGAGTGCGCGCGCGTTACGATATTTAAGAGTATAACAAGTCGTTAATTCAGTCATTGTAACAGCTAATAACAAACACCACCAAAAGTGCAGAGAGAGAGAGAGAGAGAGAGAGAGAGACAGACAGACAGACAGACAAACAGACAGACAGAGAGTGTGTGTATAAGAGAGAGAGAGAGAGAGAGAGAGAGAGAGAGAGAGAAATAGAGTGTGGGTGTGTGTGTGTGTGTTTGCGTAAGAGAGAGAGAGAGAGAGAGAGACAGAGAGAGAGAGAGAGAGAGAGAGAGAGAGAGAGAGAGAGAGAGAGAGAGAAGGAAGGAAGAATGAATGAAGCTCGACAATAATAAGTTCTTGTAACATATATACGACAAGATGCACTAAACTCAGAGATTGTTTTTTCTTCAACGTTGCAACACCGCATGTTTATTTCCAAAAACTTAAACACAAATAAAATATATTTTAAAAAAATGAAGAAAGAAAGAAAGAGAGAGAGAGCGGGAGAGAGAGAGTTGGGCCATGGGGCTTTAATACATGTGTGGAAACCATAACATATTAACGTACTTCTGAAAACAAACAAACAAAACCCAAGCAAAACAAAACAATATACACAGACAATGAACCAAGTCACTGTGCATCAATAACACAATAGCAGAAATGACACAGCATATTTAAAACCATCATCATAATCAATGTCACAAATTATCCAATTTAACGGGATCCACAGTTACGCAAACTGTTAATAGGCTACCCATAATATAAACAACTATGGGTATGTTACATCAATACCCATAAAATAACAAATTACAGGTAATATGATATTTCAATTGCCCATCCAAATAGGTATGAGTACAATGTACGAAAAAGTTTGTTTTCAAATGAAAATATCATGCAAAATATTTCGTATATTCAAAGTTTGTATCATATCAAGCACTCATAGGTACAAAATACACTCATAGGTATACAATTAAAATACACTCATATGTATAAAATACAGAGACAAGCGTATTTTACCATCATACTGATAAAATACACAGAAACGTCTATTTTTAAAAACATACCGGTACAACTCAATATTGCGAATTTTTGTTTTAAATCAATGTACATGTATAAGTATCATTATAAAGCACGCTAGGTATTTTGTTTGTAACAGTCTGCAAACTCCAATTTAACACATAAATTAACCGAAGCTATAGTAGATTATGTCAAAATTTATGTGTCAAGCTCAAACAGGTGAGTTATTCATATGCACTTCATATAGTTAGTCAAATTTCTTTGTATAACGCACAATGAAGTAGAACAATGTGGAAACAAAATATCTTTTAAAAAACCCCACATCCGTTCATTTTTCTCCTTTCTTTATTATCATTATATTATTATAGCATCCTAAAATTATAATTCAAAATTAGCAGTGTTCATAAATTATACTTTTATTAATATTTGATTGCATTTGATTTCTTGTGTATAGGGTCCAGTGAACCTTTAGCGGTAATTATATTAATAAAATCATAAATATTATAATACTGTTAATAATATTAAGCTAATCCAAAGATGTTCATGCACATCTATAGCTCCAACAATCGTTCAAATTAAGAATAGGAAGTTTAAAACCTTATAAGGCATATTCACAAACAACATCACACACATTAAGAAAGGTGTAGAGAAAATAAAATCAGTTTGTGTACAAAACTTGCAACAGTTTGTCTAGTCTCTCTTCAGGAAATGAAATATTGCCATTGAAATATACAGTATCGATTTTTATCGGATTTTCCTACAAGCTCATTAAACAAATTTCTTGAAAAGTAAAAGAAAGAAAGAAAGAAAGAAAGAAAGAAAGAAAGAAGGAAATCATAAAAATACATTATCAACAAACCTTGAACCAGTTGAAGCCTTGCAAATAAACAACAACAAACACATACACAGGCACACAGGTACACCCACACACACGACAGGCAAACGCACACAGAGACACACCCACATTGAACAGCCAGTCATCCAGTTCTGGACTCTTTCTAAAGTTTGTGTGGATCAACTGAAGCGTAGATTTTTATAACATCGAACAGAGTGAACATGACTTGTGATGATTGTATGTGCAATATTTAAAATCGTCTTTACGGTGCATGCTCATAGTAATGATCCAGGATCATTTAACGTAACAATACAATTCAGTACAAACACGAGACCGGTGCACAGAGCTGTTTTGGTTGTTTACTTTACAGTTGCAAGATTGTTATCCCGATAAAATGGCTTGTACGAAATGCAATTTAGTGAGGACAGTCATGCTTAATCGAAATTGCAGAAGTGTCCAGTCATTTGACATTTCTAATGCGGTGGAACGCTAAAAAAATAATCATATTCATATATTTAAATGGGAGTAGTCTTCGTATTTCACTTTGTATGTAGTCAAACTTTCAAAGATTTTAAATGATATATTCGACAATAATTATCATGTAGGTTACGTGGCAAGAATGAAACTTTGTAGCGCGTCAAAAGACAAAATACATTTTACATAATGTTCTTTGTTAAAGTACTTGACGAGAAAAATAATTGGTTTGGTGTATTAATAAAAAGGAAAAATCACAGTAGAGATCATAAGAATCGTACTGGTGAGTTCGTTGGTTATCCATTGCTTACAGGGTCCAGCGGACTGCAAAGAGCCGAATCCGGACCACAAAATCAAGACCACAACTTGGTTGAAAGAGGACTCACTCCTGATCCGTATAAAAGATCTGCAGGAACAACCCTAGTGGTAACATTGAAAGCACTCCACCAGCCGGTCACCTTACAATAAATGCATCACATGCAGAGGACGCTGATGCTATACTCTAATTTATCGAACCCCGTTTACAAAAACAAAACAGAATATAAATGTCATTATAAAATATCAATAAATCACATACATATAAATTACTACATTGCTAAATAATAATATCAAACGAAGACCTAGTAGCCATTTGGCAGAAAGCGTCCAATGTTCTCATGCTGACCCAACAGACCTCGTACACAAAAATGAGGAGTTTTGGAAGAGTTTTAAAGAAAAAAGGTAGGTGACTGGTCTAGCGAAGAATATAGTATAGTAGATTAAACAGAGTAGGCCTACGAATGAGAAAGAACAAAGGAGATAGACAGCGACAGTGGGAATTTAAAGCACTAAATTTCCAGAAAGTGGGGATACTATTTATACAGAAATCCCCACGACTGTTATACTCAAAAATAATTATCATAGCTGTTTATAGCCTGATATAGAGTAAAGACTAAGAACTAATCTTAGGCCAAATAATTAACCATAGAATATTATAATGGATTATCCACGTTGCAAATTACAGTTATACACATATATCGTACAAGGGAAAACAAACAAACTTTTTTTCGTAAGAGACCTATTGATTTGGGGCTTCCGAGTAAAAACACAAAAAAAATACAAGTTTAACTTACGTCAAGAATTTTTTTTTGTATTAATGCTGTGATTTCTACCATCTGGAAATAGTTTGCTAACACCCATGTTAAACGTTAAGCTAAATAAATGTGAAACATCTGAGCAATTGTTCTCCTTTTATTGTTTATTTTACATATAAAATATATCTCAGTTTTGTTTTCAAAAAACAATTCATTCTACAGGTGAGTTTTAAGAGCTTTCACAATGCCTTTGAATATTTACAGTATGAAGAATAAAGGAACTGTAACTGTCCCCAAATGATGATTTGGCTTCATTCCATTGGGAACATCGAGGTATGTTTGCCTTCTTCTACGTGATAATCCAGTGTTCTATAGTTATGCGTGTTTTCTCACATTGTATGAGCCAGGAAATATAAAACGATCAGCATCGATAGGGCGAGCTGTGGAGCGCTGCTAAAACTCTCAAGTCAGAGGTAGAAGCTTAATAAACGAATTAACATGCAATCACAGGTAACGCCCAAAACAAGTGCTTGATATATAATTAAGTAGTGACCATAGTGATCCTAAAAGAAATACTAAATTGCCCTTAAAACAATTGAATAAACCAGTAAATAAAAGAAAAAATCCGAATGAAGACATCAATGAATGAATAAATACCTACCAAAAAAAAACTAACAAAATACCTAACTAAATAATAATGATGTCTTTCCGGCTCCACTTGAAGAGAGTAAACACAGCAAAGTGCACTAGATAGAAGTTCGACCTGGACAAACTGCAAGACCCAGAGGTGGCAGAAATATTTCAGGCCACAATTGGAGGGAAATTTGCACCACTGCTCATTTCGGGAGCTAGTGAAGTAGATGTCAACACCATGACCACCACCTTCAACTCAGCTGTGACAGATGTCGCCACTGAGAGCCTTGGCAAGCACCGCCCAAAGAAGAAGCCGTGGATGACACCTGAACTTTTGGATCTGTGTGATTAACCAAGAGAGATGAAAAAGAAAAAGAACACCTCGCAGGGAGCTGATGCCTACCTAAAAATCAACAATGACATCCTAAAAGACACGCACACAGCAAAGGAGAACTGGATAGAAGATCAATGCCCGGAAATAGAGAACAGTCTGAACAAGAACAGCAGCAAGAAGGCCTACCAGAATGTGAAGCGCCTGACAAGTGTTAAACAGCCCAAGGTCTCCACGATCAAAAGCAAGTCTGGCATATGACTAATGGAAGAACAAAGAAGTCTTGGACAGATGGACAGAGTACTGCTCTGACCTTTACAACCACATACCAAACGGAGACCCATCAGTTCTAGCATGTCCCTAGAACAGAGAAGAAGAAAAAAAATCCTCCCAATTCTCCGAAAAGAAGTTGAGGCAGCAGTGCAATCGCTGAAGAAAGGGAAGTCAGCGGGAGTGGACAACATACCCACGGAACTGCTTCAAGCAGGAGGAGAAGCGATGATTGACGCACTCAACATTATCTGTAACAAGATCTGGCAGAGTGGGGAGTGGCCTACACCATGGACCCAGTCGCTTGTCATCACTCTTCCCAATAAAGGTAACCTTCAGGAGTGTGAAAATTACCGCACCATCAGCCTCATCAGCCATCCAAGCAAGGCTCTCCTAAAAATAATACTCAGCGGGTTGAAACCCCAAGCTGAACAAATCATAGCTAAAGAACAAGCAGGATTCAGGGCAGGGCGAAGTACTACTGAACAGATTTTCAACCTCAGAATAATCTACCAGAAATATCTACAGCACCAACAACATCTATATCATGTGTTCGTAGACTTTAAGAAGGTGTTTGACCGAGTCTGGCATTCAGCTCTGTGGGCAATCATGAGAGTGTACAACATCAGCCCTAACATTATTGAAGTCATCAAAAGCCTGTATGACAAGGCTACCAGTGCAGTCCTCCATAACAGCGCCATTAGAATCTGGTTCAGAAGAACAATCAGTGTGCGTCAATGATGCCTACTCTCTCCAACACTCTTCAACATTTTCCTAGAGCGCATCATGTCAGATCAAGACGGCACAGTCAGCGTAGAGGGTAGAGCAATCTCCAACCTTCGTTTTGCGGATGACATTGATGGATTGGCTGGAGAGGAAAAAGAACTTGAACAGCTGGTACAGAGGCTTGACACTACCTCCAGAGCCTATGGAATGAAATAAGTGCAGAGAAGACCAAACTGATGACCTACAACACCAATGGCATCAATACGGACATCAAAGTCCAAGGCCAGTTTCTCAATACAGTGCATATCTTCAAATATTTAGGAGCCATTGTATCAGACAATGGGTCCCGACAGGAAGTCCTCTCCAGGATCGCACAAACAACTGCTGACCTGGCAAGGTTGAAGCCCATTTGGAAAGATAGGACCATCAGTCTACATTCCAAGGTAAAACTGCTGCGCACCCTTGTCATCTCCATCTTCCTATACGCTTGCGAAACATGGACCCTCACAGCAGATCTACAACAAGGAATACAGCATGGAGACGAGGTGCTACAGAAGACTTCTGGGCATTTCCTATACCCAGCCCATCATCAACGACGAAGTCTGACAGACCATCACACAAGCCATTGAACAACACGATAACCTGCTCACAGTAGTGAAGAAACGGAAACTCCGATGGTATGGCCACGTCAGAGAGGTGGGAGGACAACATTTGAGAATGGACTGGTTTGACACTGAGCGAAGCCACCAGGGTTGCTGAGGACAGAGAAAGATGGAGTATGCTCGTTAAACGATCATCTGTGGTGCCCCTGCGACCTCCGAGTTACGGTATAGGATAGGATAACTAAATAAGTACGTTTTAAAAAAAAGATATGTGTAATGCAACTAAGTGACCAAAAGAGATTTAATTAATACAAAACTGTTAATCGCTCAATCGGCATAAAATGCTCAAAGTCAAGAGTCTGCGTTTTTTAGTTAGGTAGTCATTAGTTATAGGGTCCAGCGGACTGCAAAGATCCGAATCAGGACCACAACTTGGTTGAAAATAGGCTCACCCGTGATCCGTATAAAAGATCTGCTGAAACAACCCTAATGGTAACACTGAAGGCACTCCACCACCCGGTCATTTTACAAAAACAAAAAGCATCCCATGGAGGGGACGCCGAGGCTGTACTCTAATTTATCGATCCCCCGTTTACGAAAACAAAATAAAATATAAACGTCATAATAAAATATTAACAAAACACATATATATAAAATGCCTAAATTGCTAAATAATAACGCCATAGAAAGCCCCAGTGACCATTTGGCGAAAAGCGTCCAACATCCCTAAGCTGACCCAACGCAAATGAGGAATTTTGGGAGAGTTTTCAAGAAAAAAGGTTGGTGACTGGTCTAGTGAAAAAGATAGTAGATTGATAGAACAGATTAAGAACGAGAAAGACCAAATGAGAATGACAGAAACAGTGGTCATTGAAAGCACTCAATGGCAACGAAGTGGGGATGCTAAAACCCCAGCACCTCCCCGGGGGTGAATAAATAAGTCCGTTTTGTAAAGAGAGGTGTAATGCAGCTAAGTAACCACAAAAGATTTAATTAATACAAAAATGTTAATCGCTCAATCGGTATAAAACGCTCAAAGTCAACAGTCTGCATGACAAAACAAAAATAATTATAAGTTTAATATTCCAGCTATCAATCAGAGTGTTAACGCTCACATTTTACAAGTTTAATAATACGAACATATCATAGTAAAGTGTAATTTTAACAAATTTCTCACCCTGTGGATACAATTAAGCTAAAAGAATATAATTATTTGCTTAAAGCAAAATCTTAGCTGCATGGCACAGTACTCAACAATCGGCTGTCTTTATTACTAAGATCTGCAAATAAGTACGAATTTTAAACTTTCAAATGCATGGTGTGAGGGGCAATATTGCACTCTTCACTTAGATACAAAGTGCTTCGGAAGAACAAGATTCTATACAGAATATTTCCGTTCTATGCTTCCAGCGTAAACTTCGTGGATTAAAGCGCCTTGCATGTCTCCTTCATCGTCATCATCATCACGTCGAGCTCATGACCGTTTCAAAAGGAATTGATATTTAAAATAGTAGTCACATGAATACAGATCATCATAACAACATAAGGAAGAATAAACCTATTAAAAAAGTCAAGGTAAACTGCTTCAGCAGCAAGATCAATGTATTGAAATTGTAGACAAACGCAGGCCTACATTAAAATGTAGAACATTGATTTTATTTATATATTTATTTAATGTACTTTATTCGTTCTTATAACAACACTGAATGGCGGAAAATATTATAATATTGTGGTGGAGGTGTGCAAAGCATTAATTGTGGTCTGTCCGCCGAACGCGGGAGCAAATAGGTGCGGACCAACTACAATTTCAGCACACAGCGGAGCTGAGACTCGCAGAGTGCTCTCTCTCTCTCTCACAAGGAGGTGCGAAGGTAAGCCAAACTGGCGACCATTTTCTCTCTCAATCATCAGTCAACAATATTTATATTGTTACATTTAATATAACGCGGTTCGCACGTTGGCCATAGCAGGCCCCTGTCTCTCCTTCATCCCTCCCACATTCCTAACTGAACGATATGTTGAGTCTTGTTTCATTGAATCGTGCGCGCCGTCTCGTATCATGTGCATGTATAGTTCAGTTTTAATTTTGCGGAAATGATGAGGACTAGTGAACAAATATTTGCTATTAAAGAGCTGGTGCGAAATTTTTTGCAAGACTTTTATTATTGACGTGAGTCGGGGAGTTGACATTTCTGACTATCAGCACTCCTTGTAGTAAAAAGGTTTAAAATTCAACGACACAAGCAGTGCACAAACAAAACAACAACAAAAACAACAACAACAAAAACCAGGAGAATGAACTGTAAAGACAAAGTTGCTCCACTAGTATTTGTTTTCAGAAAGATTCAATTTCCTAGTGTCCACATCCTAACAAATTTGTAAGGAGACATATATTATTATTATTATATAAATAATAAGACGTTTGAACAGACAGTTGACGCATATACAATCCATTTTTCAGCTGTTCCTTCAGCTGTGTTTTATTTTCCGACTTTCCCTGAAGAACATTCAGTTTGAATACATCAGTTAAACTTTCAAACATTAAATTTCAATAATAATAATAATAATAATAATAATAATAATAATAATAATAATAATAATAATAATAATAATATTCATAATATTCATAATAGCCTAATATTCATAATAATATTCATAATAATATTCATAATAAACATTTAATATCTTTTTTTCTTAAACAACTTAAGGCAAATTCAGAATAAGAATTCCACATCCATTTTCCAAAAATCAATAAATAAACCAAAGACAATCATTCAACCAACGATTGGTTCACTCACTAATTCATTCCTTCAATTAAAAAATAATAAATATGTAAAACAATCGCTCAAACACACACACTTGGCAATAAAAAAATAATTAAACACAATCAAACAAGTAAAAACTAAATTTATAATTTGCAAATAAAAAATGATACTTTGGGGAAAATATTTTGAACCAAACGGATAACATCTTAACCAAATAATTTATTCCTCTGCTCGCTATTCGCTCCCCCAAACAGTATTCAAAGCTTTAACAAAAGAGTCAAGTTCATTCGCCATATTTTAAAATATATTTTGTGTTTATAATGTAATCTTGTTAAAGAAAACAATTATATATTTTATATGAGACAACGTGTGAAGATTCATCCATTTTTCAGTTCAGTTGAAACATTTAAAATATTTTGTTCTTCAGGTCAAAGATAAAAATGTGAGTTTAATTAAACATTGTGGCGCCATGATGATGATGATGATGATGATGATGATGATGATGACGATTTTAATTATTATCATTTTTATGACTTATGATTATGATTATTATTAATATGATGATTATGATTTATTATTATTATTATTATTATTATTATTATTATTATTATTATTATTATTATTATTATTATTATTATTATTTTTATTATTATTATTATTATTACTATTATTATTATTATTATAAAATAATTGAAGTTTTATAAATAAATGCTTCATCCAGAAAACCGAGTGAAAAGTCATGTTTTTTGTTCCATTCGTTAACCAGCGTGTCTAAGAGTTCATAGTATTTTGTTTTTTAATTCAAGAAAACACGTAAAAAACTAAAATCGCAAGATTTGAATAGTTTAGGGAAGCGATGGATATACCTACTATTCGAATCACACCAAAATAAAATCTAGAAAATAAAAGATATAGGCCTAAGCAGATAAACACTAAATAAATAAATTGGGAAAATAAATGCACTTAAAAAGAACTTAATACACACACACACACCTATGCACGCACGAGCGCGCTCTCACACGCAAACACAAACACACGTACACACAGACACATATACACACACAAGCGCATGTACACACACAGATACATACACACAAAGTCATAAAATGATAAGACGTTCAAACACATATTTATGCCACCATTATCTTGAATTTGGGACATTAGGGGAAAATAAGTACGCATTATACATAACTACATTCAATCATGATACAAACTTTGTCATCCTCATATAGACATAAGCCTATTAATATTTGACATTGTTACATACAGTTAACATCTGCAATAAAATTGCCGAGTTTTGTTAACGTAAATTTTACGTAGCTTACACATTTATTGTTTTTCACAGTTCATGTACATCACTGCCGTCTTTAGCTTAAAGACACGCAATACAACATACCTATTTGTTACAAAAAAAAACAATCCCAAAGCACGCACACAAGCAGGTCAAACTGAACAATCACATTATATTACAAAACTCTGAAGTAGAATGAAAACTAATTAAATATTACAATATTTTGAAATACAACGAAAATACAAAGTAATTAGTATAAGTGCGCTGACATTGTGCGCATGGCTCCAGTCACGCATTCTGAAGACAATATAGTACATAGTTAAATTAATCTTAAAACACATGGTTTAAAAAACAAACTTTTTTAAAAGGGTAAATTGTCAGTTTGCTATAAATAAAAATAAAAAAACATTAATGGCAATTTATTTTTTAAACGAAAATATGTAAAACACCTCAACTGGCCTCTGAAGTTCCTAAAGTGGAATCCATGCATCAACATCACAACAACAACGAAAACTAACACTAATACTTCAGTATTTTTTTTTTCTGTTCTTAGGATTCCCAACACAATTTATTTTGTTTACACGTAAATGTTAAAAACAATTATTTCTGTTCTTTCTCCATTAATTTTTTTAATTAAAAGAGAAATATCAAATATGTCAACAACAAGAAAATAACAAGAATAGTTAATATTCAATTTGTGTTCTTATGACTAAGAGTTCCATCTAATACTTGCTACAGTGTAAATTTGTAAAATTTATTTCTTCGTTTTTTCTTTCCTTCTTGCTTAGAAAACATACTTCGAAAAGAGGTATCAAATGGTCCTTTATATCCAACAAATATTAAAAACTACCGTGTATAAGACGAAAACAAATGGGTTGTCTTTTTCTAGAGATAAAACATGTATGGTTTTTAGTTTGATATCTGTGCGAGAAGAAAACGTTTTGGTATTCATTAAACATGAAGCGTACACACAAAAAATGAAAATGCCCAAAGATCAACACGAAAAGGAGTTCTCGTTCTTGAAAACAGTAATTGTTCTCAGCGCTCGCTATTATGACACACTAAACAACAGCAACGAAATCAACCAATCTTACGTTCATTGAAACAACGCACTGTTTTATGACTTGAGAAAATGCTCAGACCTCAAATAAACAGGAAAAGAACTGGCCAAACAAAACAAAACAAAGAAAGAAAAAATTTAAAAAAGAAAGAAAAAACTATACTAAAATATAAATAAATAAATAAATAAATAAACAAATAACAGAAAAAAGATGAAACAAAAATAACATAAATAACAAATGCAATACATGTATTTCCCGCAAAACTATTTGTTCGTAGGCAGGCGCGTCATATATTTAGATTTCTCTCCCTCCCCTACACACGTAGTTTGTCTCGTTCGTCTTTTCTACTGAAGGTAAATCAACAATAATAATAACATGTAGACAAAACAATGGCAACAAAATGCAGAGAAAGGTGCGTCGTGGGCTCTTACAAACCGAATCCTTCATCTCGAACAGTTTTAGCTCCAAGTCTTGGGTCCTTATATTTTATTTTTGTACATTTTTATTTCAGATTGCGTTTCCTGTTCACGACTCTTTGCCCTTATATTTTTTTTCTCTGGTTGATTTTGTGCATGATCTACAACATGCATCGTATCAATAACACCGATGTGAATATTATACAATAGCATAATGGTGAGCACACGACAGACCAGACATGCCAGTTTCAAATTTCAAAGACTATGTTCAAGTCACCTTGTAGGAACTCTCCGGTCATCACATGAGAAACTGTCCGACAGACGCAGACAAAAAATCCGATCAAGCAAAATTAATTTAATGTACGTATGCAATCAAAGTACAAAGTATACAATTTATGATTTTGTGTTTGGAGGAGGGGTGGGTATGTATATACCAGTGTTTCGGCATAATGCCAAGTCACAAAATGTACATGATACTCACAATAGTCACATCACCAAGACAAAAGTTAAAATGGGGAAATTATATCCAGTCTGTTGTGGTAGATCTATTTCAGAAGACTCGCCATCACGATGGCTTAGGAGGAGAGGGCGGGGCAGGGGGACGGGACAGGTGAGGTTGGTGCAGCTGAAAGGGTCGGACCTGAGATAGCGCCGCCATGGACGAGGCAAACGACATCGCCGACGGCGACAACGACGACGACGAGAGCGGCGATGCCAAGAGCGCAGTGGCGGAGAACGGGTGGAGGCCTAGATGAAAGCCCGGGTGGGGAGGCGGCAGACCCAGGGGAAGCCCCAGGGGCAGGGCGGGCATGCCTCCGGCGGCAGCCGCCGCAGAGGGCGACGAAGATGGCGGCGGCAGCCTCAAGCCTGGCAGGTGCAAGGGCAGGGACAGAGGGATGCTCACAGGGGGCGCGTCTCGACCTGACAACGAGACTGGAGCGGGCAGTGTGGAGGGAGGTGAATGCCTTGACAAAGCAGAAGGAGGGGGCGGAGGAGGGAGAGAAGAGGAAGGAGAAGAACGCGATCCTGGAGGAGAACGCGATCCTGGAGTGGAGCCGGCCACGCTGTGAAAATGTCTGGGACATCCGTCATCCTCCTGGCCGCTGCTGACATCGTGGCCGTCCTCCTGGTGGCGAGTGTCCCTGCCGGAACCGGAAGTGTCGTTGGGTGGTGGCGAGTCACAGTTGATGGAGTCCAGATCACTGAAGTCGTCCTCGTCTTCAAGGTCAACGTCGGGCTCGTTGCGTCCGCCTGTGTGGGAGGAGGAGGGGGAGATGGTGTCGGCTCTTCCTCCTTCGCTGCCCCCGTGTTTGGATAAGTGCCCCTGCTGTAATCTGCAAACCACAAACAGCAAAACAACCGCTTAATAATAGTCGATGTACTTTGGTTCCCTGCCGCAGTACAATCAGCATACAGGAACATCATCCACACATTTGCAATACAGAGAAAGGAACGACAGCAAACACATACAAACGTAACATACAGAGAATGTGGGTAGCCATTTCTTGTTGTGCCGAGTTAGCATTCATCATTTTATTTTGCCTCGTTTCTCGTCTTAAGTTTATTCTGCTGCATTTTACCTCATACATTTTTATTTGTATTTGATTCATAATCGTTTATTTAAATTCAATACTTTTAATTACTGAAAAGTAACATTGAAGGATTAACAACAAAAGCTGTCCTAGATGAAAATGTTACAATGCTTCCTTGAATAAAAAAACAAAAACAACCTGAAACCCTCTCAGAAATATCTCGCAGTCTTTTACCGATAGTTTCTAACATGAAACTAAAATCAATGAAATTAAATGCTTTTAAAACCAACTTTTCAACCGTCGTAAAATGTGCATGTGGTGAACAAATTATTCCTTATCATCTATTATTTGTCTGTAAAATAATAGTACCTATGCTTCCTCACAATGTAAAAGAGAGCAATATGAAGACATTTGTTGAAGATCATTCGATTGTTGTTTCTGTGGCAAACTTTCTGTAAACATCACCGATAGCGATTGTATTATTAAAAACTAGCAAATATGTCAAATAGTGTTGTGAATGCAAGTTAGGTGTGAGATATATTTATACATGTAGTCTGTGTTATCTTTAATATCTCAATTTATTATTAGTTTATTTTAGTTAGTCGTTGTTGGATGTTGTGTCGTTGGGATAGAAAGGGACTTTTTTTCGCGGGTGGGTGGGTGAATGGGGTGGGTTAGGTTGTGGGTTAGGTTGGAGGGACGGGTGGAGGGGGGGGGTGTCTAATATCACCATGTTGAAGACAATAACATTTTGAAGAGTCATTTTGAAGAATCATGAAACTATTAAAAGAAGCATACGTCCCTCACCCCCCCCCCCTCTCTTTCTTCCTCCACACTCTACTCCCACCCACCCACCCCAAAAGTAGATAAATCAACCTTGTACTTTATTTATTGAAATAAAATAACCAGCGCTTGATGTCATTTATTTTGTATACTTGAACACCGTTTTGCATTTGAAAAAAGCTTTCAATAAACCAACACTTTGTCCGCTTATTTCGAAAGTTAGGAAGGTTTGTTTTGTGTGTGTGTGTGTGTGTGTGTGTGTGTGTGTGTGTGTGTGTGTTTAATCAGCCTTGGCCTTCGTAACTGGATTTGGTCCTGAATTTGGATTCTGGATCACCAGTGTCCCCCACTGGGACAAATCGATACAAACAATTCGGATGAGAGAAAGGCCTGAAGAGTTTCTGGAAATACGTTACCAAAATAACAGTAACAAGCGTGGATATGTAATAACTCAGTGGGCTCTGGACAATTTGCCAGCCTCAAACGGGATCACTCAACACCCAAAATAACTGCCTCCAAATAGGCTCTTTTACGAAACAAGAAGACGAAAAAAGTCTGTCTCCATTGTAAACTTGCACAGCAGCTGCCTGTATAACGAAGGGGTTGTTTGTAGAAGATAGTGCTCGCAATGCAAGTTTGATTTCAATAAATTATCTACTGACTGAACTGGTTATATAGTCAAAGCAGAACATCTCTTAGAAGATTCAAAAACTCTTAAAACAAAGGGTGGAACATTCAGAAGAAAGAAAAATAACCTTAGAAAGCAAAAATTATTTCGAGCACGAATCTCTTCAGTTTGAAGTAGAAAGTACACAAGAGACAGTCCCGGATTTCACACAAGCGCATGCACAAAACGCATTTACAAGTCAAAAAATAAACCTGACAAAAAGACCTCGCGCTCTGATTTCTAACTTGACATTTGCTCTGGTGATCGTCAAAGGTGGTCTCACTTTTTAAAACCCCAAACTGTGGAGCTGATAAAAGCGACCGCTCAGCCGGGATGCAGTTTCATAGTGAAGAGTGCCCTAGTGGGTTCCTGTATCACCACTATCGCCTCCACCCCGAACCATTTCATTTCTTCATATCAAGCATTCACATTTCCCTGTGAGACAAATTGGTGGCCAGTATCGTTGGACGAGTGCTGGAGAGAGGTGTAAATTAATAAAAGACTGCAATCATTAACGGAGCCGTCACCGCACAACACGTTCCCGCTCTCCAACAAAAGACAGTTTCGTTTCGCTGGATACTCTCCCCGCCAGTCATACCCGATCCGGAATTTTATGCTGACCACGTAAATCAAACAGGAAACTTGCAAACGTCGGACCGGCGTGTTTGCGCTCTGCTACCCATCGCGCTATGGAGATGTGTGTCCTCCGCCAATAAGAGAGGCAGGGCACGTGACCGGAAGAGGGCAAAATCAGTTACCATTGATTGGCTGGAGGGATCAGTCAGACGTTTGAGGACACCGGCAGTCAAAAGAGCAGCCCTTGACAATGACAACTAGTGTTTTACGCCACTTCAACAACGGGCTGTCTGCAGCCGGAAGTCTCTGTTCTCTCCTTCTCATTCGTAGATTGTTTGTACGCACTCTTTCCCATGTTATTTGTCTTCGTCTTGATGATACATATCATCGGCGATTCCATCCTACTTAATCATGAACTCTACTCCGGTAAAATCTCAAACCCACAGTTTCTTTCCATATGAATATTTCTTTAAAATGATTGCCAAATCTCCATCTGTTCGTTCTTTATAAACCAACAAAAAATTGCGTTTCTTTTCTTGTGAATGTTCATCCCATTTCTCTATCACTCTGCATATCCCCATTCATCTTCCTGTTCGTGCTATATGCCCAGGCAGAATGGGAGGTATTATTATTATTTCCTTGTCTTGGAGTGCAGACTGCAGCTAGGAAGGTGCCATGCCGGGTGAATACTGTTTTAATGAAGCGACTCCTTGCCAGGCTCTCAACCACGCCCTATCGCGCCGCCTTGTGTGATGAACTATTCCTTTTTTCTCCATACAATCAAAGATTCCTCTTCTTTTTCCACATCACAGCAAAGCAAAAAGGACAAAGACCAAAAATTCCTCTCTGTGTCTTTCTGACTCCAAATGCTCCAAGAATCAACTTTCTCAATCCTTTTATTTCCTTCCAAATTTTTTTCCTATGTCTGTCCGTCTCTCTTTCTTAAATGCTCAAACTGAAATGCTTACTTTTTTAAAACCTTATAAATGTTAAAATGTTAATTTGTTACGGAACAGATGGTAAGATTAGATTTTATAATTAGTGTACAATTTTAATACCTAATTAAAAAAAGGATTTAAAAAGATTTTTTAGGCTCTCTTTTAAATGCTCAAAGACTTGAATCTCCCACTCCCTCTAACGGCAATAATAAAAACAGTGGAGAAAAAGAGGACCACCACAAAAAAAAATGTATATAAAAATTATTATTACGCATTCCTGTATTAATAATTTAAGGTCGTGCCGCACTAGCACTGCACTATTTACTTGTAGCAAAATACGTTTTTCCTCTATCAAAAAATACATAAAAAATAAAATTTGCATAAATAATTAGACATAATGCCGGAATAGATAAATATATATTACGTATTACTGAAACGTCATTTTCCCCTCATGAAATAATATTAGAACGCCAACACATGTCACGTTCTATACAGTAACTTGAACAAAAAAGAGTAAAAGAGGTTCCATACGCACTTAAACGAGGAGGTATGAGTACTATGAGGGCTGAAGGTGCATAGGTGTATGCAATTTTAACCCTATATCCATGTCCTTTACGCGTATTACTGATACAACTGACTTAATGCTATAATTTAGGCATAATGTTAGGGTGCAAGATCACTATTCAAGAGCGGGATTAAACTAAACAAAATCTTTGTACCCTATACCCCTATATGTCATCATTAAAATGTATACCGGAGAGCCTTAATTAAATCTTTGTCTCCTTTGAAACTAGCGAGTCAGTTTGGTACATGACTCTTTAAGTATCACTCTATACAAGGGCTCTAGGCTAAGATAAAATTGCGGTGTGGACCTCAGCTGTCTCACAATATTCAGTCAAATCGGTACAGTGTCCTAAGCTATAATTACATTTTGCGCTACATTTTGTATGTGTGGAAGGTTGCATTGGCAGATTTTGTACTGGTGCTAGTCTATTAAGATGCAAGTCATTCACTATTCAACACTCTTAAGGTCCCTAGCCTAGGAAAAGGCCCCTAATATAAAAATTCAAGAACGACCTACATCACAGATTGACACGAGTCGAATTAATGAAGAGGAATAAAGTCAAAACGGATTCTTGACAGAACCAAAGGGTATAATGATCTGTCCACACATGCCAGAAAGCCTCTTAACGATCCAGGCCTGCCCTGAAAGGCCTCAATATCCTACTCTGAAAAGCAAAATAGGTCAAACTTGTCTTTTATCTGTGGGAGGGGGGGTAAGAGGGAAAGGGAGGGAGAGAGAAGAAGAAGAAGAAGAAGAAGAAGAAGAAGAAGAAGAAGAAGGAGAAGAAGGAGGAGGAGAAGAAGGAGGAGGAGAAAAATCTATCCAGAAAAAGACAAAATAGCATACTTTTGTTCAAATATAAATGGTTTACATTGTGGCCCATAAAAGCAATGCGGTGACAGAGGGTGAAAACTTGGAGCGAAAAACCTGCAGTGTGCTAAAGATTAAAAGGTCAAAATGATACATCTTGAAAAGGGCAACAGTCTTTCTTGAAAGAAGTATAATTTGACGTCACCTGATCCGTTTAAGCTATTATATACAATACAGATGTACTATATTGCGAGGTAATAAACAAGAGAGCATGAAGGTCAGTTGTCATTAACACTAAACATGTCTATTATTTTCCTTAATACTAATGTCAGGTGTCAGGCCTTGGGAGTCCAGAGGTTAATCGGTTTATTAATTGTGACATGTTACTGAGTCAACGCTAAATTCATTATTATAATCTAAGGATGCAAATAATGTGTTATAAGAACAATCTGTCGATTTTTTTAAACTGTTACCGATGTAATCTTGGTCTATTTTAAAACAGAAACCTTACTATCGTAATACAGAAGAATCCTGGCAATAATACAATACTGTATTGTAATGCTGGGGTAGACTTTCCAAGGTAAAGGTAATATTGTAACCTTCCTATTTTAAGGCAGAGAGAGGTTAGAGACCTCTCTGTAGTCAGGTTCAGCTAGGTTATGGTGGCGCCCATCTCCTCTCGCCTTTGCTGTCTCCCTTCTTAAAACCTTCCTTTTACAGACTGCTGTTTTATTTTGTGGATTGAGTTCTCACGAGAGTAAGATACTGAGTTACAACTGAATGGATTGCGATGCCAGCTTTGCGTTTGTTTTCGACACACACACACACAAAACTAATAAGTAGGTTAAGTAGTAACCTCACTGGTTTTTCTGAATTTATGGAAACAAGAAGTGTGTCCTAACCACTAAACAACATGCGCCTTACACAATTCTCAATTATCCTGATTTCACAATCGATGTTTGGTTTCACGCTGTCATCGTCATTGTGGGAAGTGAAGACCTCTTCACTAACCAGCCTAATTGAGGTTTTCGTGTGTGCGGGTTATGTTGTTATCCTAGAATAATGCTTGACATCATAATATTTCTCTTACACTTGTACTCTGCCTACTCTTAGGATAAGATAATGGCAGTGTGAAGATGAAACACCAATTTACAACAAAAACAAAGTCTTAGTCATCTAGCACTTTTCGTTGCAGCATACGGCTGACATACGTAATGTTGATCGGAAGATTTCTCTTTAAGATATAAAAACAAAAACGTATTTCCCACATTTTAAAGACGGAGTTTTCCGAAGTAGAATGTAACCAAAGTATAAGTAAGAAAATTAATTACGTGAAAGCATATTGATTTAAAAGATTTTGCCAATTTATAGCAAGGACATTGCTCTAATAGCTCATTAATTGAGACTATCAAAAGAGGGTGTTCTACAGAAGGCGTGTGTGTCCGCGCCCATTTATTTCGGCAGACCTTCCCCACTTTACAACCACCATCCCCTTCGCCCCTTTCTTTAGCATATAAACGTTTGGGAATTGCTTTTAGCATTTACTGAGGCCTATACCAAACTTAACACGGTTTTGTTGTAGCATTTATTGACATTATCCTCTGTGATGAGTAGGATGACTAATTCGGCACAAAAGTGAGTTCAAAGGCGAGAGAAAAGCCGACTTTGTTGTGACAAGAAACCGCGACAGTGACAGCAAGTGGTATAGAAGATAAAACAGCCATGACCACTCTTTGCAAACTGAGTGCTACGCCGTGGTATTATTTTACAAAAGGCGTTGTGACGTCTTTCCTGAAGCTACCTCTGTCTTTCCGTCTACACTAGCCCTTCGCCAAGTACCGCACAGGTCGCAAAAAATGAAAATTCTATGGCTTCACACACAAAAAAACGTCGTTAACATGAGAGAAAGGAATCTGCGACTGGAGGCTCAACTTGCTGGAACAATCACGACGACATAACTTTGCACGGTCGTTCAAATAGCGGTGAAGGTGTGGGCCAGGTGTTGTAGGTAAACACGAACAACAATAGCTACGCTTCCTCCTCCCTGTATCCCCCCCCCCTCTTTAGCGATCTCTCCTCCCTCCGTGGCTGGTACCCCTCCCTCTGAGACTCTTGCCTTCTCATCACTCTTCACGCCGTGGACAAAAGAAGCAAGGCGTTAGTGACAACACCGTACAACGTGTTACAATCACCGCTGGTTTCCAAGCTTCGCTGTATTTTCAACGACGACGGCGGCATTTCGGTCTTTGCGTGCAATTTCTTACTGAAATAAATACCCGGACATAGCAATGAGGTACAAGACTTTCGCCACTAAGCATCGAGTAATTCAACAAACTTGCAAGCGCTGCTCATTCTGCATCCGCGCTGTGATCAATCTTCTTGTGTGGAAATGCATAATTATGTGCTTAGCACATTTTCATTCATCCATTCATTCATTCATATTCCTCTAATTTTGCGCGTCCTGGTGCACAACTGTTGTTTTATGCTGCTGTAGTTGTTGATGTTTCCAAGCGTTGACCAAACGTTCTCACTTTAATTAAGTACGATACGGTTGCCCCATTGCTTTGACTGTAGAACATTTCATATTACATTGCCCATGTCTGAACAAACTATTTACAGAAAATAATATCAATACTGTTATCACACAGTATACTGATGTAAAAAAAAGATGTTAGCTGATCATAAATTTATCCTGACACTCGCATCTAATATATCGTGTACACAGATACAAAAAGTGTGATATTATTTTATTCCATGCATTATAGGGCCTAGATGTTAAGATGATGGTTTTCCAATGTTAGGTTACATTGTCTAATCAGTATAAGTTCTTATGGGTTTGTTGTTACTGCTGTATTTTTTTCTTTATTTTTTTCCTTTTTATAATTATTATTAGTCTATTTATGATTTATTTATTTATTTGTATTTCCTTTTTCCACCTTATCATTTATATTATTATTTTGTTTCGTTGTTTTATAGTCTAAAATCACATAATTTGTGAACAGACTTTAAATACATTTATTGAATTGATTGAATTGCTTCATTTCAAAATTCCTGGACCATATTCAAAAGCTTATAAAGGTACAGTCCACCCGAATAAGCTGTACAAAAACTGTTACAGCATACCGAGAGTTTTGTAGTGCCGGGTGAACTTCCTTCCCTCTTCTCTCCATCTTTATCTTCCATATTCATCATCATACAATTGTAATTCGTAGCGTGTCAGGTCAAATTTCAGCCATAAACCTCAACGTCTACTGTTAAAATGAAAATAGTATTGTGTTTACAATAACTTAAATCGAGTGTACAATTCCCTAAACGTCCCATAGCAAAAATACAAACAGTAGCGACTTGGCTTTAAGTTAAAGTACCAACAGTAGCGACTCGGCTTTAAGTAAATGTACCAACAACGCATCCATCATCAGGACCGACTTAGTTGTTAGTACCAACACCGTCTCATCAAGACCTATAATCCTTACAGGGGGCGAATGAGTTGAGTTTCTTTCTTTCTACAAAGAGTTTCTCCTGATAAATATCCCCCCCCCCTTTCGTTACACCGTTTCCTTTAGCTTCGCAGTATCGGCTTTTGTCAGTTGTATTCACGTTCTTGGCGCATTTGCCCTCTTACTCCCCTTCTCCCTCTCTGACCAATCTGTGCCGGAGGCAACAAGAGAAGATGATGAGATTAAGGGGAGTCTTCATCCTAGTGAAAGCTGCTGCAAAGGGATAGCAGTAGCCGTAGAAAAGCTCTATAACCTCTTCTTCTCCGGTTGGAGTCTTTTGAGTTGTGTCTGTTGCTTTTGTTACCCTCTGTTGTCGTTGCTCAGTTTGTTAAAGTTTACCGCAAGACTGTGAACGACAGTGTCAGAGGTCCAGTGTCTATCTCTCGTCTTAAAAACTCTCGTCTTCACGATTCAGTAGTTGTAGTCTTCTCTTTTTGCCGTCAAGATGCCACCGAGTTTTGCTGAGCAGCTCAACAACACGTTAACGTCTTAGATAAATCTTAAAGACTCTTATTGCACCGCATGTGTCTTCTCACTTTAAATATTAAAATATTTTATCACCGATGCTTCTTGGCAGTCTTCTTACATTTTCGTGACTTAAGAGACATGCAATCTTAACAACATTGGCCATTGAATGCTCTAGTTTAACAATGAACTACAGATACAACGTGCCAATGCTGAAGCATCCTTGCACTACAAACAGTAAATAAACTACCGTTACTACTTCACAAAGCATGAGCAGTCAAAAGAAATTTAAAAAGGAAAACTACTCTACCTAGTTGACCTTGCTTAACAATAACAATGACAGCATCGTTATTTACGAGATTTCAGTTCCAACGCTTGTGCTTCAGATTAGACAACACCAGAACTTATTACTATAAGTATAAGGTAAAGCAAAATTGTATCCTGTGAACGGATTTATTGACTGTCATATCTTTAGATAGTGTTGTAGTACTAACGGGCCTATGCAAACTACGTGAGCAATGAATCAACAAACAAATCTGACACCTTTGTTTTAAGATAAAAGTAATGTTATCTCCTTCGACCCATCCCTTGGCTCGTTGTCGGTCATCACTAGCGTAATAGTCAACTTCACACTACGATTTGTGATTAGAAGAAAGTTGACATGCCGCTCTTAAATAATAAAAATAATTAAAATGAACGAGGAAACATGACAGTCTTGTTTTCTATGGTATAATAACATCAAGTTCTCAAAGGTCAGCGGCGATCAAGATATACTGTAACGGTCAAACTGTCAAAGGTTAAGGTTACTATTTCAGTCATGTTGACAATCATTTCTGATCATATATTCACTTTACACTCTCTTGTAGAATTCTTCCTATCAAAGAAAAAGCGTTTGTACTGTGTTTTTATTGATTATGAAAAGGCATTTGATTTTGTTAATCGTTCTTTGTTATGGCAGAAATTATTAAATTCTAATGTAAACGGAAATATACTCCGTATAATAAAAGACTTGTATAATAAAGCAAAATCACAGGTACAGTGGAATGATACTCTTTCTGATTATTTTTCTTGTAAAACAGGTGTCAGACAAGGTGAAAATCTGTCTCCGTTATTGTTTGCTGTATATTTGAATGATTTAAAAAGTTTTCTTGGTGAAAAACTAATTGGTCTAAGAACTGTTAAGCTTGCAGCATCGGATATTTTTCTTGATGATGACTATATTGAGACTCTGTATAAAATGTTTATTTTGCTTTATGCCGATGACACCGCAATTTTTTGTGAATCTTCTGCTGAATTACAGTCTTCTTTAGATGCCATGCATCAATATTGCACTAAATACAAATTAAAAGTCAATGCTGCTAAAACTAAGGTCGTTGTTTTTTTCAAAAGGCAAAGTCAGAAATCTACCTAATGTATTTTACAATGGTGTTAAATTGGACGTGGTATATGATTTTCAGTATCTCGGAATTAAAATTAACTATAATGGTAGCTTTAAGCCAGCCCAGAAAAATGTATATGATCGTGCCTCCAAAGCTATGTTTTCTCTTTTAAGAAAAATTAGAAAGCTTATGTTACCACTAGAAATTCAAATTGACCTGTTTGAGAAAACTATAGTTCATATTCTGTTATATGGTTCAGAGATATGGTGTCCTCAAATGAGTGACCTTGCCACTAAACTGCAACTGCGTTTTTATAAAATAATTTTAAAGCTGGGTAAGTCTACTCCTTCTCAAATGATTTTTGGTGAATTAGGGCAAGTTCCTCTGGAGTTACAGGCAAAGCAAAGAATGTTAAATTTTTGGTATAAGCTTGTTCACCCTGATAACAGTAATAAATTGTCGAGCGTTATGTACACTTTTTTGTTTCACATTGATTTGCATAAAGGTTATAAATCTTCATTCCTCGATTCAGTGCGGAAAGAGTTAAATAATCTAGGACTTGGTAATTTTTGGTTAAATCAGGGGCTAACCAATTTTATGCCTTCTGCTTCAGTATTTAAGTGTACAATTAAACAACGCCTACATGATCAGTTTATTCAAGGCTGGTTCGAGGAAATAAACAATAATGAATTTTACTATAATTATCGAATGTTTAAGCTACATTTTGAATTTGAAAAATATTTGCATGTTCTACCGACAAATCTTGCAATATCTGTTCTAAAGTTTAGGACACTTAACCACAGAATGCCAGTGCAGAGAGGCCGATATTTTAACATTCCTAGACACGAACGTGTAGCCTATGTCAAAAATGTAATAGTGGCGATCTTGGTGATGAGTTTCATTATTTATTTTTGTGTTCACATTTTTGTAACTCGAGAAGAGATTTATTAAAATCATACTATTATAGATATCCCAATGCCATCAAATTTCAAGAATTATTGTCATCTAACAAAAAGTCAGAATTATTAAAGCTTGTAAGTCTAATGAAATTAATAATTAAACAAATGTAACGTTTTTATCCCATGTCAAAAATTAATATAGTTCTGATGTTGACAGGTTATGTGTAATACAAATTATTCCAGTAGTTTGTCATTGATGTGTTTAGGTTGAATTGTATTGTTAGTTATGATTCAATTTTTATTTTATTTTTTAATCTAAAATGTTAATTAATTATTGTGCATGTTTGTGTATATTATTTTAACCATGTCCATGTGCCCTTAATGGGTTTTTCTGGAATAAAATTTGCCTTGCCTTGCCTTGCCTATTAAAAAATAGAAAAGGCTAAAAACCAGTTAGCCTCTTTAGTCAACTAGCTGCAGCACAGTTAGTTTGTTTCAAAAATTGTAGGCCTAAAACAGAGCCGACAAATACAGTCCGTTAATTTTGCCCGATTTCGATGTGCGCCTAGTGCAGCTCCAAAAGCTGGGACGCGCTCTATATAACAACAGCATGTTACTTTAAATGGACACACTTTGTCCACGCCCCCCCCCCCCCCCACCCCCCCGCCTCGACAGATCCTTTTAACATTCACAGTGAGTATTGCCCCACTGAAGAAGAAAAGCTTATAACAACAATATTTTTGGAATATACAGTTATTCAAGGCAAGGCAATAATGGTATTGCATAAGCAGTCTATATAAAAAAAAAATCAAAAATAAAAGTTCAGTTTCCTTCTGTTAGCGATCTCCCTGCCTTTACATCACATATTTGAGTGATAGATGTGTGTTGTTTGTGTGAGAGTGGGTGAAACGTGTGAGCATGCATGTTGGTACAGATCGCCGCACTTGGAGCCTGAGTGGTGATTAGGGGGAAAGCGCGTACATAGCATCCAGTATTATTATTATTATTATTATTATTATTATTATTATTATTATTATTATTATTATTATTATTAAACATGGCCTGTCTACTTGGGGCCTGTTAACAAAATGTTATCGTATTCTAAACAGGGACAAAGACAACCCGAACGGCAACGACATAGTTGTTTGTAGCGGTTTCCCACGACACTTTCCTAACACTGAGAAAGGGACGAATTAACTAAACTACAGTTAATTAGACTAAGACGAGATAAGTCAAGGTAATTATTATCAAGAAGCTGCTCTTGCCGGCCTTAGGTGACGAAAGATCAAGGAGAGATAGCATACTTAACCATGAAAGCTGGACAGAGTTCAATGTTTACAGGGCGAGAGAGCCCTATCTAGTGGAACCCTGTTTGGTCCTAGTCTTCTTATTAGCACTCAATATCACAATCTATACCTAACATCTCCCTTTTGAGTTCTGTCTCCGTCGCCTAATTTTAGTATTTAGAAACAATGTGGCGTTCGCGATAGTGGTCACTTGCGTCATGCTAATTTGAGAAGACAGATTCGGTATAGATTTTTTTTCCCACGGTTTTCTTTGCCATAGATGGACTAAAGGATCTAAAAGACTTAGCATCTGGTGGGTCCAGCATGGCAGGGCAAAACACGCTACGCGAGACCCTCATCATGCCACCCAATCGTTCTTCATCAACCTCAACAGGTTTCAAGCTTCTATTCTTATCGTTAAGGCCGGTCATAATTATTGTAAGGAAAATCAGGCACCCATCCTATTCTTCGTCCGTCCTTATTCTTATATTTCTATAATGCAGCTTCGAACATACAGTCTCGTCATCATTAGAAGCTTAGAGACTAGTTTCGTGCAGCTATTAGTGTCAAGCTCAGAACTTTCTAACATAGAAATTCTAAAGCTTTTCTCGCTGTTAAAAAGCGAGATACCTTCTGAAAATAGACATTCAAAAAGCCTTTCTCGCTGTTAGAAAAGCTTCATCAGGTGTCCCGTGCTCGATTCATTACTGCAGTGTTGTGTTCGCTTCTCGTCCAGGTAGGGGGATTCCTGTTGTTGCGATCGGCTTTGCTTTCATTGAAAACCTAGTCTTAACTATCGATCTTCTCAAACATCCTCCTCCTCTTCCAACGGCTGTCTCCTTCAGCACTCACTCCTCCCCCTCTCTCATCCCTCTCCTCTAAATCATTCTATCTATCCCTCTCTCTCTTCTCTCGTTCTCCTTCAGTTCCACCTACTTCAATTGGGCTCTCTCTCTCTCTCTCTCTCTCTCCTCTCTCTCTCTCTCTCGTTTGTACTGTTTGGGAGACTCTCCAGCTATAGCTCTCCAGTGGAGGTGGTTCGCAAAGCAGCGAATCTGGCAGTGCAAAAATCTATTCTTCCTCAGCCTGCACTTAGAGCAATTTCTGGCTAAAGGCTAATGACCGATCGGGAGCACTGGAAATGGCGAGGCCCGAGCAGAGGTAGGAGACAGGCAGGCAGAGAAGAGTTCCCTGCCAGCCATCAGCGGCAATCGGAGTATCCAAAAGCCTTGTAAATCGTTGCGGCGATCATTTCGTTTAGAAGTGTAGGCAGGCGTGGATACTCTTTCCCCCAAGCCCCGATCGTTCAGTACACTTCTAGCCTGGTCGCCGTGCAATTCCAGCAGTGATACGTCAATCAAGAGCATGCAACTCCAGCTTGGCAGGGATCATGGTGCAACGCTATCGCAGAGTTATCGGGATTTTTGACGCGGCGAGGCGCTAAGGTGGTTGGCGGTGCGACACCTCTAAATAATGTCTTTATCGCTCGCTTGCACCCAGTCTACTGCTTTCACCAAGTCTGCCCTACTAAAATGGAAGTGTTTTATTCCCGCTAACTGCACCAACAGCATCTGGATGGCTGTTATCGCGCTGGTTGTTCAAAAGCTGCCCGTGTTACCGGGCTCTCTATTGTGCCAGGGTCGCCGTTCATATCACATAGTTAGAGTTAGCTAGTCCATGTAAGTCCATTTCCAGGTCCAACATTTTCATCTACAGCACGAGACTCTCAGATAAATCAGTCAAAACTTTTGACCAGAAAGCACGAGACCCCCAGATAAATCAGTCAAAACTGTTGACCAGACTATTGACTTCTAGCCCTCCGTCATCAGTAATCATTTGTTGAAGCTATCGGGGATAATCCTGTCCAACCAACACCATTGCTGCAAGATCAATATACTATCTTTATCTCCCATCGCGTGTATTCCTTTCGTCAATCACGTGCCCGCAACTCTGCGTCCATAGTGTCCTAATCTTTCTTTTGGGTAATCGCCTCAAGGTGTAACTGTTCAAACAGCGCGGGTTTTAATGTATCGTCATCTTTTTTGTCGTGTTCTTTCCTTTAATTGGAATGCGCGTAAACTACAATGACCATTGTTTGAGTACATCAAGCAGATTGGCACTAACGACCGTCTATAATCTTTAAATATCCTATCCCATCCTATCCTATCCCATAACCCGAAGGTCGTAGGGGCACCACAGATGATCGTTTAACCAGCATACTCCATCTTTCTCTGTCCTCTGCAGCCCTCATGGCTTCGCTCAGTGTCAAGCCAGTCCATTCTCGAATGTTGTCCTCCCACCTCTTTTTCGGTCTCCCCCTTCTTCTACCTCCTTGCACTGTGCCTTGCAGAATGGTCTTTGCAAGGCCTGATGATTTGGTGACGTGGCCATACCATCGGAGTTTCCGTTTCTTCACCACTGTGAGCAGGTCATCGTGTTGTCCAATGGCTTGTGTGATGGTCTGTCGGACTTCGTCGTTGGTGATGTGTTGGGTATAGGAAATGCACAGAAGTCTTCTGTAGCACCTCATCTCCATGCTTTAAATATCCCATCTTGATTTAACCCAGGCGAAAGAACAAAATAAGTAGATTTTGAATATAAACGGATTTGAATGTATCCCGTTTTTACTGGACAAACTAGAAAGGGTCACGTCTATTGAGTCATTAGTGTGTGAATTACCAACGAACAGCTTTTACAGTATTCATTTTATCAATTGTATTATACTAATCTGATCGCAGTGCTATGTCGATTCCCACACCCCGACAGCAAATACAAATCCATCATCACACTTCCCACTAACATTATTCCAAGACGAGTGATAACATGGATAAAAATTAAACTGTTCCCACCATTTTTGTCAGAAATGGCTTTTATATACCGATATTTTTAAAGTGCTTTTAATAGAGTGTGTACTTGTCATAAAGAACTTCTGATATAATTCTTGTTTTATTTTCGAACATAATTAGATTTATTTGAATGGTTCTGCGGGTAAACATATATAGGTTATTTTAAAGAAAATATCCGGTTGTGTTTTTTGCTGCGTCATCACCACTCATTATGTATAGAATAACCTCATTCTGTTTCACCGCCTGTTAAAAAAAGTTGAATAAAACATTTAAACTTTCCAGCCACAAAACGATAAAAAATACAGTGTACAAATATATTTAATAACAACGGATGACCAAGACAGCACAAGGAAATCTGTCTTAGTTTTAGACTCCAGTATCCGTTCAATCTTTATAAATCAGTTAAAAATATTTTTAAAATAAAATAATATGCGAAGAACTTTGGAACTTAGTCATATTCCGATTGAAAACGAAACCCGTCGATGCAACTGTAATAATAATTCGCGTAAACTCTAATATTCGTAAAGTCGTAAAGTTCATTATGTTAATCCAGTAGAAACACTACAAAATAATAATTCCTGAGAGAAGATAATAAATACTGCGTACAAGAAAACGCTAGATTAAATCGAAACACTGGCCTGGGACACGAATTAATTCAAAATTCTAAAATACTTCTGGATTAAAGAAGAAGACTGAAGGGGTGAATGACAGCTGACTGAATCCAATGCATTTCGGTAGCAGTGGGACGTTGCAATGAAAACACTATTGAAATCAAATATAGTCGGTTTTGTTTTGTTTTGGAGGGGGAACGGAGGGTAGGGGTGTGGGTGGTCCAGCCGCCTGCATGTTCAAGCTGTTCGGTTTCTTGTTTGGAGAGAAGTGGGAAGGGAGAGGGAGGGTAGTCCAGCCGCCTGCATGTTCGAGCCACATCAAAACCAAAGAGGACCGTGAGCACTAAATCATGGTGACTTTAACTTGGCTTCAAAACGCGCCAAGGAACAATCTGTACATTGCAAGCTCCATGTCATCTGGGGACAAACATTGATGAACGGGTGGAAACATTACAATGGGCTGGAGTAAAAGGTTAACATGAATTTGTTTCAAACATCCGAATGAAAACAAAGTGCACTACAGCACAGAGAGAGAGAGAGAGAGAGAGAGAGAGAGAGAGAGAGAGAGAGAGAGAGAGAGAGAGAGAGACAGAGAGAGACAGAGAGACAGAGAGAGAGACAGAGAGACAGAGAGACACAGAGAGACACAGAGAGAAGAAGAAGAAGAAGAAGAAGAAGAAGAAGAAGAAGAAGAAGAAGAAGAAGAAGAAGAAGAAGAAGAAGAAAGAAAGAAAGAAAACAAGTGAAGGGTTGCAAAACAGAACCAGACACAGCAAGTAAACTGGCGTGTGGAGAGGTTATCGAGGGTTGGGTAGATCGTTTTCTATAACAGCCCGACACCTTTCACCCAGACATCGATAGATTGCACACCCCGGGTAGGTGAGGGACACTTGCCATGCCCTGAGCGCGAGATTAGGCATGCCCGGCCCCGGAGGAAACTAGCCTCCAAGTGCCAATAGGCGCGTTATGGAAAGCGTTTAATGCCGCTTGATTAGTGAAGGCCAAGTAAGTAGGGGGGTGCAAATGGCTAATGTATCATGATTAGTGCTGCTGATGTAGTTACAGGTGAAAACGGCAAGGTAAAATTGCTATTTGCAGGAGCACACCTGATAGGTCTGTGCTGTCAGGAGTCACGTACGTGGTGGAGTTACCGTTTGCCCGACACCTACTATAGCTCTGCTTTATGGCACTGGGGAAACTTCTTTTCTGGTTACACGGAGGAATTATTATTACTTAATTGGGTTTGGTGGGTCCACGCTACTACACAAGAGGGAATTATTGATTTTTGCTGGTATTGGTTCCATGCGGAGCTGGTGAGCTAGTGTATTAGTTCCATGTCGAGCTTGCCTTGCATAGTAGGTCTCCACGTTGCCCTGACCTCCAAACTGAACTGGCTGACTCTTTATCACACACAAACCAGAAATCTAATGCAAACATCAAATATTAATTTAAAAAAAATTACTTTACTGTATTTTTATTTTATTTTAATGTTAACTATTTAGTTATTTTATGCGCAAGAAATTTACGTAATCCGTGACGTGACTCAGCTATATTGTAGGGTTAAGACTTTATTTGAACTTGTAACAATTAATAATAGCATAACAATTACAAAGAGCTATTAATAAAAATTCCACTTATGTAAAATAAAAAAATCAGTCCAATAAAAGCAGACATTTCACGCAGATATTTTATACAATTAGTATGAGTTATCACAATCGGAATCAGAATCTTTATTGTCTTCATAAAAGCACGAGGACATTTGTGTGCAGTGGACATATCCTCAACACAACGGCACAAATGCAATAAAAACCATAAAAGACACTTCAGGAAAGAAAATTAACAAAGAAACTACAAGTAAAAGAGAAGCATTTATACATAACATGAATGTAAAATATCACATTATGACATTTAAAAAAAATATACAAAATATGAAAATATCCTCTCAACCAAATCATGGCTTAAAATATCACCACACTAGCCTACACTTCGTGGCGATTCTTTGAGTATCCAGCGCCTTGAGCAGCTTTTGAGCTGGAGAGGCGCTATATAAGAACGATTAAATAAAAAAATAAATGTCAAGCATCCCTCTCAATTCATGCAGTAATGAACAATGTTAAAGTTAAACTCTGTACCCCGAAAGAGAAGCTAGTCAGCTTTACACTTGATATTGTCTGTATTCGTTCTCGAATAAGAATCTTCTAACCACTGACAATGCCCAAATAGACACACGTGCAGTCCCCTATCAGTTATCATTGCCTAGCGCCAGACGATAGAGTGGGGTCCAATGCAGAATAGATCCTACCATCACTCAACAGCTCAACAATGCAGTGTAGCACCTTGGTAGGTAGTTAGTCAAACAGACAACGCACTACGTTAGCGCAACAACGATATTATGGGAAGGTGAGAACCCACTAAAGGGCAAATACTCCGGCGATAAAATGTCAGCCTGAAGAGTGCTCGTTTCTGGCTACACAGTGTGCTGGTTCTATGAAGAGAAGGGCATCCAGCCTAGTGTGTCTGTGTTTGTGAATCGCAGCATGTTTGCTAAATGTAGCGACGTAAGCTTATTGTCCAACATCTGAACTGTAAAAAGTACAGATAGAAACAACAGAAACTGGAAATTTGAAGGAAAGAGCAGGGTTGAATCTGGAATTGTTAAAAGAGCAACCCTAGGCTCCGTCTTCCAGTTCCAACATGCTGAAAACTAGGCATCGTTTCACTACGTCAAAACGGAATCCATGTCGACGAAGATGCACACTTTCTGAAAAACTGGGCTATATGTCACGCCATTGCTATTTAGGCAGGCCTAATAACCCCAGCTATACACAATCTCACGCAGTTTTAAGTGGCATGAAGATATCTTGCACAGGATGCGCAGTATTGTAGGTTAGTTCAGAAATAACACTAGCGCTGTAGGGTTAAACCCATTATTAACGTATCATTATTCTTAAAGGCGCTATATAAATATAAAAGCCCTGAAATTGTAAAAACAAATTAAATGGTAACTGAGCACTTCCAGTCATCAGTTCCTTTCATAATGACTCTATAACAAGTGTACACGAAACCAAACAACTGCATTTGTGGCGATGGAGCCACTGTTAACTGGATGGGCCACTAACACAGGGAGAGTAAATGGCGGGAGGGCGAGTGGATGATGCCTCACTTCCGGCCTGGTTGGATGATTGTCCAGCGGGTGGGCGATAGTGGGCGAGCTACCCGCGTTTTAGATACCCGTCCAACACGGGCTAACAGCAGGTGGGGCACGGATATCTACCCCGTTTTATCACCTCGCTGACAGCCCTTACATTCTTGTTCGCCTACAACAGCTTGTCCCCCTTATCTCCGCTCTTTTGTGTTCTTCACTCTTGCAGATGAACTCACTGAGAGAGAGAGAAATTGGCCCTTGGCAAAATATACCTCTCCAATGCACCAACTAACAAGAATAACGCAACAAGGTCAAATAAAACAATATTAAAAACCCCACATGTAATAAAGAACAATGTTCGTTAACGACTAAAACGACAGAAAAGGAATATCATTAGTTCCAATGTCTCCATCTTCCAACCAATCTCCATTTCCGGATCCGTGGTGTGTTTTTTTAAAGCTCGTTACCTAAAGACAACATTATCGTCGTCAATGCCAGATCGTGTTTTCTCCGTACTATTGGCCAAGTCAACAAACTCTGTGGGCAACAGTTCAAGTGTAATCAAACCATGCGGAACTGCCACCACCAGGCTAATCGTCTCCGCTCTTTAACGACCTTCCGCTTCTTTCAATGAACTTTGCAAACATACAATTTTCATCCAACGGCTGGATCGAGTTTAGAAGCTAGAGCGAGAAAGAGGAGGAGGAGGAGGAGATGGAAATAGAGGAAGAGGAGTTGATGGAAGAAGAAGAAGAAGAAGAAGAAGAAGAAGAAGAAGAAGAAGAAGAAGAAGAAGAAGAAGAAGAAGAAGATGATGATGATGATGATGATGATGATGATGATGATGATGATGATGATGATGATGATGATGATGATGATGATGATGATGATGATGATGATATTTTACTTTCTTTCATTTTCTTCCCAATGATGACGACATAGAATGATTATTTTGATGATCATTGTCGTGCCCGACGTGTGTTAGATTAAGGAAAAAAAAGAAGCACACAATAAAACGTGTAAGGACTATTCTCAAAGGCATAGAAAATCAGAGACTCCAAATAAAAGATAGAATAGATGGGACGCCACACAGAATTGCAATGACAAAACATTTACTTATCCCAATAATGGCGAGGCATGCATGCAAAACAAATCTCGAAATGAAGATGATGTGACAGTAATGAAACGCTTAGTCGTTAGCCTAACTACTGTCGGATGAAGAACTACTGACGATGCTGGTGAAAATTATGCTCATGATATGAACAGGGTGAATGCGATGGTGATGATGATGATGATGATGATGATGTAGATAGAAATGGTCTTTTCTTTACCTAAGGAAATAATCTCTCTATAGACTCTAGAAACTGCCATTACAAGGTACACGCCTGATTCAATCCTTCACATAACACAAACTAGACTATCGTTGATGCTACGGCGATTGAACGATGAAGGCGATGTTCGACGATGAAAGTTGAGGGATCAACACGAAGATAACCTGGCCGTAACAGGGACGATACCAGCAGTGACAACGGCGACAGCGCCTGCGACGACGTGGCTGTGGCTGTATGCAATGACGACGCGATAATAGCGATACTTGCAAAAAAGAGAAGGGTCGAACCAACAGCAAAGATAGGTATATGCAAAAGTAATTTGAGCGATGAGTGGAACAATGGGAAATAGGTAAAAGTAGACTTCAGATGGAGGTCTATGACGGAGGCACTCTCGTGTCCGGCGACGACAACCCATAGCTCTACTGTCTTTGTCAGTATTTTTCCCCAGTCTACAGCATTCAACACTCAGGCTACAACAAAGCACAAAGGCCTACATAGTGGCGAATTTAAGAAAATGTAATCAAAGGTCGAGGAGAAGAATAAGTATATCTATCTCTCTCTCATTCTTTCTCTTTCTTTCTTTCTCTGTCTGTCTGTCTCTGTCTGTCTCTGTCTGTCTCTCTCTCTCTCTCTCTCTCTCTCTCTCTCTCTCTCTCTCTCCCTCTCAAAAATGTCGCTTACAACATGGGCCTTCCAAGTATGGGTTTCGGATTGGCCATCTTAATGTATGTCACGCAATCAACAAAACACACGAAATAGCATCCATTTTAAACAACCATAATACAACAGTTCATATATTTGGCTTTTCTGAATCCTGGTTATGCAGTAAGACAACTGATTCTCAAATGGCGGTACCAGGTTATTCTTTAATAATACCTCATAGAACAAAAGATCAAGAAACTGGTTTATTAATATACATTAGCGAAACATTTCAAGCGTCTGTATCACCTTGAGCAGCATCAGGTTGAGTCTATTTGGCTTGAAATAAATATAAAACATTCAGCCCCAATAATCGTCGGATTCTTATACAGACATCCTGGTGTACATTTAGACTGGATTAATAACTTCGCTTCTATGATTGATGCTCTGTTATTAGATTCTAAAAATGTCTTCACTTTAGGGGATTTTAATATTGACGTATGTAAACCTAAAAAAAACATTGGATTAATACTATTAAACTTCGCAACATTGAATAGCTAGTATCAGAACCAACCAGAGTAGCTGTGACTTCTAGCCCACTCATTGATCTCATATATACAAATAACAAGACGCATGTTATAGAAGTTTGCGTGCCAATATTTGCTTGCAGAGATCATTATCCTGTTTGTTTAACCTGAAAAAAGAAAGGAGCTAAAATACCAAAACCAGGACATAAAACAATAACATACAGATCTATTTCCAAATTTAATGAAGATGATTTTCTTTTTGACCTCAGCAACGCCGCTCTCTCAAATGTTTATAATTTTACTGACCCTGATGACGCATTACCATACTGGTATGGCACATTTATAAATATTTACAATAAGCACGCTTCTATGTATACCAACAAGAGCTAAGTACTATTCTAAACCAACATGGTTAGACGCAGAACTGCAAAAAGCCATTAATTTCACAGATTATTTAAAGAAACGTGGTAAAGAAGATGAATACAACAAACAGAGAAATGCATTAACTTCACTCAAGAGGAAATAAATGAAAACATTAATTAAGTTTACCTACCACCTAAATTTACCTTCTCGTAAACTGTTTTATTCCGGTCATATTCAACCATTTATTTATTATTCCACTACTATTTGGGATCCTACTAGTGGCCGTGCAATGAAGTATTTACATAAAATTCACAAACGTGCAATTAAGCAAGTTATTCTTAAACAAAAAACCTCTCCGGATGACTATTAACGAATCAATATTCTACCTCTTGCCGACAGACTCGAATTTAATTAAGGGGTTTTCATGCACAAGATCCTTTCTGGAAATGCACCTTCCTATCTTTCTTCTCTTTTAAAAAACAACAAACTGCCATATCGTCTACAAAATTAAATATTCCAATTCCAAAACTTGATCGCTTCAAAAATAGTTTTGCTTATTCCGGTTCCACTTTGTGGAATAACTTTCCTGAAGACCTCCGCACTCCAGTTTTTAAATTTACACCATTTAGAACACAACTCTTAAAACACATAAAAATTAAATGAACATCAATTGTTATTAATAGATATTAACAAAGATATTTTTTACGATATTATCTAATGATTACCTTGTTTATTTGTTATTGGTCCATGATGTAAATTTTATAACATTAATTTGCTGTAGTTAATAATTATTGTTCTAATGTTATAAGCCCCAAGGGCAAGATGTAATAAAGCGCATATGTATATATATGATAAGATAAGATAACAATTTTATTTTGCAAGGGTAAAGGTGTATGCGCTGGGTGCGCTTTCTTACATCTTGCCCTTGGGGCTTATAACACCACCACCATTACTAACGACGACGACGTCAAGACAATCAAGATACATGGAAGATTCCTTCACCTGGTGACTATACCCATGATTGGACGACGACGAAAACAACTGCAACCGATCAAATAGATGTGGGCTCCAAAATAGCTGCCACACACCAAACATTAACAGTGGTGCTACGTGGAAATTAACCACCTAAAAATTATCACAACTACAGCTCGCAAAACGATGAACAACCAAGGGCACACGCAAGACGAAAAAAACCCCACACCTAATTTACGATTAATTGAACATAAGGGAGATAACGTCAAAGTGATTAAAAATAAATCTAAACCAAAGACACATGGAGCAGAAATGGAATCAGTTTATTTATCCGCAACACAGGTAAGGATGATGATGATGATGATGATGATGATGATGATGATGATGATGATGATGATGATGATGATGATGATGGTGATGATGATGATGATGGTGATGATGATAATGTTGGTGACGACGACGACGACGATTATATCAATTTCTGCTATTGAGGTTGTAACCCACATTCTTTGATTCTCTTCCCAACGCGAACGGAAACAACATTGAACTGGGCAATTACAGTATGAAGTTCTTCTGTCCTGGCCTAGATTCTTTGACAAGCTAGATACTCTTCTTTTTCTCTGCGATTCTGTCCCTCCTTTCCGCCGTTTATGAATAATAACGACTCATCTCCTCAGAAGGTTTTTTTTCAAGCCTTTCAACGGCAGAAAGTTTAGCTATCAAGCTGAAGCAAAGATCAATTGCAGAAGAGCGGCATTACCTGTTCCACCCCGCGGCAGTATTCGCAGAGAAACCAGAAAAACAAACTAAAGAACGACAACACAGAGAGGAAATCGTGTTTGGGTTATCGTTCTTAATAACATCCTCTCAGCAGCAGCGTTTAAATCAAGATTGAGAAAAGACATGCGCACACACACACGTGCGCGCGTACACACAGACACACATCAATAATGATGCGAAAGCACGCGCGCGCGCACTCGCACAAACAGACACACGCACTAACGCATATTTAAGGAAACAATACAGGCTATTTGTTATTAAATGAATATATATTTTCTTTATTTCCTGCATCCTGTGTTTGTAAAAAAAAATAAAAAGAAGAAAAGATTAGAACGTTAAGAAATAATAATTTAAAAAATCCATGTAGGGTTCAAAAACAGAGGATTCTTCTTTACAAGCCAATTGGGTGATTCATAATAATTCTCTCTCTCTCTCTCTCTCTCTCTCTCTCTCTCTCTCTCTCTCTCTCTCTCTTTCTCTCTCTCTCTCTCCCCTACTCCTTCCTTTCTAAGTTTTCATTTCATTTCATTCATTTTTGCCAATTTTTTTTCACCCTCCTGAGAGCAACAATAGCCAATAAGCGGGGTTTAGCTTTTCTCGGGAGAATCTCTTCAAATTTTCACTGAGATTCAGACAACCTAGAAAAATAAAATAATTAAACATAAAGGAAGATGGGAGAGGGAAATGGAAAGAAGATCGATACACCGGGAATTTTGCTACAACTAAGATTGTCTGCGCACTTCGTCTCCCAGGTGAAGAGAAGAAGAGACGGATATAATACGGACTGCTTTTAGAAGCCTAGCAGTAGTCATTATCTAAATGATTAAAGTGCGTTTGATGTCGCGTATCAAATGGAGAATAAACTTAGACTAAGAGATGATTATTTTCATATTATTATTATATTTCAACAATTTTTTAAATGTCTGATATTGGCGGAATTTAAATCTAAAAAAAACCACGTGGTGCTTGGGAGTTCTAAAGATCGTCTGCTACAGAAGCAGTAAGCCTGCTTGGCTCAGAAGACGTGTGCACAAGTACACCCAAAATAAAATCAGTGGGGCGTAACAATCTTTAGCGCGTTGGATGATAAAAAGTAGAGGAATAAGTGCCTGTAGTATCAGATGACCCTTAATGTCTTCATCACAAATTCCATTTGCAAGACTCGCACAGTGAGTTTTAAAACTGTGTAACCGCTCATTTTGAGAACCTCCACCTCAAAATAATGTGGATATATAAACACTTCCGAGACCATACCATCATCCAGTGTAAAATTTCAATAACAAAATGACCTCAGACTGACCTTAATACAGTTTCTCCTAATTACTCGCTCTTGCCTCTAGCGCTCTCTCCTCTACCAACTATTCCATCAACTGACCATTCCACCCCACAAGCAGCCTCTACCTCCATTTCTGTACAGCTTCCGTTCGTCCGTATCATTTTATATGCCTATAATAAGGAATTAAACATGGAAAAAAGTGCAGAGAAAACCGAAATGATGACCTACAACAACAATGGCATCAACAATGACATCAAAGTCCACGGCCAACCATATCCCTCAACACGGTGCATAACTTCAAATAAAGGAGCCAATGGGTCCCGACGGGAAAGTCCTCTCCAGGATCGCACAAACAACTGCTGCCTTGACAAGGTTGAAGACCATTTGGAAAGACATGACCAACAGTCTACGTTCCAAGGTAAGGCTGCTGGGCTGCTTTGTCATCTCCATCTTCCTATAAGCTTCCGAAACATGGACTCTCATAGCAGACCTAAACGAAAAATGCAAAGCATGGAGATGAGGTGCTACAGAAGATTTCTGGGCATTTCCTATCACATCACCAACGAAATAAGTCCGACAGACCGTCACACACGCCATTGGAAAACACGATGACATGCTCACAGTGGCGAAGAAACGGTAACTCCGATGTTACGGCCACGTCAGCAGAGCATCAGGCTTTGCAAAGACCTTCCTGAAAAGCACGGGGCTAGAAGGCAGAGGAAGAGGGAGACAGAAAGAGAAGTGGGAGGACAACATTTACGAATGGACTGGCTTGACACTGAGCGAAGCCATGAGGGTTGCTGAGGACAGAGAAAGATGGAGTAGGCTGGTCAAACGATCATCTGTGGTGCCCCAACGACTTTCGAGTTACGGGATAGTATAGGACAGGATAGGATAAGATCTTTGCGAAAGAGAACGGGGCCAGAGACGGACCAAGAAATCATTGAGAGAGAGAAAGAGAGAGAGAGCGTATGTGTGTGTGAGTGCGCGCGCGAGCGTACCAAATTACTGTTTAAAAACATTAAAACGTTCTTGCTATTAACATTTCGCTCACATCCACTTCATCCCTTACAGATACGCACACACGATAATGCAATCACTAAAGCCCACATACACACAATGTAAATTTGTCATGTCATGTAATGTCATGGCATTTATTTATTTATTTCCACAGGTCACATCATTTCAAACCATTTTTTTGGACAAAAATAAAAAAGAATAATTGAAGAAAACATTGCAGAAAATTCCGAAGGAGAAACGAAGTCATTTGGAACTGTATAAATAGATTGCTACGACTACGAGATAGGGAGGGAGAGAAATAGAGAGACACAAAGAGAGACAGACAGAGAGAGAGACAGACAGAGAGACAGAGAGAAACAGAGAGAGAAACAGAGAGAGAGAGAGAGACAGAGAGGGAGAGACAGAGAGAGAACTCAGGAAACTTTAATGGGAGGCCACCAGCCTATACACATGATGGTAACACAACAGACAGGGAGAAAAAAAAAACATACCAAAAAATTGAAAAGTTACAACAAAATAAATGCCAAATACGCGTCATTTGACAGATTGTGTCTTAAAGAAACAGTAAAATATTATAAGGTTACTGTTAACTCAACAGCTCTTAACGTTTTTTCATTGCATAGTAGGTAAACATTGCTACAGCTCTTAATAATCGTACTTCTACTTTTAATAATCGTACTATCACTTTGTAATAAAAACGTCAAGGGTGGTACGTCAACACTGAGGTGCCTCAAAATGTACTTTTCACGAATATTCTGATACGCTGGAAAATAGCACAAAAAGTGCATTTCATTAGAGAGAGAGAAAGAGAGAAAGAGAGAGAGAGAGAAAGAGAAAGAGAGGAAGAGAGAGAGAGAGAGAGAGAGAGAGAGAGAGAGAGAGAAAGAGGGGAGAGAGAGGGAGAGAGAGAGGGAGAGAGAGGAGAGAAAGGGAGGGAGGGAGAGAGAGGGAGGCAGAGAGGGAGAGAGGGAGGGAGTGAGGGAGGGAGAGAGTGAGATAGAGAGACAGGCACACAGACAGAGATTAATCCTAAAATAAAAACAAGCTAGTAGTTAGCAATGTATTATTTCTCTGGGATCGTATGAAATCGGGGAATAATTACATAATGGCGTGGAAATGCGCGTTTCAATTTTGATATGAAGCAGGCATTGATCCGTTGCCAGCCAGCGTCCTGAGGTTCGTCATTTTTTCTGAGACATTGAAAAAAAGACAAAAATATGCGCATCCAATCCTCTAGGGACCCAGAATCTCCCTGCACTGAATGTCCTGTTTGTCAAGTTAACAGCGACATATGAGAATGTAACCAGTTGTCTGGATGAAATATGTGTCATGGATTTAGCGTTCTTTCTTTCTCTCTCCAGAGGTAGTGTTCTTTTCTCTTCTTTCTGTCTGGCATTTGTGGTAATGATTAGGCTAATGAAACGGTCATCAACCTTTTTTGAGGTATTAGGCCTACATACATTCACCGTCCAACTCATCCCAACCACAATCACAACCAGATCTACACACCAACAAACCCACATCTAGCTTGTCGTAGAATACAAATCCATTGAATTTCATCTTGGATTATATCCTGGATTTATTTATACTCTTTAAAAAATTTTTTTTAATCTTTAGCATTATTGGAAAGCGATTGTCCATGTTTTTGGACACAAAAAGAAGTCTAATGTCTCTTCTAGCCTTGACCTTGTCATCCATCATTCTATAAGAGCGCACAATTGATGAGATTCTTCTGCTGCATAAATTAACGGGTCTGAAGGGCAGTGAAATCCATCTCTTCAACGGCCTCATAGTTGATTATATCATTTATCTATTTAAAAAAAAAAGGCTCTTCGTAACGATTACCTCAGACCCGTTCAGGGCTGAAAGGTTTTACATTCCTTTATAGAATAAAGGAATATCCAGCCTCATTAAACTTCTCTACAAATTTATTAAAGATAAAAATAAAGATAAATTACATTACATTACATTAATAATACTTCAGATATCATAAAAGCTATATTTCAAACTGCAGACAGTAACGTTGCGTTATGCATGGCAAAATACGTTTCTCCGTTTCCCATCTACACCTGCTTTAGACACTCCGGAGCTAAAAAAAAACACAACTAATTACAGAACCAACCTGAAATCACAATAATAACTCAACAAAAGCTGAACTTAGTCTACTCGGATAATAAACATCTAGATAATGTAATTATTTAAAACATATAATAATTTATAACAAAAATGTAATGGATCCCAACCTATTTATATATTGTATCACTTTTACATAGGGCTTTTCCAACTTAAAGTCAACTCAAGGCCATGGTCGATACAAGATCCAACTCAAGCCGCCCGAGGCGCCCACCTGCAACCTTTGGGCGCATAGTCTGACGCCCAGACCACTGAGCACAACCCTGGGCCATCGGGGACGGGGAGAAGGGACCTAGTGCGTGCTGGGTGTATTTGTGTAGCCGGCACTCACACGCCTAGGACATCTAGTGTCAGGATCTTTGAAGTCCATGCGAAGAAAATGCGCGCGTGCACAGAATAGACCTCGGTTTATACTCTCATCCTATAAGATATTCTCATGACAAACGACACTAATAAACTTTCTAGTTTGAACAAAGCAGGAAATGTCAAGATAATGGATTACAATATCTTCAGCATGCTTATTTTCGGGAACAGATAGGCAGACTTATGTTAGTTCTATTCTTGGCACGCCGAAATGTAATTGGTCGTTAATTTAGGAACCTCACGTTTTGTGATCCGTTCGTCGTATTGCGTACTACTATATGTAGGCCTTTTAGAGGGTAATATCAAAATAAGTTATGCCTGTGCTTATGAGGACATGGAGTGTATGATTCAAGATATCAATTTGTAAGAATACGTGCAGCATTTAATATTTCGCCATTATTGTTAATTGTATCTATGCGCTACACACATGAAATATGACTGTAATGACCAACCGCAAGAATAGGATTATATCTTTTCAGTGTAAAACACTTATTGCATTAGGTCATTGAAGTTGCATGCAAAGTAAATATAAAATAAACAGAAACAAAAACAAAGAAAGAAAGAAGCAAACTAACAAAACAAAATCATCCCAAATAATACCGCCTAGTCGTACACACAAACCAGTGACGAAACAAGTGAGAACCTAGCGAAAGAAAGGACGAAAGAAAAAGAAGAACAAAAAAACTGATAGCGACCGTCTGCAATATGTTTTCATCCTTCTATAACAAGTGCAAATACCATTTCCACATGTGCGACTCCCCAAAACCAAACAGCCTAAAATTCACCTTCTCGCTACATCTACTAGTTTCGTATACACGTGTACGCCGCGGGAATGTCATGCTCCGTTGAATAAGGTTCCATAAATCAATATGGCTCCGGCATCATGGCTGACTCGGCGGCAGCAGTTGGGCGGGGCAAGTGACAGAGAGAAAGAGAGAGAGAGAGAAAGGGGGAGAGGGAGGGGAAGGGGAAGGTACCCTGATTTTCTACCCCCACCTCATCACTCTCTTTTCTCACCTCGCCTAAAAACAGTCAGATTATATAACCAAATAAAATAAAAGAAATAACCTCACATAAGATTATTATCACTAGACAATAAAGGTGTGCTAAGACAGTTCACAACACGTCGCTATAAGCGACTGGTCTGTCCCAGGATTAGTCTCAACGTTGTCGTCTCGGCCTATCGTTTCAAAAGCGTAGCCCCTGATAGATCTCGGACAATCCAGTGTGAGGTCTGAGGCTCCATAACTCTATAAGAACTGATACCGGGAGCTGTCCTGGTTCAACTCCTCGTTTATAGTCTTTAGTGTAGTCAGAAGTGTACATTGGTGTTATTCTGTCACTCAAGCTAGATCGGTCCTCCAAATTTGCACACGCGTTGGCCAAACACTTAAGCAGTGTTGAGCACAAACAGCGCGTTGTACGCTGCACCAATTCAGTCAACCTCTCCTCCACTGTACGGCTTCCGTCTTCTTAAAACACCCCTTCCATGGTCGGGTTACCTTTATTAAGAACGTCGAGTTTTGAAACTCTCTGATGGTGTCACACTGATAAGTTTTGTCTTGGGGAGGAAATCGAGTTTGGACAAGTAGAAAGTCATACATGCACTAATACTCTTATTGCATCATCATCATCATCATCATCATCATCATCATAATAATAATAATAATCATAATAATAATAATAATAATAATAATAATAATAATAATAATAATAATAATAATAATGGAAGCTATAGGTGTCTTATTCCTAAACCAGAAACAAAGCGCGGCGATCTGTAACCAACATACAGGCTGACATGTTACCGACTCTCCTACATACAAAACAAACACACATTCTTCACCCAAACATGTGGTAGCAGACGGAAAGGAAATCGAATTTGTGTCTGTAAAATTCCATATTTACTGCATCCAATACCATTAATGAAGGGAGGGAGGAAAGCGAAGTACCCTGAGAAAACCCTCGGTGAACTGAATAGTCTCGTTCCTAAGTCACATAAGTAACGATAAGTTCGCCTCTTGCGGGAATCGAACCCGCGACCTTCGGCATAGGAAACCGACGACTGACCCACTGCGCCACGATGCCATTACACCGTAAGGCCGTATGATAATTACAGTCCACGCGATCAAACCTCGCTGGAGAAGGAACAAACGATCACACAGGATTCGATGACTGATTACGGCAGTTATTAAAGCAAAATTTTGCTTTAAACAAAACATTGCTGTATAAAATCAAAATAAAATCTATAATAGCTGCTATACAATATAAACAATATGATAAGTCCTGGATATTGCGCTTCTGTTTCTGTCTTTTTCTTTCAATCTCGTTGTTCTTGTTTCCCATCAGCTTTCTCCACATCCCAGTTTAGTTTTTTTAAAATAATGTAAAAAAGGACGTGTCATGGTTTGTCATGAATTGTCTTCTCTTTAGCATGGCTGCCACAACATTGTGCTCTGGAGATGATGCAGGATTTCTGAGGCTGGTGTGCACACCCTTGAGGACATGCCTAAAACAGCGACGACCTCATTCTCTGGTTGGACCCTCCAGAGAGATCCTGACATGCATGAGTGTGAGTGGTTGTCAGCCAGGACAGTTCGCAAAGCACTAATGGCTTCTTTTCCCGTGGTCACCCAATCTTCCGCAGTATTTCACTGGACATTCTATCCACCTCCATTTGTACTTTATTTTAAAAAAAATTAAAGCGGAGAGGGGGCGAGAGACGGTAAGGGAAGCTGAGATCTTGGACGGAATGGAGAAAAAATATACCAAATGACAGCTAAATTAGTGAGTCGGTGGATCGATGTAACCATGTTAACTCTGACACAGACCCAAGTCAAATGGTTGTGTTGACAACTCGCCTTTTCTATCCGTGTCTGCGTTTCGGAAACGGCAACCTTCACGAGATCTTCCACCTTTTAGCTGTTGAATAATTTTCAATCATACAATATCTTAGAACTCTTGTCAACCCGATATTATTAACAAGGAGATGTATCAGTGGCAAGTTTTGCTGAATTAATCCCGACTCCACTATGATAATCTGCAGTTTACGTTCTCTTCGCGATTAACGAGTTAAAAGAGTTCAAGGGACGCCACTTCTATCTTCCAAAGCTGCGAAGGGAAATAACTATCTGAAGTTTGAACTCTTGAGCAGACGACACAAATCTGAAAGTGTTCTTGTTGACATATTTCTAGTCTTTGAGTAGCACAATTTATCGTTATGGTATCAATGTATAAATTCCAACCGTGCGTTACCTGCTACTGTTATGCTGCGTTTAAAATTTAAATGAGAAAGGATGCAGAGAAGGATATCAGTGACATGTTTAGGCGTTGCATCAGTGGATATCGCCATGACAGCGGCAAAACATTTGGAATTGAAAACTATCCATAGCAGTGGCACGATAGCACAAGTGCTAGTTAGTTAGTAATTGTTTAAAGGGTCATAGCACGAATGCAGTGCTCAATGTTCTGTACTGTTTTAGACAATGTGATGCACAAGGTTTTGTAAATCAAAATAGTCTGTTTGAAGCTTAACATTTAGTTTATGTCTTTATTTATTTCTCTACGTATTTATTATATTATTAGTATTTATTTTATTTATCAATGTAAAACATCAGTATCGAAAGATTGAGTGAAAAATTCAATAAACTGAAACTTTGTTCTGCACTGCAGCTTCTGACTCGTCACAATTTCGTCACGATTCACTACATCCGTCAATAATTAACAAACGCAAACACAGCATCAAATTACATGCATTGTAATGTGAGATAAAGGCAGTCAACACACCTAAAAGGATTATACACAGGAAATTTCTGTACACATCTTCGCTCGTAGCAATAGTAGACCTATTGTTTTGCATTATACCAGGCCAAGGATTAATCTGAAAAAATAAAAAGCTCTCATGCGAGCAAAACCTAAGCAAGGATCACACCCGTATAAAGGTGGCAAAGTATTTGACACCTATTTGCTCGGAAGCCCTTAGACTGTTGTTTCAAGCGATGGAGGAAAGAGCAAAACTTTTTTCAAGCAAATGACATTGTTAAATGAGAAGTTCCCAGCTTTTGACTAAGTCGGCATGCAAAAGGTTGTAAACAAGGCAACGTCCTTAGCCTATTAAATTTTAAAAAATTAACTGCATGATATGATAATTGGCTAAAGTCAACATCTAAACTATTAAAACCAAAATTACGCCTATTCCTTAAAAAAATAATAACTCACCATTGTTGTATTTGCACTTTGTTATGTTCATTCTGCATGAACAAAACATGCGTGAATGCTTGGTTTTTGGGTTTACCTCACAATCAAAATGAAACAGAAATAAACAAGTGAAAGCCAGGAGGTTATTATGATAGCAGCGGAAATAGTATATAGGCAACATACGAACTAATTAACTAGTAATGTTTCAGCTGTTGTTTTCTTTAATGATGATGATGAAAAAGAGGAGAGGAAAAAAGAACGACAAAAAGATGAACCAGAAAAAGAAGAACTAAAAGCGAATAAAGCGGCTTTGGTTCAATCCGTTTTCACGTCGGGCTTGCTCTGATCCCTCCAATCAGACTGTCCGAAGATTTTCAGGAAATTGAAGGTAAGAGGGGAAAAAAATCTGTATCGCAATGCATGACATTTTCAGTGCACTAAATTAATGAAGGATGAACACAGGGTAAAAGGTGTTTTGCCTTGACTATAATGACGAAGTAGTTCAGCTGTACACATGAAATAGGCTAAATGGATTTCAGAAAAAAATATAAGTAGCACGATTTTAGGCATCAACTAGCCTACCTCTAGTTTTGGTCGGGTTACTATAGTTTTTTTAAATAAATAATTTGTCATAAGGACAGAACGGACACCAAGTGTCAATTACTAATAAATTCAAAATAAACTCTCTCTCTCTCTCTCTCTCTCTCTCTCTCTCTCTCTCTCTCTCTCTCTCTCTCTCTCTCTCTCTCTCTCTCTCTCTCTCTCTCTCTCTCTCTCTGTCTCTCGTGTAAGAACTATCAATAACGTTTTGTCCTCCGTGTTTTAGCTTTTGGCTTCTGTCTTGTATATTCCTTATCCTATCATTATTTCATTGAGAGTCTACTTTAAGTTAACACAGACTAAATCGGAGAATTGAAATCAGATCTCGTTCCTAGATCCTTGTTGTCATGTACTCGTATTTATAATGTATGTAGTAGTATGCCAACACAGTAGGAAATAATTACCCCTCATTGTACTTGTATGGAGTGCTCGAGTTTAATTTCGGAAGAACATAGGCCTACTGTTACAAAGCAAACGCTTTAAGTCGCATGGCACAAAGTTATTCCTCATGCAAAGTAAATCAACTCGATAGGCACGGTTACAAAATCAATAGTCCACTCTATGTCTTCCTCGTAAGTGCACGGCAATACTACACCACTACCAATGCAAGTCAACTTGGGATGTGATTTTTTTTAATGAACTTATTTCTATAAGTTTTTCCATTTTCCCAGAAAGTCACGGCGCTACATGTATCTGCTAGCTTTGTATTTTACTCATTAGCAATTTTATTTCTCAATAAAACTCTACCATACCTCACTTGTTTTTGCGCCATAGTTTGTTTTGGGCGGAATAAAGAAGCATTGTCATGACTTGCTTTAACCAAGGACCGCTAGACCATGTGAATGGTCCTACCATGAAAATTAGGTCAAAATCCGTTCAGTGATTCGTGAAATATGGCGTCCATGAGATCTCCTAATACTCTTGATGATGATGATGATGATGATGATGATGATGATGATGATGATGATGATGATGATGATGATGATGCTGATGATGATGATGGTGATGATGATCTGTGCTTCTACTGTATTTTAAACTATGCGCGATCTCCAATACTTTTATGAACTACACGAAACACTCGGGCGTTTCTAATGTAAAGGTTGAAATGAAGAATGGTGGTAGTACTGGGCAATGGCTGCTGGGTTAACCCACCTTCCACACTCGGACACCATGCTGACCCTTGTGTGGGAACAGTCTTAACGAATCTGCCTCTACAAACTACAATAAGTACAATATTGTACAATTATGGTCTAGAAATAGTAGCTTGTGGGAAGCCGTGTCCCATTTAGTGTTTCAGTACTTTAATCCAAAGCCCTATAAAGCTGTCCTTCTTTTTATTTTTTTAAAACAGTCATACGCCTCCTGAAAATTCATCAGCAGACTCAAAGTTAAAAGAACATAAATAATACACAAAATGGTAACAATTCGCATCTTGACCCGTTCTTTTTCCTCTTCTTTTTTGTCATTTCATAATGTATTTATTTGCTAATTTATTTCATTATCATTAAGACATGTTCATTATTGATGCTACAAAAGTATCTGGCAAATGGACCTACCCAAAAAATCCACAATAAAAAGAATAGAACTTGGCTACTGCATATTGGGGAGCTGTTTATTTATTAAGATATTACTTATATGTTTTATTATCAGTCCTTTCTATCATGCAATTTTATAATGCTGCCATTTTCTTCTTCATTTTCATCTTCTTCTCAACGCATTCATCTTGTTCCTTCTTCGTCTAAGCTCAATCTGCATGCCTTTGTGCCAGAGACTAAACGACTTTAAGCCAAAGCTGATAAATAGACGAAGGGAAGAAACAAAATCTGAGCAAATTCATTCACGACTGCTGAACGAAGTGGGAGAAAAGCGTAAATATCCGATTTGCCAATGGCGCCCCCGGGAGGAAGAAACGAGGAACCTTACAACCAGACCAGAGGAAAGAATCCTCTTTTGAACCCAAGCCATTCCTGTTACGACAACGTAACCCCAGTGAAGGATGGAGGAGAGCAAAATTATTATCTTATAATATAGTTATATTATTGTACAACCAGCTTAGTGGAAATAATCATATTTATACTCAGCTAATGTTATACAGTCATTGTTGTTACGAATACGCAAAATAAAACTTGAAAGCTCCTTCTGTGTAGGATGATGGAAAACGAATTACAAAGTCTTGAATCAACCAGAAGCGTTTAGAACAATTTCTTTCAGCTGTTGTTTTTTTCCTTAAATGGTATCAGAAGAATTTTCAGATTCGAAGTTAACGAAGAAATAAAGAAAATAGGAACTTTCGAGAAAAGTCAAACCAGATATTCAAATCCAAATGTATTTTTTTCGAGGGATATTTAAAATTCAAAATGTGCACGCACATGAGCAAAAATACAATAAATAAATAAATAAATAATATTAGATGAAGCCGGGAAAAATCCAAAGAATCTCAGCCTGTTTATGACTGGGTCAGAAATGTTCTAACAACATCAGTGTGGAGACTGGGAATGGAACTATTAAAACTGTTTTCAACAACAGCATCAGTAGGCCTACTGAGGTTGGGACGTAGACTACAAACAGTATGGCCTAGCCCGATAAGGCCTACCCCATGTTGAAGTTCATTGTATAGAATAGGCTTCATAAGGCTCGTCTGTACTGTCTAGGACTGGGATCCAGACCCCACTTCGACAGCCGAAACAATGGTCCCTCCCCTCCGGCTAAAAGCTCCCCCTCCCTCCTCCGTATGGCTTCTCTTTGAGCCTCTTTCCGCTTCAAGCTAGGACTGTAGCGTTTACACACAGTCGGTACCTCCTCTTAGTTCAGCGTTTGTTCACTGTTCAGTTCTGTCCGTTAGTTTGTCTGCTAAAAGAAACGCCGTTACATTGCGTTGTGTTGTTGTAGGCTAATTTAACATTATGTACACACTTCCAAACAAGTTATGAATAATACCAATAATATTATCAGTTTGTACTAAAAGTTACAAAATGAATACATGTTGTATTATTATTTTGTAATAATAAATTGGAGAGACGTGAAATTGTGTGTAAAGGTGTAGGTGTGTGTGTGAGTGCGTGTGTGTGTGTGAGTGGGTTTGTGTTTTTTTTAAATTCACACAATTAATTTCAAATGTACTAAGTCAGGTTTTAATATTAAAACACGCACAGAGACAGAGACAGAGGGGGAGAGAGAGAGAGAGAGAGAGAGAGAGAGAGAGAGAGAGAGAGAGAGAGAGAGAGTGAGAGAGAGAGAGAGAGAGAAACTTCAGAAAGTGGAAATGAGCTTATATAATTAGGCCTATGTGCATAGTTCAATCAAAGTTGTCGATGATTAAATCCTATACGGCTCATTATGCTTCCCCGTGACAACGTTATGGCAGGACAATTTTAAATGCAAACAAACATTCTAATGAAGCTGGTCTGGTTGATCAATATCGATATCATATTGTGAAGTTAACGCATGAGAAGACATCATAATTACAACAAGCAACAGAGAGATGTCATAACTATAACAAAGCAACTCACATGATGAAGATCACATCCATCTTTACATGTCGAAAAACAAAAAATTGATTAAATGCCAACTACTGGTTTTGTTGCAATACGGGAAAAAAAAAAGTTGGAATATTTATTTCAAATGCGTCTACAAATAGCAATATCCTGATGCTGATAGTAGATTACTTTTACATGCCTGCAAGTCATAAACATTGTTGAAATCCTAATGAAAACTCTCGCGAAATGCCCAGTCCAAACCCCAAAGGAGCAAAAAGCTGAATCGAAACTGTATAGCACGTTTAATTTTTTTTTTGGATTCTCATCAACGCACAGGAAAAACATTACTGACAGAATTGGACTCAGAAATTAAAACTCTTTTAATCGAGTTGAAACAATGTTTCATTAACTGCATAGCATGTGCCCATATTGGCCGAGTCAAATTGGGGGAAAAGATCCACAATACAGAGATAAAGGAAAGAAGGTGAATGTGGAAGAAAGTAAGAAAAAATCTGAATTAAAGTTTGAATCGCTCGTTAAAAAAACTATCAAAATAGAAATTTCTATCTTCAAACACAACTCAATTTTCCCCTGCTCTCTTGTCAAAGCTCCACGTCACTTGGCAAACATGTAATATTTGACGGAATACAAGCTCTTATTGTAGACCCAAATCCTAAATCAAACGGGCAAGGCTTTGAAACAAAAACTCCGAACTCTCTGGAGTATCATTTTCTCTCTATTCCAAAAAGCAAATAGTAACTTTCTATTGTAACAATTTCCTGCATTTTGCAGTCGCTCGTCGCACAAATGGCCGCCGAGTGTTGGATCGGGGCCGCATAGTCAAACACTACAGATCACAAAAGAGGAAAAGCAAGTTGCATTTAAAATAAAACAGGGATAAAAAAAAACACCGTGGTAACAAAAACTTTCTGTTGGAGCGATCGAAGCTGTCAAACACGGAGAGACATCATGGTGTTGCTAATCGGGAGGCCAAGGCGGGACGCAACGAGAAGTGTGGCGGTGTCCTATTACATTGCAGAAGTGTTTGTTCACAATTTTCACGGTTTCGATTTCTGCCATTGATATGCGCCCACGCTCAGCGCTTTCGCAATTTCTGTGTAGGTGCCAGGCATGCATTCAACAACACGCACTGAGCTTACACTTTGAATAAGTCATGTATGGCTGATGCAGTGTATTTTTGTATGAGAAGGTGAACAAACAAGTCTGAAGACAAAACATGGAATATACAATGTAAACTGCTTCTCTTTAGATTAACAACTTTACAGCAGTCTGTATTCTATGTAGCAGAAAAAATAATATGCCAATGTTTACATTTATTCTGTTTCTCCCAAGGATACAAAATCAAAGAATAAAATAGTATTGTAAACTACCAAAGTACATCTCCATACTGCATGTAAGTGTGTGTCATACTGCATGTAAGTGTGGGTGTGTGTGTGTGTGTATACACACACAACCACATATATCTATATATCTCTATACATATATCTATATCTATATATCTTTATCTATCTATCTATCTATCTATCTATCTATCTATCTATCTATCTATCTATCTATCTATCTATCTAGATAGATAGATAGATAGTTTCTCTCCCTGCACAGTCCATTTATGTATACCCGTTTTGTTTGGTTATTTTAATTGAGTTCATTTTATTCAATTTATTTTAGGCTTGGTTGTGTATGTCTATTTATTTATTTATTTATTTATTAAGTTATTATTTATTTATTTATTTATTTATTTATTATTATTATTATTATTATTATTATTATTATTATTATTATTATTATTATTATTATTATTATTATTAAGTGTTTAATGTAATGTTTATTTCCTTGCATTGTTTTGGCTCGTCTGACCACACTTAGAATTGTAATCATGTAAATGTTTTATTTTAACAGCCTTATGCATATTTAAATAATTAATTCCTGTTTATTTGAATTAGCTCATTGACAGTTGTAAATTTTCATGATTTTACGTTAACCAAAATGTCAACTACAGTACTCTAAAACTACCCTTCTACTCTTACACACACACGCGCGCACGCACACCCACACTCACACACACACACACAAAGAATAAAAGGCCCGAGGCCGTGTTTTCTCCCTACACGTGCAATGGGCGCTTCCAACGATTCTCCGACAAGCGACTTTCCACACACTTTCGCTGTCGCCATGTTTAGTGACACTGCGACGTCGTTGAAAAAGCAAACACGATTGACTGTTTGCAACTTTAAAAAAAATTCCTTTTCTTTTTTTTTCTTTCTTTCTCTTTCGTGTGCTCATTTCCTTCATTTGCTCACGCTTTTGTTTCCAAGTTGCCAACAAAACTGTAACGTTAATGCTATTATTCACGGTAATTCCACTTGTCAGACGATTTTTCTATCGACCTGTTTGTTCGCTCGCGCACAAAATTATTACAACAGCCGAGGAAAAAGGTGGTTTCGATTTTGTTCCTCTCTCTGCACAGTTCATTTATCGGAGTCTGTATTATCCAGGGACTGGATTTTTTTTTTAAGTTCGTATGGTACTAATTTATTTTTCATTGTTTATTTTAGGATTCCGATTCCAAAACATAATTAATTTTTATTTCGGAGTGTTCTTTGTTGATTTGTTTATTAATTTATTTATTTATTTACTTCTGTAAGCATTTACCACCTTTCATTTTATTTTATTAAAGCATTGTGTTTTTAAGTCCAAAAGTTGTGAACATAAAAGCTTAATTTTAAAAACATAAATAGCTTACACAAATAAATAAATTAATTTAAAATACATTAAATAATTAGTCCCGAAAGTTGGAAATTCGGAAAATAAAGAGTTTCAGAATTAGAACTTCCAAAAAACACACAGACTATAGGCCTAAGTGAATAAATAAATAAATAAATAAGTAAATAAAATAAATAAATAAATAAATAAATAAATAAATGAAATCATCATAATCATTATGTCCCTTCCCCCTTTTGTCATTTTATTTTATTGTAAAATAGTTTATTTTATTTCATTTTATTTAAAAAATGTTATGTTTTTTTTATATTACATTCTTTTACTTTATAAAAATCTGTCTGATAAACGTAGCAACATGTCTATAAAATGTTTGTAAATCAATAAATAAATAAATAAATAAATAAATATTAAACATAAACGGATTATGTATCATCCAAATCACCCAAAGGCTAAATAGTTTATGTTTATGTGAAAATTCAAAGAATAAAATGTACAATATTTTCCTTCTCTTTTTTTTAAAAAGAATTTTCACAAACATTACATAATTTTCAATTTTAAAAGTTTCTTCATACACCGTCAAACTTGAACAGAACAAATTTCCCTCAATACAATACAAGGAGGCACGAAAAACCCGCGCTAGACAAGTCATTGAACATCAACATGCAGAAAAACGTAACGCCCAAAATAAAAGGTGGAATCTTACAATTCACTTTCCAACAGTGTGTCCCAGACAACAAAATATCGCAAATACGTTCAAACACCGCAGTGGCAACATTGTATAACGACAACAAGAACAACGACGACATTGATATAAAGGTCCCACTAACGGCACCATCAAAAAGACAACAGTCCTAAGAGTAGCAACAACAACTGTAGCAATCACAAAATTCACCTTTCATAACCACAAAACCTAGATTATAATAAGAACAAATGCAAGGACCGACCTCATCGGTGTACTTTTTTTGCGGACATGTCAATTGCTTCAAATAATTCATTCATTCAGCGAATAAGTGACAGCAAGGAAAGATAAAATACACTCACCTATTTTTAGCAGCAGCAGCGCGGTCTCTTTGCCGTCTATTTTTGAACCAGTTTCCCACCTGTGTGGGCGTCAGTCCAGTGGCCTGCGCCAGTTCTCGTTTCTTGGTGGGATTGGGGTATGGGTCTTGAAGATACCACTCTCTGAGCAAGTTCCTCGTCCGTTCTTTAAAGCAATGTGTCTTCTGCTCGCCGTCCCAGATGGTCCTGGGCAACGGGTACTTCTTGCGCACCCGATATTTGTCCACGGGACCCAGAGGTCGTCCACGGAGCTTCTCGGCCTCCTGGTAGTGCGCTTCCAGCCACATGGCCTGCAGCTTGGCGTGCGAATCCTTGGTGAACTTGTGGTTTTCCAATATGGCGTACAGCTCCCGGAAGTGCCCCGTATGGTACGACACCAGGGCCCGCGCACGCAGGATGCTCTCGTGCTTGTTGAGGGCGTCCAGGGCTGAGGGGTTAACCGGGATGCTCCACAAGAACCGGCCAAGCCTGTCGATGTCCCCGCTGTCTTCCAGCGTCTCGCAAACTTTGGCCACTTGCGCCGACGTAAAGTTCAATGTAGGAAAATGAAACGGCGGATACAAGCCGGCTGTGGGCATGGTGGCAGCAGAAGCGGATGCAACTGCGGGATCGAACCCGCAGAGCCCATAGAGTAAACCCGGCAGACCTCCCGGATACATAGCTGTAGGCGCTACGAGTCCGTGTGAATGAGCTAGGGCTGCTGCGTTAGAGAGTGATGCAGGAGCTGGCTGGTGGGCTGTTGACTGAGGCACGAGGCTAGACAGAGCCACAGGGCCCAGCTTGCTATTGCGACTCAGATCCATCCATCCGAAGCTCATGCACCCGACTCTGCTGAAGCTTGCCTACCGAGATAGGTAGGCCTCACAAACACTTTTATAACACCTACAACACCCAGCGTTTGTATTAGCCAGCTTCGGGTCGCCCAATGAAAAAAAAACACCACAGAATATAAATAAACCAATGTCCGTTGCACCGCAGAAAATACAATGTTAGTTGTAGCGTCCAGTAAAATGAAATCCCTGGAGTTAAATTTTTTTTCCAGATCCTGGTAGTACTCAGACGAATGCAGAAATCTGAAGAAAAAAAACCAAAAGCAATATGAACGAAAACTAAAACTAAACTGTTATTTTAACTCGTTTTTACTGTTGTTATTTGAACCATTATCTGGGATCAACTCGAAGGTGCACGCATTCTGTGTGTTAAGTCCAAGAGAAGCTAAAAAATGAAAACTTGCCTGACGCGAACGCTTTTTATTTTAAAAGAAAATGCAGAGAAAAATAAAAGTAAACAAATAATTTATTTAAAAAGTTATATAGTTCTATATATGAACTTGTGAAAATTCAAAGCACACTTGACTGACTATACACACATGCAAAAATCAACGAAGTCCAAACAACCATGATTTTTTTTAAAGGTCTTAACTAAACAAATCTTCGTAAAGAAATAAACTTCATCGAAGAAAAACAGCAGCGAAGAGGGAATTCAAAGTTGACAATATCTCCAGGAAAACTGCAGAACCTAAGACAATGGATGAAGTCTGGAACCCACCAACTATAGTGTGAGCCGATGTATCATTTGCAGAGGTTCACTGCCACTGTTGTTCCTATGGACGCAGAAATGTTCTCCTTCTCACTGTCCGATCATCACTCTCACGTGTTCGGTGTCGTTGCTGTATGATATACGTGCTATCCGTTCCCTTTGCCCCGCGACCTGACTCGGAGGCGCCCACTGAAAGCTGCCAGTTAAACACCTCTGAGCTGTAACTGGAGGGGAGTGGTCAGACGACCGAGGCGAGAAGTGTCACATTTTCTCGTCCCTCCATCCTCTCCATCTTTCAGCGAGCGACTGAGTAATAATACTTCTTAGTTCGGAGCACCACCACCATCCCATTCCTCCAACTCCAACCGCACGGCATACGTACAGCTCACGGCAAGGTTCGTCTGACTCTTCTCTTGCGCCAGGGAAAGCAAACACAGCATGCGACCAACCAGAGTATAACTCCGCGATCGGGTCAAACGATCACCTATTCAGCGCCACGCCATTGGAGGACGGCCCCTTCCCGTCGGAGTCTCCTAGGCTACGCTGTCAATCACTGGCTCGATCGCCGCCAATCATGCAACGATACCCACTCCGCCCGTGCGATGACGTAGGCAGCGCTGGGCGTGGCTTGAAAGTGATACGCTGAGAGGTGGGAACGCCGGTTGTGAATATGATAATAGCCAACCAGCTTGCGAGCGATACGACTTGTACGCGCCGAGATACGAGAAACAAGAGAGAGAGAGAGAGTTAGAGACAGAGAGAGAGAGAGACAGAGAGAGAGAGCAGAGCAACGGCTGAGAGCCGCTCTTTCTCTTTCCGTCTGTCACTGATTTTGTTACTTGGTGGCCAGGGGTGGTAGAAAATCGTGCTTGGAGTCTGCTCGTATGCCAGTGGCTGGCACAAGGAAGCGATTGTTTTTAGTTTCTTGCGCGCTAATTGTCTTGAGAAGATGAGAAATGTGTTGTCTATTACTGTCACCTATTAGTTTATTACAGCGTTTTACGGCTCGATGGCTGACTGCTTCGTACACCGACCCCACCACTGTACTGTGCAGTCTATACTGTTACTTCATTTTCACCTGCTTTTCAAACACCACTAACAGAGACCCAAGAACCAAGGACACTAATTTGTATTTAAATGTCTATACAATTTTTGTAATAATAATGATAAGGATTTAATTATATAACTTTTGAAAGTCCAGAACTTGGCATGAAAATGTGTTAATACTGTTAAGACTTTATTACATCATTCCTGTTTATAATAATGTTGAAATTAATTAGGCCTACATTGCTTCTGAAGGTCAAGAACTTTGTTTGAAAATATTGTAATAATAATTTTAAGGATTTAACTATATTACTTTGAAATTCTAAAAAATTAAATGGAAATAACTGCTGCGAACTAAAACAAAACAACAACAGATTTGTGGGCCTGTTAACTTAAATGCTACATAAAAAACTACTTGTTTTCCTCAATTTATTATTCGTGAACTTTACCTGTAAATTGCATTTATTTATGCCTCATCAGTCAAGCGTTTCTCATATAACACCGACTGAAAAGCATTGTAGATAGCAAGTCAAGTTAACAAAACTATTTATTACAACTATTTATTACTTCAATAGAGACTTCATTCAGTAATCATTTTAGATTCTGGCTTTGTAGGAAAATAAATATATCTGTATATACTGACTTTATATTTAATATGACGTTAAAAATTAAACGCACGTTATTTAAACACTTTTTTTTTCTCGCAGTGTCGGGCTGAGTTAATGAAGAAAGCACCCGCTGGATTCTGACAGCCATTGTGATTAACGCTACTATTTAACTGCCAACAATACAGTCAGGATTACTTTGGGTGTCTACGTTATTTATCATCATCATCATCATCATCATCATCATCATCATCATCATCATCATCATCATCATCATCATCATCATCATCGTCACATTCCTCAAAGGCCGTTTTGGGTAATTAAACGCTGTCTTTGTGATTATTACACTGTTTTAGTTATTCTTTATGTATTTCCCATACATTCCATTTATTTATTTAATTATTTTAAATTCAAGTATTTATTATTCCTATCCTATCCTATCCTGTCCCGTAACCCGAAGGTCGTAGGGGCACCACAGATGACCGTTTAACCAGCATACTCCATCTTTCTCTGTCCTCAGCAGCCCTGATGGCTTCGCTCAGTGTCAAACCAGTCCATTCTCGAATGTTGTCCTCCCACCTCTTTTTCGGTCTCCCTTTTCTTCTACCTCCTTGCACTGTGCCTTGCAGAATAGTCTTTGCAAGGCCTGATGATCTGGTGACGTGGCCATACCACCGAAGTTTCCGTTTCTTCACCACTGTTAGCAGGTCATCATGTTGTCCAATAGCTTGTGTGATGGTCTGTCGGACTTCGTCGTTGGTGATGTGTTGGGTATAGGAAATGTCCAGAAGTCTTCTGTAGCACCTCATCTCCATGCTTTGTATTCTTCGTTGGAGATCTGCTGTGAGGGTCCATGCTTCGCAAGCATATAGGAAGATGGAGATGACCAGAGAGCGCAGCAGTCTTACTTTGGAATGTAGACTGATGGTTCTGTCTTTCCAAATGGGCTTCAACCTTGTCAGGGCAGCAGTTGTTTGTGCGATCCTGGAGAGGACTTCCTGTCGGGACCCATTGTCTGATACAATGGCTCCTAAATATTTGAAGCTATGCACTGTGTCGAGGGATTGGCCTTGGACTTTGATGTCCGTATTGATGCCATTGGTGTTGTTGGTCATCATTTTGGTCTTCTCTGCACTTATTTCCATTCCATAGGCTTTGGAGGTGGTGTCAAGCCTCTGTACCAGCTGTTCAAGTTCTTGTTCCTCTCCAGCCAATCCATCAATGTCATCTGCAAAACGAAGATTGGAGATTGCTCTACCCCCTATGCTGACTGTGCCTTCATGGTCTGCAAGAGCATCCGACATGATGCGCTCTAGGAAGATGTTGAAGAGTGTTGGAGAGAGTAGGCATCCTTGACGCACACCGATTGTTGTTCTGAACCAATTCCCGATGGCTCTGTTGTGGAGGACTGCACTGGTAGCCTTGTCATACAGGCTTTTGATGACTTCAATAATTTTTGGGCTGATGTTGTACACTTTCATTGTTGCCCATAGAGCTGCATGCCAGACTCGGTCAAACGCCTTCTTGAAGTCTATGAACACATGATATAGATGTTGTTGGTGCTGTAGGTATTTCTCACAGATTATTCTGAGGTTGAAAATCTGCTCAGTGGTACTTCGCCCTGCCCTGAATCCTGCTTGTTCTTCAGCTATGATTTGTTCAGCTTGGGGTTTCAACCTGTTGAGTATTATTTTCAGGAGGACCTTGCTGGGATGGCTGATGAGGCTGATGGTGCGGTAATTTTCACACTCCTGAAGGTTACCTTTTTTGGGAAGAGTGATGACAAGCGACTGGGTCCATGGTATAGGCCACTCCCCACTCTGCCAGATCTTGTTACAGATAATGGTGAGGGCATCAATCATCGCTTCTCCTCCTGCTTGTAGCAGTTCCGCGGGTATGTTGTCCACTCCTGCTGACTTCCCTTTCTTTAGCGCTTGCACTGCTGCCTCAACTTCTTCCCGGAGAATTGGGAGGATTTCTTCTTCTTCTCTGTTCTCTGGACATGCTAGAACTGATGGACATGCTAGAACTAACTTACAACCATACACCAAATGGAGACCCATCAGTTCTAGCATGTCCATCAGTTCTAGCATTTATTATTAGTATAATTATAATTATACTCATCATCATCCCATCATCATTTTTTTCAGAGTAATTTACAATGACAGCGAACTGTAGAGTTTAATCTTTATTTCAAACATCCTCGACCGCAAAGAAGCAAAGGAAGACAATCGTGCAACCTACCTACCCATCTACCTCCCTTTTATCCTCTGTTGCCCCGGCGGCACATGATAGTGTTCCGGTTATGTCTGTCATGCACACGTCTTTGCTCTGCAAGTTCCCTCGGTACAGATTATATATCGTGAATTGTACTGATTGGTTCATTTAATCGTTCTTATACAGTATAGCGCTTTTCCAGCTCAAGAGCTGCTCAAGGCGCGGGCCAATACAGAGTCTACCTCAAGCCGCTCGAGGCGCCCACCTGCAACCTTCAACATTCTGTTGTCTCACATTGCTAATTCCTAACTGATTTCACTGACTGCAGTTGAACACGTCATTTGGAAGGTTTAACTTCAACTGTTGTTTGAAAATAGAAACAATAATTGTTTAAAACCCTCACGCACTCTTACACACAAATCGAGAAAGAGAGAGAGAGAGAGAGAGAGAGAGAGAGAGAGAGAGAGAGAGAGAGAGAGAGAAGGATGGAAGAGAGATGTTTGGATTACACATGCACAAGGACATAATAATAATAATAATAATAATAATAATAATAATAATAATAATAATAATAATAATAATAATAATAATAATAATAATAATAACGATAATAATAATAATGAAAATAATAATAATAATAATAATAATAATAATAATAATAATAATAATAATAAGAAGAAGAAGAAGAAGAAGAAGAAGAAGAAGAAGAAGAAGAAGAAGAAGAAGAAGAAGAAGAAAAAGAAGAAGAAGAAGAAGAGGAGAGAGAGGAGGAGGATGGAAGAGAGATGTTTGGATTACACATGCACAAGGACATAATAATAATAATAAGAATAAGAATAAGAATAAGAATAAGAATAACAATAACAATAATAATAATAATAATAATAATAATAATAATAATAAAAATATTGATAAAACTAATGAAAAAAATAATACTAATGAAAATAATAATAATAATAATAATAATAATAATAATAATAATAATAATAATAATAATAATAATAATAATAATAATAATAATATTAATAATAATAATAATAATAATAATAATGATAATAATAATAATGATAATAATAATGAAACTACTACTACTACTACTACTACTACTACTACTACTACTACTACTACTACTACTACTACTACTAGTAGTAGTAGTAGTAGTAATAATAATAATAATAGAAATAATAATAATAATAATAATAATAATAATAATAATAATAATAATAATAATAATAATAATAATAATAATAAGAAGAAGAAGAAGAAGAAGAAGAAGAAGAAGAAGAAGAAGAAGAAGAAGAAGAATCATCATCATCATCATCATCATCATCATCATCATCATCGTCATCATTATAAAGAAGAAGAAGAAGAAGGAAGAGGAAGAGGATACTTATACAAAGCTTGGTTAAAAAAAAAAGAAAAAAAAAGAGATACAGCAATAACCTCAACTTTCTTCACCTTACCACAACTTCCTTAACAAATTGTAGATTCCCTCAAAAATGCGACAATGTTAAAGCACTTTCTTTTTCGCAGCATGTATGTAGACATTTCTTAGCACAACACACCCAAGAATAAAATAGAGACATGTAGAAAATGACGAATATAAGCTTATAATCTTACACAGGACAAAATAACTTCTTTGGTAATGATGATTTTATTTTAGTTTTAATTAATGTTAGGCTTATAGCAATATAAATTTTACTGCTTGACATCTATGATTTTAAACTTGACATGGTGCTTCATAAATGTTCCTGTAATAAAACCCAAAAAATTACTTTTACCTAAACAGTTAGGGAGTTTTTTTTGTTTTTTTTTTATTACATCTGTTAGTAAACTCACTTTCTTTTGTTGTCAGAAAACAAATCCCTCTTTCTCACCGCAGATCTATGAAAAAACGATCCAAAAGTCCAGAATTTTGTAAGATTTTTTTTTAAAAGAGTAAGACAGTGAAAATTCGCGTGCTTTGACAACCAACTCAATAGCTATACTGGTTAGCGTAGTGTCTCGCTCTCCAGATCTTTAACAATCATGAAATAACCCCGCAAGATGTTAACGTCATTAGCAGCAATGACAACACGTTTAAACTACCAATCGTATTCTTAGAATTAATTCCCTGCATGCGAGATACAGCATTATTTCTCTATCACAACAAGAGATACACGTTCAACCCTTCTCAGTTCCGTTCGATTGTTTCAGGCTTGGCCTTGAGTAAACAGACAGACACGTTCCTATCGCCAAGGCGGCGTTTACCGAGATAAGATTATTTCAACTTTGAAAATAAGTTATTTGTAACCAGCAAGTTATCATTAATTTGGTCTATACCAGCAGCGTATTTTGGAGAGTTTCAGACACAAAAAATCTGCTATGAAATAGGAGGATCTTTTGAAGAGGGGGGAATGGGGTGGGGTGCAAGGTTTAAAAAAAATAGTGCCATATTTGGGACATTGTAGAATAGGCGTTTCCTCTCACCGCCGTAGATCAGTGGTACAGCGTTCGCCTGGCACACCGATGACCCAGGTTCGAATCAAGTATTGGGAAAGATAAAAGTGTCCATTTTTTTCACTGTACATGTTAGCATAGCAGTAGGATTGCTCTGGTGGTTCAGAGATAATATAGGTTCCCTCCCCTTCCTCTTCCCGTCTGCCATATCGCTAATGGTGGGTGAAGACGTTGGAACTTCAATGTAGTTTCTATAGTCTTCTTTTGTTCACCTGTTTTTGTCCTCGTGGTCTCTTGTTTTGTTTGTTCATATCAAAAGCAAACACACTGACACGCCCTGTATCAGTGTAGGCATTGTAATCACATTGTATAATTCTCCTGCAACAACATCCTTGATTGATACAGTTAGTTAGTCATTGTTTATAGGGTCCAGCGGATTGCAAAGTGCCGAATCAGGACCGCAACTTGGTTGAAATAAGGCTCACCCATGATCCATATAAAAGATCTGCTGAAACAACTATAATCGTAGCAATGAAGGCACTCCATCAGCCGGTCACTTTGCAATAAAGGTATCCCATGCACGTGACGCTGAGGTTGTACTCTAATTTATCGAATCCCCGTTTACAGAAACAAAATAGAAAATAAACACCATTATAAAATATTAACAAACCGCGTACATATAAAATGCCTACATTGCTAAATAATAATACCATACAAAGCCCTCGTGGCCATTTGGCAGAAAGCGTCCACTATCCCCAAGCTGACCTAACAGACACTATACACAAATAAGGAATTTGGGGAGAGTTTTCAAAAAAAAGAAGAAAAAAAAAGAAAGAAATGAGGTGACTGGTCTAACGAAGAAGATAGTAGATTAATAGAACAGATTGGGAACGAAAAAGAACAAAATGAGAATGACAAAAGCAGTGGTAATGTAAAGACCTAAATTTTCCTAAAGTGGGGATACTAATTATGCAGAAAACCCCGGCACTCCAACGGAAGTTTGATTGGTACAGCGTAATTTACTATATTCAATTGTTTATAATTTAATATTTTTGAACATATAGCGCTTTTCCAGCTCAATGGCTGCTCAAGGCGCTGGCTGATACAGGATGTAACTCAAGCCGCCCGAGGTGCCCACTTACAGCCTTAGGCGCACTGTCTAACACTCACAAAACTGAGCACCATCCTCGGCGACCGGAAGATGGCGGGAGAAGGGACCTAGTTCTTGCTGAGTGTATTTGTGTTGTTGGCTTTCACCCGTTTAGAACATGAGTGTCAGGATCTTTAAAGCCGGTGCGATCGAATGCCTGTGTGCACAGACTAGTCCTCGGTTTATACTCTCATTCCAAGAAGCACTGGTAGGCCTAATAATGTACCATTTACCATACAAAAGTAAAGATAAGATATCATACTCAAGTTCACTTTGACTCAAAATCAAATACCGCTTATATTCAAGCTTTCCAATGATTCTGTTTATTCTGTCTTTGTTAAAAAGAGATCGGATGTTTTCAAATTCTGGCTATATTGAAATACCACATCACATATTATATTAAAACTGTTAAACTTGACCCTAATTTGTTCTTTGTTCATAGACTATATAACCTATATATATATTCAAACTGATCCCAGGTCTTCTCAGCTACTTGAACGTATCCGCACTTTAAAACAAAGAATGTAACTTTGTGTACCTTGATACAAAGAAATTAATTGCACCTTGACACCAGGAAGTAAACAATTTCAATTCGTGCAAAAATCCACTTTAGTTACAAACTGAACTGATTGGACAGATTATTACGAAACTGCAGAGAGAGAGGGAGAGAGAGAGAGAGAGAGAGAGAGAGAGAGAGAGAGAGAGAGAGAGAGAGAGAGAGAAAAAGAAAGTGAGTGAGTGAGAGAGAGAGAGTATTCACTCATCTTTTCAGCTTTGTAAACTCTCATGCCTGAGCACCTCAATGCACCAGAACCTGCGCTATGTAAGAACAATACTGTATAATTAGGATGACTATGGATTAACAAAAGCAACTAAAGTTTCAATCGAATAACTACAACAGGAACTTCCTGTGGACTCAATAATTAGAGTTCAATTTGCTGGAAAAACCAAACACAATCTACAACTTACATGACTGTAGTAATCGTATTCTTTCTAATCTAAGACTAAGATTTTTCCTTCTTCCACACACGCTGACACTTCGGTATCGCTATTTTTATCGTTGTGAGTTCTCTAAAGTTATACAATGCATGGATGCTGCACGAGGAAATCATGTGTTGTAAATGTAATGGACACTTGGTGATGATAGTTACGATAAATAAGCACCATCATATGGGTCATCTCTCTCTCTCTCTCTCTCTCTCTCTCTCTCTCTCTCTCTCTCTCTCTCTGGAGTTGGTTTTATTACGGGAGTGCCCATTTGTAGTTTACCAGGCACGTCCTGTGATAGGCGTTTGATGACAGTAGTCCTGAGATAGCTTGGAAATATACACTTGTAGTTTTAGCGTCATTCAGATGTACTTTGGTTGTTTTTTGTTTTGTTCTATTGTTGTAGTTCAGACAGTGGTATTGCATTCGCCTGGCACACCGATTACCCAGGTTCAAATCCCGAGGCGAACAGTATAAAAGTGGTAATTCTTCACTGTCCGTTTTTTTCAATAAAAAGATGACCCCGATTCCCCCCCCCCCTTCCCAGTCCCCTATTCGCTTATGTGACGCGGGACTTTAATCTATCTACCTAACCTAACCTGTCCGTTTTTAGCAGTATGATAGTTCTCGTGTGGTTTAGTTTTGATTAGGTTCCTAGCCCTTCATTCAAGGGTTATTCTCGTCTGCCATATCACCAATGGTGGGTGTTGACGATAAACGTCAATGTTTACTCTTTGTATTTGTAATTGTGTTATACTTAAAAGTTTTGTTTTTGCATACGAGGAAGATTTTGAGTTTATGAAGAGAGAGAGAGAGAAAGAAAGAAAGAGAGAGAGAGAGAGAGAGAGAGAGAGGTGGTAAGGGGATTATTAGGGTGGGGGTGGGGGTGGAGGTCCTAGTAGTTCAGTCTGTGTGTCTCGATTTAAAAGAGTCAATGATGTAAGGACGTCAGATGACAACATTTCACAGAGGATAACCCAGCCACACTTCTTAGGTTACGTGTGGATTTGTTCATAAATCTATTCCTGCATACCGTATCTTGGCCAAGGATCGTGAGAAAGTGTCCTTCCAAAGTGGACAGACTTCCCTAACCAAGTCCAAGCCAAGCCAAATGCTTGCTTGTACCAGTGTACTTATCCCCAACCGTAGGCTACTTAACTCATAATACGCAGAACATAGATCTGTATGCGTTTTTACAGATAACAACTAGCCCGACATGAGCGCGGCTAGAGGAAACAGGTTGGTGATGAAAATAAGGAACGCAGTTTGACCACTCAAGGCGCAGTTTGACCACTCAAGGCGCAGTTTGACCACTCAAGGCGCAGTTTGACCACTCAAGGCGCAGTTTGACCACTCACGGCGCACACTGACACTAGTCGAGGCGTAAGTTCGCCTCTCCACTTGCACTTGTGGGAGGTACTCAGTTAGTCTCAACTACGCTGTGTGCCCAACTCGTTATGACCAACTTATCTTGCGAGCACTAAGTTATAGCCACACGACACAGGAGCGAATAGGCGACTATTGGTCACATTATTCTCACACCAGAGAACGTCGAACCAGTTGAAAGTAAAGAGAACAAAAATTATGGGCTCACGTTGCACAATCCGGGATTCAAACCAGGGACCTTTCGGTTCCTAGTAAAGCGCTCTACCAACTGAGCTACCCGGCCCCACTGAGCACTAAGGTTACGTCGACCCTTTTCAGCTACATCTCTATCACACTGCTTTGCAGAGACGGCCGAGGCTCACATTGCAACAACAACAACAACAACAACAACAACAACAACAACAACAACAACAATAATAATAATAATAATAATAATAATAATAATAATAATAATAATAATTATTATTATTATTATTATTATTATTATTATTATTATTATTATTATAATTATTATTATTATAATTATAATTATAATAATAATAATAATAATAATAATAATAATTATTATTATTATTATTATTATTATTATTATTATTATTATTATTATTATTATAGTAGTAGTAGTAGTAGTAATAGTAGTAGTAGTAGTAGTAGTAGTAGTAGTAGTAGTAGTAGTAGTAGTAGTAGTAAGGTCTTTTCCCTAATTATGGAGTGGTGCAGTAGGGCAGTAGTTCCGGCAAACGCTAGATAATGTTTGGTGAAGCAACGTCGGGACTTGTTAGTACTTGGATAGGTGACCGTGCTTGGAACGAAACCATCGAACGACACACCATTCTCAAACAAGCTCACAACACAGTCCAAGTCCACCTAGCTGTTAATGGGTACCTGGCTGTGTTGAGAACCGCGGAGTGTAAAGCAGTGAGAGACAGGCGATAGGCACTGTCATCATTAGCTTAGCCCAGAGAAAAGAAAGGTCTCGAACGCCTCTCTTCCCAACGACCAAAGCGTTACGGGAACAACTTTACCTAAATTAGAAACCAGTTCAAATCGCAAATCTGTTTAGCGAAATGCAATGCTATTTGGCCAAGTATGATATAGACAACTTTTAAGAACATTTAGCTTGGATACATTTTTAAATTTTAAATTTTTAAATGAAATGTATAAAAACCAAGGACATCATTTGACTGAATATGAACACTCTTTAGATTATGTATTACATCATTCACAGATAACAGTAGTGGGGAAAATTATTGCAATGACACGTTTAGTAGACTTATAGTTTGATGTTAAATATCTTTTCTCCTTTCATTCAATTTTGTTATGAGGTTTCTTATTTGGGATTTGATTGATATTGTTGTTGTTATTAATTAATGTCTAATATGCCCTGAATGTGTGAATAGGCAATAAATGAAATATTGATAGCTTGTATAAACTGACTTCCCCCGGTATGACACGAGTAAAAAAAATGTGTGGTGCTCAATGTTCATTGCATCATGTTTTCAATATTATTCCGTAAATGACAAGCAAGGAGTTCAGCCGAAATATTTCTACTAAAAACACACCTCGTTACACCGAAACATCCCAAGTGACACTTCCACACACACAAACGTCACTATTCATTACCAAGACCCGCAACTCCGCCGCAATCTGGGAACCGCTCTAAAAAGGGGAGGCTAATCTTCATTTTTCTAGCCAAAGTGAAAGAATATGGCGCGCGAGCCACCGGAAATGAGTGTCAGGCGCAGAGGCTTTTGTAGGAAGGCAGGGATTTGAACAATGGAAGCCGATGGAGGGAGTAGTTTAGCCTCTTTTTTTTCTGTGTAGAAGAATAAACTGTATAACTTTTAAAAAGAAACAAGGTGGGCTGAACCGTTTGGATGAAGACGAGGCGGAAAGTAAAAATTGCGACTAGAGAGTGAGAAATGATGCTTCAAGTTGTTGGAGCTGATTGCTACCGAGACAGTGTTTTAAGACCGTTCTGAAGATGGTTATTTGCCAACAATTTAAACATAAAAGATACTACTACATAATAAGAGCCACAAAGGCGAATTTCTTAGTGAAAACAGCAGTTTGAGCGCTGAAGCCAAAGATAAAATATATATTTTTGCTTTACAAAATCAAGTAATGATTGATTAATGTCCCCGATCCGATGAGTTTAGATTTGTGCTTTTTTTATATCCATCAATTGTAGCTGAAAACTGTGTGTGCGTTTGTGTGTGGGTGTGTGAGTGTGGGTGTGTACGTGTGTCCAGTCGAAATAGTTCGAGTATGAATTCATATAATATATTGTTTAATTGAAAAAAAGGAAAAACTGTCTATCAATTCAAACAGCCAACAAGTCTCACATGTCCTAGAAGAGTTATGATTCAGCTAATTTACGGGGACGGTGTGTGGGTGGGGAAAAAAAACTCCGCTAAGACGAAAAAATAAACTGCGCGAAATCCGACACATAGGACTAGAAAGGCGTTGACACAAAATAGCTATAGCTGATACATGAGTTATTACAACAAAGCAGACATCAAGCCGAAAATTAAAACTGACACTCAGATCACCAGAAGACGCTCAAGAGAAGACATCAGTTCGACCTGAATATCAACGATCGCGAGAGGTAGGCTAGTCCTACGAATGAAACAGTCTAGTTTAAGCGTATAGTTCTTGCCTAAGTCTGCGATAATCAGTCCAGGTCGCATCAACCGTATAAGAAGCACTAGTGTCACCTTTTCATGTGTGTGTTGATGCATGTCAAGATCAACTAGGTGCAGACATGAAGTCAGGCGTAAACCTTGCACCCGGGTTGTTGCCAAACCGCGTAGCTGAGACTGTCCAAGGCTTACGTTGGCCTCTCTACGTGTGAGAGGTATCTCAACTGCGCTGTATGTCGAGTGAGGTTTTATAATAGTGAGTATCGTGCTGCTTGGCATTTTTTTCCCCCCTTAAATTGGGGGCTTTAAAGGGTCTTGGTCTCAACGGTGTTTTTGTTGTTGTTTTTGTTGTGATTTGTTTACTCGTAGCGTTAACATGATGATGATGATCACGATCATGATGATGATGGTGATGATGACGACGATGATGATGATGATGATGATGACGACGACGATGATGGTGATGATGATGATAATCGTCCTCATGTGTCTGATGATGATGTTGATCGTCCTCCTCCTCCTCCTCCTCCTCCTCCTCATCATCATCATCACTTCTCTGTCTGTGTGTCTGTCTCTGTCTCTCTGTTTCTCTCTCTACCGAGGCTCTCTTTCTGCCTCTTTTTCTCTCTGTCTGTCTATCTCTCTTTCTTTCTATTTTCCCTTATCTCTCTCTGAGTCTATCTTCCTCTTTCTCCCTCCCTGTATCTCTCTGTCTCTCTACCTCTCTTCTAACTCACTCTCTCTCTGTCCCTCTCTCCTCACACTCCCTCTCGCGCGCACGCACACACACACACACACACACACACACACACACAGTCTCTTCCTCTCCCTCACCTTTTCCCCATCTCCCGTCTCTCTCTCCACCCTCTGTCTCCCTCCTACTACCCTTCTCTCGACTGCTATTGTTATGCGAGCCTGAGCTGCTGCAGTGAATAGGATTTAATAGAGTCCGTTCTGCTGGCTGTGTTGGTGCTGATGTTTGGCCAACCAGCCCCACGCCTCATTTCAGCCATTAGTGGCCGCGGCGCTCAAGTGTCATCGGGGCTGTCGGGTGTGTGGTCATTGTTGAACGGGTGGATCCACCCGGAACGCCATGCTGCGCTCGCACCCTGTCTGTCGCCGCTGCTTCCTTCTGCCTCGACGCACACCGTTATAAGCTTCTATTTAATTTTATTTTATTTGCGGTCTTGCTTGCCTTGAATGAGTATCAGAGATGAGATAGTGCATTTTTAAAGGAGAACAAGGTTATTAGGGGCGAAATGAGATGATGGTGATGTCATAGTTGTTGTTACTGTTGCTGCCGATGATAATGATGATGATGATGATGATGATGATGATGATGATGATGATGATGATGATGATGATGATGATGATGATGATGATGATGATGATGATGACAACGACGACGACGATGATGATGGTTGTGGTGGTGGTGGAGGTGGTGAATATTATGCCATCAAGTTAGCGAACGTTATCTTGTCAGGCACTCCGTTTCAGTAGTGTTATTAACAATGATCATTCCAGTTTCTCGAGGCGCTCCGCCATTGAATGTTGTTGACCCAAGCAATGAATCTTCTTCTTCTTCTTCTTCTTCTTCTTCTTCTTCTTCTTCTTCTTCTTCTTCTTCTTCTTCTTGTTTTTCTTCTTCTTCTTCTTGTTTTTCTTGTTCTTATTCTTGTTCTTCTTCTTCTTGTTCTTCTTCTTCTTCTTGTTCTTCTCCTTCTTCTCTTTCTTCTTCTTCTTTACCTTCTTCTTCTTCTTCTTCTTCTTCTTCTTCTTCTTCTTCTTCTTCTTCTTCTTCTTCTTCTTTTTCTTCTTCTTCTTCTTCTTCTTCTTCTTCTTCTTCTTCTTCTTCTTCTTCTTCTTCTTCTTCTTCTTCTTCTTCTTCTTCTTCCTCTGCTATATTCCTTGTGCGTTCACTCGGCAATAAACATGTTTCATGTATCGGAGTCTTATTCTTTTCATCCTCCTCGTACTCCCCTCCTTCTCCCCTCCCCCTCTCCCTCCTCCCCGCTTCTCGTCCTCCTCAATTTTCATCGTCTTCCCTTTCCATTTTCTTCATATTTCCTCGTCGTGCACGCGACTCCCACTTCACCGACAGCGTTGGCGCTGTATCAGAATCAGAAAATTACTATAACCAGGATCAAAACGATTCCTGGACAGTACTGGTCATAAGGGCTCCTCATCGAGCACGAAACTGGGAAGACACTATACACTGTAAGGTGTAGCGTGCCTGTCTAGTATTACGGGCAAACAGATGCATGAATTGCGCATGGCTGTTCTGTATTAGTGTGTGAATTGCCGCTTGCCTTGTTTGCACGTCTTAACGTGTTGGCCCATGTTTGTCGCCAGATATTATTCACCAAATGGCCGACCCTCATCTCCAGTTTGCTGCGCTCTTCCCTCGAAGCGCCAGTGTCGATGGTTGTTTGAGCAGCTTGCAGAACTAGATGGGTTCCAGGCTGGTGAGTGGTGCGCGGAGATTTCTCCCTTTTTCGCTTTTTAGCTAAACGGACGCAAGGCTGGAGGGGAAGAAACGGGGGTGGGGGACCATAATTTGCGAAGATGATGACATTCCAGCAGCCCCTGGTCGCTCGCCTCCCTTTGGCCCGCGGGAGAGTTGTCTGCCATGAACGGGGGAGGCGAGTATGAGAGGCGTTATGCGTCAAAATTAATAAGCCACGTCGGCAGAAATTTGGGCTCCTTAGTAAATTAGATCAACTTTTTCTCCCCTAAGCGCTGGAATCTAATCTCTCTGTTTCACCAGTCAATCTTCTGCAGGCGAACCAACACCGGAAAACGGTGCAATTGTCAACCACAATTTCGCATCCTGTCTCCGGCCACGGGGCCTAATGGAATCAGCCAACAATCAACTTAGGCTTGCTGGAGGAGCAGACGAATGATTAGACGCTGATTGCGAAACGGCTCCGCAGCTCCCGCGCTCATTTCGGCGGCAATTTAAGGGATCACCGCGGGATCGATAATATTATATCTTCCATACAGTTATGGAATAGCCATATAACCCCCGCGCTTTGCCTCCAACGCTTCTTCAACACTACATCTGCAGAATAAAAGAAATGGAATGGGTGGGTGGGTATTGGGGGTGGGGGATGAGGAAATGGTGATGAAAGTTTGATCTGCTGTTCAACCTTAGACCGAAATGGTTTAAAACTTTATTATTTTACTCGAAAAGTAGAAAAGGGGATAGCTGATTGAATCTAACTTTTCAAGCCCATCTACTGTGCATGCACTCTCGGGGGGACTTGTATATTTTTTTCTTTGCCGTTTTTTTTACACGCATGCTTACCAAACTTAAATGTCTGCTCCATGTACTAGAAATATCGGCATATTCCTTTGGCAAGACATGCTAACTTTGCAGCTGTTGCTGTGTATTTTACGTTGTGTGTGTGTGTGTGTTTTCTTATGTTGGTGATGCTCACGATGGTCGTAATATTGATTTAAAACTTAGTTGAGGTGGGGCGTTGATGGAATTAGAATTACAATGGTAATGCTGATGATAATACTGATAAAGATAATAATGAAACAAATTAAAAAAAATTAACATAACTTCTATATTTTAGCGTCCTTGTGGCTTCCATTTCCAGAATCAAGTCATCCTCTTTATTCCGTTTTCTTTGCCTGTCACTAGCACAACACGCAAGACTTTTTTTCCTTCTAGCTCTCACCACGTACTGTACTTCTTGTTATCATCTCATTCTCGGCCGCCTCGGCCCTGGCCTAGCAAGTCGGCCGCGATCGGGAAGGATCTATCAATCTAGTGTTTGCCCCAAAATTGTCTGCGAGTGTCAGATGCTAACCGGGGGCACCGGCCCAGGCGTAGTACGAAGGACTGTGGCGCGTGAAATACAGTCGCACAGACTGTAGCTTATACTTCATAAAATATAGTGTTGCAACTTTAAAACAAAGTTATGCACGTGTTCTTATATAAATCTAGGCCTTTAATAATAATGTGACGGTGGGTCTATTGTTGCTGGGCTCTGCACAATGGAATGCTATTACCCACTCGTCTTAAGTCGGTGGGGATCGCTAGTAATCTCCCTGCGACTTCACTTAATACATTTATTTGTTTAGCTCGGTCTGTGTTTAGGCTGGGGGTACAGAGTTAGGAAGAACAATGGTAAAAGATCACTGTCACACTAGCTCTCACACGGCTATGAAACATAAGTAGTCCATCCACTTGATAACAGTAAATATCACACATTTATTTCCTCTACTCTATACACGATCTTCAAAGTACGAAACTAACTTAAAAGTTCAAATGTCTCTTGGACTGGTTCGCTTTTGATAGTTCTAGGCAGCTACGGTGACATCATCGGGCACTGGTTACTTTCTGCCCTAATGGTCAAAGTTCTGGAAGAGTGGACTACTGTGGTCCTTTGATGCAGTTTTAGTGCACTGTTTTGATAGGCACTTAACTTTGTGGTTGAAGCGCTGCGTTGTGGTTGCTTCCTTGATGCGCTGTGTTGTTGTGGAGTCTTCTCCTTGTTGTTAGACTGGTGGGCTCTTTCCGTTCAGTGCTTTAGAGGCCTCTGCAGACCAACGTTCAGCGACGACTTGTTCTTGTCTTTCGCCTTGTTGGGCTCACGATACAACGCCTGCTCGTCTGTAACATATGAGACGAAATTCTGCACAACCCTGTATACTAGGTGTGTGCAGAGTGTCTCACTGAAGGCCGAAGTAGCCCTCAGTGATTGATTGATTGATTAATTGTTGCTTTAGGTCCAGCAGACACTTCCGAGCCAAATCAGGACCGGACAACCCCCGATCCGCATAAAAGATCTGCTGAAACAACCCTAGTGGGAAACCCTCAGTGATTAGCTCCACATCTCTATATATAAGCGACGAAGATTCTGCTATGTCTGTGGTCCACTGGAATCTCTACTCTAATTTCTTATACATATATAAATATAAATCATGGCTAACTATACACATAGAGAAAGAATTAATATTATACACATTCTCTGGTACAGCCATTGGTCTGAAAGCATACATATATGTTAAACAACAGTGGGTTCGTACAGTGCAAGGAGGTAGAAGAAGAGGGAAACCGAAAAAGAGGTGGGAGGACAACATTCGAAAATGGACTGGTTTGACAATGAGCGAAGCCATCAGGGCTGCTGAGGACAGAGAAAGATGGAGTATGCTGGTTAAACGATCATATGTGGTGCCCCTACGACCTCTGGGTTACGGGACAGGATAGGATAGGATAGGGTTCGTACGTAATACAACATGGCGTCGGCCGGTCGTGTTGGCCGCGTGGTCGGATTCTCCACGTGGTCACGCAACATCGGACTAACAATTCCATTCTAAGCATAGCAAATTTCACAAACATAATTCAACAATAATATCAATGCATCACGATGAAACAAAAGTATGTTCATTTACCTTTTTGACAATGTCAGGCCGTGGCTAACTTGAATCGAGTTTTCAACAAGTCCTGCTGTCTAGTGTATGGAGAGATTTCTGCTAGAGTGTAGCTATGTACTGCTCGTAGCTTGAACGCACATTGAATCCTCTACCTCTCTACCTAACCAGGCAGAACTGGTTCTACCTAATCTGGCTGTATTCTCATTGGCTCTAAAATCTGATTGGCTGTAAAATCGAAGTGCTCTAACCTTAAGCTGCGATGATTCACTACACTGTGTGGGCGTCACTATACAACTGTGTTACACTGAATAAACAAGGCAAAAGCTTATAGGCAGTGCTTAAATCTCGGCTCTTGTTACAAATAATAATAATAATAATAATAATAATAATAATAATAATAATAATAATAATAATTATTATTATTATTATTATTATTATTATTATTATTATTATTATTATTATTATTATTATTATATACGCGCCTTTCCCCAAATTAATCAGGCTCAAAGCGCGGCGATCTGTACCAACATACAAGCTCACCTGTCTCATCAACCTTCACACACACACACAACAAATACACATCCATCACTCAAACAGGTGGTGTAAAAGCAGAAAGAGAGCGAATGGAAAACGGGAAAAATTCGAATTTTTATTTTTGAAATTTTATATTCACTGCGTCAATTACCATTATTGAAAGGAGGGAGGAAACCGGAGTGCCCGGAGAAAACCCTCGGTTTCCAAGTTCAAGAGATGCTCAAGGAATTGGTCGATAGAGGATCTAACTCAAGCCGCTAGAAACGGCACTTGCTGCCTTCACTGCGTCGATCGTCTGACGGATCTATTATGAAGGTTCTATACTTATCATGTGTTTGCCCGAAAATTGCCAGCGCGTATACATCCGATGCTAAACCAAGGGTTATCAGACCTGACGTAATACAAAAGACAGCCGCGCGTGAAACAGAGTTGCAATGACTTAACTTCAAATGTAAAGAGTCTCTCAGTCCTTTTAAGTGTTTGCCTGAAAAAAAAAACACAAACAACACTGCCTACTTGCGTGAGTGTTCGATGATACCAATAAGAAGTGCAAAGAGATGAAGGGGTGAAAGGAAGTAGAGGGAGAAGTAACACGTGCCCTCTGGACAGGATATAATTTTGCGTTGACTATTCTCGTAACGACGGTATTTCACGAATGCCAGTCCTTTCGGTTACACGGGCCAAAAAAAGTTTCGAGAAAACTATTGACTTCCGTGGCGAGCATATTTGACGAAGGCCAATCCTTTATGCGGCACCGGGCCTGGAGAGCTATAGGGACTTTCTTCGCAACCCCTATCTCTTCCTCAGCGTCTGGACACGTGATTGGATTAAAGTCGCGCCTCTCTCGTCGCCACTCCAACAGCAGCCGGAGAAAATAGCTGGCAGAATCCCCACTTGTGTCCGTGCCTAGCGAACGATATGAGTTTTTCTTCCGTCCGCTTTCTCCTATACACTTGCCCTTGTCGGGGAAAAGGAAGCCGAGGACTTAGAGGAGGTGGTAAAGGTTGTTCTGACTTCATCATCACTGACTCACCGTTTTTTCTTCTCTTCTTCCTACATCCAATCCTTCTACCTGCTGTCGTTCTGGAAACCGAGGAAAGACAAAAGCTTGAGGAGGAGAAGAAAGAGGAAGAAAAAAAAATCACGATGGATGCTAAAAGCCAACATTTTCTTTCCTCCCTGTCGGCCGTATAGGTCATCGTGCATGGTCTTCTTAGTTTCCCCTTCCAAAATTTTACCTTTACCGTCTTGGAGGACTGTTGGCAGAAGTTAGACAGAAGATTGTTGCCTGTATCATGATACACCATCATATAAATTATACTCTCACAGGTCCAGAGAATAAAGTGATAGTTAAGGCGTGAGTTCTGGCCCAACGTGACTGACAGAGGTTGAACTATGTGTCCTAATAATGAAAATCATAGATCTGAGACCAAACAGGGCAAAGGCTTCGTGAACTAGAGCTAGAGTCGTCTTCCCCACAACTGTTACTACCTGCAATGTATGACTACCGACAATGAAGGCACGAGCTGTCCCACGACTCGTAGACTATACCAATTTCCCATATTTCCTGTCGTTGAACTCTGCTACACGTCCACACCACGACAATCTCATTCGCTCGTAAAAGAAGAAGTAAACAATGAAACTCCTCATAATTCACGGTAAATGTACAAATGTTCGGTTGTATTAAAGCCCTGTACCAAGTACTTGTAAAACACTGGCCAAATATCTTATTCGTTCCGTGAATATACCCATCTTCTTGAGGACTCTCGCGATCTTAAGTCTTCAGTTTGAAGCTGGTGTCATCTGTATACGCTGAAGACAACTAATATTACAACCACTAACTACAACAAATAGTAAGGCGACTATAGTAACCATGGCGGAGGATATTCTGCGTGTTCTCTTGTGATCATTTCCTTCATCAGCTGATGCCCCCTAAAGCTTCCAGGCCCTAAAATGAAAGTTTGACGACAACTATACAGTTCGTTTCGTGACTGTTCTCTGTTCACTTCCCGCTAGAGGATAATGGCAATCCTAAACTTTCGTTTGAAGTTGGTCCCCATTGACTTTTGAGCTTTAAGCTTTCTCATTATAGTATAGCAAATCATCTTGAAACTCTTCACTAATAGGACATGTCATGTGTAGCATCAGTTTAACTAGAAATATATTTACTTTACCACCAGCGTAATCTGTTAAACCATCTCACATTGTCGTCGTGGTCGCTGTAGTCTTGTTTCACCTTTGGTTCCAAAAATTCAGACAAAGAGTTATTCCTCCATGGACACTAAAGCAGGTAGTGGACATCTGACCCCTTTGTGATATTATTAATCACAAGGGATAAAAGAGTCAGGAAATTTTCGGATTTTCTAGGCAAAAGGGTAAGATGTTACATGTATTTGATGACGATGATGATGATGATGATGATGATGATGATGATGATGATGATGATGATGATGATGATGATGATGATGATGATGATGATGATGATGATGTATGTTCACGTTATCCACATCCGTAGACAGACTCAGTGAGACAGTTCGTAGGATAGGGTGAGGCACTGGTACTTCTCACATCGTCGTCTTATTTCTTTGTGAACAGTGAATTTCGATGGCATCTCCAGCTATTCAAATTTATTTTCTTCTGTCTCGTCGTCTCGTCTTTCTTGAATGTGTTGGAAAGATATGATGTGACGCAAAGTAAATAATCTGTTGAGCCTAGTAAGGTAGTAAAAAAATGTCTGAGAAAAGGTAATGCAATATTGCTGTCGTCTTTAAAAACTCAACTGATGATGCACCCTACCTAGTTGATGATATTAATATTGATGATTGATGATAATGATGATGATGATGATGAAGATGATGATGACGATAATGATGATGCTGATTTACGACGACAACGACTTCTATAATAGCTAACTATTTAGGACTGGTTCAGCGTCAATGTGAGTGTGATGGCTGACCGTCTGGTAAAGTTCCCAAGGTGGCTGCCTTCAGCTTTATCCCCGCCTCCTATGACAGTGCTGACTGAAGCTGAAACGATGCCCTCACACGGAATCAGGGATCAAGGGACCAGCTCTGCTCTATCCTCAACGTTAAGCTGGGATGGAGGAATAGCTCAGTGGCTAAAGCACCCGCGTTTGTCTTTCATTTCGCCCCGTTCGATCCACCTGTTTTATTCACGAAGAAGAAGATGATGATGATGATGTTGCTGCTGCTGCTGCTGATGATGATGGTGATGATGATGACGACGACGACGATGATGATGATGATGATGATGATGATGATGATGATGATGATGATGATGATGATGATGATGATGATGATGATGATGATGATGATGATGATGATGAAAAAATAGGATCGCTAATTCGACCAACGACCCAAAGGATATGGAATATTACTCTTTCCTTTACATTTGACTTAACTTTCTTTAAATTTAAAAAAAATGAAAGAAAACGTCTGTTCTTTTTCTTTTTCTATCTGTTCCTTTTTTTTTTCTTCCTTCCACTTTTCTTCCATTCTACTACTTTATTTAGCCTCTTCCCTCTTTTTTCATCTCGTCTTTTTGTGCCTGTCAGTACCCCATCTATTTCCTCCTCCTCCTCCTCCTCCTCCTCCTCCTCCTCCTCCTTCTTCTTCTTCTTCTTCTTCTTCTTCTTCTTCTTATTATTATTATTATTATTATTATTATTATTATTATTATTATTATTATTATTATTATTATTATCATTATTATTTCTCTTCATCCTCTTTCTTTTCCTGCTTCCTCGCATTCCTCTTCTTCTTATTCTTTGAACGTTTTGTTTTCTCGGATAAGGGGGAGAGCATCACATTTCCCACTGCCCACAAAACACCAGCTTATCCGTTGGAAATTGCAAAAAACCGATCTTTTATTCACGAGCCGATGTAAAAATATATCAACCAAAAAACACCACCAACCCCCCCCCCCCCTTCCCCCCCCAAAAAAAAAAAAAATAAATAAAAATGTTGACAAGCCGTTAAAAAATAACTACACTTTAGAAAGATTTGTTTTGTTTGTGAGCTTATTTTATCAGTTAGGCAACACTCACTGTGAATGTTAAAAGGATATGTGGGTGGAGCGTAGTCAATGTAGGTCACTTTAAACGAAACAAGCTAACAAAAGAAAACACAAGGCAAAAGACTTTCTATCTCGGCCTCAACTCCTGTTGTGAAAAAAACAACAAAAAAATACCACAACTCTATACCGAAGCCGGTAAGAGACAAAACTTGTTAAAATGGCTGGGTAAGGGTTTTCGTTGTAGGGTAGATAAAATAGATCCTACCCTACCCCAGACACTGAAGACGCACTCTGGAAGTCGCTTAGTTCATGCAGAAATAGGGTCTATGGCTATGGTATTGATGTACCGTTAAAACAGGGGAAATCACTCCCTGTCAGAACCGAAATGGAACGTTCAAACTTAACAGTCAATTCTTAATGCCTGTGCTTATGACTAACTTCAAGGTTGATTCTCAAAAAACAGTGCCTTGTTTGATAGCACCTCAAGCTCTACCACAGTGCTGTCATGATTTCAAGCTCCTCGCTATACCTCGACGGAAGCTATTTGGCTGTGGTGCTGCGGTTCTCGTTGCCATGAGGTGGTGTGCTTGATCGGCTTTCGCGGAAGACCTTGTGTCATGTTGCAAGACAGATTACTTTCCAGTGCCCTTAGCTGATGATGATGAGGGTGATGATGATGTTGAGGATGATGAGGATGAGGATGATTAGGATGAGGATGACAATAGTGATGATGGTGATGATGATGATGATATTGATGATGATGAGGAGTATTAGAAGGAGGATGGTGAAAATGATGATGGTGATGATGATGATGATGATGATGATGATGATGATGATGATGATGATGATGATGATGACGATGATGATGATGATGATGATGATGATGATGATGATGATGATGATGATGATGATGATGATGATATTGTATGCATACTCCTGGTTTAAACGCAATCCTCGGTTTATTGGTCTGTATTTACTAATTCGTTCCTAGATAGCGCTTTTCAGCTCCAGGGCTGCTCAAGGCGCTGACCACTATGGTATCTATAGCGCCAGCCGTCAGAGGCGCTCACTTACAGCCTTTGGGCGCATCGTCTGTTTGAGATGAGATGACGCAAATGTTAGTTTGTAATCCCAAGCGGCCTAACCTTAGGACAGATACCAAATTAGTTTTAATGAAAAGAAAGTGTATAACAAAAAACTAAAAAAACGTTTACATAAAAATACTGTACGAATTTATATTTCGGGACGAGGTGACGTTTGTTTGTTTGTTTTTTTAATCACACATATGCACAAAAAGAGACACATTTGAAAAAAGAATCGTCATTATATCATCATAAAATAACTAAGCTCATCGATGAAACCTGTAAACGGCGTTAACGGCGTTTTGGGGGGCTTTCGTCATCTACACCGCCATCATTCCATAGCACGAGATGGAAAAGAAGAAGAAGAAGAAAAAGAAGAAGAAGAAGAAGAAGAAGAAGAAGAAGAAGAAGAAGAAGAAGAAGAAGAAGAAGAAGAAGAAGAAGAAGAAGAAGAAGAAGAAGAAGAACGAGATGGAAAAGAAGAAGAAGAAGAAGAAGAAGAAGGAGAAGAAGGAGAAGCAGAAGAAGAAGAAGAACAAGAAGAAGGAGGAGGAGGATGAGAGGAGGAGGGGGAGGAGGAGGAGGAGGAGGAGGAGGGGGAGGAGGAGGAGGAGAAGATGAAGAAGAAGAAGAAGAAGAAGAAGAAGAAGAAGAAGAAGAAGAAGAAGAAGAAGAAGAAGAAGAAAGAAAAAGAAGGAGAACAAGAAGAAGAAGAAGAAGAAGAAGAAGGAGAAGAAGAAGAAGAAGAAGAGCAAGAAGAAGAACAAGAACAAGAACAAGAAAAAAGGTGAAGAGTCAAGAAGAATACATTAAAAAAGCATAATGAAGAAGAAGAAGAAGGAGGGCCAAGAAAAGAAGAATAAATAAGAAAAACACGATCGCAGCGGTGGAATAAAAAAGAATTAAACCAAAAACTGAACGCTTTATATATGCAGGGTGAGCTAAACTAACACATCATGTATACAATCTCTCTCCCTCTCTTACAAACATGCACACGCAGTTCACACCTCTCTTTCTCAACGTCGTCAACAATCCAGTTCACAAATAAATCAACTATACTCCATCAAAGGAATAAAATAGGGATTGGAAGGATGACTTCAAATTATTATTTTTTTTTAACAATTAGCAATAATACCAAAACTTCTAAACACACTAACGGTTTTAATGCATATCACTACAGCGTACGTAACAAAACAAGCATACTATAGCACATAAAATTGCGCCAACCCTAGCACTTTAGGTCCTTCCCAATCAATCAGTCAATCGAAAAAAACAACAAGAAGTCAAGAAGAAGAAGAACAATAACAACAACAATAGCAACAACAACAACGAGAAGAAGTAGAAGAAGCAATACTCATAGAAGAAAACAGTCAAGAAGAAGAAATGACGTGTCAAAAATGGAGATGGCGAGAATTAGAATTAGAATCAGTTATCTAAAGAATAGAGTAGCGAAGCTAACAAAATGAAAATAAGACCTGCGACTCGAGAGGAAAATCACAACTTCAATACTGATTGAAGAAGTCAAAATGTCGCTGCAAACAATATCAACATTATAAGGGAGAAAGAAGAAATTGGACTGAAGAAGGGGAGTTAATCATCCGATGACGTGTCCCGATAGCTGCAGTTGAGAGCCGATTTCTTCTCGATAAATGAGATTAAAACTTTGATTGTGCTCAAGAACTTTAAAGGTTTTCAGGATTTTTCTGCGTCGCCCAAGCCCACAGCTTTCAGTTCTCTTGGTCCTTGGTGATTTTCTTGCAAGAGAAGAAGGAGGACGAGGGGAAAGAGAAGAAGAAGAAGAAAGGAAAAAAAAAGAAAGAGATTACTTTTATATAGCGCACTTACAAGCTCAGAGAGCTTCTCAAAGCGCTGGCCACTACTATCCAGCAATTACAAAATAGTTGCTGAAGTCAGGATTCGAACCCACGTCGCCCGAGACGCACGTACACAAGTCGTGCGCTCTGAAGACTGAGAGAAGAAGAAGAAGAAGAAGAAGAAGCAGAAGAAGAAGAAGAAGAAGAAGAAGAAGAAGAAGAAGAAGAAGAAGAAGAAGAAGAAGAAGAAGTGGAGGTGGAGGTGGAGAGTGAATTTTATCATAAAGAGGAAGTTGGGAGAGAGGAAGGGAGAAAGTAGGTGAGAAGGTGTAACATCGTCAAAGATCCGGGTACCTTACTTACTTTAGCCGGGCGCCTTTGCGCATGCGCCAGGTCAAGTCGGGCTGGCTTTTTCACGATGTTCTTAGGCGTCCTAACCCTAACCCCTAACTCTAACCCTTACCCTAATTCTAACCCTAATCCTTACTAAGACTACGATAGCACTGTGCGCATGCGTCGAATTTAGTAATGCGTCGACCATTCAGAATGCTTCCAGTTGCTCCCAGCCGAAAAAAGATACTAGGAACATTGACGATGTCACAAAGGAAATCTTTTTCACTGCGGAGTAGTTAGTTGACTGGCTCTTTGTTTAACTGCCTGATTTCTTCTTCTTCTCCTAGTCCTTCTTCTTTTTTCTTTTTCTTCTTCTTCTCCTCCTCCTCTCTCTCGTCCCCCTTCTCCTCCATCTCCTCATCATCATCACAATCCTTTCTGTTCTTCTTCCTATCTTTCTGTCTTTCTTTCATTCATTCATTCATTCATTCTTCTTCTTCTTCTTCTTCTTCTTCTTCTTCTTCTTCTTCTTCTTCTTCTTCTTCTTCTTCTTCTTCTTCCTTTCTCTCTCCTCCTCCTCCTCACCTTCTTCTTCTTTTGATTGTGCTGCTACAAGAAAATTGTTCCTTTTACAAACCATTTTTTGTTCATATATCCAATGTTTAATCTCTTCCATATCCTCAGTTGTGTGTAACGGTCCGTTTTTAATCTGATTCCTGTGCACTTTCACGACAGAGTTTACAACTCACTCCGTACATCAGATAACGTTAAATCATGAACAGACGTGCAGACGAAATGATGGAGTTTTATTTTCGTCTAATATTAAGTCCAAAAAGAGTCTACTTACAACATTGCTTTTACGAAGGAAGAAGATAACGGGGTAAAAATTGGAATTTGCAGTTCCTATATGAGACCTTGTGTTGTCTGGTCTTTTGTTATTTTCTAAACTGCGTGACCTCCCCCATCGTTCTCGTCGTCTCCAGTACTTGTTCTTGTTCTCCTTCTTGTTCTTCGTCTTCTTGTACTTGTTCTTCATGTTGTTGTTGTTGTTGTTGTTGTTGTTGTTGTTCTGGTTCTTCTTATTCTCGCTCTTCTTCTTCTTCTTCTTCTTCTTCTTCTTCTTCTTCTTCTTCTTCTTCTTCTTCTTCTTCTTCTTCTTCATCATCATCATCATCATCATCATCATCATCATCATCATCATCATCATCATCATCATCATCATCATCATCATCACCATCATTATCATTGTCGTCGGTGTCATTGCATCGTCAACATAACCTTCGTGGTCATTGCGTTCATTGTTATTTGATTGTAATTTGTTATTGTTCTAACTACTGTTCTTAGTTTTAATCTTCTTGTTTTCCATGGCCAAAAATAATCTTTCCAAGTTAATCCCTTAACCAAATAAATTTCTTATCTTGCCTTGCCTTGCCTAATCTTATCTTGTCTTATCTGATCTCATCTGATCTCATCTCTTCTTTTCTTTTATTTTCTTTACTTTACTTTTCTTTTCTTTTCTTTTCTTTTCTTCTTCTTCTTCTTCTTCTTCTTCTTTTCTTCTTCTTCTTCTTCTTCTTCTTCTTCTTCTTCTTCTTCTTCTTCTTCTTCTTCTTTTATTGCACTAAGAAGTTTAATAAAGGTGGTTAAGAGCAAGCTGGATTCAGGGCAACGCTAAGTACCACTTAGCAGATTTTCAAGCTCAGAATAATCTGCGAGACATACCTAGAGCACCAAAAACATCTATGTCATGTGTGTGTGAGAGTGTACAACATCAGCCCTAACATTATTGAAATCATCAAAAGCCTGTATGACAAGGTTACCAGTGCAGTCCTCCACAACAGCGCCATCACAACAACAATCGGCGTGCCTCAAGGATGCCTACTCTCTTCGACACTCTTCAACATATTACTGGAGCGCATCATGTCAGATGCTCTTGCAGATCACGAAGGCACCGCCAGCATAGAGGGTAAAGCAATCTCCAACCTCCGTTTTACGGATGAAATTGATGGATTGGCTGGAGAGGAATGTCAACGCACGGGAGGATCCTTATGCGGCCCTTACCCCAAAATACGCAATGATTTCAGGGGGATGCCGCACCACCCGCCGCGGTTGCTTCGGTGATCTTAATAAATAGGCGGTGTATGCAGATGAGGACAGAGTCACAGCATCAAAGATGAGAACACGCGCGCACTTGCACCATAAACGCGTACACTCTGATGATGATCGTGATACAAATCAATTTCTTCACTCAATGGTAATGTTTATGAATGATAAGAATGATGTTAGGATTAAATACAATCGCGTGATATTAGTGCCACCAATCCGGTATAGTCCTTTCTGCTGTCCATGGTGAAGTTAAAGTGTTTTTTTCTTCTTTTTTCTACTTATCTTGTGGTAGCGGTAGTAGACACGATTGATCTTCGCTTCCAATGATGATGGTGATGTTGATGTCACGTAGTGTCACTGTCTCTTTATACTCCGTCTATTACTTTCTTGTCGCTGGCTTGGTCGTGATCTTCTGAACACTTCGATGTTGTTGTTCCCCGACGATGTCCACACAACTCCCGGCCGGTATTTGTCGCGCCTGAAACGATCAGGTGGTGACCTAATGTCTCAGATATGAATTTCTATGACGAACCACAAGTACAGCGTAACGTTCTTCGTTCGTCAAAGCATTTTAAAAAAAAAGTATACAATGGTGTATATATTATAACACACAGTGACTGATAATGAATGATAGATGAGATGACTGATGACCCTTCCTTCATGCTTCCACTTTCATGCCTTACATACAATGACATAAACAAACACTTCTGCCAAGTGCTCTCCAAGCCGGATCCTCTGCATGAGATCTCAAATCTGAATATAACCATAGATCAATCAACGTGGTGAAATGAAGTTTAAAAGATCTAAGAATCGGTCTAGAATGCGCTGAGGCTAAAAATGTAGAAACAATGATGGAACAGGTACTTTTATTTCACACGGAAAATACACTAACTAACATGGAATAAAACACATTGTTATTATTGTTTTTGTTACCTATGCTATATAGGTATCTATCTGGCAACTGTTAGCCTAGTATGGCCTAGCTGAACACGTACCCACGATGGCGCATGAAGAATTGAACCCAAAGGTTCGTGAAAGCAAATGGCTTTCCCACACGATAACGGCCAGTCGACGACCTTGGGTCACTGGACCTCCGAGTCAGTGAAAACTTGATGGTTACTCCCACCCGTACGTTCCGGCTGAATCGCAGTGCACCTAAGGGTACCTTTAGGTATGCTCATTGGTCGTCCTTCTCAACTGGTTTGCCTTGCACCCGTAATGCCGTGTGACTGACTGATGTAGAAACGTCTTCCTGGGTCGAAATCTCATTTTCATTGAAGATTTGTGTTTACATCTACTATGACGCAATCGGTCTGTGACGTATGACACGACGACGTCAAAACACAGACTTTGGAATTCTATCGATACCATGATCGATACTGAAGACCTTAAAGGTACCTAAACCTTGTTATTATAATCATCAAGAAAAACAAAACAAACGATGCACCGTTGCTGATAGAAGAGACGCCTATTTTCGCGACAAGGAATAAGAACTTAAACAGCTGGTACAGAGGCTTGACACCACCTACAGAGCCTTTGGAATGGAAATAAATGCAGAGAAGACCAAAATGATGACCAACAACACCAATGGCATCAACACGGGCATCAAAGTCCAAGGCCAATCCCTCGACACGGTGCATAGCTTCAAATATTTATGATCCATTGTATCAGACCATGGGTTCCCACAGGAAGTCCTTTCCAGGATCGCACAAACAACTGCTGCCCTGGCGAGGTTGAAGCCCATTTGGAAGGACAGGACCATCAGCCTACATTCCAAGGTAAGACTGCTAATTATCTTGTCATCTCCATCTTCCTATATGCTTGCGAAAATGGACCCTCACAGTAGATCTACAACGAATAATACAAAGCATGGAGATGAGGTGCTACAGAAGACTTCTGGACATTTCCTATACCCAGCACATCTCCAACGACGAAGTCCGACAGACCATCACACCAGCCATTGGACAACACGATGACCTTCTCAGAGTGGTGAAAAACGGAAACTCCGATGATATGGCCACGTTACCCGTATCATTAGGTCTTGCAAAGACCATCCTGCAAGGAGGTAGAAGAAGAGGGAGATAGAAAAAGAGATGGGAGGACAACATTCGAGAATGGACTGGTTTGACATAGCGAAACCATGAGGGTTGCTGAGGACAGAGAAAGATGGAGTACGCTTGTTAAAAGATCATCCGTGGTGCCCCTACGATCTCCGAGTTACGGGATAGGACGCAAAACCTGCTAAATAATGCTTTATATAGGTTAAAAAAATCATTATTTACAAACATTTCTAAATAATACATTATTTAAAACAATATGCTAAATAATGTATGATATAGGAAAATATTTTTTATGTATTAACAATGCTTTTTTTAAATTTTTTAACCTGTATCATGATTTGTTTACGTAAACAATGAATGGATTAGGTAAATAATAAGTTATTTACGTAAGAAATACATTATTTACAGAAATCTTACATTGTTTTTAAACAAATGGTTAGTTAGAAAATATGCTTCCATATAACGATTATTTAGCGTCAAGTGGTAAAAATATATTGCAAATAAATATTTTATAAAGTCAATTTGGAAATCGCTTTAGTCGCCTTGAGATATTTAGCAAAACGTGTTTAGCAACAAATAGACACCAGTGCCCTTGACCTTTGCGGTGGACCACAAAGGTAATGTTCCTATGACGTTTTGTCAAAATCCGTTCAGTAGTATTTGAGGTATGGCTTCCAAAAGCCCGACAGACCGACAGTCTGACATTTGGCTCGTTCTGATTTCCAACAAATTCAAAGTATTTCCGAAATACCAAAATTGGGATTGATTTTGGATTGTTAATTTTTTTTATATATTTTATTTTAACCGAAACAGAAAGTTACTGCCCACTGCTACAGCTACGACGTCACTGCGAATGTAGGCTTGTTTTATTAATAGTGTTCATTGAAATCTTGTGAAGCAACCACCGGTATTAATCTTGGAAACTAAATCAGAAGCTGAGTATATTATTATAGTTATAATCGCTATAGAATTATCTAAAGGAAATTAATGTTGTTTTCAGATCGCCTACTACGTGTACAAATAAAGATGCCTTTTAAAACGAATCTGACACCTAATTTGTTTCAGGATTTTTTTTTTTTGGGGGGGGGAGGGGTACTTTTTAATATATATTTGTATAATAGTTTTGAATTAATAACATCGCGTACTAATATTGACACAACTGTTAAAAATATGACACTATGGTTTGTTTGTTTCGTTTTTATTTTTATGTATTTTGTTTTAACAAAGGAGCTTATTGTAGTATCGAACTTTAAAAAACAATTTTAATATCGACCCTATTGCAGCATTGAACTTATTGTCGTCTCGAAAAGATACTAATTACATTACATTATATTACATTACATTACATTACATGGTTATGACTTTAAGTCCAGCGGACTCCTTGGAGCCAAATCAGGACCAGATGAATACTAATTAGGCTCTTGATATATAAACGAACATAAAAGAGCCAAAGAAAAGCTGCTGGAGTTGATTCATTTAAATGAAGGCGCACAAGCTGTGTGTGTAGTGTGCGGGTGTTTTATTGTGTGTGTGTGTGTGTAGTGTGCGTTTGTGTGTTGTGTATGTGTTGGGGTGATAGAGGTTAGATGCATGCGTGTGTATGTGTGTGTGTGTGTGCGTATGCGCGGGCGTGTGCGGGTGTGTGTGTGTATGTGTGTGCGTTGGTGGTGGTAGAAATGTTGTGTGGCATGAGGTGAATGTAGGCGGCATCATATTTTACCTATACGAAGTATTAGAAATGATTATGAAAGAACAGTACTCGGATAAACCTTGCTTGAAAAAAAAGCTGAAAAGACGGCACTGATTAACCCTTTCCACAGGCACGAAAATTGCTCGCCGAGGACAAAAGCTACTAATAATAAAGACCCTGACAAAATATTGTTTGTTGGGAGTCTTTCTCTTCGGCTTTTGACGGGTGAGACAAGGATTTCAGACATCGAGTTCCTCTCTCTCTCTGTCTCTGTCTCTGTCTCTGTCTCTGTCTCTTCTCTCTCTCATCTCTCATTGAACAAGATAATCAGTGTTCAGACATCGAGTTCCTCTCTCTCTCTCTCTCTCTCTCTCTCTCTCTCTCTCTCTCTCTCTCTCTCTCTCTCGCTCTTTCTCTCTCTCTCTCTCTCTCTCTCTCTCTCTCTCTTTCTCTCTCTCTCTTCTCTCTCTCTCTCATCTGTCATTGAACAAGATAATCAGTGTTCAGACATCGAGTTCCTCTCTCTCTCTCTCTCTCTCTCTCTCTCTCTCTCTCTCTCTCATCTCTCATCTCTCATTGAACAAGATAATCAGAAGCTTAGGTGGGTTTTCTGTAGAGGAATTAAATATGAAACAAAGCAAAAGTTTCAAATTCTCTGTCTCTTCCGTGTCCTCTCGTCGACGTCCAATCAGGAAGAGCGCTGGTCAGAGGAGGACAACTCTGCAAGCATCCTATTGTGTGAGGGATTATCTCCCATTGTGGCGGCGCTTTGAGGAGTCAGGTGACGGTTAATGAGCGACTTTTGTAGCGGAAGACAGACAGAGGCTCAACACGAGACCAACCACTGGCTGCAGTGGGCAGTTGAACAAAACTCACCAGGTCTGGCTGATGGACGGGTCTTTAAGGCAAAAATCATGGACAATGACAATACAAACCTCGTTATGTTCCAGATTAATCCAAAACTTTTTAGGGTCTCATCTATCCATCGGAGAGCAGTTACAGTTTTTGCTTTTGTTTTATCCAAATCAATGTATTACCTAAATTGTATTTATTCCATACGTTCTTGTCTTTCCCCAAGGAAAGCGTTGCGAATGAAGACGAACGTTAATTGATATTGAAACACCGGAGCGCCTCGGAAGGTTTGAGTTCGTAGATCATGTATCGACCAGCGCCTTGAGTAGCTCTTGAGCTGGAAAAGCGCTATATAAGAACGATTAAATAAATTAATTTATAAAATAAAAATAAAAATAAGCTCTCACAAATTTGTTTTGGTTTTGGTGTCCATTGTTTTTCTATGCCTATCTTTATATTAAAAAGATGGAGCGTTCCGAGGCTATTAAAACATTTTTAACATTCTTCTTTATGTGGACCAATCTCTTTCCAGCTCAATGAGTTGGTCAAGGCGCTGGCCACCAAGATCTATGATCCACCAATCACAACCGTCTTGCCATTATCAACAACGGTAACAAAATTGCGACATTTCACAATGGATAACTAAAATCACTATTCCAGTATGCTTGCTTCTCTCCTGTCTGACCAGTTCCCATTGTTGCTTTTCTTCTGTTTTGTTTACATAGTGCCGCTAACTGCATACTGGAGCGTGCTATGTAACTATCTAGCTGCTGTTTTTGAGTCGGCAGGTCTGCTAATTTGGCCGATCAGTTCAGCAACGAACTGCAAACTGGAGCTTGTTGTGAAGAGCTAACGCCTGTTTCTGAATCCGAAGTTTTGTTAGCTTTGCCGAGAGACCAGCAGTTAACTGCATATTGGCGTTTGTCCGTATGTGAACAGCTAACGCCTATTGTAAAGGGACCCACTATGACCACGCCCCATTGACAGATCTTTTCCATATTCACAATGAGTGTTGCCTCATAAAAAAGCTTACCCCAATTTTTTTTTTCTCGAAAATATAGTTCTTTTTTAAAACAAATAAATTACGTAGTTTTTGTGCCTATTAATAACAACAGCCGTTGGTTATCCCGCCAACATTCAGGAGCTAAAAATAGCAGCTACCAAAGCAGGTAAGAGAAGGAACCCGTAAAAACAGTTGCTCGTAAGGTTTTTCGTTTTTGTTTGGTAAAAATAGACCCGAACTTATCCACACACCAAAGACGCACATTTCACTCAGAAATAGGGTCAAAAGCTGAATGGTTAAAAGTAGGGGGAAATGACTCATTCCAATAGCCGAAATTGACAATTCAAACTGTAACGGTTGATTTGAGCAATGAAAGCCCACTTTGTCATCGTTTAGTGTAAACACGGTGCGAGTGTGATGGTAAACCCGCAGTTGCCAACAGCAAACAAAGCCTTCGAATCCGGCACATTTTAATCGACAGTTCATTGGCCTCTCCATCTTCCTATATGCTTGCGAAACATTGAACCTCACGGCAGATCTACAGCGAAGAATACAAAGCATAGAGATGAGGTGCTACAGAAGACTTCTGGGCATTTCCTATAACCAGCACATCACCAACAACGAAGTCCGACAGACCATAATACAAGCCATTGGACCACACGATGACATGCTCACAGTGGTGAAGAAACGGAAACTCCGAAATTATGGCCATGTCACTAGAGCATCAGGCCTTGGAAAGACCATCCTGCAAGGCACGGTGCAAGGAGGCAGAAGAAGAGGGAGACCGAAAAAGAGGTGGGAGGACAACATTCGAGAATGGACTGGTTTGACACTGAGCGAAACCATCAGGGTTGCTGAGGACAGGGAAAGATGGAGTACGCTGGTTAAACGATCATCTGTGGTGCCACTACGACCTTCGAGATACGGGATAGGATAGGATATTATAGGATATGCAGCTATTTGCATACTGGGTGTTGTTATGACCAGACAGCGCCTATTTTAACCCACAATTCTGCTAATAACTTTGCCCGGTCCAGCAGCTAACTGCTTACTGGAGCTTGTTGTGTGAACGACTAAACCCTATTTTAATCGACCCTTCTGCTAATTTCGCGGATCCGTCCACCAGCTAACTTCATACTGGAGCTTGCTGTGAACAGCTACAGAACCATCTTTCGGCGCGGCGGTATTAAGACAGCAGCCTTTGTGGCGTTTGAAATTAATATTTCCACAATACGACTCGCTGCTCTTCACGGTCTCTTCAATGTCCACTGACAAGTGGACAAGGATGATGATGAGGAGTTCTTCAGTGTTGATGGGTTGGTGATGATGATGATGAAGAAGATGATGATGATGACGATGGTGATGCTGACGATGATGATGACGATGATGATGCTGAGTTTGTTTGGTGTTGGTGGGTTGTTGGTGTTGTTGTTGTTGATAATGATGATGGTGAGGGTGGAGTTGGTGGTGATGGTGGTAGAAGTGTTGATGTGTTGATGATGATGATGTCGAGTTTTATTGTACTGATTGGTTGAAGATGATTGGGAGGTGTCTTCTTCTGTGTTCATGATGACTGTGATGCGTGGAAGAATTAAGTGAGCGTTTGATGGATTTGGAGCATTGAGGGCGTGAGGATAATAATTGTAAGGAGATTGGTTGTGGTCCTTAATAGTCAAATGCGAATGCGCGGTTGGAAAAGGAGGACGATGATGTTGTAGGCTCGGAAACAGTTGCAGCATTGATGTCAGCGACAGTAGGCTTATATTGTTTTTATATGGCTAACGAGAAGAAGGAGGAGGAGGAGGAGAAGAAGAAGAAGAAGAAGAAGAAGAAGAAGCACAAAAAGAAGAAGATAGAAAGAAAGAAAGATAGAAAGAAGAAGAAGTAGTAATAGTAGTAGAAGTAGTGGTAGTAGTAGTGGTAGAAGTAGAAGTAGTAGTAGTAGTAGTAGTAGTAGTAGTAGTAGTAGTAGTAGTAGTAGTAGTAGTAGTAGTAGTAGTAGTAGTAGTAGAAGAAGAAGAAGAAGAAGATGACGACGACGACGATGATGATTGATGATAATGATGGTTGTGGTGGTTACGATGATGAAGAATGAATGAATGAACAGTGAAAGTTTACAACGTCTACACCCAATAATAATAATAATAATAATAATAATAATAATAATAATAATAATAATAATAATAATAATAATAATAATAATAATAATAATAAAACGGGTATTTCTTGAGCGCGGTCCCACACTTTAAGTGCCCTCACCGCGATTGGCATCTTTAAAACAATAAGTACTTAAAAACATAATGTATAAGTAAAATAACATGATCAGTATACACTGTTTACAAGCACATTAACACTGACAATAAATCCAGTCACACTTGAAAAGTTAATAATTCAACAGTTAAAGAACAACGCTATCAGTGAACAGAAACATTATAAACTTATAGCAATATAATTTAAAAACAATTAAAGATGACATTATCAAACATATAGCACAATTACCAGACATATATAAATTCGGAAACAATAATATAGCACGATTACAAAAAAGTACAGCTACTAACAGATATATTTTCAAACAAAAAGGATTACACGAATTTAAAACAAAACATTAAGAAAAACAGTAATTACAAACAAATAAAGCATAAAAAGACATAACGAAAGGCAAACTTTGCAGTCCGTCAAATAGAGGAGTACGCTACCCCCGCCGTCGGCAACCACGACATGCCGATCATGAATAACAAAAATAAAATAAATGAATACAATACAATACAAATGAATACATACAAATACAATGAATTCAAACCGCAAATAGAGTAAGCAAGCCGGCAAAATAATATGTTACTCCTGAAGAAACTCAATTCTCAGACAAATAGCCAACATGAATCCCACCTTCTAAGTCCCACCAACACACCTATCAAAGACACAAATACATCATTCGCATGTCTGCATACCCTATCTCAGTCTGTCGCTGCAGATGTAGATGCAGGCGTCAATTAAAGTACATGTTAAACAGATGGGTTATACTGTAAGAGCTCGTTTAAAGGCAGTTTGTGTAGCAGAATGTCTCAGGTCCTTTAGAAGAGAGTTCCACTGAATGGCTGCTGTATAGAAGGCGCGGTCGCCGCATGTTTTAGTGCGTTATCGAGGAATGATAAGGAGGCAGCCATCTGCGGATGAACGGACTGTCTGGAAGGAGTACAGACTGAGAGAACATCAGAGAAGTAGACAGGAGAACATCCAGAGAAAAAGATATTGTACAGTGTTTATATTCAATGCGTGCTTGTACAGGTAACCAGCGGAGAGTCTGGGAAAAGAGGTGTGGCATGCTGGAGTTTTCGTGCTTTGAGGACAAGGCGGGCGGCAGAGTTTTGAACCTTGTGGAGTTTGTTAATGAAATAAAGTGAAACACCCGCTATCCCGCAATCCCGACGCGCTAGTGCCACTTCCGCTCTGACTGCTCTTCACTGGCTGCCAGTGAAAGCCAGAGTTGACTACAAAGTTGCCTCTATTTGCTATCAGTCTCTTCATGACCAACATTTTCCTGTCTACCTCTCTGAACTTCTCAACCCCTACAAGCCAACCCGCACTCTTCGCTCTCAAGACGCTTCTCTTCTGACAGTTCCTCGCTACTCTCTTGGAACATTTGGCAAAAGAGCTTTTTCCGTCTATGCTCCTACCCTGTGGAACAAACTCCCATGCAGCCTTCGCCAATCTCCATCTCTTGACTCTTTCAAAGCCCAAATGAAAACCTATCTCTTCCTCTTACACCTGTAGAACATCCTCCCTTGCGGACACCCTGTTGCGCTGATACCTGAAATGTGTGTGTGTGTGTGTGTGTGAATATGGGTGTGAATGTGTGTGTGTGTGAATGTGTGGGTGAATGCGTGTGTACGTGGATGCATGTGCGTATGCGTGTACTTGTCTTAAAATTGTTTTGCTTTTTTTAAATGACATTAACTTAACTTGTTTTCACTGTAAATGAAATTAGAAACTGCTATTATTATTATTATTATTATTATTATTATTATTATTATTATTATTATTATTATTATTATTATTATTATTATTATTATTATTTATTGTTATTGGTGTTGTTACTATTATTATGTGAATCACAAATATGTTTTCTTTTTAAACCAGATTAATGCCATTACACAAGCTTTTATTCTCTTCACCTGGCCTGTCATACGTTGTAACGATGTTTAGTTATTCAACGATTATTCTACTTTTAAAACTGCTGTATTTCACCACCATTTACACTTTACATCTTGGATGAGGCATTGTTGATCTGCCTCTTTTGGTATTAACGTCCCTCTCTTAATTTTTTTCTGTGAAATTATTCATTTATTTTATATAAGTTTATTGATTGATTGACTGATTTTATACTTTTATTTGTTGGTTTGTTACCTTTACTAGGTTTACATGTTGTCTTGTTTTTAAATGCAGAATAGATTTATTATGCGTGTGTATCTGTGTGTGGCTGCGTGTGATCAAGCGCTTTGTGAAGCATTTTATGTTTGAATTGCGCTATACAAAATAAATTATTATTATTATTATTATTATTATTATTATTATTATTATTATTATTATTATTATTATTATTATTATTATATAAGTGTGCATTACAGTAATCAAGTCTAGATAGCACAAAGGGACAGACAAGAGTGTTAGCGGCGTGTGTTGAAAGATATTGGCGGATGGTGCATATTTTATAGAGTTCAAGAAGGCGGACCTGCAGACAGTGGACATATGCTTGTCAAGAGACATGTCAGATGAAATGATGGAATCAAGATTACGAGCATGCCATGATCAGCCAATGGTATGTCTGCATGAATAAGAAAAATCAGGCGTTTTCTTTTTTAGAAGAAGTACCTCTGTTTAGGGATACAACAGACTGGGATAACCATCCCGGGGAAAACGGATAATGGACTGAATTAACAGTGAACCACCATAGCAATCATACCGAAAAGGAAGAAGAAGAAGAAGAAGAAGAAGAAGAAGAAGACGAAGAAGAAGAAGAAGAAGAAGAAGAAGAACAACAACAACAACAACAACAACAACAACAACAATAACAACAACAACAACAAACAACAACAACAATTGCAACAATAAAGAAAGAAAGAAAGAAAGAAAGAAAGAAAGAAAGAAAGAAAGAAAGAAAGAAAGAAAACAAAACGATCTTGATGTTGTTAATGATTACAATGAAAGGAAATTAAAACTCTTCTTTCATTGTTTTGTCTCAAAACTTCGTCACTGGTATCGTTGACACACAAACAGATGGTTGGACACAAGCTCTGCGCGACGCGAGGCACGTGCATAACTCAAATTACAGCGGATGATGGTTTTCCTACACGCGCCTTCTCACATTGTACTCCGAAGACATGGAACTCCTTGCCATAATGATGACAACAATAGTGATGAGAAAGAATCCAAAAGCAGAGTCGCTAGCACAATAACTGAAGGCGCGATGATCTTATTCTTGGAACGTGTTTAGCATCATCGACAAAAGATATCCGATTAGCCTTGTATTTTAAGTTGACACTATCATGCCTTAGAGAAAATGGGTTCAAGACCAACCCGATGCCGATGAAGCGTGACGCATATAAGCTTATTTTAGAAGCGACCTTAATACATAACTGTGTAGGCTATAGTATTCTACTGACGATGATAATGATGATGATGATGATCATGATGACGATGATGATACTGAAGGTGATGATGATGATGATGATGATGATAATGATGATGATGATGATGATGATGATGATGATGATGATGATGATGATGATGATGATGATAACGGCAATGGTGATGAAGATGATGACGATGATAATGATGATGACGACGATGACGATGATAATGATGATGATCAATTCAAGTCAAGTCATTCTCTCACATACATATCAGTTTTTTCTTTGATTTAGTATTCAAAATATGTTGCTTGACAAACACGAAGAATTACGTACTAATTGGAATGCTGGGAATCTACTTACTGCTGTCCTCAACCAGAACTGTTTAGAACTTGCTTAAAATTTTAGACTTGCCTGAATATAATATAAATAAAATATTAAAAAATTCACACGATATCTGCATGTCACCTTATTTGAAAACACTGCGGACAATTTGGTCAAATTAATAGGCACAATCAAATTCCTCACCGTGAAGTTTTGACAACAGTGGGCGACTGCCATACCCTTCCTTAACAGGATCCTCACTTTGTGATGTTTCCATTTCTAACATTAATGGGCGACTTTCTCAGTCTTAACTGGTCGGGTTAACTGACGTAGTAATAGGTCCCACCCATACCCTCCCACCCTCGCACCAAGCTCGTTACTGCCACAAGTATTCACCGCCACCAACGCACACTTGTGATGCCGTTATCGTTGACTAAAGACAGGTCAATTCTTCTTCTTCTTCTTCTTCTTCTTCTTCTTCTTCTTCTTCTTCTTCTTCTTCTTCTTCTTCTTCTTCTTCTTATTAGTAGTAGTAGTAGTAGTAGTAGTAGTAGTAGTAGTAGTAGTAGTAGTAGTAGTAGTAGTAGTAGTAGTAGTAGTATACAATCGCAGCTGTCGATCAGTTATTGTTAACTTCATAATCAATTTCTTCGGCGTTCAAAATCTTGTATGGATGACATTGTGGCGTCTACCAACAATGGTTGAGTGTGATTGCCGTAGTGATGACAAAGATGACAACGACGACGATTATGACGACGACGATAATGATGATGATGATGATGATGATGATGATGATGATGATGATGATGATGATGATGATGATGATGATGATGAAAAGGAGGAGAAATAGAATTATTATTATTATTATTATTATTATTATTATTATTATTATTATTATTATTATTATTGTTCTTCTTCTTATTATTATTATTATTATTATTATTATTATTATTATTATTATTATTATTATTATTATTATTATTATTATTGTTATTATTATTATTATTATTATTTAGTTATTTTTTAGTAGTAGTAGTAGTAGTAGTAGTAGTAGTAGTAGTAGTAGGATTATTAGGATTATTATTAGGATTGTTGTTGTTGTTGCTCTTCTTCTTCTACTACTTCTTCTTCTTCTTCTTCTCATCATCATCATCATTCTCATCCTCATCACCATCATCATCATCATCATCATCATCATTATTATCATTATCATCATTATCATCATCCTCATCCTCATCATCATTATTTCATATGTACGCTTGGACAGCTCTAGACGTGTACAATAGATCTAAAATAACATACACACATGAACAAATGTATGGTAGGCCTAATGATGATAATGATGATGAGGACGATGAGGATGATGATGAGGAAGAGGAGGAGTTAGCTATTCCTTGCTTACAGGGCCAAGTGGGCTGCAAAGAGCCGAATCAGGACCATAAAATCAGGACCACAACTTGGTTGAAAGATCCCCTGATCCATATAAAAGAGCTGCTGAAACAATCCTAGTGGTAACACTGAAGGCACTCCACCAGCCGGTCACTTTACAACAAAGGCATCCCCCGCAGGGGACGCTGAGGCTATACCCTAATTTATCGAACCCCCGTTTACAAAAAAACAAAATAAAATATTAAAAAAAACACATTATAAAATATTAACAAAACACATACAAAGAAAATGCATAGGCCTACATTGCTAAATAATATTATAGGAAGCCCAGTGACCATTTGGCAGAAAGCGTCCAATATTCCTAAGCTGACCCAACAGGTCTCATACACCAATGCAGAGTTTTGGAAGAGTTTTCAAGAAAAAATGTAGGTGACTGGTCTAGCGAAGAAGAAGATAGTATAGTAGGTTGATAGAACAGAGTAGGAATGAGAAAGAACAAAGGAGAAAGACAGAGCGACAGTGGGAAGTTAAAGCATTAAATTTTCAGAAAGTGGGGATACTATTTATACAGAGACCCCCGGTACCCCCACAGGGGGTTAGGAGGAGATGAAGGAGGAGGAAGAGGAAGAATAAGATCATTTTAGGATAATAATCATGATGATGGTTGCAGCGGCAGGTCCACGTCGACGGTGTTATGAATGACGGTCAAATAATCGATTACGATGAAGACAAACAAGACAGGTCACGTTGTCATTTTCGCGATAAGCATGGCGTCCACCCATAATGCTTTCACAAAATCAGTTAACTCTCCAATTAGTCAAATTTATTGACATTCTGCTAGTTTATTTATAAGCAGAATTCGCCGCCTCCTTAGCCAGCCTGGGTCTGTCCCATTTGTTCACCGGTCTTTGACACATCCCGTTGTTCCTCTAAGCACTTTCCCAACCACAAGCAATAACAATTAAATCCGTTTACCCATACTTCCTTCTGTCTTTGGTCACCTCTTCTCGTTGGCGCAGTATGAACACAACGCAGAGTTTCCACCACGACACCATGAGCCGGATTCTTTTGAGAGAAAGTTCAACAGTGAGCGTTAAATTATTGTGGTCTTAGAAGAAAAGGGAGGTGATTAACAAAATGATGGACAAGTTATCTCCCCTTCAGGTTTATGACGCGTTTCCGGTGATAAGCGACGAGGGGGGGGGACCCGCTACCGTGTTGTGATGTTGAAAGCGTGTCAGAGTGGTGGCAGCAGACAACCAACGGCTCCTCCCACCGTCATCCTCCCACCTGTACCGAGTGTCTTGGATCTGAAAACAACTTGTCGCAGTGTTTGACAGGGGTAGTGTTTAGGCCTTTACTGCTCATTAGCCGCGACTTCTAACCCTGACTTCCTTTCGCTGTTTGTACTGTAGAGAAGCTGTAGCCTAATTCGTGTGGTTTACAGTAGTTCTGCGTTGTTCATTCTGTGGGACTCCGCGGTAACTAACGACTAGTATAGCTCCACATTGTTTTCGCACATCAATGTGTTAAGTCATGTCAACAGTTTTGTAAAGACGAAGTGACTTAATTCACGACGTCGCTTGGAAAATGCTGCTAATTTGCTAAATAATAATAATAATAATAATAATAATAATAATAATAATAATAATAATAATAATAATAATAATAATAATAATAATCATATCTACTAAATTAATATTATTTAATATTAATACAATAGTGCAGTACATGCAAGGTCCTCTTGAATATAATACTCAACAGGTTGAAAACCCAAGCTTCCTAGAGCGCATCATGTCAGATGCCCTGGCACTTCACGAAGGCATAGTCAGCATATGGGGTAGAGCAATCTCCAGCCTTCGTTTTGAAGATGACATTGATGGATTGGCTGGAGAGGAACAAGAACTTGGGCAGCTGGTACAGAGGCTTGACACCACCTCCAGAGCCTATGGAATGGAAATAAGTGCATAGAAGACTAAAATAATGACCAACAACACCAATGGCATCAACATGGACATCAAAGTCCAAGGCCAATCCCTCAAATATTTAGGAGCCATTGTATCAGACAATGGGACCCTCCAGGATCGCACAAACAACTGCTGCCCTGGCAAGGTTAAAGCCCATTTGGAAAGACAGGACTATTAGTCTACATTGCAAGGTAAGGCTGCTGCGCTCCCTCGTAATCTCCATCTTCCTATACGCTTGCGAAACATGGACCTTCACCGCAGACCTACAACGAAGAATACAAAGCATGGAGATGAGGTGATACAGAAGACTTCTGAGCATTTCCTATACCCAGCACATCACCAACGACGAAGTCCGACAGACCATCACACAAGCCATTGGACAACACGATGACCTGCTCGCAGTGGTGAAGAAACGGAAACTCCGATGGTACGGCCATGTCACCAGAGCATCAGGCCTTGCAAAGACCATCCTGCAAGGCACAGTGCAAGGAGGTAGAAGAAGAGGGAGACCGAAAAAGAGATGGGAGGACAACATTCGAGAATGGACTGGCTTGAAACTGAACGAATCCATCAGGGTTGCTGAGGACAGGGAAAGATGGAGTACGCTGGTTAAACGATCATCTGTGTGCCCCAACGACCTCAGAGTTACGGAATTGGATAGGATAGGATAGGCAATACATGCGTAGTTTTAAGCTAGCGATACACGGTAAGACTAGATCTTATGATACCCGCGTATGCCGCTGCAGATCTGATGTCTTTGCTGATACACGGTATGTACGAGTCATAAGCCTGTCGGTAAAGGCATCTCGTAGTCTACGGCTAACTAGATCTAAATAGTTGCAAAAGCAATTGTTGTTAGCGCGTGATAAATTGATGACGCTTGTTTTTTAAAAACGTCATTACATTCATTTTTTAAAAAGTAATATTCATATGCATTGCACAAATATATTATTCTTTATTTTCATATCGTTCATTGACATGAGTCACACGACAACAAAAATCACACTGTCGGCTGTATTACGATCCAGCAAAATATTGCAGGGTTCATGAAACCGCGCCTGTATTGATGAAAGTGCGCGGTTTCTGGTCCCTTGGTCTTTGTAGACCTGCAATGATGTGTCCCATAAGCAGCTATGTTCATGGTACAACTCAATCAAAATTCCTGTTTGGTGCTTCGACAGGTCTGCCATTTTTCAGACCTTCACCTCGGAGGTCAATCAAATAGCTGTTTTGATTGGCTGTCTGACCACCACTGTCGTATCGCGCCGTGAAAAAATAGAACATGCTCTATCGATAAGACTTGACGACAATTCCTACCGATCCGGGAATTTCCGTAGTCATATGCGGGTATCATAAGATCTAGTCTTACCGTGTATCGCCGCCTTTAGAGACTGAAATTTAGCATAATACGACGACAAAAGAAGCGAGATAACATAATGTACTATTACTAATACAACAATAACAACAACAACAGCAACAACAACACTGATGATGACGTTGATGATGCTGATGATGAGGATTATTATTAGAGTGACGAGGAGGAAAAGAAGGAGGAGATGATGATGATGATGATGATGATGATGATGATGATGATGATGATGATGATGATGATGATGATGACTGCTATTATTAAGTACCAGCAGTAGTAGTAGTAGCATTAATAGTAGCTGTTGTTGTTGTATTAGTAGTAGTCCATTCTGCTAGCTCTGTTCTTTTGTCGGCGTATTATGCTAAATTTCAGTCTCTAAAACTGCTGTAGTAAAGAATATAACGTCACTCTATTAGAACTTCCTTCATCCTCTGACCAGACCATCCATTTTGGATTGAAAATTATTATAATCTGAAATGCTCCATTTTCTTATCCTTAAGGCTTGAAATAAAAAATAATAATGTCTCGTCAGCATAAAACATTCTTGTTGTGGTTGTGGTTGTTGTTGTTGTTCTTCTTCTTCTTCTCCTTCTGCTTCTTCTTTTTCCTCTTCTTCTTTTCAAACAAAACTTTGAAGGGATGGGTGGGAAATCTACAAAATCTATGGGCAAAGCACACCTCTTTAGGTATGGGTACGAAGGTGGGGAATACCCTACATACTGTGGGGAGAAATAAAACAACACACCTACATAAGTATAATCCTGTAACGATGTTCTCCGCTGACCCTTTGAAAATCACAGCCCACAATAATTCCTTATCAGAAACATGGCGCGATGAGCAAAAGGTGTTCAAACGTGACTGGAGTGAAAGCGATAAAGCGACTAAAGCAATCAGCCATCCATGTAGGTCCATGTTCCATGTGTGTTATCCTGTTGTACATGACTATCATCATCATCATCATCATCATCATCATCATCATCATCATCATCATCATCATCATCGTCGTCTTCTTCTTGTTTTGCTCTTCTTCATGGTCTTCTTGTTATTGTTCTTCTTCTTGTTCTTCTTCTTCTTCTCCTTTTTCTTCTTAGTCAGGATACTGCGGAAACTCCGACTGTTTGAAGAGAAACCCCTGCAAAACTAATTATATGCTGACAAGATTTTTTTTTACAGAACTGTCCCCGTTAGCGTTATAGCCTCTCTTCATTGGATGATTCGTGTGAGGTTCGTGGAAGTTCAAACACTTTTTTTTTAGGTTCTCAGATCCTAAACATAGGTTGCTTCACCTTTTGAACAAAAAAAAAAAAAGGTTCAGGAACCTAGGTTCGGGATCGGAGAACCTCGAAAAAACATTTTGGAATCTCCACGAACCTTACGCGAACATTCCAAGTAAGACAGGTCATTATGCTTCCGCGAGTCTCAGCTGCACTTGTTTGCACTGTCAGCTGTGGAAATCCACCACGCTTAAGACCGCTTCACGCCATCTCTTCAGGCTACTGCACTTTTCCCGACTTATAGTTCCCCACATTAATATGTGTTACACTCGTTGTTGGTTTTTATTAGTAGTTGATTCAGCCCCAATGCTTAATCCTGATAAGTGTAACTCAGATTCGTTTATCCACGCAACCTGTTCACTCAGCAACAAGGCAGGAGTCGTCGTATGAAGTTTTATTCAGCGTATATCAACAACTGCATACAATTGCTCAATCGCTTTTCACTTTTTCTCTATCTCAGCTCTCTACTTTCAACTCAAACAGTGCGGTACATATATAGTCTCTCTATACTCGAGAGAACGTTCGAATGTTCGAGCGTGACACAAACATAATCAATCAGAATAAACTTCGTCATCACTGTCTTACGTCATATAACCTTATTTAGGACGGAAGCGTCTCGTAGTTACCACTAGATTTATCCACACACTTCGATCGATAATAAACAACCAACTCTAGAAAATTCTCAAATAATATCGACCAACTAAAATTACCAGCGCCATACAAAGCTTCTTCTAACAACAACGCAAAATCAAATCAAAGATAAATACACTCTATTTTTGCATGCTTTGCAAAATAAAACAATCAGATCTATCGCGAGCGTCTCACGCGTACTATCATGTGCGTTTCAACGTAACATTATGAAAGTCAAACAATGAGCAGGTTTTCAATGAAATTTTTAGAACGTGACTGCTGGCGAGTTGAATAAGGGAGAAAAAAGAAGGGTATGTAAAACACAAGTGATAAAGGTTACAGAAATGGGTTTGGAGTTAATTGATAGGATTCAAACCTTATTATATGCTATAATCCGTATAATGGGGAAATGATAGGAACGATCAAAACTATAAATACTGCAACCCTTAATTTTATTTTAAAACATTTTTGGGGGGTGATCATCATCCAGGCTTATGCCCCAGCATCAGACTATGAAGACAGCGAAGTGGAGGATTTTTATGAAAATATACAGGCGGCCCTTGACCAAGTGCCGAAGAAGGACATAGTCATAGTGCAAGGCGACTGGAATGCCAAGGTTGGCCAAGATGCGCACCACAACTGGGGAGACACATGCGGACCCCACTGCAACAACGAGACAAATGACAGTGGTCTGAGGCTATTGGAGTTTGCCAGATACAACAATCTGGTACTGGCAAACACGCTTGGTCTCCACAAAAAATCCAGACGATGGACATGGCACAGTCCCGGCGGGGAATATCACAACCAGATCGACTACATCATGGTCAAGAAACGCTTCAGATCAAGCATCAACATTGGCAGGACACGCACTTTTCCAGGAGCAGACATTGAAAGTGACCACGATCTCGTGATGATGTCTTTCCGGCTCCATTTGAAGAGAGTAAATACAGCAAAGTGCACTAGGCTGAAGTTCGACCTGGACAAACTGCAAGACCCGGAGGTGGCAAAAATATTTCAGGCCACAATTGGAGGGAAATTTGCACCACTGCTTATTTTGGGGGCAGGCGAAGTAGATGTCAACACCATGGCCAATACCTTCAACTCAGCTGTAACAGATGCCGCCACTGAGATCCTTGGCAAGCACCGACCAAAGAAGAAGCCGTGGATCACACCTGAACTTTTGGATCTGTGTGATAAACGAAGAGAGTTAAAAAAGAAAAAGAACACCTCACAGGGAGCTGATGTCTACCGAAAAATCAACAATGACATCCGAAAAGGCATGCGCACAGCAAAGGAGAACTGGATAGAAGATCAATGCCAGGAAATAGAGAACAATCTGAACAAGAACAACAGCAAGAAGGCCTACCAGACTGTGAAGCGGCTGACAAGTGTTAAACAGCCCAAAGTCTCCACTATCCAAAGCAAGTCTGGCATTTGCCTTACAGAAGAACAAGAAGTCTTGGACAGATGGACAGAGTACTGCTCTGACCTTTACAACCATACACCAAATGGAGACCCATCAGTTCTAGCATGTCCCGAGAGCAGAGAAGAAGAAGAAATCCTCCCAATTCTCCGGGAAGAAGTTGAGGCAGCAGTGCAATCGCTGAAGAAAGGGAAGTCAGCGGGAGTGGACAACATACCAGCGGAACTGCTACAAGCAGGAGGAGAAGCGATGACTGATGCTCTCACCATTATCTGTAACAAGATCTGGCAGAGTGGGGAATGGCCTACACCATGGACCCAGTCGCTTGTCATCACTCTTCCCAAAAAAGGTAACCTTCAGGAGTGTGAAAATTACCGCACCATCAGCCTCATCAGCCATCCCAGCAAGGTCCTCCTGAAAATAATACTCAACAGGTTGAAACCACAAGCTGAACAAATCATAGCTGAAGAACAAGCAGGATTCATGGCAGGGCGAAGTACCACTGAACAGATTTTCAACCTCAGAATAATCTGTGAGAAATACCTACAGCACCAACAACATCTATATCATGTGTTCATAGACTTCAAGAAGGCATTTGACCGAGTCTGGCATGCAGCTCTATGTGTAACCATGAAAGTGTACAACATCAGCCCTAAAATTATAGAAGTCATCAAAAGCCTGTATGACAAGGCTACCAGTGCAGTCCTCCATAACAGCGTCATCGGGAACTGGTTCAGAACAACAATCGGTGTGCGTCAAGGATGCCTACTCTCTCCAACACTCTTCAACATCTTCCTAGAGCGCATCATGTCAGATGCTCTTGCAGATTGTAACGAACGCGTTTTGCACGCAGTTATATGGAAAGACGTTATGACGTCACTGTGTGTTCCGGTAGAAATTATAATTTGGTTTCTGAGCTGTTGTTAGATCAGAGACTATACATCAGCCTTAGTGACAGGACGTGGGTGCTCTAGAAAGACCTGATTCTTTAGGAATTACTTTTGCTGTATAAAGAATACAGGTATTTATTGTTATTATTATTATTATTATTAGTGGTATTTATAATGAACTGCTAAGCTATTCTTACGAAAAAGGAAGAGTATTGCTTTTTGTAAATTAGTACGTTTAGGGTACAGAAGAACCCATGTTTGAAAACAAAGTTCGATAACTCATGTCAATATTTATTTGATCATGTGTATACATGTATGTGTGACTCAGTTGTAATTATGATGCCATTTTTATGTTCATTCATATGTGGATATGGGGCTGAAATAGGAACGTATTTCAGTTGTGTAATTTGTATATCTATTGATGAATGAATGGGTATAAATATGTTATAAAATGGAGGTGAGCTGTGTTTGTAATAATTGGCTCATAGTCCATTGTGTGTAGCCTATGCAATGTGTGTAAAGTGGCTATACTAGGTATTGTCACAGGAATGGTGACAGTAGTGATTGTAATGTTGTGGTGGCGTGTAGAGACATTCTACAAAGGGAAATGATCCTTGCTCAATGTGAGCTATAAAGACATACAGTCTCTTTAAGGATAAGAGCAAAAATTTACGATTGTGTACATGTTGTATACAGCGGAGCGGTTACGGGGCGGTTACGGAGCAAAGAACCCCTGATGTGCGGCGGATGGATCTGGTCCCCATGACATCACTGGCTTGACCGGATGTGGACACCATCTTTGCCTTGCCTCTCCTTCGGATACCATCACTGGTGCAGAATTGCAACAACGGTGCCGAAGTAAATCTCCGGATCAACGCCACGAAGACATCTGCAGCGTCTTCAGTGTGGGTGGCTGTGACTCCAGCGACGACTAATAATTCCGCGCCTGGAGTGCTTGATCCGTGAAATAGGTCAGTAAATAAAAACTGTGACTTCTGTGTCTCCAAGTCATCAAAGTGAAATATTTAAAGTGAGATATTTGTGTCGGTGCTAATGAACAGAGTAGAGTCGAGTGACGTCCCCAGAAAGGGACAACGACTTCTACCAGTGTTGAACTCTTAACAGAAACTGCGTGAACTTACTGAGTAATCTGCGTGCACTCACCCAAGTGCCTGGGTGAGAGTAATACACTGACTGTGTGCACTTGACTAACGTATGTGTGAATTTATTTATATGCTGGAAAGAATTGTATGATTTAATGTATCTGTGAATTTAGTGTATGTGAAGATGGTTTAATGTGTATGTTTATAATTGAATGAGAAATAGTATAACAGGAGGGCAAAGAGAAACAATTGTGTAGACTTTGTCCTTGTCTGAAAGCATGTGTGTGGTGAAGGATGAGATGTTAGTAAAGTAAACAGAGATAGAACACACTCCTTTATACTGAGCGTCAGACAGCCACACCCACACACTCATTCAATACACCATAAGTAGTTATACATATATTTATTTAGATCTTAATACACATAAAAACCCTCCGTTACATTTGGTGACCCTAGACTCTCTCTGTGTTAGTTAGCATTAAGTCATACATATTTATATTTATTGAGGGCACCACTAGTTATTATATTTATATACAGTTAGACTAGTGGGCTTATCTCCCTTGGACTTCTTGATTATATTGTGTATGACTGTGATGTTTTGTTTTGTGTGACAATGCCGTCTCCGGCGTAACGGCTGTGCCTGTGTATAGTTTCTTGGCACTAAGGGTTTAATTCTTTTTCTGTCTGTGGGTTGCTATTTTCTTCTTCAGCTCTGTTCTTCTATTAGTGGGATTGTTTGTTTTTGTTAGTTCTTTGCTGTGTAGGGTTCTGTCCTTTCATGCGTGTGTTTGGGTGTATGTTCTCTTTGCCCTTATTTTAAGTAGGTTATAGTGTTAGAATTTCAGCCCCATTTAATTTAATTTATTTTATTTATTCATTGTGTTCTTGATTTGCATTGAGTTTGATGTTATAATATTCTGTATTTATGTATGTAGTTATGCTGGATTATCCTTGTTAAATTGTTTCCCTTGATTTAGCTTGGTTGTTAAATTGTTTCCCTTGATTTAGTTTAGTTGTTAATACATTGTTTCCTTTGGTTCATGTTGGATTGTTAGTGCTGATAGTTTGTGTTTTGTGATTTTTATTTTATTTTGGTTTAGTAATTCTGTTTGACTGTGAATTTAATTGGATATAGAGTAGTATAGTAGTAGTGTGACAGTAATTAATTTTTATTATTTATAAAATTAACCTTCATAAGACTTTGTTATTTGGTTGACTTTATTTTCCTTTGGCCGTCAACTTGGTATTATAGTATTATTTAGTCTAGTGCTTATAGTGTTGAGAATTAATTGGTTTTTTTTTCATTTCATAATTCTTTATTTAATAACTTTGTTTACATAATATTTCTTTTGTGGGCATTGTATATATTTTTTATTAGGGTAGTTTTTTAAAAACTTGTTCATATAAATTATTCTCTGGGACAAGGGAGGTAACAATTTGATTGTGAGTTTGAGTGTTTGGATTATTTTATTTGATTTAGAAATTTATTTTTTTTTTTCTCTTCCTATTGACATTGATATAAACTTTAAATACTTGTGAATAGATCCTTTATTGGGATTATACATAATAATATTATCCTACTTTAAAACTAAAAGACTGTTTGAACAAATATTTGGATACAAACTTAACTTAGTAATTTAATCTTTCACTGTATATTCATTGTGTTTATTGTCAACTTCAGTTGAAGTTCTTCAACATATGTTGTGAATATATTGACTTGGTGTATTCCATTTGATATTTAAAAAATTTATCATTGCTTCAGAACTTGTAGAATATATTGAGATAATATAATATATAATTTGCTTTGTATACATTTAAGACTTGACTGTTTTCATGATAACTTGAACTGTGCATTGTTATGAAAATCTGCTTTTGAAGAAACTTCATTGTTTTCCATAAGATTCATTGAACAATTTATAGTTGTTTTGATTGACTGCATTTTGCCATTTCATTGTTGATACTTTGATATTTTAGTGATTTACTGTTTGAACACTTTGATACTTTTATAGTAAATTTTTTTTTGTTGATTGTTGATCTACATTGTACTTAGCCATGTCTGATGATTATGATCAGTTGTTCCAATCTTTTATTGCTCAAGCTACAACTTTGGGTATTCCTGAAAAAGAACGTGGGAAATATGTACAGGAATGTTTTGATCGTATTGAAAGACAAAAAGTAAGAGATGAAAAAAAAATAGAAGAAGAAACAAAACAGAAAACTTTGGAGATTGAATTAGCAAAGAAACAAGCAGATGTTGAATTAGCTAAAAAACAAGCAGAAGTTGAACTAGCAACTAAACAAGCAGAAGTTGAACAAGCAAATAAACAAGCAGATGTTGAGTTAGAGCGAGAGAAAACAAAACAAAAGGAATTTGAGTTACGTTCTGAACATAGACCTGAGGAGCAAGATACGGGTTATGGAAACAGAGGTAGAGATGGTAATTCTTTTGGTGCTAGACCTGTTTACCCCAAGTTGCCTCTTTTCAAAGAAAGACAAGATGACATAGATTCATACCTTTTTCGTTTTGAGACTCATGCTACAGCCCTTGGCTGGGATAAAAGCAAATGGGTTACATTTCTTTCAGCTTTGTTAGAAGGTAATGCACTGAACTTATACCACAGTCTTGCTGCAAATGGTCAGGTTGATTATCCAACATTGAAAGACAATTTGCTTAAGAAGTTCCAGTGTACTGCTGAAGGTTTTCGCAAGAAATTCCGTGAAGTCCGACCAGACTCAAACGAACCTTTCCAAACATTTGGTATTGAACTGAACAGATTGTTTGATAGGTGGATAGCTTTGTCCGGTGTTCCTAGAAACATGCAAGGAATAATGAATCTTGTTTTAGGTGAGCAGTTTCTAGAATGTGTATCACAAGATCTTGCTACTTTCATTCGCGAGCGTGGACTTGTCACATTGGATGATATGGTTAAAACTGCTGAAAGTTATCGTCTTGCTCGTCCCGGAAAGAACTTAGCACGCAAATCGGCTGCTACAATTTTCGGTTCAGTAGGATCAGTTGATGTAGCTGAGGAATCGCAAGCTGCTGCTGGCTCTGCAGATTCTCGCGGTGGTTACTCCAACTATCGAGGTCGTGGCTATTGGAGAAATCGTGGTGGTTTTCAAAAGAAAGACCCAACATACACAGATTCGAACCAAAAGGTCGAAGGTCGTTTTGATCAAACTCGGGGATCTTATAGACGTGGACGTGGAGGTGGTTCATTTTACACCAATTTTGATAATTGCCCTCTTTGTGATGGTAAAGGTCATGGTCCTAAACAATGTCCCCTTCGAAATAGTCAAAACCCTTGCCCTGTTTGCAACATTGGTGGTCATACTAGAAAAGCTTGTCCCTTTGTTGTAAAGAAAGCCACAGCTTCAGATGATAAGACTAATAAATCAAGCTCTGGTTGTGCAGTTGTCCCTGTAGACTCTGAAATTGTTTGCTCTGTTTTTGATCAGACACCTGGTCACTTGCATTTAGAAGTTGGTTCTGTAAATTCTACTGCTTGCTCAGTTCTGCGTGACACAGGTGCTACCATTTGTGGTGTTCGAAAACGTTTGGTTTCTGATGAGCAGTATGTACCAGGTACTGTTCGTTGTAAAACTTTTGGTGGAGAGATAAACATCTATCAGCAGGCTAAAGTTGTTGTTTCTTGTCCATATTTTGTTGGAGAGTTGGTTTGTTGTGTTCTTGAGGATCCAGTTGCTGACTTGATTGTGGGAAACATTCCAGGTTTGATTGTTCAGCAGACCCAAGATACCAAAGTTGCTGCTGCTGCTGATGTTCCTATTGCTGCTGTCACTACTCGTGCTCAGGCTAGGAAGCAAGATCTCCCGCACAAACCTCTTGTCACTGTGTGCGATGACTTGAAGGTCACTCGTGGTGAACTTATTCAGTTGCAGAAAGATGATGCTACTTTGCAGGGTTGTTTTAAGTTAGCTGATTCAGGTGAAGAAAAGGTTGTTGGTTCTGCTACTTATACTTTCTATTTTAAAGATGATATTTTGTACAGAAGGTACCAGAAATCCAAAGATATTTTGCATCAGGTTGTCGTTCCTGAAAAACTTCGCACTTCAGTCATGATTGCTGCGCATGATCAACTTTTGGCAGGTCATTGTGGAGTTCGTAGAACTTTGACTAGGATTCTGTCCCAATTCTTTTGGCCTGGTGTTTCTGCTGATGTGAGTGCTTATGTTCACACTTGTGACATTTGCCAGAAGACAATTTCGAAAGGAAAAGTTCCCCCTGTTCCTTTGGCGACTATGCCTCTTATCTCGACTCCATTCGAGAGGGTCGCTATTGATCTAGTTGGGCCTTTGTCTCCTCCATCTGTTGAAGGTCACAGATATATTTTGACTTTGATTGACTTAGCTACTAGGTTTCCCGAAGCTGTTCCTATGAAAGACATTTCTTCTGTTGCAGTTGCTGAGGCTTTGATGAGTATTTTTTCAAGGTTAGGTTTTCCCAAGGAAATTCTTTCAGATCAAGGTTCTCAGTTCAACTCAGATTTGATGAAACAGTATCATGCTTTGTGTGGTACTCAAGCCATACGTACTTCTCCCTACCATCCTCAAGCGAATGGTACTGTTGAACGATTTCATGGCACTTTGAAATCTATACTTCGAAAGGTTGTTCATTCTCAACCTAAAGCTTGGCATCGCTATCTTCCTGCATTGCTCTTCGAATGTAGAGAATTGCCGTCAGAAAGTGCAGGTTTCAGTCTTTTTGATCGGATGTTCGGTCGTAAACCGAAAGCTTCCATTTCTACTTTTTTGCTTCCAGATGTCGAGGTTGTGGAACCTCAGTGTTGTGTTTCTGGTGTGGATGTTTCTACAGATAGGCATACTGTCCCTACAGTAGGTATTGGTGTTACCCAGGATGATGGTTCATGTCCTTACAAGAGTTCAGATTCACTCTTGAACCACTTCCAGGTACACAGAATGTGTTCGCGGATCTGTTGTCACGCGCTGATCGTGATCAATCGGTTCCATAGATCAAGGTTTCGTGGTCGTTGCTGTGTTTTGACATTATCCTCAGAACTTGTAAAAAATAACCTCGGTCGGTTCTTTTTTTCTTTGGGAGGGGGGTAGTGTAACGAACGCGTTTTGCACGCAGTTATATGGAAAGACGTTATGACGTCACTGTGTGTTCCGGTAGAAATTATAATTTGGTTTCTGAGCTGTTGTTAGATCAGAGACTATACATCAGCCTTAGTGACAGGACGTGGGTGCTCTAGAAAGACCTGATTCTTTAGGAATTACTTTTGCTGTATAAAGAATACAGGTATTTATTGTTATTATTATTATTATTATTATTAGTGGTATTTATAATGAACTGCTAAGCTATTCTTACGAAAAAGGAAGAGTATTGCTTTTTGTAAATTAGTACGTTTAGGGTACAGAAGAACCCATGTTTGAAAACAAAGTTCGATAACTCATGTCAATATTTATTTGATCATGTGTATACATGTATGTGTGACTCAGTTGTAATTATGATGCCATTTTTATGTTCATTCATATGTGGATATGGGGCTGAAATAGGAACGTATTTCAGTTGTGTAATTTGTATATCTATTGATGAATGAATGGGTATAAATATGTTATAAAATGGAGGTGAGCTGTGTTTGTAATAATTGGCTCATAGTCCATTGTGTGTAGCCTATGCAATGTGTGTAAAGTGGCTATACTAGGTATTGTCACAGGAATGGTGACAGTAGTGATTGTAATGTTGTGGTGGTGTGTAGAGACATTCTACAAAGGGAAATGATCCTTGCTCAATGTGAGCTATAAAGACATACAGTCTCTTTAAGGATAAGAGCAAAAATTTACGATTGTGTACATGTTGTATACAGCGGAGCGGTTACGGGGCGGTTACGGAGCAAAGAACCCCTGATGTGCGGCGGATGGATCTGGTCCCCATGACATCACTGGCTTGACCGGATGTGGACACCATCTTTGCCTTGCCTCTCCTTCGGATACCATCACTGGTGCAGAATTGCAACAACGGTGCCGAAGTAAATCTCCGGATCGACGCCACGAAGACATCTGCAGCGTCTTCAGTGTGGGTGGCTGTGACTCCAGCGACGACTAATAATTCCGCGCCTGGAGTGCTTGATCCGTGAAATAGGTCAGTAAATAAAAACTGTGACTTCTGTGTCTCCAAGTCATCAAAGTGAAATATTTAAAGTGAGATATTTGTGTCGGTGCTAATGAACAGAGTAGAGTCGAGTGACGTCCCCAGAAAGGGACAACGACTTCTACCAGTGTTGAACTCTTAACAGAAACTGCGTGAACTTACTGAGTAATCTGCGTGCACTCACCCAAGTGCCTGGGTGAGAGTAATACACTGACTGTGTGCACTTGACTAACGTATGTGTGAATTTATTTATATGCTGGAAAGAATTGTATGATTTAATGTATCTGTGAATTTAGTGTATGTGAAGATGGTTTAATGTGTATGTTTATAATTGAATGAGAAATAGTATAACAGGAGGGCAAAGAGAAACAATTGTGTAGACTTTGTCCTTGTCTGAAAGCATGTGTGTGGTGAAGGATGAGATGTTAGTAAAGTAAACAGAGATAGAACACACTCCTTTATACTGAGCGTCAGACAGCCACACCCACACACTCATTCAATACACCATAAGTAGTTATACATATATTTATTTAGATCTTAATACACATAAAAACCCTCCGTTACACAGATCACGAAGGCACAGTCAGCATAGGGGGCAGAGCAATCTCCAATCTTCGTTTTGCGGATGATATTGATGGATTGGCTGGAGAGGAACAAGAACTTGGACAGCTTGTACAGAGGCTTGACACCACCTCCAGAGCTTATGGAATGGAAATAAGTGCAGAGAAGACCAAAATGATGACCAACAACACCAATGGCATCAACACGGACATCAAAGTACAAGGCCAATCCCTCAACACAGTGCACAGCTTCAAATATTTAGGAGCCATTGTGTCAGACAATGGGTCTCGACAGGAAGTCCTCTCCAGGATCGCACAAACAACTGCTGCCCTGACAAGGTTGAAGCCCATTTGGAAAGACAGAACCATCAGTCTACATTCCAAAGTAAGACTGCTGCGCTCTCTGGTCATCTCCATCTTCCTATATGCTTGCGAAGCATGGACCCTCACAGCAGATCTCCAACGAAGAATACAAAGCATGGAGATGAGGTGCTACAGAAGACTTCTGTGCATTTCCTATACCCAACACATCACCAACGACGAAGTCCGACAGACCATCACACAAGCCATTGGACAACACGATGACCTGCTCACAGTGGTGAAGAAACGGAAACTCCGATGGTATGGCCACGTCACCAGATCATCAGGCCTTGCAAAGACCATTCTGCAAGGCACAGTGCAAGGAGGTAGAAGAAGGGGGAGACCGAAAAAGAGGTGGGAGGACAACATTCGAGAATGGACTGGTTTGACACTGAGCGAAGCCATGAGGGCTGCTGAGGACAGAGAAAGATGGAGTATGCTGGTTAAACGATCATCTGTGGTGCCCCTACGACCTTCGGGTTATGGGACAGGATAGGATAGGATAGGAGTGGGGGTGGGGGGGGGGGGGGGCAATGAATTCTCTTCCAAAACGTTAGGTTCATTTCCGTTGCCAACCAGCCAAATTATGGATGCTGTTTCTTTTCGCATGAAGATTTTTTTTTTCCTGAAAACTTTATTCAGGCGTCTTCCAATGCTTTGGAAAATTAGTCCCTTGGCTTTCACCAAGCCCTGCTGATACACTGACGAGCTGAGGGCACCGCCAAATGGCCATCGGTATCCTATGTGTTAATCCAAGGTGTTATCAATGAAATCCAGTCTTGTCTCTTTAGGCGAGATACTTTTATCACTTGTGTTTTACACATTTTGTCTCCCATTTTGAATGACAACTGTTTTTTTCTGCGCTTTATTGTCTATAGGATTTTTTTTACTGTTCTTCCTACTTCTCAGTATCAACAGAATTTTTTTTCCTACGCTCCTCTCCCTAACTCGAAAGTCGTAGGGGCACCACAGATGATCGTTTAGCCAGCGTACTTCATCTTTCTCTGTCCTCAGCAACCCTCATGGCTTCGCTCAGTGTCAAGCCAGTCCATTCTCGAATGTTGTCCTCCCAACTCTTTTTCTGTCTCCCTGTTCTTCTGCCTCCACGCACCTCGCCTTGCAGGATGGTCTATGCAAGGCCTGATGCTCTGGTGACGTGGCCATACCAATAGCGAGTTTCAGCTACGCTGTTGTTTGGTGAGCTTTCTGAACCAGCACTGAGTGCACTCTACCAGGAAATCAACCACTATGTGGTGAACAACAAACAGAGCGTCTTGGTGAAGACTAGCCCTCATGCCGGTAGATAATCAGCTACGGCCACTATTTACCTAGAGCTCCACTGAAATAACTGCATCAAGTATGCCCCCAATGAGGTCAGAATGAAAGACGGCGATTGAGTGAGGATGATACGATTCAGTTCCATCTACTTACTATCTTACAACGTTTCTTTCATCATAATGAGCTTCAAGAAGAAAGAGGACGTTGATGATGATGATGATGATGATGAGGATGATGATGATGATGATGATGATGATGATGATGATGATGATGATGATGATGATGATGATGATGATGATGGTGGTGGTGGCGGTGGAGGTGAGGATGATGGCGAAGAGAAGGGAATGAAGAAGAGGATGAAAATGAAGTTGATGAAGATGCGGGAGGAAGAGGAGGAGAAAAGAAGATGAGGAGGAGGAAAGTGACGACAAGAAAGATGGGGAGAAGAGAAGGAAAAGGAAGAAGAAGAACAAGAACAACAAGAACAAGAAGAACAAGAACAAGAACAAGAACTAAAACAAGAAGATTGTGATGGTAATGAGGAAGAGGAGTAGGATGCTTTGTATTGTGTAGTCTTCTACGTCGACAATAATCTACATACTCGGTTCAAAGCAGACTAATTAGTGCTTCATATTTGGATGAGGATGATGGTGATGATGATGATGATGATGAGGAGGAGGAGGAGGAGAATTAGGAGGATTCCTCCACGTCGACTAAGCACTTACCACAGAGTAAGGTATACTGCAAAAATCACACTCATCTCCATAATTAATTTCTCAGACAAAGTGTTCTTGAGTATCTCCAGAATTAAAATTGGGTTGCTACTGTTCCCTATGCTTTGTGAGAGAGCTCCCTTTCTCGATAATGTTAAGACCATCATTCTCTATCATAACGTAGGATTGCTACCGCTAAGCTATCGATGATCCACAATGCTTGGCGTCCCTGTGGTTAGTATTAATAGTTCTTTGGGGAGGCGTTCATTCAAATAATTCGCCGAATATTTTTGCAGCGAGTTGTAGTCGAGTGGAGTTCAACTACTTCGATGGACGCCTGATAATAGTTTTGTGGTGTGACTAAGAGTCTTGGCACACTGTAATAGTCACTGGTGTAGGGCATCGCATGGTTTTAACTTTAAGCACATCGGAATGGTAGATCTCAGCATGGGACGTGGACCACCCCCCTTATCCAGTCTCCCCTCCCACACCGCAAAATGAAGTTTTAAGGAAGCTTTGAAAAACTCCTCGAACGACCGAACCTTGTCATCTTGTTTGTAGAACCATACCAAGCGCCCCAGGTCTAGCTGAGGACTCTTCAGGCGTAAACATCAGTGACGGCGCCTTCCAAACGGGGGTCTTTGGAAACTAAGATAATGTTGCATCGGCACATTGCCACAGTGGTAGATCAGAGCGATCGCCTGGCGTGACGAGGTTCGATTCCTGTGGTGGACAAGATAAAGGAGGCCATTTTGTTCACTATCCAACTTAGCAGACTAATTGCCACGGTGGTTCAGTGTTGATTTAGGTTCTTAACCCAACCATCCCTGGGATGGTTATCCCCGTCTGCCATATCGCCAATGATGGGTGTAGACTATGTTGCATACGTATGTCACGCTGCTGGCCGAATGATCAGTATCGTGTAACATCACCAGCAATGATTTGAAGAGTCTTTTGGATGTACCTGTACTGTTTCTGACTTGTGGCCAAGTGGGCTAAGGCGGGACTAACTTGCCTTGTCCACAGGACAGAAACCAATGGCGCCTGACAGGTGTGGGTTCTATCCAGCATCTGGGCGTTATGTTTCTCCGAATATTATTTACTTTCGACTCGGGCAACGTCTCGGGGGTTTTCTCCGGGTACTCCGGTTTGCTCCACCAGCAAAATTTCAAAATCACAACTACATGTAATGTTAGGTAGGTTGGGTTTGGGCGCGCCACAGGCTGCGACTACGCTTTCCCCAGGGGAGGCGGCCCAGAATTTCCCTATGGAAAAAGGGACAATGAGGTAAATAACATAACATAACATAACATAAGATAACATAACATAACATAACAATACTGTTCTAATACATAATAGCTAAGGCTGAAGAACACGGTGCGGTCAAAATAATAATAATAATAATAAAAATAATAATGATAATAATAATAATAATGATGATGATGATGATAATAATAAGTTTAGTAGTAGTCGTAGTAATAATAATAATAATAATAATAATAATAATAATAATAATAATAATAATAACATTAATAGTAGTAGTAGTAGTAGTAGTAGTAGTGTAGTAGAAATAGTAGTAGTAGTAGTAGTAGTAGTAGTAGTAATACTACTACTAATAATAATAATAATAATAAAAGTGTATTTATATATGGAGTTTTCCTAGTAAATCAGTCGAAAGAGCTGTTTTCTGGCATTCGTCCATGACAAAAATTATAATATAGATATTTATTTACCTGGCGCTTTTCCTAACATAAAAAGGAAACAAACTGTTCAATGCCTTCCCTCGCGCAATCACACACTCTTAAACATTGGTACTATACATTTAGGGAGGGGCTGTACATAACTTTCTATTGAAGTCTTTGGTTTACATTAATGATGCGATTTTTAAAAACAAAATCTGACCATCAAAGGAACGCGCAGGCTCTCTCTCTCTCTCTCTCTCTCTCTCTCTCTCTCTCTCTCTCTCTCTCTCTCTCTCTCTCTCTTTTGTTTGTTCTGAATTTTTATTTTTATTTTATTATTTTTATTTTATTTATTTTTATTTTTATTTTATTTCTATTTTATTTTTATTTTATTTTTATTTTACAATTTTATTAAGGACTAGCTGTAAGACAGGTCCATAGGACCTAAAGCTGTTATCCTATTAAAGGTTTCGACTTCGACTTCTCTCTCTCTCTCTCTCTCTCTCTCTCTCTCTCTCTTCTCTCTCTCTCCCACCCTCTCTCTCTCTCTCTTCTGATCTAGAGGTCATCATGCATGCACAAACATGCTTCTGATATTTGTTTGTTCGATTGTTTTTTTGTTTGTTTGGGCTCAAAGTAGACAAATACTACACACACGTCTTGCTTAAATTTGGAGTGAGAGCTGCAAAATAGCACTTCGCGGAAGGAAGGTTGAGAGGTGAACGGGAAAAGAAGTGAAAGGGGGGGGGGGGAAGATGGTGAGGGTGTTGATGAGAAAGGAGGTGGTATAGACGTCGATCATTAACCGTTACGTCACCACTGTCTGACAAGCTGCAGGTAACAAGTTCCCCTCTCACCGCGTCATCGACCCCAAGCCAAGACCGGTAACTCACCGTCATTAGCGCGGCTGGAGTTCTTTACCTTGCAGTCCCTTCACTTTCTTTTAGGATTTTTTTCTATTTAACAGTACAGGCGAACGCAATAGTGGACTTCATGCTGTTGCTGAAAGTGATTGCGGCATCGCCACTTAACCGTGTGGGATTGATTATCGGAATTTCAAACAGAGAGAGAGAGAGAGAGAGAGAGAGAGAGAGAGAGAGAGAGAGAGAGAGAGAGAGAGAGAGAGAGAGAGAGAGAGAGATCGTCACAGTTTCCAAAGAACATTTAACTGTAGCTTGAATACGTTCATCACAGCGATCCAGGGCCGGTTGCCTGGATGACAATGATTGTACACCATTACCTATGATGGTGACTAATTTTTGTCATCTCAGTATGTCCGGTGTTGATTAAGTGTTGACATCATGACTGCTGGCACGCCAGTTTGACTGTCAGGATTTTTGTTTTAATCCAATGAGGTGTGTTACAATTACTACAAATTCGGGATTTGAACAACGACAACACATTTCAATTGTTATTATAGTACAAAGAGGGTTTGGAGATATTACGTCTTTGAAATTTAAATCGCCCCCATGGCATGCAATCATTATTGCTTTGAAAAGAGCTTCCGGACTAAGGCTGTGATTTAGTGTGTGTGGGTGTGGGTGTATGTTGATGTGTGTGTGTGGAGAGAGAGACAGAGAGAGAGAGAAAGAGAGAGAGAGAGAGAGAGAGAGAGAGAGAGAGAGAGAGAGAGAGAGAGAGAGAGAGAGAGAGAGGAAGTAAAAACGTGGATATCTGTGTCAAGTGAAGGCAGGGTAGCAGGCGACTTATTTTCCAAGTGCAAGGAAAATGATTCCAGGAAAAAATAGCAGGAACCTAGAGATGGATCTCAGATTAATGATATTTATTTACTTTCATCGTTCTTATCTTTCCTACCCTATCCTATCCAATCCCGTAACTCGGAAGTCGTTGGGGGCACCACAGATGATCATTTAACCAGCGTACTCCATCTTTCTCTGTCTTCAGCAAACCTGATGGCTTTGCTCAGTGTCAAGCCAGTCCATTCTCGAATGTTGTCCTCCCACCTCTTTTCCGGTCTCCCTCTTCTTCTACCTCCTTGCGCCGTGCCATGCAGGACGGTTTTTACAAGGCCCGATGATCTGGTGACGTGGCCATACCATCGGAGTTTCCGTTTCTTCAACACTGTGAGCAGGTCATCGTGTGGTCCAATGGCTTGTGTGATGGTTTTTCGGACTTCGTCGTTGGAGATGTCCTGGGTATAGGAAATGCCCAGAAGTCTTCTGTAGCAACTTATCTCCATGCTTTGTATTCTTCGTTGTAGATCTGCTGTGAGGGTCCATGTCTTGCAAGCGTATAGGAAGATGGGAACGACAAGGGAGCGCAGCAGCCTTATCTTGAAATGTAGACTGATTGTCTTGTCTTTCCAAATTTGGCTTCAACCTTGCCAGGGCAGCAGTTGTTTGTGCGATCCTGGAGAGGACTTCATGTCGTGACCCACAGTCTGATACAATGGCTCCTATATATTTGAAGCTATGCACTGTGTTGAGTGATTGGCCTTGGGTTTTGATGTCCGTGTTGATGCCATTGGTGTTGTTTGTCATTATTTTGTTTTTTTCTGCACTTATTTTCAATCCATAGGCTCTGGAGGTGGTGTCAAGCCTCTGTACCAGCTGTTCAAGTTTTTGTTCCTCTTCAGCCAATCCATTAGTGTCATCCGCAAAACTAAGGTTGGAGATTCCTCTACCTCCTATGCTGATCTGCAAGGGCATCTGACATGATGCGCTCTAGGAAGATGTTGAAGAGTGTTGGAGAGAGTAGGCATCCTTGACGCACAGCGATTGTTGTTCTGAACAAGTTTCTGAGGCCGTTGTTATGAAGAACTGCACTGGTAGCCTTGTCATACAGGCTGTTAATGACTTCAATAATTATAGGTCTGATGTTGTACACTCTCATGGTTGCCCACAGAGCTGCATACCAGACTCGGTCAAATGCTTTCTTGAAGTCTACGAACACATGGTAAAGATATTGTTGTTCGTGCTGTAGGTATTTCTCGCAGATTATTCTGAGGTTGAAAATCTGTTCAGTGGTACTTCGCCCTGTCCTGAATCCTGCTTGTTCTTCAGCTATGATTTATTCTGTTTGGGGTTTCAGCCTGTTGAGTATTATTTTCAGGAGGATCTTGCTGGGATGGCTGATGAGGCTGATGGTGTGGTAATTTTCACACTTCTTGTCACGTGGGGTTTATGGGCTCTGCACAATGGAATTATGGACCCTCACGTTTATTCGGTGGGAACTGCTAGTACGTCACCCTATGAATTACTTTAATAAATTTATTTGTTTCGCTCGTTCTGTGTTAAGGTTGGGGTACAGAAATAGATAGAAAAATGGTAGAAGATTACTGTCACACTAGCTTGCACACGGCTATGAATCATATGTAGTCCAGCCACTTGATAACAGTTAAAATCACACATTTATTTCTTCTACTCTATACAAGATTCTCTAAGTACTAATCTAACTTAAAATGTCTCAGTCACTGCTAATAGTTCGATCGCTGATAGTCTAGGCAGCTGTTATATCTTCCTCGGGCACTTGCTATAATATTTCATGTAGATTTGGACTACTGTGGTCCGTTTTACAGTTTCTGAAGAGTTGGACTACTGTGGTCCTGTTATGATCAGTTTAAGTGCACCTTCGCCTTATGCACTTAACTCATGTGTGGGGTGTTCGAAGTCCTTCTGTGAGGTAGCTTCTGGTCCACCTGTGTCGTTGTGTAGTTGGGTTCCCTTGCCACGCTGTGGGGTCTGACAGGGTGTTTCTTCGGGTGGCTCTTTCCGTCTTGTGCGGTAGAGTCTCCTCAACCATCTAGTCGTTTCTGTGGAGTGGGGCACACAGGATAGCTCGGGATAGCTCGGGATAGCTCGCCTGCTCGTCTGTTTGACAAGTTCAGGCCCGTGATGACTTGAGAGAATTCTAAGATTTCTAAGTCCTGCTTCCTGGTCTATGAGTGAAGATAGTTCTCTGCTAGCTAAGTAGATGTTACTTCTTCCTCGTCTCACACACGACTGACCAAAACTGTGTGAGGATTTGACACAGTCAGAACTGCTCTACCCACTGAGCCTGCTCTGATTGGTTAAAACGGTCCGATTCAAAGCTCAAGTGCTGACTCACAGCGCAGCGTGGGTCGGGCTCGCGGTGTGTGGTCTGCTGTGTAATTTAATTGCTGCTGTGTAATAGTCTAACTCTCTACTGTTACAATTACTACACAAAGCTAAATAGTCGATAGGCAGAGTTAACACTAGCCAGTTCGTGACAGGCTCCCTCAACTGAAAAAAGGCGATGACTACTGGATTCGACCTTTTTCTACTACAGAGCCTAGTTTAACACTGCACTATCCTAGGGTCCTATTTACACACTAGTTAAGTTGCTCTACCTGAGCTGCAATGCTGTGCCAGGTAGCTATGGACACTAGTGACAGGGTATTACTGGGCGGGGACGAATTCTGGTGCTGTGGCCCTTAGTTGTGTTGGGTGGGCGACAGCTGCTGTGTCCTCCACGAGATGGCGACTGAGGTAGTCGGCTCCGTGGTTCTCCTTGCCGGGGATGTACTCGATTTGGAATGAGTATGCCTGAAGGGTGAGTGCCCATCGCATCAGGCGAGAGTTCAAAGACTTGGAGGCTGCCAGGAACGATAGTGGTTGGTGGTCCACCTGAACTGTGAAGTGGGTCCCATACAGGTAGAGTTGAAACTTCTGTATGGCCCAGACTAGTCCAAGACATTCTTTCTCCGACGTGGCGTAGTGGGTCTCGGCGGGTCTCAATTTTCTGCTGGCGTAGGCGACAGGGAATAGCGTCTCTGCATTCTTGGGGTCGCGCTGTAGCAGTACTGCTCCGAGGCCTAAGTCGCTTGCGTCGGTGCGAAGAACGAATGGCTGAGTCAAATCGGGTAGGTGGAGTACTGGCGCCGATGTCATTCTGTCCTTGAGTGTTTGGAATGCTGTCTCGCATTCGGCGGTCCAAACTACTTTGTCCGGGGCGATTTTCCGGGTTCCATTTGTCAGTGGCACGGCGGTGCTGTTGTAGTTGTGGATGAGCTTCTTCCGCGATGGCGATGGCCATCCATGTGTGTGTGCTGGGGGTCGCTGGTCGGTCCGTGTATTTCTTGAGGCGATTAATGTGGTGGTATCGGGCTCTCCCGTTCACCTCTACTTGGTAGACTGTCTTGGATTTCTTGGCAGTCACCCGGTACGGTCCTCTCCAAGCGATGTCCAGCTTGTTGGTTCCACTTGGAAGTAAGAGTAGCACTTGATCGCCGACTTGCAGTTCTCGGTCCTTCGCGTGGCGGTTGTAGTACTTCGCCTGACGGGCTCTTGCCTTCTTCAGTGCTTCACCAGCTTTCTTCCACGTTGCTTTGAGGGTTTCCTGCAGGTCTGCGACGTACTTGGTGGCACCTCTTGGTGTGTCGTCTATCTTGGCCTCCGTCCAACTTCTGCGTAGGGCTTCTAGCGGTCCGGCTAGAGGTCTGCCGAATAGCAATGTTGACGGGGTGTAGCCTGTGGCGGCATGGGGCGTTTCTCTGTATGCGAACAGTGCCGCATTCACGTAGGTGTCCCACGCTTCTGGATTGTCGTCGGCGACTTTCCTGAGTATGGTGAGAAGGGTTCCATTCAGTCTTTCTACTTGTCCGTTGCTGGCTGGGTGGTATGGTGGTGTGCGAATGTGATGAACTTGTATCAACTCGAACACGTCTTGCATCAGGCGGCCGGTGAACTGAGATCCGTTGTCCGTTCTAATGCTGTCCGGGAATCCGACTCTGGTAAAGATGGCGATGAGTGCATCTGCAATCTTCTTGGTGTCGATCGCTGGCAATGGGACTGCTTCGCACCACATCGTACATGCGTCGACGAGTGTGAGTAGAAATCTGTTCCGCTTCTTGGTCATGGGCAGTGGTCCTACTATGTCTACTGAGACTTGCTGGAATGGTACGCCGACTACTACCGATGGTCCTAAGGTAACTGGTACGGTGTGATGTCGCGGGGAATATCGTTGACATTGGTGGCAAGATTTCACGTAGCGCTTGACATCCTCCGTGATTCCTGGCCAATAGTAGTGTGCGCTGATTCTCTGCACTGTGGCTCCAATTCCCATGTGTCCGCTGAGTGGCATGCTGTGGCCTAGTTCTAGTACTTGGGCTCGAAGGGTGGCTGGTAGTACTAGTTGGGTGTGATCTCCATCTCCTTGTCGATGTAGAACTCCCTCTTCCATGTAGAAGTCTCCCTTGTGCGGGGGTGTGTGCGCCTTGGGTAGCTTCTGGAAGCACTTCGCTATCGAGGTGTCTTCTTTCTGTGCTGTTTTGATCTCTTCGAGTCCTGGATTCGGAGCGAACTCGGGCTGGGGTGGTTGGGTTTTAGCTTGGGCCCTGGTTTGCACTGCCGCTATCTCTACAGTTTTAGGGGGCGTGCCTAAGAACACATACCTACAACCTAGCACTAGATCATACAGGGGTTTCTGTAAAACAGCTGCTTGGATGCGTCCTGTGACGTACCTACTCTCTACTTCTATCCATGCTATTGGGCAAGTAGTCGTCGGTTTCGTCAAGTCTGCTCCTTGTAAGTCGACTGTCTTGTCTGTCAAGTCCGCGCGCGATACAAGAGATTCGCTAACTATCGCGTCGTATGATAGACCTGTGTCATACAGACAGTTCGCTTCTTTTCCGTTGACCTTGACCGTGTCTGTCACCGATGGGTGATCTCCGATCGTGTGTGGCTTGTTACCGCTGCTTTGAGTTAGAACTCTGTGCGCTGGCCGGCTTTCGCGCTCTTCCCTACGTTGTGCGGCCAACTTGAAACATTCTGCGGTGGAGTGATTGTTTCTGTTGCAGAACGAACAATACCGTCTCTGTTCTGCGGGACCTCTTTTCCCGAATTCCGTGTTGGGTCCTTTATTTTGCCCAGGTCTGGGGTTATTCGGCTTATTCGCGGTGCGCTCTTCCCGGTTAGGGCTTCGTTTCTGTGCCTCTTTCCCGTTAGGCTTTAGGTCTCGCCTGAAGCTCTTGGCTTCTCCGTGTGCGGCCACGTACCTATCTGCGACCTTGACCAGATCTTCCAGTCTTTCCGCGCCCTGTTCTACTGAGAATGTCCTCATGGTTTCCCGTAGCTGTTCCCATACTAACAGTTCTGTCAGTCCATCATACGTCTTAGCCGTGGCTGACTGGCTAATCCACTTATCCAGCGTTGTGGACAACCGATCCGCGAACTGCGCATAGCTCTCTCCTTTCACTCTCCGGTTGGTGCGGAATTTTTGCCGGTAGCATTCTCCTGTCAGTTCGAATCCCGTTAGGAGTGCCTCTTTTACTTTGTGATAGTCAGTCACTCTGTCAGTCGGTAGCTTACTGTAGATGTCATAAGCCTTTCCTCTAAGTCCTTGACTAAGCTTAAAAGACCAATGAGTGGGATCTAGTTTGTACTCTGTTGCTAGACGCTCAAACCTAGTCAGATAGAGATCTAGACCTTCCTCTCTCTCATTGAATGTTCCCAGTGGAAATGACATTCCTTGTACAGGGTTGGATGCTACCTCTAGCTGATCTGAGTGGAGAGGGGTTGAGGAAGAACTTGAAGCTCCTGATCCCAATCTTCTTAGCTCTAACTCATGCTGTCTTTCTTTTTCCTTTTCTGCCCTCTCTTTTTCTTTTTCTGCCCGCTCATACTCCCATCTCCTAACTTCTGCATCTCTCTCTGCTGCTACCTTCTTCTGTTCTGCTTCTAATTCTAATTTCTTCTGTTCTCTTGCTGCTTCTAACTCTGCTTTCTTTTGCTCTGCTTCTAATGCTAGCTTCTTCTGCTCTGCTTCTAATGCTAGCTTCTTCTGCTCTGCTTCTAATTCTGCTTTTTTCTGTTCTCTCTCTGCAGCTCTCTCTGCCGCTTCGAGTTTCTTCGCCTCTCTCTCTGCTGCTCTCTCTGCCTTAGCCTCCTGCTTCTCTACCTCTGCATTGATATACGCAATTAGGTCTCCCCCTGCTAAGTGTAAAGCTTCCCCTAATTCCTTGAAGCGCAATCTCAAGGCCACTGGGTCCGACATTGCCAAACGTGTCTATGAACAACCTCTGAATCACGTGGAATACCAAAACCCTAGCAATAGTGCAAGTCAATAACAACAATGCAAAGACAATCAAACTCGTAATCAAAAATAGAATAAAACAAGAGTCAAATGGCATACAACAGTTATTTAAGCAAAACCTGCAAAAGAACAATGCAACATACAGGCACAAAAATATTTGAAGCAAAAAAGTTTTTAACTAAAGAATAGTGCACCCAAACTGATTAGTCCTTGTTACCACTATTCTAAGTTATTCTACTTCTACTGTTATCTAATTTTATTGTACCTAGGTCCGGTTATACCCAATTCCTATTATACACAGATCCTAGCTAGGCTCGCCAATTAAAGTGTCACGTGGGGTTTATGGGCTCTGCACAATGGAATTATGGACCCTCACGTTTATTCGGTGGGAACTGCTAGTACGTCACCCTATGAATTACTTTAATAAATTTATTTGTTTCGCTCGTTCTGTGTTAAGGTTGGGGTACAGAAATAGATAGAAAAATGGTAGAAGATTACTGTCACACTAGCTTGCACACGGCTATGAATCATATGTAGTCCAGCCACTTGATAACAGTTAAAATCACACATTTATTTCTTCTACTCTATACAAGATTCTCTAAGTACTAATCTAACTTAAAATGTCTCAGTCACTGCTAATAGTTCGATCGCTGATAGTCTAGGCAGCTGTTATATCTTCCTCGGGCACTTGCTATAATATTTCATGTAGATTTGGACTACTGTGGTCCGTTTTACAGTTTCTGAAGAGTTGGACTACTGTGGTCCTGTTATGATCAGTTTAAGTGCACCTTCGCCTTATGCACTTAACTCATGTGTGGGGTGTTCGAAGTCCTTCTGTGAGGTAGCTTCTGGTCCACCTGTGTCGTTGTGTAGTTGGGTTCCCTTGCCACGCTGTGGGGTCTGACAGGGTGTTTCTTCGGGTGGCTCTTTCCGTCTTGTGCGGTAGAGTCTCCTCAACCATCTAGTCGTTTCTGTGGAGTGGGGCACACAGGATAGCTCGGGATAGCTCGGGATAGCTCGCCTGCTCGTCTGTTTGACAAGTTTAGGCCCGTGATGACTTGAGAGAATTCTAAGATTTCTAAGTCCTGCTTCCTGGTCTATGAGTGAAGATAGTTCTCTGCTAGCTAAGTAGATGTTACTTCTTCCTCGTCTCACACACGACTGACCAAAACTGTGTGAGGATTTGACACAGTCAGAACTGCTCTACCCACTGAGCCTGCTCTGATTGGTTAAAACGGTCCGATTCAAAGCTCAAGTGCTGACTCACGGCGCAGCGTGGGTCGGGCTCGCGGTGTGTGGTCTGCTGTGTAATTTAATTGCTGCTGTGTAATAGTCTAACTCTCTACTGTTACAATTACTACACAAAGCTAAATAGTCGATAGGCAGAGTTAACACTAGCCAGTTCGTGACACTTCTAAAGGTCACCTTTTTTTGGAAGAGTGATGACAAGCGACTGGGTCCATGGTGTAGGTAGCTCCCCACTCTGCAAGATCTTGTTACAGATAATGGTGAGTGAGTCAATCATTGCTTCTCCTCCTGCTTGAATAACTCCGCGGGTATGTTGTCCTAGCCCGCTGACTTCCCTTTCTTCAACGATTGGACTGCTGCCTCAACGTCTTATCGGAGAATTCGGAGGATTTTTTGTTCTTCTCTGTTCTTGGTACATGCTAGGTCTGATGGGTCTTCGTGTGGTGTGTGGTTGTTAATGTCAGAGCAGTACTCTTTCCATCTATCCAAGACTTCTTGTTCTTCTGTAAGGCATATGCCAGACTTGCTTTGGATCGTGGAGACCTTGGGCTGTTTAACACTTGTCAGCTGCTTCAAAGTCTGGTAGGTCTTCTTGCTGTTGTTCTTGTTCAGACTGTTCTCTATTTCCTGGCATTGCTCTTCTATCCAGTTCTCCTTTGCTGTGCGCATGCCTTTTTGGATGTCATTGTTGATTTTTCGGTAGGCATCAGTTTCCTGTGAGGTGTTTTTTTCTTTTTCATTTCTCTTCGTTTATCACACAGGTCCAAAAGTTCAGGTGTGATCCACGGCATCTTCTTTGGGCGGTGCTTGCCAAGGTTCTCAGTGGCGGCATCTGTCAAAGCTGAGTTGAAGGTGGTGGTCATGGTGTTGAAATGTACATCACCAGCTCCCAAAATGAGCAGTGGTGCAAATTTCCCTCCAATGGTGGCCTGAAATATTTTTGCCACCTCCGAGTCTTGCAGTTTGTTCAGGTCGAACTTCAGTCTAGTGCACTTTGCTGTGTTTACTCTCTTCAATTGGAGCCGGAAAGACATCATCACGAGATCGTGATCACTTCCCATGTCTGCTCCTGGAACAGTGCGTGTCCTGCCAATGTTGATGCTTGATCTGAAGCGTTTCTTGACCACGATGTTGTCGATTTTTGTTGTGATGCTCCCGCCGGGACTGTGCCACGTCCATCGTCTGGATTTTTTGTGGAGACCCAGCGTGTTTGCCAGTATCAGATTGTTGTATCTGGCAATCTCCAAGAGTCTCAGACCCCTGTCGTTTGTCTCGTTGCAGTTAGGTCCACATCTGTCTCCCCAATTGTGGTGCGCATCTTTGCCAACCTTGGTATTCCAGTCGCTTTCCACTATAACTATGTCCTTCTTCGGCACTTGGTGAAGGACAGCCTGTAGATTTTCATAGAAATCCTCTACTTCGCTATCGTCATAGTCTGATGTTGGGGCATAGACCTGGATGATGGTGATGTTGAAAGGGGCCGCTCTCAGATGGATGGTAATGAGTCTACTGGAGACTGGGCGGCAACCCATGACAGTTGCTAGAATGTTCTTGTGGACCAAGAATCCAACGCCGTGTTCGTGCCTGTCACCTCTCCCGCTAAAATAACGCCTGTGGCCTTTGGCGGTCGTTGTTTCACCTAGGCCTTTCCAGCGCAGTTCGCTGATACCTACAATGGTCCATCGATAGTGGTCCAGCTCTTCTAATTTTCCATCTGCAGTTTGGGTCCTGACATTCCAGGTTCCTATGACGATGTTGTTTCTCGTGCAGATCTTGCTAATTTGTCCATCAGTAGCACATTTATCACCTCCGTCCTGGTGGCCAACGGAAGGCGCGGTCCTTGGTGACCCGGGCGGTGACCGATCCGGTATGGAGTGAACGGTTCTTTTAATCATGCAGTGTGTCTTGGGTAAGAAAGACCTGGCAGGGTTCAACCCTCTCCAGGCTGTTGGCCACAGCCAATATCCACGAATACAGTGTGACTCGCCTTGGCCCCGAGCACGTGGTCGTTGAACCTGTAGTAACATGAGGTTCCTCCGTCCTGGCCGGTGACTTCAGTGTAGAAGACTTTCGCCCAGTAATGCCGTGCTGACATCCTCCCTGTTAGTCGCCTCTTACGACACGCCGGGAAACATTGGGTCTATTATATTCAGTGCACGAACCCACAAATATAAATAATATAGCTTTATTCCCAGCTTAAGACCTGCCCAAAGCGCAGGCTGATACAGGATTTAGCTCAAATCGCCCTTATTATAAACAGCTTATATTGGCAGGGCTGAAAGAACTGTGCGTGAGAAAAGTAGACAAATAGTTTTTATAGTAAGAAAGTTGAACTCAATCTCAGCTTTCTAGAGTAGCGGCGACTTACATTGGCAGGAATGGGTGAGGTGGGAAGAGAGGAAGGGATGGAGGTAGGAAATGATTGCCTCCGACGAGACGTCACAAATGTGACACCGTCAAACACACCGCTTCTTTTCCCCTACAGGAAATGGCGGATTGCTGAAGCAGAAGAATCGCGCTATTCAGAACAGGTGGCCTGCCTTAAAAAAAAAAAACCTCGATACTCGAGTTGCAGAAACTCATGGCGGGAGGTAAGAGGGGGGCGTTCTACAGTGAGAGAGATCACTTTGCACACTTTGCCTACAACTAAAAGGGTCTCTGTCTGCGGTCTCCTACTTAATTCTTCCTCCAGTATTATAAGACAGGTTCAATGAGACTAAAGCAATTATCCTGCAATGAAACTTCTTCTTCTTTGTCGTCGTCGTATCATCATCATCATCATCATCATCATCATCATCATCATCATCATCATCATCAACATCATTATCATCATCATTTCTTTCTTCTTCTTAAAATTGTATCCTTCTTAAATGATTTTTATCCAAATGCCAGATTTAATCTTAATCTTCAGTACGTGATCAACCATTCAACGCACCCCTTTACATCATATTCAGCATCATTCTGCGTAGCTGAGACTTGCCGAAACTTACGTTCTCCTCTTCCCCCAATCTGTGCTATAGTGGCTACAAACAAATTGCAGGTTTTCTGGAAGTATTATGTTATCGCATCCATCGTCCCGAACTGAAAAAGAAGGAAATACTTCACGGCCCCACTACTTTAACTCACCGGACGTAATAGGTAAGTTTTACGACCAGTAGCAGAGATTTGGGAAAAGGCGGCCTAAGGCGGCAAGTCTGAGCTACGCAGTGTGCATCGGCATAGGGCTTCCTCTACTGAGTTTTTCGTAAGATCTAGCTGCAGTGAACTTTGAACCAACATATAATGCGGTCTGAGAAGCGGTAGCTACTGTTAATGCAATTATACCATAGACGCATTCGTCTGCATACTGCTGTTATATCGTTTCGCATGCCTGACATATTATTTGTAAGATATACCATCAGCGGCGGATTTTACCATTGTTGAGGGGGTGTCCACTCTTCCCTGAAACCAGTAATGCTAATTGGCGAAGCCACAAGCGCGAGCCTGCGAAGCAGGCGAGTGAACTAGGGGGTTCCGGGGGCATGCCCCCCCTCCCCCCTCCCCCCCCCCCGGAAAAATGTGAAAATATTGGTTAAAATCTGTGCAAGCTGGTGCATTGTGGGCATTATTTTGAGGACTGAAAACAGTATTGTTTTGTGCTAAAAGTCCTCTTTTAGCCCCCCTTCCCTCCACCCCCCCCCCGCACACACTCCTCTGCAAACTCTGATGATAAAATTTTCAATAGCAGAACATCTTGCATAAAGGTTTATAAAAAGACAGGTAAGGTTTCAGGGTGGTGCCCCTACGACCTTCGGGTTACGGGATAGGATAGGATAGGATAGGAAGGTTACTGCAAATAAAACAAGAAATAGCCACTCACATCAGTTTTATTCAAAACTGACTTGATGCATGTGCAAGAAATACCTGTAGATCTAGATCTGATAATTTTTTTTTAAAGGGCTAATTTAGAGGTACATAAAACTGTGTGGTAGGTGAGAATTAGTATAGTTTTTTTTTCTTCTTTCTTCTCCATTTCTCCCTCTTTTTTTTTTTTTTTTTGGGACCACTAGGGGGGTGTGCACGTGCACAAGTGCACTCCCCCCACCCCCCCAAATCCGCCCCTGACCATACATATCCATACAAAATCACGCTGATTTCATGCATTAAGAAATAAAAATGCAATGTTAACAAACTACGAAGAGGCTTACCACTTTAAAGAGCTGCTAAAAGGGCAGAAAAACACAGACCCTATCGGTGACTTTGAAACCTATGAACAGTTTTACAAGTCTAAATCTGTTTTTGATTTCTCTCTCTCTCTCTCTCTCTCTCTCTCTCTCTCTCTCTCTCTCTCTCTCTCTCTCTCTCTCTCTCTCTCTCTCTCTCTTTCTCTCTTAATAATAATAATAATAATAATAATAATAATAATAATAATAATAATAATAATAATAATAATAATAATAATAATAATAATAAGAAGAAGAAGAAGAAGAAGAAGAAGATGAAGAAGAAGAAGAAGAAGAAGAAGAAGAAGAAGAAGAAGAAGAAGAAGAAGAAGAAGAAGAAGCTCTCTTAATAATAATAATAATAATAATAATAATAATAATAATAAGAAGAAGAAGAAGAAGAAGAAGAAGAAGAAGAAGAAGAAGAAGAAGAAGAAGAAGAAGAAGAAGAAGAAGAAGAAGATGATGAAGAAGAAGAAGAAGAAGAAGAAGAAGAAGAAGAAGAAGAAGAAGAAGAAGAAGAAGAAGAAGAAGAAGAAGAAGAAGAAGAAGAAGAAGAAGAAGAAGAAGAAAATGATGATGATGATGAAAGTGCAGACAGACTTTGATTTCTAATTTGCGTTGTGCATTATGTGGAAAGCTGTATTTCTATCAACCCACCTCTTTACCCCATCCACTCCTCCTCCGATTTCCTCCGTCACAAACACAACAATTATGCAACAATTTAAGCCTACGTTAGTTTATCAAAGACTCTTCAAATGTATATTATCATGTCTTGTGACTCGACAGGAATATTTCAAATACTAATAATTATTATGAATAGATTACATTTCTGTAACAGAATAGAGTATTTGATATGATAAAGTAGGATAGGATAGGATAGAATAGAATAGAATAAAATAGAATATAATAGAATAGAATAGAATAGAATAGAATAGAATAGAATAGAATAGAATAGAATAGAATAGAAAGTTCTTAACTCTATACAGCCTCCAAACTTCACAACCAACCTCACGCCACACACGAAGTTGTCTCTACATAGCGTATCCCTCGTACCCCCATCGTATCTCTGGTAAGCTTACCTTCATCGTGGAGTCCCTTGTATAGACTTGCTTATTCTTTTGGAATGTTTCTCCTTGGTCTCGTCTAGCCTAAACAAATTAACTCTGGGTCAGTGTCAGAAAGGCGCATCATTATGACTGCTGTGCATATGAGAAAGATTTCACCGCAATAATGTGGACAATTACACTCTTCTGTAGTCGTACAATTTAATGAAGAAAAAAAACAAGTTTGAAAATTCCAACTCAGACATACTTTAATTATTTTGTTCAGTCTCATATTGAGAGGATAGAACGAAGATGAGAAGATTTGTACTGTGATATAAGAAGAACAGGTTGAAGCAACACAAAATCAATTAGAAACTAAATCCTGGGATTTAAAAAAAAAGAGATTTCTCTTTTATAGCGCACTTATAAGCTCAGAGAGCTTCTCAAGGTGCTGGCCCGTAATATCCAGCAAACAAAAAAATAAATAACTGAAGTCAGGATTTGAACCCACGTCGCCAAAAACTCACTATCACAAATCGTGCGCTCTGACCATTGAGCTAAAACGAGTGTTGAACTTGTCGGGGAAAAAACATATTATAGCGGACAACGTGTTTAGGACAGCTCTCAGCGTCAAAAGGGAACATCTGAATGTAATCTAGAACCTCTCCACCTCCTTTCCGTGTCCACCTTCATCACTTAGACATAGAAGTCTCTATAACTACGTCTGATGTCTCGCCGTTTCTCAGGCGGCAGACGGGATTATAAAGGTTTTAAAAGATGGATACCCCAGCTTTCAATTTTTTGGGGGGAGAGGGGGGGGGGGAAGAACCAGAAAGGATCATCCTTCATACAAGATTCAGGACGGTTTTTAGGTAACCTTAGGTATCTATGAAGCCCGAGATTAACATGAAATCGTGGTATAATTTTACTGGATGAAGATGTAATGTGGGTTGTTATGTCTTCTTTGTAGCAGCACCAGCCTAAGATTCCAGTAAGTGGCTTTACTATCCTAGGCGCCCATCTGCAGCATTCTAAGACATGAGCGTCAGGACCTTTAAAGTCCGTGTAATGGAATGCGTGCATCAACAGACTAGACCTCGGTTTATACTTTCATCCGAAGGCCAAGCATCATCAAAATTTCTCTTGCAGAATCCCGGTGTACCTCACTTTTTGTATTACTTTGTCATCAATTTACCAATCTCTGTCTCTGTCTGTCTGTCTGTCTCTCTCTCTCTGTCAGGAGCTCACCACTGACCTCCTCTCCTCAATGACCAGTCACCTCCCCTTGTTCCATCCTCCTTCTCACTATAATTTGTTTTCTCTCTGCACCATTTTTGTTTTTTCTTTTTAAAAACATACATCATCCTTATCGATATACGTCACGGTCCCATTTTGAGGGCATCTTTTCTAAACTGCAACAGATGGGGTCGATTTCGACCATTATGCTGGCAAAGCAATAACAACACAGTTCTTGGCATGTAGCATTTTCCTTCCTTTCCTAATCATGTTTACCAACAAAGCCAACAAGGAGAGTGCAAGCTGTATCAACATTCCATGGTAGCTACGAAAGCTCATAACTCTGAACGTTAAACGCGACATGCAAATACAACATTGGTACCATTTGTTTGCTTGTCTTTCAGTACATTTACCTTTACACCAGCGAAGCTTCTTTTAATTGCAATAAACCAAGTTATATAATTTAGTGGCAGAACAACAAAATCCCTGTCGGCTAGCGTAGGATGAAAGCGAAGATAATGAGCTCGCAAACGTTTGTGGAGTAGAGCCCACAATCCTGAACGTCCGTGTCACCGCTGTATCTCAGTGGCGGAGCGCTCGCCTGGCATCTCGATGACTCAGGTTCGAATCCCGTGGTGGGTAAGATTGTGAAAAAGGGACATTTTTCAATTGTCCTTTTTTTGCAGTATGATTGCTTTGATGGTGGTTCAGAGCTGATTTAGGTTTCTAGCCCTTCTTTTACCCTGGGATGGTTATCCCCGTCTGCCATATCGCCAATGGTGGATGCAGACGTTTAACTTCAATGTTCATTCATTCAATTCTGGATGTTGCTGCCCAAAGCCAGCAAACTTTCAATTAAAAGATTGTGAGTCGGCATATTTGCAAATAAATGGACACATCCTGTTAAACTTCAAACTTAAAGACAATTGTTACCATTTTGAATGTTTTAAAAAATATGAAGGAAGAACCGCAGAGTAATAACATAGAACTTTAATAAATATCTTTTTTTTTTAAAGTGTTTCTTGCGATGTTTGTTGTATCAGTTTGGTACTTAGGTTTATTAATGCGTTTTAACTGGGTTAGGGTTTATCCTCGGTGTCTTCTCTATCCGCCTACGTCTTACCGAAGTCGCCTGCAATGTGTATTTTTTCCACTTCACAATACCCATTGACGGATTTAAAAATAAAAAGAACAAAAGACACCATTGTGTATCTCTTCGGCGTCCCCTTTCTTAAGGCGAGACTACATACCTCGGTATATTATCTGCAGTCTTATTTCTTTCCTCAAAAGAGCGAAAGACATTATTGTGTATCTGGTTACTACTGGGAGTATTGTTTCTTAAGGCGAGGGAGGGACTATATTGTATTGTCTACAGTCTTATTTCTTACCTCGAAAGATCGCTGGAAAATGTGCATTGTGTTGTTTTTGTCTTGATTTTGCCCAAATTAGCATTCTTTTGGGCTTATGTACTGGCTTGCTTCTCTTTATTCTTATAGCTTTCCAACAATGTAGGCTATTCACACTTTTCTGCTATCCTATGCACCAACGGGAATCCCCTCAATGAAACATACTTCCGGTTTCTTTCTCCGCGTGTTTTAGTGAGTTATTTCCAAATATTCAAGAATAATAACATGTGTCACTGCACTGGCAACCAGTATCGTACCCTCACATTTTTTTTATTTTTTTGGGGGCTGCAGTTTATTATCCCTTTCTATCGCCAGTGGCGCGCCTAAACCCTACCTACCTAACATTATTTGTGAATTTTTGAAAAATATTCGGAAAAACATAACGCCCAGAAGCTGGCTCGAACCCACACCTGTCAGGCGCCATTGGTTTCTGGCTTGTGGACAAGGCAAGTTAGTCCCGCCTTAGCCCACTTGGCCACAACGCTCGCCTAACATAGTCAACTACTTCGTGTTTTGTGAAGGTTGCGACGGCGAAGCTATGGAAAACTACAAGAGTCTTCAGGTCCTGTTTCACTTTCTGTCGATGATCGACGCACCTCCGAAGTCGCCACAAATACAGGCCTCTACGATTGTTTTTTGCATCCTTTCACTGAGCATGTACTTCCTCCACCGTTTTTATACTTATCCCACTCGTTTTCTGGCTCTAACAATCGTCGTTTTCGGCAATTTGCCATATTTAAAAGTCACGCATCAAGCTTTGATAAAAGCAAAACAAGCCAGACCGGAACTTGGTTTCATTCTAACCTCGTTTTAATTTATAATGGCGATACCCACGAGTTTTTATGAGAGGTGCTGGAAAGTTGTGAATAGCCTTCGTATATATCTATCCTGCTCGGTTTGGGAAATATCTTCTACAATTTGATTTTTTTTTAACCGCATGGTTTTGTGGAGGGATTAGCTAAACAAGCACACTGCTTAGATGAGACTAGCCGAGGCCTACGTTTGACTCTCACTTGTGAAAGGTACTTGGCCAGTCTCAGCTAGCCTCTGTGGCCAGCCACATGGGCAGTACACGCTAAAAGTGGATCCTCGATAGCAAAACGGTACGGGACAGCGTGGATTTCCCACGGGTCAGAGAGAGAAAGGGTCGGGAACACATTGCGTCTTTTGTCCAAACGAATCCGCCGCTCAAGCGGTGTATTCATTTAGATAGAAAAATACAGTCCTTTCACGGGGGAAGGCATTGATGTAGTGCACATTTTAAATATATGTACGGAAATGTTACCTATCATAGGACTATAAATATCGTTTCGATCTAAGGAAAGAAGATGTACACGTTCGTTTTTTTGCGGGGTTTGAGAATAAACTGTTTGACCGGCGGATTCCCTTTGGACAAAACCCCACTTTCTATCTATGGTACATAGGTACGATATCTTCCGCTTTGCTATCCAAGAACCATTTCCAGCACGTAGTTGTCTTGTGGGCCAACAAGCATCGTGGCATGTTCTAAGGCCCAGTTTAGTGTTGGAAACACACAAAGTACCAGACCCGCTGTGGCCTTAGCATTGTTTTAGTGGCGGGCCTGAGGTTTAGTATGCTGATGTTACTAGCCTAGAACCTCAACTAGAAAGACTAGGAGTGGCAGAGAAGACGTCCTATCCTGTAAGGGAACTTTTTTCAGCTCATCGTCCAGACATCGTCAACTATTTCCGGTACTTCTGTGTGCGTGTGTGTGTGGGTGTGGGTGTGTGTGCGTGTGTGTGTGTGTATGTTTTGTTTTGTTTTCTTCCTAATGAGTTGTGATTATTACTGTTCCTGTTTCTGATTAGTCTCCGGTGTCGGCATTATCTCTCTGTCTCCCTTTTTAATTAGTTTTGAATATCACATGCGATCGTGGGCCTTTCTGTGCTCCCATGCTTTTTGCGCGATATACCGTGGAGTTGTTTGTCTAAGGGGCTTGTGGCTGAGTCTTTGGGCGCAGGGATCTTGATATAATCCTCCTCCCTCTCTCTTGTAAGCTACCCGTGCACCTGTGCTGTCGTGTTTTTTTCTTCCTACTTTGAATTCTAATGGTGTGGATCGTGTTCGTCTTTTTAAAGTTTCACCGCTAAAAGGTAACATTCAGCACGGGCACCCTTGTAGTAACAATATGCTTCTAACGGCTCTTAACTGCTACTATGCTGCTATTGATGAGAAGAAGATGAACTCAGTTCAGCTCGGTTATTTAATGTCTGTTCGTTTGAAACAAATGAATTTTGGCGTTCATTCATACTCGCTCTCTGCCTCTGCCTCTCTCTCTCTCTCTCTGTCTCTCTCTGTCTCTCTCTCTCTGTCTCTCTCTGTCTCTCTCTCTCTGTCTCTCTCTCTCTCTCTCTCTCTCTCTCTCTCTCTCTCTCTCTCTCTCTCTTTCACACGTGCGCGCATTAAAAGACAAAACCGCTCTAAACGCGCGCGCGCGCACACACACACACACACACACACACACACACGCTTAAATACATATTTCAAGGAAGAAGAAGAAGAAGAATGAGAAGAAGAAGAAGAAGAAGAAGAAGAAGAAGAAGAAGAAGAAGAAGAAGAAGAAGAAGAAGAAATAAAGAGAGGGGGAGAGAGAGAGAGACAGACCAACACAGACAGACTCAGAGAGAGGTAGAGAGGGTAATAAAAAGAGAGAGACAGATATGGAGAGAGACGATTTGTCTCCTATACGCCTAGATGTTCGGGGACGTTAAACCTTACCAAATGGAGAGAAAGAGAGAGAGAGAGAGAGAGAGAGAGAGAGAGAGAGAGAGAGAGAGAGAGAGAGAGAGAGAGAGAGAGAGAGAGAGAGAGAGAGAGAGAGAGAGAGAAAGAAAGAGAGAGAGGGAGAGGGAGAGAGAAAGAGAGAGGGAGGGAGAGAGACAAACAGATAGATACAGCCTGGTGGTGGGGTGGTCGAGAAAGAAAGGGAAGATGGAAGAAATGGGAGATTAGCGCAAGGATAGGGCAAAAGTAAAATATGATTGGACAAAAGAGAAACAGGGGTTAGGGTACACAACGTAGCACAGACTGCCCGAGGCCTACTTCGCCTCTCCACTACGTAAACCTCTGCCAGTCTCTGCTACGCTGTGTGTGGGTTTGGGGTAGTGTGCGAAAAAGGAAAGGTTGTTGGGTTAAGATGAGACGCTTAAAGGGGTTCCGAACCCGTCAGCCTAAACTTGGTCAGGATTGCCACTCTATGGGTATGAGGGCAGGCAAGCATTATTACGTGCCGTACACATTTTGTTTGCAGTAAGCGATGAGCGCACCGAATTAGAGAAATAAAACTTATGTGCTGAACCAAATTGGTCAGTCACAGAGATGTACTGGTATAGATAAGTTCCCTAGTGCCAACAATGTTTTCAAGGGGGGGATTGTGCGGACAAAGTTTGACTATTTGCCGCCTATCTCAAGCAGTGTGTCGTCCTTCTGTGGCGGTCCTGCGAGGCAGCATCTAGTCATCCTGGAGCTGATGACCTGAGAGAGAAAAGAAACGAGCTGCATACACAACTGTGGCCACTCGGAACTGTTTCTTCTTGGTGTTTTGTCGTCTAGTCCGGACCGAGGAAACCATCGGTAGCGTAAGTAAGCTTACCTGCAAACGATCCCCGGGTGGCTATTTTGCTCGGGTGCAAGCTTATTTGTATAAACATGTATATATTTTATATTTTTATAATGAAAGGAAATATCGCGGAAGAAAAAATGATTGCGTATGCAGGGAAATAAATAATTTATATTCGATACTTATTTTCAACGCTTGTTTATTTTTACTATTTGTTGTTTGCGTGTGTATGTGTTACACTCGGTTTGATGTTGGTGTTTTCTATCAGTAGTGGATTCAGCCCCAATGCTGAAGTACTGATGAGTGTAGCTCAGATTCGTTTATTCACGCAACCCGCTCAATCAGCATACAAGTCACAAAGTCGACGTATGAAGTTTTCCACTTTTATTCAGCACACATCAACAACTGCATACAATCGCCTTTTCACTCTCAAATTTCACTTTCCAACTCACTATCAACAACTATCCAACTTTTTTAACAGTGCGGCGCTTATATAGTCTCTACATACACGGGAACAAACGAGAATAATCCTACATAAAACACCACAACCAATCAAAATTAATTTCATCATCACGTGACTCACGTCATACAACCTCATTTGGAATGGAAGCTTCCATGGTAACCAACAGAATAATCCACACGCTTCGATCGATAGTAAACAACTGATTCCCGAAAATTCTCAAACAATATCGACCAACTAAAAACACTAACGTTACACAAAGCCTCTACTAATAACAACGCAAAATCAAATCAAAGATAAATACACTCTATCACTGCATGCGTTGCAAAAATAAAACGAACAGATCTATCGCGCGCGTCACACACAAGCCTACCATTGCATGCGCTTCACACATAATATCGTGCGCATTTCACACGCACCAACATGAGCGTCTCAACGTAACAGTATGTGTGCACGCTTGATCGGTATTTTATTAGCTGGTAAACGTGTGTTTGCATGTATGTTTTATGAATGTTACTGCCACATCGCAACATATTCCATGTGCATGTTTTATGTCAATTTGGCCAATAAACTTCGTTGAATCGTTGAAGAGAAGTAATTTATGCGTGACAGGTTGGGATTCTTTGCTAATGTTGTAAAGAGAAGTTACATGAAAACGATTCTTTTGTCGATGGTTAAGAGAATTTATAAATGGAATTGGAGCAGTCGATTTCAACAGTTTGTAAATGGAAATGCTTCATAAATTGCTGTATAATTGTTCCAATTATAATAAAGGGTAATAATTTCGGGAAGTTTGTTCATTTCAGCTATGACAAAGGGAGGTAATTTGGGAATGCGCTTGATACTGGATAGAATGGAGTAGGGTAGTAATGTTCACTAAGCTGCAGAAGAGTATGTATGTATTTTTTCTATGTTGGTTGGTTGATAATGCTATAATTTACTCTTATGCCTGTCTTAGTGTACTGGTATTGGCATCGCCATCAGCATCGTAGCATCCTTGCTGCGTATGACGTGGCTGGGCCTGACCGTAGCAATATGCGAGCCCTTTACAACCTGGCATCTCAACTGACCTCAGCATCTGAGTGAACCAAGCTGGTCGCTGACTGCCATCCAGTGGGACTCTGGCTTACAAAGTCCGTAACGGAAGGTGGCTTACAAAGTCCGTAACGGAAGGTGGCTTACAAAGTCCGTAACGGAAGGGTCTTTTCCTAAATTCCTGTGTAAATTTGCTCAAATGAGCTGTAAAAAGATAATATGTCAGTTGCCAGTTGTACAAAGCCACATGTAAAGTTGATTAAGGAGTGGCATTTTTTGTATATTCAAAACTTTTGCATAATTTGTAGCCACTGATAAATACTGGGAAAAAAAGTTACATTGTTTGCAATATTATTAAGCTTTGGTGTATAGTTAATATTTTGTACAAATTAGTTAAATAATGTACCATTCTACACCACTTGTGAACTTGTATAGGCTGTAGCAAGAAAGACTTTAAAGAAAATTATTATCTTAATTATTTATTATTATTGTTTGTTTACCAGTTTTATTTTAACCAAAAGTTAGTGTGATTGTAGGCATATGTGTGGGTTATTTAAAGAAATATAAAGGTTAGATTTGTCCTTTTTTGGAGGAGGGAGGGGGGTATGTGGTGGTTATTCTAGTGTGACAGCACACACTGTTCAGGCAGGGGATGTGACACCCTCACATTTGGGTCTTACTATAGAGATGGTTGTCGGTTGTCATGACCGTAAAAGTACTTTCAATTTAATCGTTCTTGTACAGCGCTTTTCCAGCTAAAGAGCTGCTCAAGGCGCAGGCCGACACAGGATGAACTCAAGCCGCCCGAGACACTCGCTTGCAGCCTTTGGGCGCATAGTGTGACGCTCAGATCCCTGAGCACCGTCCTGGCCCCACCTGGGATGGGAGAAAGAGCCTAGCACGTGCTGGGTGTATTTCTGTAGTTGACACTCACCCGTTTACGACATGAGCGTCAGGATCTTTAAAGTCCATGCGATGGAATGCGTGCGTGTACAGAACAGACCTCGGTTTATACTCTCATTCGAAGGAGTAGGGACGCAGTGTCTCGGGGGGTAATTTTTATTTTTAGTTATTTTATTTTTATACTCCGAGCTCCAGGCCGTCAAAGGGGTTTGAACGACTGCCTGTACAGTCTGTAATGTTATGGCCTGAAATTCCAGTACACTGCCTACACCACTAGGTTAACTAAACTATAGGTACGTGTGACGACACGAGTTTCGGAGTAGCAGAGAGAGCTATATTTTTCACGAAGTTGCACTTCTCTGTTATGTAGTGTACATAGAATAGCTTGACCGGTTTCCTTATTGCGTATGAAAGAGTGCAGTAATCGTAAAGTCCGTGCGTAACGTAGAAGACAGGGGTAGGCCAAATACAGAACAGGGCTATGCATAATAGAAATATGTATACTGAGGAGAGCTCGACTGTTTGCTTGTGGCCGGGTGCATTTGGTAGGGCAGAGTGGTTTGAAGTGCTGTTGCGAAGAGGTCAATTCTAGCCAGGCAGCGACCCTGTGACAGAGTGTCATAGTAGAATAGGTTCTGTGTGGAAGGGTGTGATATTGTTGTTACAAGCCACCCAAGGCCTTACGCCCTCGTCGGGGTAAGGATGCCTAGAGTTGGAAGGAGGAGGAAATATAACTGCCATTTATAAGTGAATGTAGGTTTTTTTTCCTAAGGTGTGTGTAGTTCTCCATTGAACACCCGCCGAGACTCAGTTTCTGTGACAGAATTGAGGTGACCTCATCCTCGTTTATAAGTGTTATTTTGAAGTGAGAATAACCAGCAATAGCCAGATAAAGTAACTCTCAAAAGACTAACCATTTGTATTGTGACGGTGTTGTTTGTACTGTGTTGGAGAAGGTGGGTGTGTCACAAGTCGAGGCCGAGACGGTGAGTGAACCCTGTAATCTAATTTCTTAGTGGCGCACTCCGAGACTGCGTACGCGTATGAATGGTGTTGAATGTGGGGGAAGGGGATGTATTTTTGATGCATATTGATTTTATATGATTTTCTTATTATGTATATGATAGAGAAATGTCGTTGCTGCTGTTGTTGTAAAAGTGGGTCAACGGCGACGATGGGGAATGCATGCTAAAGAGGGAGAGTGAGAGAGAGAGGGTGTATGTATGGAGAAAGGGGTAATTGTAATATACTAGAGAGGCACGAAGGAAATAATGATTGTGAAGAAAGCATGTTTACAGTATAGTATGTCAAGATGGTATGGATGAAGGGAGATAATCGAGATGTGTTATAACAGTTGGGAAAACAATGAAGGTGGAGGGAGATGGAATGTATCAGGACTGTGTGATGAAGTGTGGTTGCAATAATTATGCATATTTATATAAATGTTTGTGTTATAGAAGATATGAATTATTAAGCATCTAAGGTTGATTTATGTTATTGATATGTATGCATAGCATCTTGTTTTGTTGTCATTGTGGCATAAACAGGTCAAGATGGCGGACGGAGGACGGCATGTTATATTATATAGTGTTTATGTTTTGTAGGCAGACTGTTGAGACTGTGTATCTGCTTACGGGTTTGGGCTGTTGATGATGATGTTGACGTTGCTGATGTTCTGATGTTCTGATGTTGTACCTGTTATCATCCATTTGCGCTGACTAATCCCTAGTCAGTATAGCTGTATTCCGCCACACCGACAACTTACGCAGTCGTGGTTCTGTGTGTGATCTTGCCTCTACAGCAGGAGGAGTGTGGTGGTAGACTCTGCCACTGCTGCTTGTGTTGCCCCCGTATCGGGACATCACCTAATTACAGGAATTCCACACACCACATTCACGCACACACAGACGTGCACAGCGCCACACCTAAGAACATATTTCATTTAG
>CM072513.1:62500-177500 GCA_036898135.1 Oncomelania hupensis | reverse complement strand
AATGCGCCAACACTGAAAATTATAATTATCACATAATAATTAAAAATTTCACTTGATAATTATAATTTTCACGTGATCAGGCTTAATTCTGGTAAGGCGGCTTACTAGCATCAAAACCTGCAAAACTTACATGTATCAGTGATAATTGTAATTAACAGGTGTTCTGTGTAATTCACAGAGATACCGGTAATTCACAGTGTTAATTACTAATTTTCAGTTTTGGCCACGCTTTATACTAGGGCCAAAACCCCAGGTGTGCTGGGAACAGTGCCGCTGCCGCGCATGCGCAACGCGCATCGGGCCACGCATGCTCATGTTGATATTTATAATTTTCAGTGATAATTGTAATTATCGCTTCATAATTGTAATTATCTCTTAATAATTGTAATTATCTCATGATATTTTGTAATTATCAGATTTTGGCGCTAGGAAAGCGTGGCAAATACTGATAATTATTAATTAACACTGCGGATTACCGATATCTCTGTAAATTACACAGAACACGTGATAATTTCAATTATCTCGTGATAATGGTAACCCTCGGTTTTGGCGCTAGTAGGCCGTCATAGACAGATCTTTCCTATCATTCCCTAATTCCACAGAGGACAGCATCTTATAAGGATTATATCCAAGATGTTATTGATAAACTCCAGTCCATCTCTGTAGGCCAGCCATCTTTATCACTGGTGTGCTACACAAACGTTGTTTGTCTCTGTCTGTCTCTCTCTCTCCCTCTCTCTCCCCCTTAGCTGTTTAAACAACTGAACTGTTCTTCTCAGGTAGCCTACATTAGTTTGAATTCTCAATTGTGATTTTTACAGTAAAATAATATATCTTTCATTATTATTTATTATTGTTACTCCTTCGGATGAGGAATAGTCTGGGCATTCCATCGCATGGACTTTAAAGATTCTGACGCTCATGTCTAGACGGGTGAATGCCGGATACACAAATACAGCCAACAAGCACTAGGCCCCCCCCACACCTTCTCCCCATCCCCGGATTGTGCTCAGTAGTCTGGGCGTCGGACCAAAGTTTGCATGCAGGTGGACGCCTCTGGTGGCTTGTTAGGTCCTGTATTGACCAGCGCTTTGAGCATCTCTTTACCTGGAAAAGCTTTATAGATGATTGATTAAATAAATAAATAAATAAATAAAATAAATAATACCTTGTATGCCTGCCTCTCTCTCACACCTCCCCCCAACCCACCCCTATCTCTCCCTCCTACCCAACTCCTCTCTCTCTCTCTCTCTCTCTCTCTCTCTGTCCTGTCTGCCTTTCTCGCTTTCTCTTTGAGCATGTCTCGTTCTGTCTGTTATAGAGAGCCCCACGCCATGCTGTACAATTGGTGGTACCAGGGCCAACACCCACAATATCCCCAAACAATGTACAGGCCTCCCCCCTACCCCCAATCTGTACAGCCTTACACCGAATACTTCCCTTAAGTGAGCGTACTTTTTGTACAATCACTCGTGTACAAAACCCCAGTACCTTATCATTGGTATACGACCTTTTGTTATTTGTTTTGCTTGTTCCCTTGTTGTTGTTGTTGTTGTTGGTTTTTTTTAGAAGCAGCGGTATAGTTTACTTAACTTCTAGTAGTTAAGCATAAATTCCTCGTCTATTAATATTTGCTGTTGTAGTTCTTGTTGTATTTGCTTACGTTTTTCTGATAAGTTTTGATTATTGTAATTTTGTACCTTGTCATTTTAGTGTCTTTTGTGAACTTTGAATACGTTTTCAATGAAGTCTGCCTCACAGAAGTTTAGAGATGGATTACACATTGGCCATAGCCACGTAAATGTGTGTCACCTAACTAATAAGCTGCTTGCTGGTCCACCGTGCCTTCATGTCCTCGGACTTACAGAGACCAGGTTGAGCCCACAGTCTGACGAACAGCTGGCTCTTCCTAACTCCTCTTTCTTTCGTAAAGACGCTTTACGTGTCCTTCACATTGGCATATATATAACACCTTACATGTCCTTCACATACAGACACCCACAAGGAACTATAGTTTGAAGTAGTAGATTGCATGTGGTTTCAATTTAAACGTAGTCCTGTGGACTCCACTGTATCTTGATAGGTTTTGTATATCGCAATCCTTCTTTTACGTATTCGTGGTATGACGATTTTGTGCTTATGATGGACAATGTCACTGTAATTAACCCAAATGCAGATGTTATACTTTTAGTGGATTTTACTATTTATTTTTATTTATTTATTTAATCGTTCTTATATAGCGCTTTTCCAGCTCAAGAGCTGCTCAAAGCGCTGGCCGATACAGGATCTAACTCAAGCCGCCCGAGGCGCCAACTTGCAGCCTTTGGGCGCATCATAATAACGCTCCAGACAACTGAACACAATCCTGGGCAGCCAGGGATTGGTGAGAAGGACCTTGGTGCATGCTGGGTGTGTTCTTGTCACCGGCACTCACCCGTCTAGGACTAGAGCGTCAGGATCTTTAAAGTCCGTTATGATGGGATGTATGTGACACAGACTAGACCTCGGTTTATACTCTCATCCGAAAGAGTAGGAAACTGCAATAAAGTGTCTTTTCCAAGGACACAACACAATGCCCCGGAATGGGCTCGAACCCGGGACCTTCAGATCCACAACCCAAAGCTCTACCATTAGGCCACTGTGCCTCCTGACTGACTGCGCCAAACTGATTAAAAGACATATATCCTGGGAATCAACATTTTCCTTATTCGGGCGCCAGCAGATGGTGTATATACCAACTCGCACTACATCAGACATAGAGACCCTACTTGTTCACATTTATATGAACAATCCCTCTAAAATACAAAATGTCAATGTGTCTGACCTCAGTGACCACAATCCTGTTATGTGCACCTGAACGAGTAAACTCCCTAACAATGTTTAGGGTAAACACACCGCTTTAGGATATCGTTCGCTCATGAATTTTGTTGCTGTGTCATTTTTGTATGATATGCACCTTACTGATTTTACAAATGTGTAAAACCTTTGTCATGCTAACGATGTGTTACTAACCTGTTACAATATGTGTATGCCTATTATTGACAAGCATGCGCCAGTTCAAAGAAGAAGAGTAAAACATAAAACTTTTCCAGTGTAGCTTACTCCTGCCATAGTTAAAAAATAAAGATCAGAGATAACTTAAAATAGAAAAATAAATTTGAAGACTATAAAAAGCAGAGGAATAGGGTTAGTACCTTAGTTAAAAATTCCAACAAAAATTTCAAAAAATTATCAACAATTACTCGGACACTGTTCAATTTTGGCAAGCAATAAATGAAATCACCAATAAATTTAAATCATCTAAACGTGAGCAAACCATAACTATATCCCTTAAATCATTTATTCAACATTCCTTACACGTTAGCCAGCCTGCTCAATATGTTGAAGATCATACTAAACATGATTACTCATACTAAACATGATTACTCATACTAAACATGATTACTATCTTCTCACACAATTTTCTAATCATAGACTTAAATCAGACGATCAATATGTTATGCCTGAAATTGCAGTGCATGAAGTTCGGAATTATATCTCATCATTAACATACAAAACGTCCACGGGTGTCAATAATATCACTTTCATTTTGGTCAAACTTTCCATTCCATACCTAATTGATTCGTTAACTTATGTGAGCCTGTGGAATGGAATTAAGTGCAGAGAAGACCAAAATGATGACCAACAACATCAAATGTATCAACATGGACAACAAAGAAAAATGCAAAGCATGGAGATGAGGTGCTACGGAAGACTTCTGGGCATTTCCTATACCCAGCACATCACCAACAACGAAGTCCGACAGACCATAACACAAGCCATTGGACAACACGATGACCTGCTCACAATGGTGAAGAAACGGATACTCCGATGTTATGGCCACGTCACCAGAGCATCAGGCCTTGCAAAAACCATTCTGCAAGGCACGGTGCAAGGAGGCAGAAGAAGAGGGAGATAGAAAAAGAGGTGGGAGGACAACATTCGAGAATGGACTGGTTTGCCACTGAACGAAGCCATGAGGGTTGCGGAGAACAGAGAAAGATGTGGTAGGCTGGTTAAACGATCATCTGTGGTGCTCCAACGACCTTTATGTTATGCAGTTTATTGAACAACATAAACTGTTTTATCTTTTTCAGTCTAGATTTAATAAATTTCATTCGTGCCACACTGCCCTCACGTCTATGTGTGATTCATGACTATTGTCTATCAACCAATCAGGTTATTTAGTTAGTCATTGTTTATAGGGTCCAGCGGACTGCAAAAAGCCGAATCAGGACTACAACTTGGTTACAAAAGGTCTCATCCCCGATCCGTTTAAAAGATCTGCTGAACGAACTAACGAACGAACATAGAGGTTTAACGTCCACACCCACTATTGGCGATATGGCAGACGGGGATAATTATCCCAGGGAACAAGGAGTAGGAACCTAAATCAACACTAAACCACCAGAGGAACCACACTGCAAAATGGACAGTGAAAAATGGCCACTTTTTTTTTCCCACCACGGGATTCGAAACTGGGTCATCGGTGTGCCAGGCGAACGCTCTACCACTTGAGCTACGGCGGTGGGCACCTGCTGAAACAACCCTAATGATAACACTGAAGGCACTCCAGCAGCCGGTCACTTTACAATAAAGGCATCCCATGCAAGAGACGCTGAGGTTTTACTCTAATTTATCCAACCCCCGTTTACAAAAATAGAATACAAACATCATTATAAAGTATTAACAAAAAACATACATATAAAAATGTCTACATTGAAAAATAATACCATAGAAAGCCTAGTGGCTATTTGGCAAAAAGCGTTCAATAGCCCCAAATTGACCCAGCAAATCCCCTACAAAATTGAGAAGTTTAGAGAGAGTTCCAAGAAAAAATTTTTAGGTGACTGGTCTAACGAAGAAGATAGTAGATTGAAAGAACAGATTAGGGACGAGAAAGAAAAGACGAGAATGACAGAAACAACGATAATTTAAAGCACTAAATTTCCACAAAGTGGAGATACTATTTATGGTGCTGGTTTTTTTTTATATATCAGAAAGGCATTCGACCATACTAATCATAGTTTCCTTGTAGATAAACTTCTATTATACACTAAAAATGATCGTACAGTCAACCATCTTAAGTCGTTTCTTACTAATAGCAAGCAAGAGGTAGTCTTGAATGGGACATACTCTTGCTTAGATAGTGTCACAAGGACTAGGTCCACTACTATTTTGCCTGTTTATAAATGACATGCCCCTTCACATATCTGCAAGTTCTGTATCCTGTGATCTCTTTGCTGATGATAGCACTATCAACTTTTCTTTTCATGACCTAAACAAATTTCAGTCAGATCTTCAGGAGGCAATTAATAACGTTGCACTATGGCGCAATAAAAACAAAATGTTTCTACATCTAAAAAAGTCTAAGAGCATGGTCATAACGTGCAGACAGAAACACCAGAGAACGCTATACTCTGCCTTGACCTCGTGTTTGGGACCGATGTTGTTGAACAAGTTTAAACTGATCGCGTTTTTGGAGCTATTATTGATCATAAACTTAGATGGCATAAACAAATAGATTACGTTTGCAAACTTGTCTCCAAAAATCTGTATCTCTTAAGTAAATATATTTTTTGGTCGGTCCTGATGCGAGAACAAATGTTTTCATTTCCCACTGCCTTTCACATCTCAGTTATGCGTCATCAGTATGGTGTGGTTTAGGAGAAATGCATATCAATAAACTAAACTCCTTGCACCGTAGAGCAGGGAATATTATCATTTATGATCCCAGTCTTCCATCATCGGAAAAACTTAAATCAGCAAACCTAATGTCCTTATGCCATCAGTTTTCAACATTGTGACCCTCTTGTTTATCTATTAACTGCCTAAAACACGATTTGACCTGTTTAAGAATAGTTTTGCATTCTCAGGACCTCTGATCTGGAACTCTCTTCCTTTTAACGTCGTGTACCACTCTCCCTTCATTCAAACGAACATTAAGGCAACATTACGTTAATGCGACCTAACCACTGATTTTGTCAACCGTTTCGCATTGTGCTATTTGATTATTTGTTATGCATTTTATGCGCCTTACACTGTATGTGTAATTGTCCTATCCTATCCCGTAACTCGGAGGTCGTTGTGAATACAGAATACAGAATACAGACTCTTTATTGTCCCCACAAATACCTGCAAGGAAATTCTTATTGCAGTGTCCATCTGCATATAAAATCTCAAACAATAAAAACCACACACTAAACTGAAAATAAATAATTATGATGAGGATGATATCTACAGTGATTAAGATCATAACCTTATCACACACCCACACACCAACATGCACACACACGCGCACTATCACACACACACACTTTCACATATTTATATATATCTGTACATACATATACACATATATACATACATATACATACACATATATACACCCATACACTTATATACACACACACATATGCATTACATGTCACTCAAACTAACAATAATTATAAAATATAATAATGCATGCCTTAGACTAAGTTACATTATAAAATAAGATATTATTTCACACTCAAACACACACACACACACACACACACACAAAAGATATAACCAATTACATTAAAAAAACAACCAATAAATTTACATTTGCATTATAATGGACACATTTACATAATAAAATAAAATACAAATTGACTTCCAGCATAGTACAATAAAATCTATTGTCTCATATTTTAGTTTGCATTGCTAACATTCCCCATTTCAATGAGACAAAATATTATTCTACAATAATAATAAATGTACGAATATATATCATTTAATAACACTGGCACATACATGATTGTATTATTATTATCATTATTATTATTATTATTATTATTATTATTATTATTATTATTATTATTATTATTATTATTATTATTATTACTACCACCACTATTATTACTAATATTATTATTACCATTATTATTATTATCAAATATTATACATAATTATAAATTATTCATTATTATATAAATTATGCTAAGTTTCTACACTAATACCATAATAGATAAAACCATAATAACACTCTTAAAAGTAAACAATAACATTTCAGAAGTGTGTGAGCACCACAGATGATCGTTTAACCAGCGTACTCTTTCTCTGTCCTCAGCAACCCTCATGGCTTCGCTCAGTGTCAAGCCAGTCCATTCTCAAATGTTGACCTCTTTTTCGGTCTCCCTCGTCTTCTACCTCCTTGCACTGTGCCTTGCAGGAACGTCTTTGCAAGGCCTGATGATCTGGTGACGTGGCCATACCATCAGAGTTTCCGTTTCTTCACCACTGTGAGCAGGTCATCGTGTTGTCCAATGGCTTGTGTGATGGTCTGTCGGACTTCGTCGTTGGTGATGTGCTGGGTATAGGAAATGCCCAGAAGTCTTCCGTAGCACCTCATCTCCATGCTTTGTATTCTTCGTTGTAGATCTGCTGTGAGGGTCCATGTTTCGCAAGCGTATAGGAAGATGGAGATGACGAGGGAGCGCAGCAGTCTTACCTTGGAATGTAGACTGGTGGTCCTGTCTTTCCAAATGGGCTTCAACCTTGCCAGGGCAGCAGTTGTTTGTGCGATCCTGGAGAGGACTTAATTGTATCACTTGATTATTTTATGTACATTGGGTTGTTTATGTGTTGTGTAATTGCAAAACCAATATTGATTGTCACGTGTCTTTTTTGTATGCTGCATAATAGTTCTTTGTTTTGTCGTATTATTATATTTATTTGTCTTGTCGTTGGCATGTATGACTGAAATCGCAGAATGTGAGTCTGAATGATGGGAGGAACGATTGTAAAATTAGGTTCCCACCTAAAATCTGTACCCTTGCGGTGAATAAAATGTCTGAGTCTGAGCTTGTCTGTCTGCCTGTTTGTCTCTCTTTCTCTCTCTATGTCTCTCTCTTTCCATCAACTAGGTATACATCTCTCATTTCTCTATTTCTGCCTCGTTCTGTCAGTCAGCTTCTCTCTCTCTCTCTCTCTCTCTCTCTCTCTCTCTCTCTCTCTCTCAATCTCTCTCTCAAACACATACTCTCCCTCTCTCTCTCTCTCTCACAATATTATCCTTTGTATAACCTGTACAATTTTTTTTATACTCTTCCCCCACTGAATTGAACCTCTTGATTTTGTATTTTTATTAACGCAATTCTTTGTGAACTCTAAGACTCCACTATCTCTTTTTAATTTTAATTAAACGTACGGTACATGAAAGGCTTCACTTTGGTCGAAAAGGGTAAGAAAAAGAAGAATTTAGAGTAGGTTAGAGTGAAACCAGAACTGAACAAGACAACGAAGAAGACCCGAGAAAAATGTCTAGAAGATGATCTAGTAAAATACATAATTGATTGTAAGAAGTCAAGAAGAAGAAGCAACCATACTCATTTTTGCCTTGCACAAAAAATACGTGCAGTACTTGTATAATAATCTTAGAATTAGGACAGGATTAGGTGCAGTTTAATCGGATTAAAGTGCAGCGTGTAAATATTATATTATGTACGTAGGCTTCCAAGAAAGTTTCAGATAAAGAAAATGAAATTGTAAAATTGTTAAACAACGACAGATATACATTAGTGGTAGAGACGTTTTAAATACCATCTTTCAGATTTACAGGAGATTGAGAAGTTTTAAAGAGAGTCTTTCAGATTTAGAAGATATTCAGGAGTTCTTCAAACTCATTCAGATTTACAATGGATTCAGAAGTTCGAGGTAGATTCAGATTTAGTAAGAATTCAGAAGTTTGAAAAAGTCATACATATTTAGAAGAAATTCAAAAATTTAAAAGTTCTTCCCCATTCTGAAGAGGTTTAAAAGTTTACGTGCAAAATTACGCCTAACTTTTATGTGGCGTATTTCGTGCGCTGATGAACCAGGCTTCGATACTCCAAAATGGTGTGCAGGAATAGTTCCCTCACTTTGAAATGACTCTTTTGTACAGTGGTATATTTCCCCACCCCTTGTCGCTAAAGAAGCACGTTAAGGTGCCGGATCTTTGTATGTATTTTTTTTTTAAATTTTTTGTCAAAGTGTTGGTCGACAGATTGAAATATAAACGTTCATAATAGGTCATGGCATCGCGAAGGAAGAGAGGCATTACATTACATTACATTACATTATTATTGCTTTAGGTCCAGCGGACTCTTCCGAGCCAAATCAGGACCGAGGAAAAGAGGCAGACAGAAAGGTGTTGTTGACACATATGTCTGTTTTCCTATCCTATCCTATCCCGTAACCATATGTATGTTTTAGTGTATAGAAATGATAAATCATTCGACTGAATACAATGTAAAAACAAAGGGAGAGAGAGAAAAAAAAGAGAGAGAGAGAGAGAGAGAGAGAGGAGGGGTTGGAGGGGGAGGGGGGGGGAAAGAATCGAACACGGTCTTTGCCAGGGTAGCGTGAATATTGCATTTAAAAGGCGTCAATTAGTCGATCCAAAACAGATCGAGCCAAAACAGATCCAGTTTGCATTCGTTGCTTACAAGCAAATCGAAAAGAAGAACAAGAAATTTAATAATCAATAATTCATTGACTAATGGCTGTACATTGTTGCATGCGTGACGCAAATATTATAGATCTACCACGACCACCACAGGGACCGGAAACTGAACTGAAAGTAATCTATGAAGAGAACAGCACATTTATAAGGCACAGCTGCAGCCTGTAATCTAAGCCTGTCAGAGGATCACGCTTATGCATCTTTTAAAATACTCAACTCTTCGGTACCGCTTCTCAAGGCCGTCTGGATGAAGGAACCCTCGTTGTGACTCCCGCCTCGTTCTGACCTCCACTTCCTGTCCCAGCCGTCGGCGACCGGAAGGCGCAAAGAAGATTACAGCGGAGCCGATGGTTGAGCCAATTAGTGACAAGCCTGAGTTACCCTTCAGCCCCCGCGTCAGTCACATGATGTAACGGCCATGTCGCACACCGAAGGAGCCGTTTTACAGGTTCCTCGTGTCTCGCCAGATGTGATGGGGCAGAAACGGAACCACTCTGAGTATCGGAGATGAATAAGTGCAGGTTGGGTGTGGTTTACTTACAACATAGTCTATTAAATGTCAAGATACTTTTGATTGAACTACAATTAGCAGTTATTGCCCCTGATCCGTTGATTTCGCAAGACCCCGAGGGAACTTTAGATCGACCAGAGAAACTTGGTTTGTAGTGATCTCTTTAGTTTCCGGTTATGCAGTTGGAAAATCCTTACGAACTTTTCTTCGTGCCTGCGGTTCTGAAGCGGCAGCGCCTTTAGGTGCGTCCTTATCAAGGGGAGGTAAATGCCATCATAACTCTCTAATTTGTGGAGGTTGTTTTCATCGGAAACTCAGAAGTCTTTAGATTTGGTTCATCACGGGCTTAAACAGACACTTTTCCCAACGAAAATTTAGTTGAAGTTTAGGATAGAGCATTGGAATTTTTTCTTCTCTTTAAAAAAAAAAACCCACAAATTACAGTAGAGAGCTTCTATAGCTCCAACTTGTGTTCATTGCCTACGCTAGCGTACGAACTAACCCGTTTAGGCCTACGAACCTAGTAGTGTAAGGCTCATCTAAACCACAGTCTTGCATTTCGTAGGCTTCAATTACATATTATATATAGGAGGCCTACGAGTTTACAAAGACGAAAGACTTCATAGCCTGTGATCTAAACCAAGGGCTGTTCGTGCACATTCATAAGAATGCACTAGAAACGTGATTTTACATCTTTACCATGCCCACTTGAAACCTAGACATAATGCAAAACTTATGTTGAAAATCTCAATCGGAACCACAAACTCTTCCGCCATTTTATATCTGAAAGCAAAAGCAGCCCCAAAACAACACCCTTTTCTCGGAGCAAAGTACGCCTATTTTAATGAGTCAACAAAAGCAACAAATGGTGAGAGAATACAGTCAAAGGATTTATCTAAACTTACGATTATAGCAATTAACCCAATATGTGCAAAAAAAATGCCAGAAACTTACATGAGAATCATGATTCGTGAAAATGATTAAAATTCCGCATTTTCACTGAGCGAAGTTTCTTTGTAATGCAAAATAATGAGAAGGTCGTGACCATCCCGAAGCGCAAAAGTTATGACGTAGACTAGGGGTTTTCCTACGAAAAAGAGAACTACAACAAGAGATTCGTAGGATCTCATCTTTGATATGATGATGATAATCATTATTGTCAGGGTGGCGACGTGGTGATCGTCCTTAACGCTGATGCAATAGGACGTTAAGCTTCGTTGTTCCTCCAACTACAACAAAGTTTCTTTGCTTCCTAAAGCTCACGTGTTTGTTTTTTTTCAAAGTGTGTGGGTTGGTGTGTGCGTGTGTGTGGGTGTGTTTATGAGTGTTTGTGTGCGTGTATGTGTGTATGAAGGCTTATTCTTCTTTTGTCGCTTTGGCGTTTTAAGACATCCTGATGTTTACTGTCCAGTGCTGCCTTTCTGTTGTATAATTGGCTGAACACCCAGGCGCCCTTTCTCTCCGAATAGCGTCCCTCTCTCTGCTAACTGGAATACTGCAGACAGCACTCCACTCCGCCTCACATCCTGAACCACATGTTGCGCCCCTATTATTTGTACGGGTTAGCAATAAAGTAGAAAAAATTTTTGAGCGCGCGCGTATTTGTGTGTTTGTGTATGTGTGTAGACCTATGTGTATCTTCTATGTATTTTTTGTCATAGCGCTCGTTTGACACGGGATATGTGTTGACGACAATATAGGCCTACCTAAAAGACGAAATCTAACATGCGAATTATTTATTTATTTATTTTAAATTTAATGTATAGGAGCGGGAGTGGGTCGGGGAAGGGTGGTTACCCAAGATCTTAGCCCAAAACACGAAAGTGCAGCATCGCCGTAGTCTATGAACAGTGTTTGCACGGTCTCCGGTATCAAACAGTAGGCTGCCGAAGCGGATCTATTCGGATTTATAATAATAATAATAATATAATTACTGTATTTATAATGCGCTTATCTTATAATAATTATAACTCTAAGCGCGCACTCACAACTCACGCACGCATGTGCACGCTTTAGACAATGACACATGTAACAATTACGCAAAAAATACATTCACTCAAATATACTCATACCACAAACAGACCAGACACTATATGTAAGAGACAGCTGGCGATGGGGTGCGTAGTGAGGTCATAGTGTTAGAACTGCTTGAAAAGGTAAGTTTTGAGGGCAGACTGGAAGGAGGTGGGAGAGGGTTTCTGACGGAGAGAGAGTAGAAGAGTATTCCAGATGGATGGGCCGTAGACAGAGAAGGAGCGGGACCCGAACGTGCTGAGTTTGGAGCGAGGAATGCGGAGGCGGAGAGGGTCGGAGGCAGAGCGAAGAGAGCGAGAGGGAATGTATGGGTGAAGTAGGTCAGAGAGATAGAGAGGAGCGGAGTTGTTGAGGGACTTGTAGCAGAGAGACAAGGTCTTGTATTGAATGCGTTGGGAGATGGGAAGCCAGTGTAGGGCTTTGAGCAAGGGAGTGACGTGGTCAGATTTCTTCTTTCTGAGGACGAGGCGGGCAGTATTGTTTTGAACGCGTTGGAGAGGGAGAGTGGTGGAGCGGGGAAGGCCGGAAAGAAGGGAGTTGCAATAGTCGATGCGAGACAGGATGAGGGAGACAGCAAGTTTGGTGGCAGCTTCAGTGGTGAGGTATTTTCTGATCTGACTGATTCGACGGAGGTGGAAGTAGCAGGCCCGGGCGGTTGCAGAGACAAAGCTAGTCATTGAGAGAGAAGAGTCAAGGATAACGCCAAGGTTCTTGGCAGAGTCGGAGAGAGGGATAGAGGTACCGTCAAGCTGAAGATGGAGAGAGGAGGGGAGCTGAGGGAGTTTCTGGCGTGTGCCTACCAGCATGGCTTCCGTTTTGTCGTCGTTCAGTTTAAGTTTGTTTGCTGTCATCCAGTCCTTCACGTCTTCACAGCAGTCGGCCGTGCGAGTCAGGAGTGCCTGAATGTTGTCAGGTTTGTCTTTGTCTTGTAGTTGTGAGTCGTCAGCATAGAAGTGGTGGTTTATGTGATGAGACTGGATGATGTTGGTCAGAGGGGAGGTGTAGAGTGTAAAAAGGACCGGACCCAGGACACATCCCTGAGGAACTCCGCAGGAGAGCCTAACTGGGTCAGAGGATATGCCATCGATGATAACGGACTGCCGTCTGTCGGAGAGGTAGGAAAGAAACCAGGAGTGAGCGGAGTCAGTGATGCCAAAGGAGTGTTGAAGGCGGTGGAGGAGGATAGAATGGTCAATAGTGTCGAAGGCGGCAGAGAGATCGAGTAGGGTAAGAAGGGAGATGTTGCCTGAGTCAGTTGAGAGAAGAAGATCGTTCAGAATATGTAAAAGGGCTGTTTCAGTGCTGTGGTGCTTGCGATAGGCAGATTGGAAGGGACTGAGGAGATTGTTGATGGTGAGGTGAGCGTTGAGCTGGTTGAGGACAACCTTTTCAAGTAGCTTAGACAGAAAAGAGAGATTGGAGACTGGGCGATAGTTTTTGAGGTCATTTGGGTCAAGGTTGTGTTTTTTGAGGAGAGGGCGAACGATGGCAGACTTGAAGATATCAGGAACGGAGCCAGTTTCTAGAGAGGTGTTGATGATATCGGTGATGAAAGGCAGAAGTTTTGGGAGACCGTCCAAATACAGGGAAGCTGGGAGGGGGTCTAGTTCACAGGTTTTGAGAGACATAGTCTTTATGATTTTGAGAACTTCTGCCTGAGAGAGAGAGCGGAAAAATGAGAGGGGGGTGCCTGTGAAGGGGGAGTCAGGAGGGCAAGGCGGAGATGGTAGAATGTCAAGTGTGTTGCGCAGAGATTGAATTTTGTCAGAGAAATAGGTGGAAAAGGCGGATGGGAGTTCTTCTTTTTTGTGTGTGTTGGGGAGTGGAGATTCTTTAGGTGTGCCTAAGAGTTTGTTCATCGTAGCGTAGAGAGTTTTGGAAGAAGTGGATTCTAGGATTTTGTTTTGGAGGTGTTTGCGTTTGGCATCAGAGATCAGTCTGCAGACTTTGGATCTGATGGTTTGGAAAATCTGTCTGTGAACGGTTAGGCCAGATAAGCGCCAACGGCGCTCAGCTTGCCGACGCTCACGCTTGGCCGTTGCTATCTCATGGGTGAGCCAGGGGGAAGGGAGTCGGTCGGGCCTGGAGCAGGAGGTGACAGGGGCATGGTTGTCAAGAAGTTTACGGAGAGAGGAATCAAAGTGAGATGCAAGATCAGAGGAGGAAGAGTCAGAGAGAAGGTCGACAGCTTCGGCGAAGAAGATCTCACGGTTGACAGGTTTTAGTTTGCGGCGAGAGACAAGGAGTTGTTGTTTGTGAGGGGGAGGTAGATTGAGGAAGACGAGAATAGCGAGGTGGTCGGAGGGGAGTACAGAGGAGATGTCTGAGTCGAGAAAGAGTTTATCGGAGGTGCGAGTGATGATCCAGTCAATGGTGTGGCCAAGACGGTGAGTAGGTTGTGTGATGTGTTGTGTAAGATTGTGGTTTGAAAGTGACCTGCATAGGCGTTTTGTGTCCGGGTGATCAGGTTTGTCAAAGTGAAAGTTGAAATCACCAAGGAGGATGTGTTTGCCGGATCGTGTGCTGTAATGGTCGAGGAGGAGGTCAAATTCAGTAAAGAACATAGAGTTGGTGAGTTTGTTTTGGGAGCTAGGCGGAGGGCGATAGATGCAGGAGAAAATGACTGAGTGGCCGGGGAGTGTTGCTTTGGCCTCGACATATTCAAATGAGGGATGTGTGAAGGGCAGAGATTGAGTGAAAGAGAGGTGAGCAGAAAGGCAGTCCCTGTAAATGATGGCAATGCCGCCTCCCCTGGAAGCGCGCGGAAAGGAGGCAAGTCGGTAGCCACTCGGAGTGGCGCTTGCGATAGTAGGTTCGTCACCCACTGGCCGGAGCCATGTTTCAGTTATCACGACAATATCTAGGTCATTGTCGGAGATGAAATCCGAAATCACGTCGGCCTTGCCATCTTTGCAGATAGACTGAGCATTGAATAGACACAGTTTCAGGTTAGAGGAATGATGGGAAAAAGAGGTGGGAGAAGCAGACGATGACGAACACGCGTGGGGTGGTGGGGGAGTGTGGGGGGATGGAGTGGGAGGGGGAGGGATTGGAGAAAAAGAGGAAGAGCAAGGGGAGTAAATTTCACATGGCACCTTGGTAATACGTATAGGATCACAGTATGAACCAAGGTCTAGTCTGTCCACGCACGCATTCCATCGCACAAACTATAAAGATCCTGACGCTCATGTCCTAGACTGATCTTGGCGCCTCGGGCGGCTTGAGTTAGATCCTGTTATACGGCCATTGCCTTGAGTCCAACACTGAGGTTTCCGTTAATACGAAAACAGGAACGAACGGATAAAACAACGTCCGAGAACCCATAGAGGTCCAGCTGTTTATTGTTTAATTCTTATGCAGCGCTTTTCCAGGTCAAGAGCTGCCCAAGGCGCCTAACTATACTCAAGCCATCTGAGGCGCCCGCTTGCCGCCTTTGGCGCTTCGTCTGGCGTCCTGACAACTGAGCTCTATCCTGGATGACCGGATATAGCTGGAGGTATTTGTGTAGCTGGCTTTTATCAGATTATTATTATTATTATTATTATTATTATTATTATTATTATTATTATTATTATTATTATTATTATTATTATTAGTGAAGATTTGTATAGCGCACATATTCGCCGTACTTAGCGACTCAAGGCAATGGCCGTATAACAGGATCTAACTCAAGCCGCCCGAGGCGCCAAGATCAGTCTAGGACATGAGCGTCAGGATCTTTATAGTTTGTGCGATGGAATGCGTGCGTGGACAGACTAGACCTTGGTTCATACTGTGATCCTATACGTATTACTAAGGTGCCATGTGAAATTTACTTTCGTATCCGTAGTAGTAGTAGTATCCGTCTCGTTGTAAACGAAACTCTCTAACATAAAACTCTAATATAAAATAACGCCACGTAGCGCAGCATTAAAGATCAGTGAATACGAACTCACACATTTTGGGCTGTCAGCTGTCTAAGTTGCACATCTATCGAGTCGACTCGCTGCCGTACGGTTGCGTCGCAAATGCCTGTTTCAGAGGCGAGTATTTTTTTTTTAATCAATGCAGAATTTTGCATGGAAAGTTTGATTATTAGTATACTGAAAGCAAAATAATATATTGCAACGTATACAGAAGGTTTGAAAACCGACTTATTACATTACATGATTATTGCTTTAGGTCCAGCGAACTCTGCCGAGCCTACGCAAGAAGTAAATAAAGAATATTTTTAATACTCCAGAACTTCGACCTGTAGATGCTTACAAACGCTAGAACATGAAGACCATACGGCCTATTATTATTTGTCTCGAATAACAGAATGTTGAATGGAAAGCTTGAATACTAGGCAATATGTGTGCTTTAAGTAAACTACAAATATTATTAAAACACCAACAACAACAGGGAACTTCACCAAAATTGTAATACTATGCTTATGTATGCACAAAGTATGTGGCCAGTCGAATAAATGAAAATGAAAAAAAATAAGCAAGAAATGAGAAAGTGCGAAAGCGCAGCCGCAACAATGTCGCTCGTTCGCTTAATACAGAAAATACCTAAAACCTTTATTATTCTGAAGTTTTGTATTAGAAGGGTTGCTTTTCATATAGATGGCCAGTAGCAGCACAAGCAGGAAAAGCAGCAACAAAAAGGAGAAGAACTCTTATATATCTGGAAAGTTCCATCGACAATAAGTAATTCCAGAAAGTTCTCAACGCCTCTACACAATATCGACCGACGAAAATAATCAACATACCCAAATCTTTCTTTGCAAACAGCGCAGAATCAAATCGGGTAAATACACGTTATTATTGCGTGCTTTGCAAAACAAAATGTTCTGAACTATCGTGCTCGTCTCCATCGTAACAATTTGTAAGGCGCAGAACCTTAACCTTCCATGCTAGGACCATGCACGGCGAGATGGGATGTGGAAAAAGCATTTGGGGATTTGGTACACAGCAGTGTCCAGAAATGTTATTGTGAAAAAGGTGTTCAATTCTCGATCATGGACGATATTGTTTGACTTGCGGTAGATGTTGCATCTTGCATACATATTTGGTCAATCACGTTTCCGGGTGAAGGTCACTGGAGACGTACAGATCAGTACTATTTTAGGAACTTCAAAGTAATGTTAACTTTGTGAAAGATAAAACTTTGAATCATTGTATTTGCAGTGAAGTTGGGAGTGAAATATTACCCGTTGTTTCAAATATATCAGTATAATTAGGTCAGTGTGTAGGGGGTGGGCTCAGTTGTTTTGGACGTTAGACAGGGTGCGCATTAAGCAGCAATTTTGCGACTTGGGCGATTTGGCGACTTGGGCGCACTGAGTTAGATCCTCTCATTTGGGACTGCTGTTGAGCTGGTAAAGCGTTATATTAGAGCAAGGAGTAGTAATGGGTTATATAAAACAATGTGTCGACTTGCTGAGTCCTATTCCTCATTGTCCTGTGGGGCGCTGCTTTGAGGCTGGCGCGCTTTTAGCTGAGTAAGCAACCCCATCGTCAGCAGTATTGATGGTGACAAATACTAGGTACATTCTAGAACTCCTTAGAACGTGTTGGATTACCAGTTGCTGCTGTGTGCATGGATGGCGCTATAGTGCAGCTGCCGTTCTGATACAGAGACATTTGTTCTTAAAATGTTTACATCAAAATGCTGTTTTGTAACAAAAAAACGTTAAACGAGAGATTGGTATGGCTTCATGTCCCCAAACTGAAGATTTAACTGTCTTAATTCATGGTTTAAAAACGGTAACAACTTTAAAAGATTGCCTAAAAACATTACAAAATATGTACATAACGCACATTGCAAATACTGAGTTGCCCGAAAACACAGTGTTCTATAACGAGGAAAAAAGGTGCCTCATTTGAATTAAGGCGCTTATTTCCATCATATTGCATCACATCCAAGATAAAATACGACGGATTGAATTGTAGGTGTTTGTTATTTTCGTATAGTATTCCATCGGAAAAGTTAATCATTACGTCATTGCATTTTAATAAAGCAGATATATAGAGCTGTTGATGTTTTATCGTTTAAAACATAGAACACCTTTGAATGGCACAGTTTAAAGTTTATAGCATGTAAACTAGTACAACATAAAAACAGAAGTGGGCTGATATACTTTTGATTTTTACAAGTAAGATTGGTATGACTTAATCATAGATTTAAACTGCCCAATTCATAGTTTTAAACGGAGATTGATTACACATTCCAAATACTGAGCTGTGTGATTTTAGCTCCCCTAGAACGAACATAGCAATCTGAGCTCAGAATGGGTAAACAGATTTGGTCAATCACGTTTCCGGGTCATGATAACTCGAGACGAACTATTTTAATAATTTTAACTGAGAAAAAATAAACTGTTTTAACTTAACTTAAAAGGAGCATATTGCTATTGTTAGATTGCTTTTCTTAAGCCTAAATATAAATGTTACCACGCTCTGTGTATGTATTTAATTGTTAGGGGCATATGATAACGTCTGAATGGCTTGCTTGTCCTCTAGCATAAGAGGCGAGTGTTGCAGTGCAGCATAATGATTGATTTGAAATTTCTATAGTTCTATGCGGGGCACTGAGGCTGCGTCATTCATGCCTCTCATTCAGTGAAATGACTTAGGAACTTGTATCGGCAGTACGGAGAGCATTTTTATTTTAAGAAAAAACAATCTTGTGCGCAATTTTCTCAAGGCTGCAAATGGGCGCCTTGAGTTAGATCTTGTATTGTCCAGCGCCCTGCGCTACTCCTTGAGCAGGAAAAGCGCTATATAGGAATGATTAAATTTAAAACAATCTTCCAAAAATCACTGGCATTATCTTTATTTTAAAAAAAAATTGACCTATTGACAAGTAAAGAGGTTTGTTTTTAAAAGAAATCTTTTGTGATGATATATATCCTAGATACAAAAATTGCTTTCCAGCGCCTTAGACCATAGGGCCTTACTTGGGGTGGAGGACAGATGGGACCCTCGTTGTGGTGCCGGGGTTTTCGGTATAAATAGTATGCCCCCTTTGACGCTAAATGGTCACTATGGCTTTCTATGGTATTATTATTTAGCAATGTGGGCATTTTATGTTTATGTGTTTTGTAAATAATGTTTGATGATTATATTCTATTTTGTTTTTGTAAACGTATAGGTTTAATAAATTAGAGTACAGCCTTATCGTCCCCTGCCTTGGATGCTTTTATTGTACAGTGATCGGCTGGTGGAGTGCCTTCAGTGTTACCATTGGAGTTGTCTCAGCAGAATGATCTTTTATACGGATCAGGGGTGAGATATTTTTCACCCACGTTGTGGCCCTGATTCGGCTCTTTGCAGTCCGCTGGACCCCATAAACAATGACTAAGGACAAATGGAAATGTATGGAGTTTAAATAATCAGGGAGCGCGGTAGAAATCACACATTCTTCTAGGGACAGCGTGGATACTCCACGAAAAAGAAAGAGCTAAATTAGATAATTTTTTTAATGTTAATACCTATTTAGTAATTACTTTATTTTAATAAAGCAATTATTTAATAATAATAAAAATAATAATACTAATATTACTACTACTAGCAATAATAGAATTTAGTAATTAGTATTTTAAAAATATTTATATTTTAAAACAATCTACCAAAAGAAATAGGAAATATATTTAATAATTTTAGAATACTAAACAAAATAAATAAAATATATTATAATATGTATTATTTAAAAAAATAATTAAAGAAATTAAAAAAACATAATTAAAATAATTATATTTAAAATAAAAATGGTAAATAATAAAAACAATAGTTGGACCCTATAAACAATGAATGATGAAGCAATGATTGCATGTCATGTGGAATTTAAGTTGCTGTGTTGGCAAGTCCCACCACTATAGTGGCACAGGAATTGCAAAAGATAACATTTAGTAAAATATCGAATATAAAAAGGAAGAGGGGGGAGGACAATACCGGCCCGAGTCTACTGCCCCGCTTCCATGATATAAAGATTCAATTCAATTCAATTCAATAATTTATTTTAACGTCTTTTCACATATGTGATTTTAGAACTCACAGTCATTCTCACGCATGTACACAAACATATAATATAACAATAACTATAATTATACAAAATATCTAACAGTACTACATAAGTTTACCAACTGCAGACTTGTAAATTATTCGGGCAATATCTATCATTGCTGGACTATGCAACAAAATGTCCATTGATTCTTGATTATTTATATCGATATTCTTTTCTTTATATAACATAACCAAAGTAGGACATTCATATAACGGATGTTTAACAGATATTGGTTGTAAACAAGTACAAACTACATCTTTTGAAACCTTAGTGTTCCATGAATGTACTCTTAGTTTATTAATTATTCTACACCAATGTCTTGGACAAGAAAGGTTTTCAATCTTTTCATTGCTAGGTAAATTAAAATAATACTAGGTATTACGGACGAAAATTTTATTTTGGCTCAGGATGTTTTATTTTGTTTTTATAAAAACGTACCAACCTTTAGAAGATTAAAAAAATTTAAATTGTTAAAATCGGTCAATATTAAGGCACTCATTTAACTGTTCAAAGTGGGTAACCCTCATACAAAAATAAAACGCGTTTTTCCAAAAAATGGCTCGGGTGTCTAAAATTAATAGTAAGTACATAAAATGGCACTGTATTTATACAACAAAATGCAGAACCCCCTAGTATGCTCAGAAAACAAAAGGTTTTGCCAGTTTCAGCAGAATAAACGAAAATAATGATGCATTTATTTATATTCATAATTCATATTAATTAATTCTTCAACAATATCAAGATCTTTTGGGAAGTTACGGAGTAAAATACAACACAAAAAATAATACATAAATAGCCTAAATTGTGTTTAAGAGTTATCACTTGGGACCTGTATACAATCAAGTGACATTAACCCACTTACAGACCTAGTATTACTACTGCCGTACTGATGTACAACTACGGACAAAAAAATTATTTTGGTTCAGTGTTGTTTCTTTTGTTTTAATAATATAGTACAGACCTTTAGAAGATTAAAAAAAATTAAATTGTTAAAATCTGTCAGTAATAAGGCATTTAAGTGTTTACAGTTGGTAACCATCATACAAAAATAAAAGGGGTTTTTCTCAAAAGTGGCTCGGGTGTTTAAAATGAAAACAAAAGTGCATATATTTACACAACAAATTGCAGTAACATGTAGTAGGCTCAAAAACACAAAATTGGCCAGTTTCAGAAGAATATTATGAAATAATAATGCACTTATATACATTAGTACTCACATTTATATTGTAATTAAACTAGGCTGAGTCACCAGGACAATCTCTGTGGCTCAGCCTGACTGATGCCTTCTGGCGTTTCTGCTTCTTAATCAGATGCTGAAATCACACACACACACAAATATGACATCAAGTGCTTAATAATATATACAAATTATTAAAACAAAATAGCTCAACCAACCAGGTGTGTACACAATTTCAGCAATCAATGAGATGCAAACAGCAGTGTTGTGCAATTTATAAAAACAAAAACACAAAAACAAATACATCATAATACTAGTGAGGATATTTGTTAATTCCACAATTTTACGAATGAAATACACATTATTATTACAATTATTCGATATACAAAGTATTAGCTAAGTCCAAATTTTTAAAATTATCAATTGAGAAGAAATAATTCCACTATCACTAGGGTTCAGGTTTTAAAAAAGACTGAATTTATTGCAAAACCTGACTCTGAAATAAAAAATTAAAAGACATAAAGCAATTATCAATATACATGCATATTGTTTTAAATTGTCCAATAACAAAAACAAAGAATGCATGTTTTCAAATGATAATAGGAAATCTGAAGAAATCCGGTGATTTAGAAAGCATTAAGTCAAAAATAACTAATTCAAATTCATCCACATTCATCAAAATGACTTCATTTTATTGATCAAGGATTGCGTTAATACTCAAGTTCAAATAATATTAATGAGAGAGAACATCAAATAATATAAAAGTAACTTGGAACACCTTGAAATTTTGATTGAACATGCATCATTACAGAACAGATGATAAACAATCCAGTCATACATTAATTTTAATAAATAAAGGAAACAAAAATTAGAACACTTTCTAACAACAAAAAATCAGTCACAAAAGAAAAATGATCATGATAAAAATTACTTCACACACTGGAAGTTTGATTGAACATGCATCATTAGAAATAATAATAAATAATCAAGCAATACATTACTTTTAATAAATAAATAAATGTTTCAATGAAGCCTGTATTGCAATTGCTACCTTCTTCAACAAATTGAAGGTCACCGGATGCAAGGTCATCACACAGCCTGTATACATACACAGCTTCATCACCATCATAGATGACATTAAACCACTGAGGATAGCCTGGAACAGGTGCCAGTACGCGGCCTGGATAGGGGGTTCTGATGTCATTGCTCAGCTGGAAATGTATGATTCGCCTTCCTGAAAAGTTTTCTTCATCAGTGGAAGTTGTTGAATGAATGTCTAGGTGAAGACTGCTATGAATCAGATGTTTGACATTTTGTGTAAGCTTCTCTAATGAAAGAGGTTTGCCTTTCTGAGACATTTGAAAGATGTCTTTGTCAGCCTTTTGCTCCAAGATGATTTTGCGAAACATCAATTGTGTCTTTAGAGCCTTTCTCTTCTCTGTGGATGTTTTGATGCTTCTCAATTGGGAATCCACTGTCTCAGGATATTGCCAAAGTCCGAAGAAAAGCATGTCATTCACCAACTGTTGTCGTTGTGCAATCTGTTCTTCCTGTTTCCGTTCCTTTGCTGCTCTTTGTTTTTGCAGATTTGTTCTCCTTAAATCTTCGATTTCATGTATTCTCTGTCCGTATTTCTTTCTAATTTCCCTTCCTTGCTTTCTTGATTCATCAAGATACCTTTTCTTCTTCTCTGGGGAGAGTTTGGACATCCATTCCGAGGTTTGGTTCAAGGAAAAGATAATGTATGCCTCATTGCACAAGGTGGATGCATTTGGACGGAACTTCATAAGTGCATCCAGCATACCAAATACACGCTCAGGAAACTTGTTGTGCATTGGTGCAGACTTACTCTGTTCTAGCAAAGCTGTGTCGACTGTGTAGAAGCGACCTCCAGGCAAATGGTCAGCAGCAGTCCTTTTCAGGAGTGTGTGCCATGTAGAGAAGATCAACTGGAGAATGGTGCACGTATTAACATCAAAGTTGTCAGCTCGCATAAGTCTGTGATAGATATCATCTCTATGAATTTCTTCTTTGAATGGAGCACTATTTCCAGTGACCACATCTGTGGAATCGTCTTTGGCCTTATCTAAGAAGTCTGCTAACCTCTGGTAAATGGAGTTGGCTTCTTCAAGGTTGCAGTCTTTCTTTTCCAGACATCTCCAAAAAGGACTTGTCACGACCTTTGAGCAAATGGCGAGAGCCTTCATTTCAGCGAGATACAGTTCGTCCTTGATGTCCTTGTAGACTGCCTGTTGAAGCTTGTTTGTTGCTGTATGGCAATTGGAGAAGAAGTCGATCACATCCTCGGCAAAATAGAATACAAGTTCAGCATTGAAAAACAGAATGTTAAACCTATTGCCACGAAATGCCACAAACTGCCTGAACTCTTTGTCATTGTATTTACACTTGTCCTTGAGAAATGTCCTGAAGGTAGTGAAACAGCCATTTTTCTCATCCGCTCCACGTGCAAAACACTTGCAGGCTGCTCGCACAAGAAGAATGGCTCCACTTTCGGTTCTCTCTTTATTTGATGCACCTTCAGTGGTTACTGCTGCTTCTTCTTTCTTTGTATCTTCATACTTTTGTAGGATTGGTCCTGTAAGGTCTGCAAAATTTACCAAAATGTGGAGCCCGCAAAAGAAGTTGTTCATTGTTGCTGAAGTCTCCTGTTCGGCTGCAGACAGCTCATTCCAGCTGCTATGGACTTGAGGTAAAATGTGTGTTCTGTAATCTTGTAGCAGAGAATGGAACCTTTTTTCAGTGGCTGCCCGATCAGACATGGTGTTTTGTATGTGAGTCAGAATTTCTTTGCCCTTGTCAGTAGATGTGCAGTTTTCAATGTCATCAAGGATGACACGCAATGTTGCTAAGCAGTTGTCTGCACTCTTACTTGCCATGTCTTTTAACCCTAACATCCAATTTCTTCCTTCTTTGTCACGGACCGAAAAAGTTTCAAAACTATCACCATATTTTCTTGTTTCGTCTGACATCAAAGTAGTGTCTTTTTGCGGTGCAACACAATCAGAAAGCTGCTGGTAGGACAGGGCTAACCTGCGATCACCAATTTCTTGGATGGTACTCAATGCTGGGAGCTTAGAGAGAGTTTTGCCACATACGCTTGCAACAGATGTCATGACATTGGCAACATGTCTTATCCCCACACCTTCATCAAGAAGCTCCATGACACAAAGAGTCGTGTCTGCGTTAAAGGTTTTGCCGTCATCTTCAGTTGTTTTAATTAAATTAGTTTGATTGTCAGCCAGTAGGTCTTCAACATACGAAACATGTTCAGTAAACTCTTGGACCATAGCATCACGTTTCACTTCATTTTCAGCCTGTTCCTTTTTGTGGTTTGCCTCCTGTTCATTGGCTTGTCTCATAACAACAGTGATGTTCTCTTTCAATTTTTCTAAATTTTTGTCTTTCCTTTCCAACGTTTTCCTCAACTTGTTGATTGTTACTCTTCTGTGATCACTAAGTTTCTTGATTTTTTTATTAGTATCTGCCAGGATGTTCAATAATTTCTTTAACTTCAGTTCTTTCCTGTTAGAACGTTCACAGATCCTTTTAACTTTTCTTTCAAGGGCAAGATTTTCTAGTCGTTTTTTATCTGTCTTCCGTTTCACGCTTTCAAATTTCTCTGTCAGTCTTTCATTTCTCTTCCGTTCCTTTTTTAGTTCTTTCTTTAATAAAAAGACATTCTCTTCACTGTTTTGAGAAGCCTTTTTAGCGGTAGTAGTAGTAGATTTTTTGACATCAGACCTACTTGGCAAAAACAAAGACTCAAGAAACTGTGTTTTATTATCTCCTCTCAATGCTTTTAATTTCTTCCTGACAAAGCTAATTTGACAAGAAAGTTTGCTTCTTGAAATTTGAAGAGTCTCTGCCAAGTCACTTTCTTTGAATTTCTTATTTCTTTTAATGTCTAACCAAATTTTGATAATGTCTTTGTTTTTCGCTGGAAATGGTATGTCCAAACGTATGTTCTGATCCATGATTGGTGCTTCAAAATGAAAAAGTTAAAAATCTGTTTGACAAGCCTGATGTAACACTTCAGGAGCCACCTGAACAGAAATATCACGCTTACTTACCTCAAGCACGGGAACCTGGCATTTGTAATAACAAACAGAAATAATATTAAAATTTATTGTGAACCTTAATTACATAATAATATGTAATTGTATTTTTAATCTAATGGGAATGATGTGAACTATGCATAGAGTTTAATGAAAACAAATACCCGCACTTACTGTGCTTGAGGCGGAAGCTGAGACTATGTCTGGAGCTGGATCTGAACCTGTGATAAACCTGCCAGACCAAGCTGTAGGAGGTGTTGGAGGAATGATGTCCTGGTCAATGTCACTGTCCGTCGTATCAAAATTTAACTGTGAAATCAAAAACAAAGTTTACAATGCATGACAGCATGATATACAGCCTTTATGATTATGTAAACATTGTAGTATAATTGTCTTACAAAACAAACTCAGTAACGCTGAGGAAGTTAGGCCATTAAGTAAATGGTTTTCCTAATTCATGATGATATGAAATAATACTGAAGATGCACAAATGCATCAACATTTCAGGAATTAACTACTGTCCAATGGCTTCATAAGAACTACATATAATTACTTACAATCCATCATCTTTTATTTCATTAACCTAATTTAATCCTTTGCTCAAGTCTAGGAGTCAATACTTATTGAACTTCAGTGTCTTCACTCACATTATCTTCTGGGGATTGCCACTCATGACATTCGATATACACAGGTTGTGTCTCTTCTGTATTTTCTTCATTTTGTGTACTGGCCAGTGTGTTATTGGCAAAGCCTTGGAACTGAAATGGACTGCTCGTGGACTCTTCAAGTTCAAGAGCTTGGTCGACAAGATTATCTTCTTGTTGAGAGTTCTGGATTAAAATACAAAACAAAAATAAAACATTATTAGTCTAAATTGTATATGGTACCTGTTGGCAATCAAGCAACATTAACCCCCTTACAGACCTATTATTATTACTACTGCCGTATTGCAGTGATATACAAGAATAACTTCATAACCTACTACTACTAGTATTGTAGTAATATTACCAGTAGTAGGCCTAACTCACTCGATAATTAATTATGCATGGCAAAATTAACAGAAATAAACATACAAGAAGTACCAAATTGTTTTACAAACAAAGTTCACCTCTGGTGTTGACATAGCTTTATGTGCAACGCACGACTTCTATCATTGATAGTATCAATCAAGGCCGAAGTGGGTCTGCTAGCAACCGTGACAACGAATGAAAACAAAATGGCGACGAACCGGAATGGGCGTAACTATTGGTCGTGGGGACTTACATTTTTTACATTTTGAAAGGCTTTACGCGCAGAAAGTGTACTTTTTTTTTGTTGTATTAGTTCTTAAAAAAATCAGGCTACATAATAAAACATAAATTACAGGCATGCAAATTTTAGAAAGAAAAATAAAATTTTTATTTTACGAAGTTGTCGCTGCTCCCCCCCAAAAAAATTTGCAGTCCTGCGCCAATGTCTCCCCTTTCGTTATTGGTCATTTGTTTTAGAAAGAACCACTATACATAGCCGTTTGAGACCGTAATCTGACCCTGGTATCAGCGCTAAAATTAGAGTTAGGTTTCCCGGAAATCCCGATCCGCTCGGAAGAGTTACCTTCTCTTGCATCCGTAATGCCTAATAATACTGAAGGCTTTATATTATTATATGTAATAGTATCACCTAATTTCATTGCTCCTCGTTTAGCCAATTTATCAACTATATTATTCCAATAAATGCAGGTATGAGAAGGAATCCAACAAAAGGAGACTCCAATACCTTTAGATATAATATAATGTATTAAAAAATTAATTTTAAATAAAATATCTGTCCTCGTTTTACAGGACCAGTATTTCAAAGAATATAAAATTGATTTTGAATCTACACATAAAAGAATATTAAATAAAGCCAATGAAGAATTACAAATAATATTTAAAGCCATAAGGGTTGCATATAATTCTGCTGTAAATATTGAGACATTCTTACCAATATTATATGACTTTTGAATTTTTAAGTCAAGAATTGCAATTCCAGCGCCAGCATGTGATGTTTCTAAAACTGAGCCGTCAGTATAAATTTTTAAATGATTAGAATATTGTTTCTCTAGCAGCTCTCTAGCCTCAGTAACAATTAACTGTACATTTCCACTTTTCGTGGTATCTGAGTAATCAGTTGGGAATGTCGCGTTTCTATGCTCCCATTGCGGAATCTGAGGTGTAATTGGTTATATAGGAATAGAAGAAATTTCAATATTACAATTTGTTAAAATATTATATATATAATTTCGTATTGGTTGGAGATATGATAAATGTCCAGCTCGTTTGGGAAAATCTACATTAGCATCAATACATATTTCCTCTGAAACAAAATTTGACACTGATAAACTTCTAACAACGTATTTTGTTACCGATAATTTTTTTAATAATTTTTAATGATATAAAGATAATGTTAAAAAAGTTTAAGTTTAAATTGCCCATGTTAAAACCATGAGTAAACTTTGAAATACTAGTCAATTGTTATAAATAAAGGCCCAACAGCAGGCGAAAAAAAACCCACCAAATTTCCAATCATAGCAATGATTTTCTTTAAGAATAAAGGTAACCGAGGTTAACTACAATTTCGAAGTATAAAAGTGGCAAAAACCCAATTTTATGTACACAAATGCCTAAAACACTAGGCGCACGTCTAGCGTTTTGCTGCGGGTTTGGTGGTCTTTAGCGCGGTATTAGAACTGGTCTTTTCCTTATCCGCCGCGCTCGTCCTACGAAGCGGGACTTTAGCCGGTTCTGTGTTCAGTCCCCATGCAAAGAGGTCTGGGCATACTGGAGATCCGGAAGTTCTTCCGGGTCAAGATGGTGGGCAAAACTTTTAGCATAACCCTCCATCTGCCCAAGAAACTCGTGGCTTGTCGGGTCTTTTTTCACCTGGGTGGCGGTGTTTTTAGTTTCAACGTCCCCGGGGGAACTATTGCCAGTAGAGGTCTGTGACTGCGAGTCACCCTTGTGTATTTTCAAGCTTTACTAGTCTTTTTAAGTATCGCAAATCTTAAACCTCGAACTGATGATAAAAATATCCATCTAACCATCCATCCATCTATACAGTCTTTCATCGGAAAATTTTGCACATCGGGACCAGTTTCCAAATTTTATTTTTATTATTATTGTTGCTGTTGCTGTTGTTGCTGCTGCTGCTGCTGCTGCTGTGACATGGCGCAAGACTGTGTAGACTGGGACACTGCAGCCTCATTGCTTGCATGGTTAATCATCCGTAGTTTCCGGCCTCGGCTTGATGCTGCTAGCCTTAATGCTGCTCTCAGTTGTTACTCTAGAGGGGGAAATCGGCTACCCAAAACTAATTGTTATAGAAGCAAAACTTACTGCATCGGGTAGAGAATAATTGGGTTAGCTTATGGTTCAAAATCGGCCGACAGGGACGTAGGGGAAATATATTAAAATAATTTTTGAAAATCGTTATTTTCCTTGTTCGCCCCCTTTTGACGCCGTTCGTTTACCACACACCGCACTGCATGCATTCCACAAAAGTGGGTCGCAGGTGACCTCATTCTGACCTTAGACAGCATTGTTTTACAGAGAATGGCGGCAAACAGTGAGGTGCAGTATAAATGTATGATAGGCGAACAATGTGATAATTATATAGATAATTATATATATATATATATATATATATATATATATATATATATATATATATATATATATATATATATATATATATATATATATATATATATATATATATATATATATATATGCATTCTTTTTTTTCTCTCTCTTTTTTACGGTTTAGTATTTTTTCAATATGTTCAAATCAGAGAATTCATTTCTTAGATTTTATAGTAATATATATTTTGTTACCAGGGCTACTTAAACGTGAATGTATGGTTCATAAAACAATGTCAAAATTTTATTATTATTATTATTATTATTATTATTATTATTATTATTATTATTATTATTATTATTATTATTATTATTATTATTATTTACGATTTAGTCTTAAATTAAAAAGCTCAAAGAATTCAGTTATTAGATTCCTATCCTATCCTATCCTGTCTCGTAACCCGGAGGTCGCAGGGGCACCAAAGATGATCGTTTAACCAGCATACTCCATCTTTCTCTGTCCTCAGCAACCCTGATGGCTTCGCTCAGTGTTAAACCAATCCATTCTCGAATGTTGTCCTCCCACCTCTTTTTCGATCTCCCTCTTCTTCTACCTCCTTGCACTGTGCCTTGCAGAATGGTCTTTGCAAGGCCTGATGATCTGGTGACGTGGCCATACCATCGGAGTTTTCTTTTTTTCACCACTGTGAGCAGGTCATCGTGTTGTCCAATGGCTTGTGTGATGGTCTGTCGGACTTCGTCGTTGGTGATGTGTTGGGTATAGGAAATGCCCAGAAGTCTTCTGTAGCACCTCATCTCCATGCTTTGTATTCTTCGTTGTAGATCTGCTATATTATTAGATTGTTTAGTAATAATTGTCACCAGGGTTTCTGAAGCTGTATGCGGCATTTGCCTAAAATCAAGGAACCAAGATGACGCCATCATTTATCCGACAAAAAAATGAATTTCTAGTATTTTGCTTGCTAGCAAAACAAGAGGAGATCAGTGAGGTTGACTTTGTACACGTTACTTGTCGTCGCAACTATACTAACAAAAAAAAGTATAAAGACAAACTTGAACAACATTATTTCAGAATCAAGTTCACGGCCCAGTTGTTCAAGCACAGCGCAGTTCGATTTGAAGAATAGCTGTTTGTTTTGTTCAAAAACTGTAGACAAAACTGAAAAAAGGCGTCTACACCCAAAAGATGAGGGGTATACAGTTCGAACATTAGAATATAAAGAAACTCTTCACATGGCTTGTGCAAAGCGCAGTAATGATGACTGGGCATAAAAGGTCACTGCAAGACTGGAACTTGTCAATGATTTAGTTGCTGCAGATGCGGTGTATCACAAAGATTGTAATAGTCGATTTCAGTCATTGAAGAGACCTTGGGAAACTGCTTCAGATCAGCAGAATCAGCAAGCAAAACGTGGCCGCCGAAAAAATGAAGCCTTTGCTGAGGCCTTTCAGAAAGTTGCGCGTTTTCTTGAAGAAAATGACGATGAACAGATCACCTTCAATGATTTGATCTCAAAGATGAAAGAAATCAATGGAGGGGATGAAGCATACAGCTATACCAAGATGAAACACGAATTAAAGAAACACTTTGGCGATGACGTTATAATCACATGTGTGGATGGGAAGGCTAACGTTGTTGCGTGCAAAAAAACTGCATCTTCTATTCTGCACTCGTTTTATGCCAGACAAAGTAACGACGAGGAGGCCCAGAAGATACAGATACTCAAGGCAGCTACAGAGCTTATTAAAAGTAACATAAGTCTGTTACCCATCATCTTTGTTTGAATCTCCAGAAATAATGAGACTACCAAACAAGGCATCACTGGCCGATGAGCTGTGGAAGATGGTTTCTGAACCTCCCATGTGTTCTCTACCCCGTGACCTCCAGTATGTTGTGGGCGGAGGTTCCTTACTACAACGAGTACAAGCACCCTGGAAGCGGGGCTCCACATTCCAAAGCATTGTTGACTGTTACGTCAGTTATGTAAATAGCCAATATCCCCATGCCGTGGTAGTCTTTGGTGGATATGAGTCTGGACCCTCAACCAAGGATATGACCCATATAAGACGCACAAAAGAAATGAAAGGAGTACCGGTTCATTTTACTCATGACATGGCCCTGCTGTCTACTAAAGAAATATTTCTTGCACACAAGGAGAACAATCATATATTCATATCTCTCCTTGGTTCATGCTTGGAGTGGACATGCACAGTCATACAAGCGAAGTCAGACGCTGATTTGCAGATTGTCATGGCAGCTCAACAGGCAACTAAACACAAGAACGCGGCTGTGGTAGATGAAGACACGGACCTGTTAGTGTTGTTGAAGTATTACCTGTGTGCCGAAGACCATGATGTCTACTTCTATTCAGACAAAAACAGCAAAAGAAGAAAGTATGGGACATAAAACGACTTGCTGATGTCCTTGGGTTCCCGCTACGTCATCTCCTGTTAGTTCTGCACGCCCTTACAGGTTGTGACACCACGTCTAGGCTTTTTGGCATTGGCAAGGCTGTAGCTCTCACAAAACTGAGTTCCAGCACCTGCTTTCAAAAGGCTGCCAAAACTTTTCTGGAGGCATCTTCAGTGACAGAAGTAGAAGCAGCAGGAGAGACAGCCCTTGTACTCCTTTATGGTGGCGTGGCAAAGAACACGATAGAATAGACGAACTGAGGTATCGCACCTTCTGTAGGAAAGTGGCCCTTGGAACAACCTTTGTTCAGGTGAATACGCTGCCCCCAACGTCTGCGGCTGCACGATTTTACAGTCATCGCGTCTACTGGCAAGTACAAGAGTGGATGGGCAAGCAGCAGGACGCATGCCCAACAACATGTGGATGGAAGCTGGAGGGCAGCATGCTACTGCTGGTGACAACCATGCTTCCTGCTGCTCCACCTAAGCTGCTGAAGATAAACCGATGCTCATGCTCGGAAAATTCTGATGCCCATTCCCGCTGTTCATGCAGGAGGTACAGGCTTCTTTGTTCTCCTGCCTGCAAGTAGTGCCGGGGTCTTAGTTGCTGCAACACTCCCCCACCCCATCCCAATGAAGTGTAGCAGGATTGGAGGAGCACAAATGTTCAGTCAGCCTTGTATGGTTTTGCGTTATCATATTAAGTTAAAGAAACTGACTGCATAGTACAATGCTTTGCAGTGTAATCAATATTTTTATATTGTTCATTGTTTATTATCTCTCATAGGGCATTTACATAACCTTTCTACATCATTCAATTTAACCAGTTAACAGTATTGTTAATTATTATAATGTTTTCGATAATGTATTTTTATTACCTTTCAAACGAGGTGCTACTTGATAGGGTTCTAACGATTTTTGTAGATTGTGACCTTGACCGTGACCTTTAAATAGCCGCTAAAAAGTATGCCGCACACCAACTGTGTCCGATTTTTTATGGGAAGTAGCGACTGATCGTGCCGTCATAATGCAGTGAAAATCTTTTCTATAACAATTTGTTTAGGGTCATAGCATATTTTTTTCTAGATCCCCCAGGCTATGTGGTACATCAGCGCAGATGCTGACTTCGGTTATGCCAAGTTGCTACTTGGCGTCACGTAATTATAATCTAAGCTTGTAGCACCTTGTTAGCTATTTTAGTGAAGTAGATGTGCGAAAGATACGCATGTAAAGCGTACGTCTAAATGCGTGCGTCTAGATGCGTGCGAGCCTGCGTGCGTGCCTGAATGTATGTGTATATGTGTGCGTGCGCCTGTGCTTGCGAGCGCCTGTGCCTGCGTGCGCCTGTACCTGCGTGCGCCTGTGCCTGCGTGCGCCTATGTGTGTGCGTGCGACTATGTGTGTGCGTGCGAACGTTTGTTTGATGGTGCTTGAAAGCAAATAATGTTTTGATGTTTATTGTACATTTGTGTGTAAGCTTTTTTTTTTTAAATTTGAGTGTGTGTGTGTTTGTGTGTTTGCGCGCGTGTGTGTGTATGCAAGTGTGTGAGAGCGCTACGAGTACAAATGATTAAAAACAAACTTGATTGTACATGTGTGTGAACGTACTAAGAACGCAAGTGAGACATTTTTACATTTTCTGTTGTACATTGTTTGTGTGCGCATGCAAGAAAACCTTAGCTTGTCATTGTTAGGTGCCCCCAAGGGCTCGGCTCCACGTGCCGGGGGTGCACACCAGTCATTTCTCTTGACTAGTTGACTAAGCTTGCCCACCTTTATCTCTTCATGTTTGTTTGTTTCTGCCTTCACGACCCTTTTACCTGTATTCTTTTCCACCTGAAAAAATCTCCTTACAAAATCAGCGGTTTTGACCTGTTTTTTTTTCTGCCTTATCTATTGCTGTAACGAGAAGACTTAGTTCCCAAAAATAATATTGAAATAAAATGAATAAACAATCTTTTAATCCACTGTTAGTATTAATTACATGTGTATTTTTTGTATATTGATGAAATCTTGTTGATGTATTACTGTTGTTATCTTTTGTATAGGCATACTTATGAAATAATGTTGATATATTATGAATTGTGAAATTTGGAGTAACAAGTTTGTTGAGAGAAAAGGATATTATGTGTATTTTGTACATGTGTATGGATTTACACAATTGTTTTACTTGGTTTGATTCTACCCCTTGGGGTCATGAGCAATCTTGCCACTGTAGATTGTTCTAACCTATAAAGGGAAAAGTGAAAGCCCCAGTTGAAAACCTGTCTTGCCTTTGTAGGCATGACAGATTCACTGCGGCAACAGTACCCCCGTTGGAGTGCCGGGGGTTTCAGTATAAATAGTATCCCCACTTTATGGAAATTTAGTGCTTTAAATTCCCACTGTCCCTATCTTCCTCATTTACTCTTTCCCATTCCTGCTCTGTCCTATCACTCTGCTATACTATCTTCTTCTTCGCTAGATCAATGACCTACCTTTTTTCTTGAAAACTCTTCCTGGACAAGACTCCTTGTTTGTGTATGAGGTCTGTTGGATCAGCTTGGGAGTGTTGGACGCTTTCTGCTGGGTGGTCACTAGGGCTTCCTATGATGTTAGTATTTAGCACTATAGGCATTTTATATGTATGTGTTTTGTTGATAATTTATAATGATGGTTGTATTGTATTTTGTTTTTGTAACCGGGGGTTCGCGTAGTTGAGGTAAACCCTCAGCCGTCCCCCGCGTGGGATGTCTTTATTGTAAAGTGACTGGCCGGTGGAGGGCATTCAATTTTCCGACTAGGGTTGTTTCAGCAGATCTTTTATGCGGATCAGGGGTTGTCCGGTCCTGATTTGGCTCGGAAGAGTCCGCTGGACCTAAAGCAACAATCAATCAATCAATCAATCAACTTGGTTTGATTCCCTTATGTTTAGTTTTTCTTTGTCGTTTGTGAATTCTTTCTTTCTTTTTTCTTTCTTTTTCTTTCTTTCTTTCTTTCTTTCTTTCTTTCTTTCTTTCTTTCTTTCTTTCTTTCTTCCTCTTCCTTCTTCCTCTTCTCCCTTCTTCTTCCTCTTCTTCTCCCTTTTCCCTCTTCTTCTCTTTTGGAACTTTGTCCTTTTATTAAACAAACGAACGATGAAACGGCAAATATTAAATTATGCTCCAAGCCCAGGGGGGCCGTATAGCCTGACAAGAGGGGAGGTGGGTGGGATAGGGATACACAATATATATATACCGTACATAACGACAGCAAAAACGGCACTATATTACAAGACACGGTAGCCTCTAACTGCAAACGATAACATATACACTTAATGAAAAAGCAACAACACTGAATGAACAAGCAACAATGTTGAAACATTTGTGACACCTCTTTAAAAAAAAATTTTTAATGCACTCTTCCTTCTTCCTCCTTTTTCTTTTAATCCTTCCTTCTCCATCTTCATTTTCTCGTTTGTGTGTACTTCAGTTGATGCGTTGACTAAATCGCTAAATGATGATGATGATGATGAATTTATAGTTCCCCATTCCATTGATCCATCCATTTCGCTCTCCCAACTCTCTCTCTCTCTCTCTCTCTCTCTCTCTCTCTCTCTCTCTCTCTCTCTCTCTCTCTCTCTCTGTAAATCCTATGAGGATATACAAACAGCTCACACACACACAAAATGGGGGTGGGATGGAGGTTGGGGGTCGATTGTTCAAACTGTAACTACTGGCAGCGAGGAAAAAAGTTATTTAAAACACACTGGAATGCAATTTGAAAATGTCTGTTATTAGATTTTCATGATTTTTGGGGTGGGGCAGCAGCGAGATGGGATGGCGGGGGGTAATTCCTGGGAAAAGAGGGCGCGATCGACTAAATTGAGTCATCTCCCTTTTCTCTTTGTGCATTTTAAACGTGCTTGTCGTGAAGAACCCTAACAGGGCAAGGAGTTTGTTCCAGTTTTTTTTCTTGCGTTTAACGTTTACTAGTAGACGTGGTAAAAGTGACACGGTTTTGAATGGTATTTGGTTTTCAGTATATTGCAGCTTCTGTTTGACCTGAACAGTGACCAATCTGTTAAAAAATCCCACGTCGGGGTTATTTCCTTTAGCAACAGTATTTTTCCTGCCTCTCGGACCCAGCAGATATTAATAATCCATTTGATTCTTTATATTACAGAGAGCCTCGACACAAAATGTTTACAAGGGTACGTATCTACAGACACAGGCCATAATCCACTCGACAGGCCTGCTTGGTGTTTCAGAGGACTTCTACATAAAATGTTTACAAGAATATGTATCTACAAACCCAGGCAATAATCCACTCGATAGGCCTACTTGGTGGTTTACAGAACCTCAACACAGAATGTACATAAGAGTATGTATCTATGGACCCAGGTAATAATCGACTCGAAGTACGCAAGAGTACGTAAGCCTATATATAGACCCAGGCTATTATTCCATGCAGCAAAAGAGGATGGACGTAGAGAACACGGCCGCACTGGGAAACATTTTCCTTACTCCTAGAGCATGGTTTTTAGTCCTTAGCAGAAGGTCACAGCGTGGCAAATTCGATTGGCAGCGTCTTCCTTTGCAAGACATTTGATCCGATCTTGGCTGAAACCTTGCCGCTTGCCCGAACAATGTTATTAGCCCCAGCCAGCGATTGGATTTGTGCCCCTATTATAGGAGACACTGGCCTCTTAGCCAGCCTCTCAGGACAGGACCCGGGCTCGTTGAGAAACCTCGGAGAAGAGAAGCTCAGTGCAACCTTTTGTGTCGCAGAACTACTAGTGAAGGATCTATAGTTTTGCCAATGTGAGTGTGTCACACCAGACTGCCCCCAAAACCCCTTACCCATCATCCATCCGCTCAGTGATACAAACAGCCCTGTCCAACCGTTGTATTCTCCCAACTTCACGCCCAGAAGTTCTATATGAATCGGCGAGCTGGTCATCCATCTTCGATAGTCTCCAGGTTACATGTTATTTGTTCAATTTCTTTTTTTTTTTAATGTCTGCTAATCAATAAAATTTCGTACGTGGTAACTGTTTAATTTTTATCTTTTTTATTAATTTTTTTAAATGTTATGGTATTATTGTACTATGTATTGTATTTTACCATTGGCAGATACTTCTTGCACTTGCATGTTTCCATATCGATTTGTAGCTATTAAGTTCCTTTGAATAGAATATAGTTATTGTAATTACAAGATACAATTAAAAAAAGATTTATTGTCCACATTTTTACAGAAGAAAGCTTGACATGTAAATCTTTTTAAATGAATAAATTGTACTATATTATTATTTTTGTGAAAGACTCACAATTAGACATGTGTATCTGCGCTGGTCTAGCAAAATGTTTGAAAACAGAATAACGAGAAAAGTAACTATTGACTTCGAGGACCCTCGGTCCTCGTGGCAATGGGGGTTATAGATCAAAGTCAATAACTGTCATCGAACGACTGACAAGATCATGGTCTTTGGTAGCTGACCTTGTCGACCTTGTAATATTTATTTTTCTTTAGATTACCATTTGGGGGGACAGTTTATTTTCATTGGTCTAAATTAAGCACTTAGTTGAAAAGTCCTTAGATAGAATTAATATATAAACAATAAACACTGTAAGACTTGTTTGCGCGCGTTTCTGGGCTTAAGTTTAGACAAGTTACTTAGCATTTAACTGTTTAAAACTTAAGTACTGTATTCATTTATCTGCTAGTGTAGCAGTTTAAAACTCAAGTCATTCTCAGTTTCCAAATTGGTTTTGGTTATTTTGAAGCGATTTTAATTTTAGCCAGTACATATGCCCTTGTGTTCCGGTATTCACTACACATATATTAAAGAAACAGAGAAACGGAACAGACAAGAACTACCATCGCGCTTACATACGAGACGAGAACTAACAATCACAAGTCGTCTAAATAGAATATTCATACGCTTTGAAATGAAAAGCTACTGTGGTTTTACGCTTAATTTTTACATTATTAAGATCAAACTCCGACGAATGTTACCTGTACCAATTCAGACGCATTGTTCTTCGTAAGCTGTTGACTGACGCAAGACCGCTGTTCTAGTATTGCGAGGAAGGAACAACAGAGTTAAAGATGCGGAAGACGCGAGGCAATCACAAGGAAAGAAGCAAGTCCTCCTTTTAACAGGCCCATCGGGGCATGGCAAGACGTGCTTAGTCTCATGCGCTATCGAGAAGGGCGGCTGCCATCCAGGCGTTTCTCTCGTTCTTGTTGTCATCCCCTTGTCAAGAAAGACTTTTAGGAACCTCTTCGTGCCGGCCCCAGAAGCCTGACTAGGTTGCTGTGATTGGGTTAAGGCCTTGTTGGCGTAAAGAGCTGCTAAAGGTCTTATCACAGGCCGTAATCACATTGGGGCCATTTCACTTCTCTCGTCGCTCCGGCTTTCTTTGGGCCCGCGATAAAAAGTCATCTCCTTCCTCGCCAACCAGACACACCAACGGAAAAAAGATCACAGCGTGGGGGGAAAATCTTTCAAAGCTTCCACGAGAAAGGTTCAGTTTATCTGGTTGCTCCTGGTGAGTTTCGGTCTCCGCTCCTTGTCTTTTTTCCACAGGCCGTGTGTTTGCGTCTCTTTCGATGGCCTTCGAATTCCAGCTAGTTTCCTGAAGCTTTTGCTGGGCTGAGTTTGTTCTTCTTTCTTTCGTTCTTATTCTCTCCATTTGTAAGGAACCTTTCCAGTCTGTCAGGAAAAGAGGTACAGCCTTAAAAGAGAGGGGGTAGGGGGGGGGGGCGATGGTGGGGGCGGAAGCTGTGAAAGTGTGATCCCAGCCCGAAGAACAGGAAGTAGAGAAGCAGAGCCACGTGTTTACTTGATAGTGCACATTATGCGCTAATACGATGTATACAATCCTTTGACGCAGTAACGTCGAGGACTGGGGTATACCAGCCTTTGAAAATGAGATGTTAAGATCTGGGTTTGGGGCTTGAGTTTAGATCGTGTATCTCCTAGCATTGAGGAAGTGGCTCGAACCATTTGTGATGATTTGTAAAAACAATAAGTTTTTTTTTTAAATAAAAGATATTGAGAGTGGGGGGGGGGAGTATGTGGGTTAACATAATTGTCAAGAGCAATTGGTGGCTTTCTTGTATAAAACGGATACTGTATCGACTTTTCTCTACGAACGTACCAAAGCGACTGGGCAAGCACTGCAAAAGAAATTCAGGGAATATCTTGGGACATTGAGAAAAGAGGCATTTCGAGAGCTAGCTCAGAGAATGGGCTGGCTGATAGTGTATTACAAGTTCTGACAGGTAAAGCCTACTCTGCAGTTCTTGATCCTAGAGAAGTAATCAGAATCTTCGTTGTCCCAACAAACAGCAAGGAAAATGTGTCCAGAAACATGTATTTTCATTCATGTTATATATTGTACAAAAAACGGGGACTTCTGGCGTCAAATCAGGGAGTATGACTCGAGCGCTTTGCGCATGGGGTTAGATCATGTCTTCTATTGGAGACGAGAATGTTTACCTCACCGAATTCTATACCCTACACAACCTGCTCCCCCCCCCCCCCCCTCTCCTCCCATTTTTTTTCTAAAGGGACCACGACTACTCTTGATATACTCCTCCTGACAGCATGGATATCCCTCAAGCCTTGTGCGAGTTGAGTCCAGAAACTTGTGTGTGTGTGTGTGTGTGTGTGGGTGTGTGTGTGCGTGTGTGTGTGTGTGTGTGTGTGTTTCTTTCTTTCTTTTGGGTTTTTCTGTAGAAGGGATACAGTGAGGTTGTATCCTGCGCATGTCAGGGAGGAACGAGAGTGATAGATTTTGGAGACTGTCCTGGAGTTAGATCGTGTCTCCGTTTTTTCTATAGGTGATTGTTGTCAGAGTCTGCAGAAAGGCAGGCTACGGCTCCACACTGCATGCTTTCCCAAATCCTTTCTCCCAACCTATTTTCCTCCACCCTACCTCACCTTCATCGCAATACGGGCAGTGTTTTGAAGCTCGTTGGAATGCCACACGCCCTTTTTCACTCGGATGAGAGTATAAACCGAGGTCTAGTGTGTGCACGCACGCATTCCATCGCCCGGTCTTAAAAAAAATATCTTGACGCTGACGTCCGAGACGGCCGAGTCCCGGCTACAAAAATACATTCAACCAGCACTATATGTCTCATCTCCCCCACACCTGGTCGCCTAGGATTGTGCTCAGTTGTCTTGGCGTCATACGATGCGCCCAAAGGAAGCAAGTGGGCGCCTCGTGAGGGTTGCGTTAGCTCCTTATCGGCCAGCGCCTTGAGCTTCTCTTGAGCTGGAAAAGCGCTATCTTAGAACGATTACATAAAATAATACATTAAAACTCTCATCCGCCCTTACCAGCGTCACCCTCCTTCTCTAGACTATAACTCGGAGGCCGAGTTCATATCATAACGGAGGCACGGTGGTCTAATGGTAGTGCTTCGGCTTGCGGATCTGAAGGTCCCGGGTTCGAGCCCTTACTCCCGTTTCCTACTCCTTCGGATGAGAGTATAAACCGTGTAAGTCTGTGTGTCGCATACATTCCATTATAACGGACTTTAAAGATCTTGACGCTCATGTCCTAGACGGGTGAGTGCCGGCAACAAGAACACACCCAGCATGCACTTGGTCCTTCTCCCCCATCCCTGGCTGCCCTAGATTGTGCTCAGTTGCCCGGGCGTCAGACCATGCGCCCAAAGGCTGCGTGTGGGCGTCTCGGGCGGTTTGAGTTAGATCCTGTATCGGCCAGCGCTTTGAGCATGAGTTGGTAAAGCGCTATATAAATAAATAAATAAATAAATAAATAAATAAATAAATAAAGTGAAAGTGATCAATGTCTCCATTTTATGGGCGCCGTTGCTCCGACAGTCTCCGGACCGCCTGGATGGAGGCTCGAGCCTTGAGCAAAGAGTGTCCGAAATGAAGTTTGTGCTGGGGGAGTATTTGGCGGGAGATTGCGCCTCTGGTGCCAAAAGCAATTTTCCCACTACCCAGGTAATTCTCTTTTTTATGGCGGTGTCTTCCTTCGCCCGGTAGGTGGGGGTGGGGGAGGAGACAGAGAGAGACAAAGACAGACAGTCAGACAGAGAGACACAGACAGACATAGAAGATAAAAAGTGACAAAGTGTCAAAAATATTTTTTTAATAAATAAAAGACATTAGAGAGGGACATAAAGAGAGACACAGTGGAGAGACAGATAAGATAAGATAAGATCCTATCCTATCCTATCCTATCCTATCCTGTCCCGTAACCCGGAGGTCGTAGGGGCACCACAGATGATCGTTTAACCAGCATACTCCATCTTTCTCTGTCCTCAGCAGCCCTGATGGCTTCGCTCAGTGTCAAACCAGTCCATTCTCGAGTGTTGTCATCCCACCTCTTTTTCGGTCTCCCTCTTCTTCTACCTCCTTGCACTGTGCCTTGCAGAATGGTCTTTGCAAGTCCTGATGATAAGATAACATAATTTTATTTAACAAGGGTAAAAAAAAGTATAAGCAATGGGTGTGCGTTTTTACATCTTGAGCCCTCTGGGCTTGTAACAATAACAATTAGTATTTAAAAAATAACTTTATAACAATAACATCATTAAGTAACGATATAATCAGGATCAGTGCACACATAAACACGTACATGTACACATACGCACGCACAACGTATTTAAAACAATCTAATGAACGTTATTAATATAGAACTCCAAGTACGTATAACTAAGTTTTAATGTGTTGTAAAATATGTTTTCTAAAGGACGTGTATTTAGTGACTGAACTGCGAAGAACGCCTGAAAGGTTATTCCATTAAGTGGAACCTGAATATGACAGACTGGTTTTAAACAGATCAATTCTTGGAAAAGGAATATTTAGTTTGGTTGAAAATCTGGCCGTTTTCCTGGAAAAAAGAAAGGAAAGATATGGGGATGCATTACCAGAAAAGATCTTGTGCATGAAAATTCCCTTATTACATTTTAATCTTTTAGCAAGAGGTAATACGTTGATCTTTTCGTAAACATCCGGAGAGATTTTGTTTTTCAGAATAACCATTTTACTAACATTTAAATTTGGTTTCAAAGAAGACAAATTATTTTCTAATGTCACACCAGGAGGTTTATGAAATTTCAACAAAATAGTTGAAAAAGTACAAAGTTTTAGGGGAGGGAGTTTCATAGAGAAACTTAGCCTTTTTTGTCTTGTTGTAATTAGCATGGATTTTGTTTTGTCAGGATGACGTGTCATGTGATTAAATTCAGTCCATTTTGTAGTTCATTCGCCCTTTTTTGCAAAGAGGAGGCCAAATTACGCAGCTCTGTACATGTATTTTTGGAGTGTAATGTGTTGTTATCTGCAAAGAGTTCACAAGAAGTAGAAATATAAAGGAGTAAATCATTTATATAGACAGAAAATAATAAAGGCCCTAATATTGGTCCTTGAAGCACTCCAGCATTAATAGTTTCAAACTGGGATTTTTGGTTATTTATTAAAACTCATCACTGCAGTGTCAGAAATGAAAGATTTTAAAAGATAAGGGATTCAAAGCTAATACCATATATAGAATTGTATTTACGTAAAAGAAGGTCATGTCAGTACATCAAATAGTCGACTATAGGGGGAAAAACGTGTGCTCGTTAATATTATTAAGCCATGTTTTAACATTGTGTCAAAGAACTTAGTACAAAAGTCAAGGACGATTGAATTTTCAGTGTAGATAGTGTGTTTGTGGTGAATTTGGGGGGTTGCTAAGTGTATTTGCGTTTTTACGAGTTGAAGGGACTTTAATATTGTGGGCCTATCCTATTCTTGAGTTTGAACTGTCGTTTTAATGAAAAATATATAGGAGATTAGACAGTTAAAAAGCGGAATCCTATAGTTTACTATATTTTTTATGAGCTCCAGCTATTACTGATTCTACTGTAACTTATGATGAGTGAGTGCGTATAGAGTTGCTTAGTGTTTAGGAACCTACATTTAATTATTTTTCCATCCATGTGGTATTAGTTTTGTATTGCTTAGAGTTTCTTATGTTTTTAAAGTGGGTGTAAAAATTCACTGATTATCTAATTTATGCGTTAGTGGGCTCAGCTTAGGGTTTGTGAGTTGAGAAGCGGGTCATTAGTGTTGTGGTTGTACAAAATTAAATATATCGGGTGAGCATGAGTTGTTTAATGATAATGTCGGAGGTGATTATAATTGTTAAGTGATTTTTGTCGCATTCTCTTTTTACTTTCTGCTTCATTGTAACTTGACTGTTTTTCTTTCATATACAGGTAACATGTTTTGTGTAGTCTAAGAAAGGGGTTATTTAATTCTTTGTTTTAGGGTATTAACGTGTCTTGTTGTTATTGAGCAATTTGTAATGTCTTTAAAAATACTGTTGTAAGCTTTGAAATGAGGTTAGGTTATATAAATTATATTTTGAGAGAGAAAGAGAGTGTTGAGAGATAAGAGGAGACAGAAAAGAAAATGAGGAAGAGAGAATTAGAGAGAGAGGTTAGAGAGAGAGAGAGAGGGTTGATCTGTTTGGAGAGAGCGAGGAGAGAGAGTACTTGCAGATTTGGAGGCATGTTTGGAGACACCTGGAAAAGGCGGGGGAGACAGTATAGTGTCAATGGACATTTAAAGTCACTTTTATATGTCTCTAAGGGCTGTATGGTTTTGACGTGGCTTGTTTAATGACATGTAGACTTGTTGAATTTTCTAGAAATTTTTAATTTGTTGGTTCTTAGTTAATTTAGTCAGTATAAAGATTGGTAGATATTTGTTGTATATTCGTTTAGAGCTCGCATTAAGACCAAGAACATATAAAATTATTTTACTTCGTGTGTTGTTGGAGAGATGTTAATGTGCATTAGAAAATACAGGAGGATGGAGGAAGCTTTAGGAGTAGAGGGATTTAGAGCAATTTAGGGGAGAGTGAGAGGATGGAAGCGGAGGATGGCGAGGGGTGAATAGAGGGGTGAGGGAGTCGAGACATATGGGACTGCATGTTTCTTTCACTCTTTTATTTTTTATTAAGGAGTTTTTATAATCACAGACATGTACCCTTTTAAGAAAGTACAAAAGTCTAAGGCAAAGAATTGTAGAGTTAGCGAGGTGAGAGGGGGGGATTCAGGGAGGTGGGGGGGGGTTTGTGTATTGTAGGTACTCAAGGTGATGTGGGAGACTGATTGCGGTCCTAACAGAAGACCAATAAAGGGAGGAGTTTGGTCGTTTTGTGTGAGCTGACTTTGCTTTGAGAAAACGTGAGGTAGTTTTAGAGTTTTTTTATGAAGGACAGTTGCTGAGGATCCGTTGAGGACGGGATATTCTATTTTGTATAGGAGCGTAGGTCAACGCGTTGCTGGTGTTTTGGTTTAATTCTGTGTCCTAGCCATTTCGGTTTAAAAACGTATTTAACTCGTTTAATAGGAGCATGTCTGTTATATGTCTTTAAAAATACGTTATACCCGTGTGCTACAGCATCATCTAGGTTAGTAAAATTATATACATTTGAGAGAGAGAAAAAGAGAGAGAGAGAGAGAAAGAGAGAGTGAGAGAGAGAAAAAGAGGGAGAGAACGAGAGAAATAAAGAGAGAGAGAGAGAGAGAGAGAGAGAGAGAGAGAGAGAGAGAGAGAGAGAGAGAGACGTTTGACGTTTGGACATCGTCCGTTTACTTTTCCTAAAAGCATAGTCACACCTTATAAACACAAACTTTTTCGGGCCACCAGCACATAGGAAAAATGGTTGGTCACGTGGTAGGTATAAGTTCAATGGACATATAATTCTGTCATCATTATAATGGTGTATCCTATTATGTCGTCTTCTCGTAAAAATCGGTTCGTAACTTTAGTGCATGGAAAACGAAAAGGCTTAATCGCCACATAAAATTTTTTTATCCTGTCTGCAAAACATGTTGATAAGACTGGACAGAAAACGTCAGATATACTTTGCTCTAAGAGAGACAGAGAAATAGAGAGAGAGAGAGAGAGAGAGAGAGAGAGAGAGAGAGAGGGAGGGGGAGGAGGGAAGGGAAGGGAGGGATGGAAGAGTGGAGGAGAGAGGGGAGGGTGTGAGGGAGGGAGAGAAATACTGAGGGTTTGTTTTACTTCCGTACGTCTATTTTATTTTATTTGTATTTTTATTTATTTAATTTAATTTCATTTTTTTCAAAGCCCTTTTAAAACTATAGTAGATCTTAATACGAAACGCAATTTATTTAGTCAAATAACAACAGTAACTACAGCAAAATCACTGAAAACCGGGGGGGGGGGGGAATATTACGATGTAGCCTACTCAATGATAGTTCCGTTTGAGACATTAACTGCCATTCCTAACTTCCAAACCACAAAGGCCAAAGCGTGACCACAGGTGTTAGGTCAAGCCTATACTACCCATCTTCTCGCTTATTGAACAGCTTCTTTATTTCCCCCCACAGAACCTCCAGGGACGTGTGCCCTGAACAAAATCTTCTAAAAGTCAATCTCCATGTTGATACATATTCATGATCATATTTTAGTTAAGCGACGGTTCACGTCAATGCGAAATGCACGTAACTATTCATACCGGATTCATCCTAGCTCGCTTCGGCTGGCAATCACGAAGCTTATTAAAACTAGATCGCTGTTGCAATTAACTTCCAGAATACATGGCGATTTATCGCGCGATTCGAGTATTCATTGCTGTCACTTTGAAGAATATGTCTTACAGAGCCCAAATATAGAATACAGCACTGTAAAGTAAAAGAAAGACCGATGGCATGAGATCGTGTTTGCTCACTACTTTGAGGATAAAGACAATATGCGAGTGAGACATATTGGAATGATTTGTACAAGGTGCATGTGATATGATGCGGCTGAAAGTGAAAGTGGTTAGTTATGTGTTGTTAATTCGTATAATTATATGTCTTTTAACTGTTATTCTGCGCCTGTTGTAATTCCGTTTGAGGTAGCAAAGATGTATTGTATTGTATTGTATGATCTAAGTGCTACCTAAACTAATCGTTAAATAATTCTCAAACTCTTCAGATAAATCTAGGATGTCCTTTTTTGATGGATGGTGTGAAAATGTCCATGATTTGCTGGGCCATTTCAGAAAACGTTTTCGAATAAAACACAGGTTCTATGGCTGGACGCTTTTACCGATACGTAACTGTATTCAGATTCGGAAACGCGACGGTACTGTATACCGGTGCGGGTGTCCAAGGTCCGGTTTACTGGGAAATCTCGACAACACATAACCCGACAGTGGGTGACATCTTGTCCGCCCAGAAAGCGAGCCTAAAGCCCAAACACTTGGAAAGGCAGCTGTTCTTGAAGAAGAACTTATAAGAACAGCAGCTTATCCACGTGTTTGAGCATGGTACCAGTCACCAATCCTTCTGAACTCTTAAAGTTCTTTCCCGTTGAATGTTTTTGTTTTATTTTGATTTTGTGGTTTACAGTTTGCTGATGTTCTAAACAGTGATTTATCATAATTTGTTTTGAAGGCGTTCAAGCAATAATAAAGCTTTAGTTTCTATGGAAATGTGATTCTTCGAAACTGTTTTGAAGTGTATGACAATCTTTCTTTTGTGTCGGTCACTACTGTCAGTGCCATATCCTATTTGATTGTAACACTTAAAATCGCGGTATACCGGTACGAAATAACGATACGACCTAAAAATACCGCGGTAATACCGGTACGATTTTGACCCACGGTACTCAGCTCTAACAGGTTCCTGTGTTCTGCCTCTGTTTCGGTGTTCGCATTGTTTTAACTGTTATATTTTGGGTTGCCTGCTAAAAATAATATGCTAAATTTAGCCTCAATTCAAATTAATATCACAAAATACACTGTTCTGGCAGTGCATACTTGTTCACTTCTTTTTTTTTCTTTTCTTCTTTTTAACATTTAGCGCTAAGAACCAAACAAACAAAAATGTTGTCTGTGTTATTTTTTGTTATAAATGCATTACTTTTCAAACAGTATGGACGCATGGATGACAGCGAATTCAAGATTGGCTCTATTCTCGAGTTAAAGAGTCTACTGAAATGCGTTCGAAACCAGGACGGTTTTGTAAACGCGGGCGATTTCTTGTCTCGTGACACCTCGCGATCTCGTCCCGTCGCTAAGCTGTCAGCGGACACGTGCCTGTTTGTGCGCGCAGCCGCATTAAAAGCCAGCCATTTGATACACAAAAGCCGGGACAGGCGCCTTACAGAGACTTTAAGGTGAATTATTCAACGGACGTTACCCATAGGAATGGACACGAAGATACCGAGGAGGAAATACGGTTTTATGATGGAAGGGTGGCGGGAGAATGGGGTGGGATGAGGGGAGAGGGAGAGGGGCAGGAGTCTTCGCATCTGCTAATAAATCGTTGACAGTCGTGGAACACTTGCCTATTACAGTTTGAGATAAGCCGGTCAGATAATGTTTTCAAAGAAAGCGATTACTCTAGCGCTTCATTGCATTGTCCCCTCCAAGTCGACAAGATCTCAAGACCCTTCATATTTCATGTTGTAGGCGATTGTCTCTAGGATGCTTTTCCACACTGTGTAGCCGAGATTCGCCGAGGCTTACATCTCTGCCGCTATTTGAAAAAGTGTAATTATTCAACCTAGATCTAGTGAATCAGTTACCCTTTAAAAAAAAGTAAAGCGCATTGAGCATACTGCCAGCGTGTAGTTGTGCGCGTTATAACCCTTTAACATCATCAAAGCAGTAAGTTAGTGCCTCCGGGAAGTCTTGACGTCCAGTTTCGGTCAGCGTCTTGCATGAGCAGCTCTTAAGCTGAAGTGCTATAGTATAAGAACAGTTATGTTATGTTAATTACGCTATGCATGGACAGGCAGTCCTTGATTATCCTTTTACTATTAAAGTTGATTTCCCAAGCGGAATAATTCTTTCTTTCAAAAACAATATACTATAATTCGGAAAGAAAACTTAAAAGAATTGTTGGCCGAGGCTTACAAAAATATGATTAACGTAGGGACAGTCCCGTCACAGACCAAAAGATAAGTGAACTAAGTACTTAATTAAACATTCTGAGGTTTTTGAGGAGGCAGGGTAAAAGCCTATGGAATATTATTTCTTAATTCATGGTGTGTCGTTTTGGCAAAGGTCATGACAGCCTTTATGTAAAGTATCAAAGCGAGGTGTTATTTTTTTTTTGTTGATTAATAGTTGGTAATGATACGTCAACAGACAACAGTAATGAAGCATTGAGCAGTCACATGACGTGGATACGTGCTCACATGCGACCGACGATTACATGAACAATATTATTATCATCAGCTGCTGATGGTAGGTTACGATTTTGTTCTCTGTTAATTTTATTTTTATTTCCAACCCTCACTAATTTATTTCTGACTAGTGGTTTTGTACCCTGGCAAGCCAGGGTACACAGGTTCCCATACCCCCCAACTCCCTGATATCTCCCCGTCCCCCCTCCCCATGATGGCTCACCATACCCCCTTAATACCTCCCCGAACCCACTTGATACCTCCCCATACCCCCTTGATACCTTCCGTACCCCCCTTGTAACCTACCTGTACCCTCCTTGATACTTCCCCATTGATCGTTTCGCAGGTATGGATGAAAGGAATAGACCGTTGTTGTTGTTTGTAGATTATAGTCACACGATACTTTCGGGAATAGACCATCACCATACCCCCTATATATACCCGTATCCCCGTTATGCCTACCCATGCCCCTTTAAAAATACCCGTAGCCCCCTTTTACCTACACGTACCACCCCATCCCGATCCTTGGTAATAACAATAATAATAATAATAATAATAATAATAATAATAATAATAATAATAATAATAATAATAATAATAATAATAATAATAAATAAGTTAAAAGTAAAAAGCCTAAATTAAAAAGAAAAATATCCATATTGTAAAGTTTAAAAAAAAACATTAAAAAAAAAAATATGGCCCGCGGGAGATTCGAACTTGGGTCTACTGCACGGTAGGCGAATGTCTTACTAAGTCAGCCACCAACGCTTCGTATAAATATCATCAATTTTTTGGTCTATATGGAAAAACATGCTGAAACCTCGAATCGATTTTTAATTAATCGAATTTAATTAGTTAAACACAAAATTTTGTAAGATTGGTGACATGAGTGCAAAAGTGTTTTGAATGGAAATAAAACAAAATTTGCGGTATTACAGAACGGCACGTTCTTGACACGGCCGGGTTGAATCGGAAGCGCGCGGAATGAGGCTATTGCAGTTTGTGGACATTTTGTTTATTTATTTGTCTCAGAAACGGTTAAACGCTCGGTAAGGAAATGTCGGCTATAACGATTTGGCGGGGTTTGAGCGCACAACAGGCTGATCCGCAGTGCCCAGCACTTGCCCAGATCAGCGTCCATACCGGACAAACTTTACAGTAGAGGCGAAGAAGGACTTCCAAAGCAATTATATACATAGATTTGTCGCGATTTCTGACCTGACCCTGATATAATGGCATATGCAGCTTATTTCAAAAGATGACTTAGAAGTTATCGCTCTCATAAGGAAAGATTGCGTTCATTGCTGTAACTACTATGATACAAATTCTTGTCAACGAATCGCAAGAGTTCAGATATAGTGAACATTTTAATGGAGGCAACTGATGGGGTTAGCGGTAAAGACAACTCGGTAGCCACAATCATAATGATGATCGTTGTCACCATTATCGTCGTCGTGGTTGTCGTCGTCATCATTATCATCACATCATCATCATCATCTTCATCATCATCATCATCATCATCATCATCTCCATGATCATCCCAGTCATCATCATCATCATCATCATCATCATCATCATCATCATTATCATTATCATCAGCAGCAGCAGCATCATCATAAGCATCAACATGTGTGTGCGAGGGTTAATATGTATGAGTGTGCTTACCGGCATTGGTAAATGTTGTCGGAGTTAGAGCGGTGGCTATTTGTTTTAATCTGGACAGAAACTACGGATTTTCTATCCTATCCTATACCGTAACTCGGAGGTCGTTGGGGCGCCACAGATGATCGTTTAACCAGCGTACCCCATCTTTCTCTGTCCTCAGCAACCCTGATGGCTTCGCTCAGTGTCAAGCCAGTCCATTATCGAATGTTGTCCTTCCACCTCTTTTTCGGTCTCCCTCTTTTTTTACCTCCTTGCACTGTGCCTTGCAGAATGGTCTTTGCAATGCCTGATGATCTGGTGACGTGGCCATACCATCGGAGTTTCCGTTTCTTCACCACTGATGTAAATATACGTTTGTTTCCAGTGGGGCAACACTCGTTGTGTAAGTTTAATAGAATCTGTCCTGGGTGAGAGGGTGTGGGCGGGGTGTGTGAGGGAAGGGTTAGGGGGTCTGTAACTGCAGATCACTGATACAGATGCACACGGTTTGGGCACCAAATGCATGGTGAAAACATTCCTATGAATAAAAAGCCTCTGCAGTCTTCTAGTGTCTGATACCAAAGAGCTTATTACGGAAAGAGAGGGAACTTCCATTATGTCCTATACAAAAATGCGAGACGCTCTCACGGATTATTTCCCTTTGCTCGGGCTGGCTATATTTCATCATCTGCTATATGAATGATCTGTGCGTGGTAACTTATTGAGCCTATGCCATTGCAAAAGAACATTTTTATGGCAACGTTTGCAAAAAAACAAACTTTTAACCATCATTATTATTAACATTCCGCTACTGTATTTCACCACCATTTATACTTTACATCTTGATGAGGCATTGTTGATCTGCCTCTTTTGGTATTAACGTCCCTCTCTTAAATTTTTTCTGTGAAATTATTCATTTATTTTATATAAGTTTATTGATTGATTGACTGATTTTATACTTTTATTTGTTGGTTTGTTACCTTTACTAGGTTTACATGTTGTCTTGTTTTTAAATGCAGAATAGATTTATTATGCGTGTGTATCTGTGTGTGGCTGTGTGTGATCAAGCGCTTTGTGAAGCATTTTATGTTTGAATTGCGCTATACAAAATAAATTATTATTATACTGCTGTCTTTTTTTTAATGTTTACTTATTGACATTTATTAGGTGCTTTTATGCTGCTTAGGTGTGTATGTCATAGGTTCGTTTTCTGCCCTGGAATTTATTATTTTTTAATCAACGACAGATATTTTAAAATTAAAATATGCATGACAGACTGTTTCATTTATCCGAAACTGTGTAAATCCGTAATCGTGAGAGAGAGAGAGAGAGAGAGAGGGAGGGTTGGGGGAAGAGAGAGCTCTGTCATTCAATCAATTAATCACAATAAAGCACAATAACAAAATGTTTCACTAATAGTGTGAATTTAATTTATATCAGGTGTCCCCCTATACCCCAACCCTCTCACCTCCCACATCACTGGCTTAATATATAACATCAGTCACTTCATGGAAAATAATTAAGTAATCAGACAGAACAATCAGAACCTAGACTACAACATTCCACGCAATATAGATCTAATGCGCAGAAATTCTCAGATCAGAATGTAGCCGTGCTGGCTACGAGTATTTCTGACCATACGATATGTAGGCCTAACTTTGTTCTCTGTTATGCTTAATAATTAAGTAATCAGACAGAACAATCAGAACCTAGACTACAACATTCCACGCAATATAGATCTAATGCGCAGAAATTCTCAGATCAGAATGTAGCCGTGCTGGCTACGAGTATTTCTGACCATACGATATGTAGGCCTAACTTTGTTCTCTGTTATGCTTAAACTAACTGTATGAAATAACTTGATATACATTTTTCAGATCCTTTAAAGCATATAACCATTAGACGCAGCGTTAAATTCTCTATTAGAATATATAAACTTTATTTGTGATTTATGTAGCAATTTTGAATTAGAGCGCGATGCTTAGGATAGCGCGATGCATATCATGTTGATAAAGACACCGCACTGTTGTATGCTCGGCGCGGCTGCTGCTGAAGCTGTTTTGGAATTTGGCCGGTTGTAACGGACCTTCCCGCAAAACATGATAAGATTATAAATTGTGTATGATGCTAGTGTAGCAAAGATTCTCCACTGTAACACCTTAGTGTGATATTTTCCGATGTCTTAGTTTATTCTCTAATAATTTATAGTAGATACTTAAATTATATATTAGTTTACTTTCATAGAGACATACACATCGAAAGGGAAACAGTGAAAAGCTGTCAGAAGGCTCTAGATGTAATTGTTGTTGTGTTAGTTGTTTTCTAGTTTAGTTCGCTATAGTCGGAACCCAGATGTAACGAAAGGGGTTATATCAAGAATTGCGTGTATGCGTGCGTGAATGATTTGCGTGTTCGCCCGTCTCACACTTCCTAACTCTCAAAACTTCTTTTGCTGTCACACCCCCTTCTATTACTAGAAAATAACAAGAATCAACAAAAGTTTACATAAGTACATATAACTCCATCAATAATATGAAAAACGTTTAAGTAGTTTTGTACTCACGTACTTGAAGCGATAATCCGTGAAAACACACTTTCACAAAACCACAAATAAGTCCCATTCAGATAATCCAAATGACACCAGTCACCATAAACACCAATAACGATCTGGTCACTGTCGACAGAGAGAGAGAGTTTCCCCAATAGTCTCATGGAGGTTAGAATTTCACTGTGTCTTTCTTTGTCTCTAATCTCTGTCTCTGTCTATACACTGTCTTCCTTTCCTTATCCTTGGCCTTTCTATCTATCTATCCCTGGGGTTTCTCCCCTGTCTATCGTTGCTGTCGCTGCTGCTGTTGTGGCCGCTGCCGCCGTTGCTGCTGCTACTGCTGGGGTAGCGGTTGCTGCTGCTGCTGCTGATGATGATGATGATGATGTGGTAGCGGTTGCTACTGCTGCTGATGTGGTAGCGGTTACTACTAGTATGGCAGTGGTTGCTGCTGATGATGATGCAGCAGTGGTTGCTACTGATGATGATGCAGCAGTGGTTGCTACTGCCGCTGATGTAGCAGTGGTTGCTGCTGATGATGTAGCAGTGGTTGCATGATGTAGCAGTGGTTGCTTCTCTCGTCTTCTTCTTCGTCTTCTTCTTTGGCTTCTTCTCTGGCCCCTTCTCGATACTTCCACCCTTCTTCTTCACGACTTCTTCTTCTTCTCGTCTTCGTCTTCTTCTTCTTCTTCTTCTCCTTCTCTTCTTCTTCTTCCTCTTCTCGTCTTCGTCTTCTTCTTCTTCTCCTTCTTTTCTTCTTCTTCTTCTTCTTCTTCTTCTTCTTCTTCTTCTCTCCTTCTTTCTTCTTCCTTCTTCTCCTTCTCTTCTGTCTTCCTTCTTCTCCCTTCTTCTTTCTCTTTCGCCTCGAGGCCCCTCAGCCGGAGACTTCTGCAGACGCAGCTGCTAGAAGTACAAACACAACCACTCCGTGGTACATACAAAAGAAGAATGCAAACATTTTTTTGAATACATGTAATTGGTGAACCGTCACATGACTAGCTCAACCAATCCGAAATTAGTAATCAATAAAAAAAATATTATAATTTATATCTTCTCACAGGAAGATACTACAACAGCAATCGGACTGAAATATTATAAACCCGGTCCGTGACAATACCCCCTTCCTGCAAAAAGAAAACGCCCGAGTTTTCTGAATTTTTTTCAGAAAGAAAAAATTACTACAATTATGTCCATCTAAACTGTACAAACGAGCAAAAAGAGATAACTGGTCATTAGCACTTATATTAAACCCAAACATATTGTATTAAGCAATTACCCAAAGCATAATAGACATACAAGATATGTAGTTCCAGTCCAAGCATGTTATCTTGATACAGAGAAATCAAAAATCAATAAAGTACATAACAGATCATTTTACAGTAAACCAATAGATTTCCAGTGTACATATACAACAGCAGAATTATATACAAAGCATTTTCATTTTCCACAGATTTTATGGAATACACTGATCAACATTCGATCTTGACAGCACATCTGCAAAAACATTGGCAGTACCAGGCAAGGCTTCAATTTCAAACTGAAACTCTTGGAGTGCCAACGCCCAGCGTGTGATTCGAGCATTTTTGAACTGACCCGAACGCAAATAGGACAATGGCCGATGGTCAGTCTGAAGGATGAACGACTTTCCCCACAGATACTTTGAAAGCTTTGTGAGGGCCCAAATGATAGCCAAGCATTCTCTCTCTATGGTACTGTATCGTGTCTCCCTATCAAGCAGTTTGCGACTGACGAATGTGACGGGGTGCAATTCACCCTCATGATCTTGAAGCAAAACCGCGCCTATGCCGAAAGCACTCGCGTCAGTGCGAACTACGAATGAACGCGATACGTCTGGCAAGACAAGCACAGGCGAGCTTGACAAGATCTGTTGGACAGCTCGAAGAGCCACTTCGCACTCATCAGTCCATTTAATTTGTCTGTGCGAACCCGAGCCGACCAAGTCTGTGAGGGGTTTGACTACTGTGGCAAAGTTTGGCACATAGCGTCTGTAATAACTGATGAGCCCGAGAATCGAACGAACTTGACGTTTGCTTTTGGGAACAGTTATTTCCAACATCTTCTGCAATTTGGAACTTTCAGGTTTCAAGGTACCCCGACCTACAATGTGGCCTAAAAATTCTAGTTCTTGAAAACCGGCGAAAATTTTGGACGGTCTAGCTGTAAGACCTGCAGCCTGCAACTTTGAAAGGACACCTTGCACATGTGCGAGATGACCGTTCCAAGTAGTGCTACATGTCAGAATGTCATCGAAAAAGTTGATAGAAGACACCTCGTCAAGCCTCAACAGTCGCATCATGCGTGCAAATGTAGCGGGAGCAGAGACTAAGCCAAAGGGCATTCTAATCCACTGAAACAGGCCTACATGGGTTGCGAATGCAGTCTTTGGACGGTCAAGTGGGTTCACAAGAATCTGCCAATATCCCTTTGATAGGTCAATTTTAGTGAAATAAGTACCGTCAGCCAGTTGTGCAAACAAATCATTAATGTTAGGGATTGGCTCTGCGTCAAAAACTGTGATTTTGTTGAGGTGCCTATAGTCTATGCAAAATCTAGTCGAGCCATCTTTTTTCCCAACTAGGACAACTGGAGATGCGTATGGGGAGCGTGACTGTTCAATAACCCCCATTTCGAGCATAGACTTGACTTCTCTTTCAACTGTCTCTTTAGATGTCAAGGGTAAATCATAGGGTCTAAGCCTGACAGGCACGTCTGATGTAAGCACGACGTCGTGAAAAAGATCCCCCTGAAAAGTGCCTGGGGCAGTGGTGAGAATATCAGAAAAATCTGCAAAAACACCACGAAGTTGTTGTTTCTGAACAAATGTCAACCTGTCATCAAGGTGGAGATCGTGTACGCTTTCAGTTTGCGCAGACGATACAGTGGGTATGATGATATTATCTGAATCAGCCTCTGCTGAAATGACGGCCACGGATGATATGTGGACCGATTCTGTAAAAACTGGTGTGACATGAGGCAGGCTTTGAGCAACGGCATCAGCACCGTGTAGCTCATCATCCCATGGTTGGATAACGTCCCAAGGCACGTTGGGCGACTGACCTACATTAGTAGCGTGAACTTTGATAGCACTTTTGACTAAACAAAAATCATCAGAATTAGTTACATCTAGTGCAATCTGAGCAGTTGGTTGACGCCTAAGGTACTTTTTCAAAAGATTCGCATGGAAAACTTTTGTCTTTCCGTTGATGACAATCTGATAGTCCGGGTGCATAGCTTTGCTAACTCGGAAGGGACCTTTCCACTGCATGAGCAATTTATTAGAATCCGTAGGAAGCAACAACAGGACTTCGTCATCTTCCTTGAAAGACCGAGGCTTTGCCTTCCTATCATGATAGTGCTTGTTTTTGGCTTCAGCTTTCTTTATGTTTTCTTGAGCCAGCTCACAAGATTCCAGGATCTTGTTTTTGAGATCAAACACATACTTGTACAGAGTCTTTGCATCTTCATTTTGAGAACCTTGTGACCAAGTATTCGCAAGTAGTTGAATGGGTCCGCGAGCGCGACGACCAAACAAAAGTTCAAATGGTGAGAATCCAGTGCTCTCACTAGGAAGTTCTCGACACGCGAAAAGTACCGCGGGCAAATACCGATGCCATGCCTTTGGTTGTTTTTGAATGAGCTTCTTCAACATCGGTTTCAACGTCCCATGAAAACGTTCAACACAGCCATTAGCTTGTGCGTGATATGGCGACGTATGAATGGCCTTGATCGATAGCAAATGGTGAATTCCACGCATGAGATCCGAGTTGAACTGAGTACCACAGTCTGACAATATTTCCTGTGGACATCCCATACGCGAAAAAACGGAAAACAGTGCTTCACCGACCGAAACCGAGTCAATGTGTTTGAGCGGAATAGCTTCAGGGTACCGTGTGGCTATATCAATGATGCTGAGTATCATATCTGTGACCTTCCTCAGACGGCGGAGAAATCGGTCCTACCAAATCAACTGCAACCCGTTTGAATGGTTCTGAGATAGTCGGCATCTTTTCCAAAGGGACTGGTGGAGTTCGACCTTTTGAAGATGTCTTCTGGCAAATGTCACACGTTTTAACGTATCTTTTTGTGTCAGCGGACACCCCTGGCCAAAAAAATTCGGATAGTATTCTGTCTGTTGTTCTACGGACGCCACAATGACCTGCCATGATCGTATCGTGGGCTGTGACAAGAACTGAGGATCTTAGAGTAGTGGGGACTACTAACTGGTCTAATGTCCTTTTGCTGTTTTCGTAATGCCTATGCAAAATGTCATTTTGAACAAAGTAGGAAACTGAAGCTGATCCTATTGTCTGAATTTGACCTGACTTTGAAAGATCAAACAAGGGTGATAGACTATCATCCTGCTTCTGCAACCGAGCAAAATCTGATGGTGATACATTCAAGTCTTGTGTGACCGAACTCAAAGGTTTCTTTGGGATATCTTGTCTCTTGCCTTGGGCACGAGTCGTAACACAACAAGTATGACCTTGATCCTGGATGAGTGTGGTAGCAACCGAAAGAGGGTGTTACGTTGAAACGCGTACGAAAGTATGTCGAAAGCGCGCACGATAGATCTAATCGTTTCGTTTTGCAAAGTATTCAATAATGGAGTTTATTTACCTTTGATTTGAGTTTGCATTGTTGTTTGGAGAGGTTTTGTATAACGTTGATAATTTTTGTTGGTCGATATTGATGTAGAATATTCTGGATCTGCGTGTTTACTCTTGATAGAAATTTCCGGATGGATATCGAAGGTCGTGAATGTTCCCAGAAGTAGAGAAAATGTGAATGACGTAAGTCAGTGATGACGATCTTTAGTTCGATTGGTGGCAGTGCGTCATTTCTACCACGTACCAAATTGTTCGAGAAAAGAGAGAGGTTATTTAATCGTGTGCCGAGTTGCTGTTGAGAGATAGTAAAGTTGTTGATAGTGATTTGGAGAGTTGCTGTGAAAGTTGTTGAGTTGAGTTGAGAATTGTATGTAGTTGTTGGTGTGTGCTGAATAAAAAGTGGAAAACTTCATACGTCGACTTAGTGACTTGTATGCTGCTTGAGCGGGTTGCGTGAATAAACGAATCTGAGTTACACCCTATCAGGAATTCAGCATTGGGGCTGAATCAGATACTGATAGAAAACACCAACATCAAACCGAGTGTAACATTTTGGGGGTCAAGCCGCGATTCACGCCATAGCCAAGGGTTCAACTGCTACAACAAGCGAGTCAACGTTACGAGAGGCAGCCATCGAGGGTAGCCGCCAACGAGTTGCGTCGAGAGGGGCCAACATACTGGGACTACATCACCGATAGGTTCGGGTTGACTGCAAGGGCGTGTAGTCGCTGAAGAGTTGCTTCGTGAGCGAACGACAGATCGGGACTACGTAGCTGCCGTAAGACTACGTCGAGGGACAGTCTCGGAGCTACATCGCCAGTATTAGAGAGAGCGACGAGCGGACGTCGCGTCTACTTCAGCACAGGAGCGTGTACATCAACACCAGCGTGGTGCAGCGTCGCATACGACGAGGACAGCGGGGCCTGCGTCAGCGAAGGCGACTAGTGACAAGCATCAGCGCTACTGCAGAAAGCGTGCTGTTCTAGAACAGTCTAGAAAGGTACAGCACAGTCAAGAACTTTCCAGAAAAGAACTTTCTTGAAAAGAACTTTCCAGAAGCATCAAGATGGCTGACTTCTGGCAGAAAGGTGTTGAACTAAATCTAAAAGGCAAACAGCTGACGGAGTACGTCAAATGCCAGGAGAGAATATTGCGTGAAGAAAGAGAAGAACAGCGAAGGCGCGAAGAAAGAGAATTGGAAGAGAAGCGTCTAGAAAAAGAAATAGAACTAGAACAGAAGCGTCTAGAAATTGAACAGCAGCGGCAAGAAAAAGACAGAGAATTCGAGCTGAAGCGTCTTGAGTTCCAGCTAGAAATGGCGCGTATCCAGCAACAGCAGAATGCGCCACAAGTTATCAGTGACAACACGGCTCCAAAATTGCCAGCTTTCGTCGACGGGAAGGACCAGATTGACAGTTATCTGGCGAGATTCGAAAGGTTCGCTGAAAGCTCTAATTGGCAACCTCGAGACTGGGCGATTCGACTGAGTGCACTTCTGACGGGGCAAGCTCTCGAAGTTTACACCAGACTGTCGAACGATGACGCCAAAAACTACGACGTCTTGAAAGAGGCCCTGTTGCAGTGCTACAACTTTACAGAGAAGGGCTACCGTAAACGCTTCCGTGAATGCCGGCCTAAGTCAGACGAGACGCCAAAGCAGTTTGTGGAGCGCCTGTCGTCATATCTACACAAGTGGGTGGAGTTATCAGGCGAAATGAAGTCTTACGACAGTCTCCATGACCTGATTGTGAAAGAACAATTTCTCAATGCCTGTCACAAGGACCTAGCGACCCACTTAGAAGAACAAAAGCTGCAGACGCTTAAAAATGTGACTGAGGCTGCTGAAAGATATCTCATCGCTCATGGGAAAACCCTGGGGCCACCCAGCGCGACGAAACATTTTCAGAAGACTGGAAACCATGTGAACCAGATCCAGGGAAGCCAGACGAGCCAGAGACAGACAGACTCCACGCCTCCTCCCAGGGAAGGGCATTCAAGGGGCTGTTTCACCTGCAACGCTACAGACCACAGAGCTTCTAATTGTCTTCAAAACAAAAGTAGCGGACAGCGGAGCAGTACGGACAACGCAGCGGCGGGCAACCGGCAGAGGCGGTTCTCCAATCAACGGCAAACCAGTAGATCTGACCATCAGGTGTGCGGCGGGAGCGTCATTCTTCCGAGTGAGACCGAGCGCACAGCTACCCCTGCGGACGTGCAAGAGTGCATGACTGATGGCCAACTCCTCCTTGCCAACGGGAAATCCATCCCCGTCGTCGCCAGCGCAGCTGTGACCGTACAGAACATGCCTGTTTCCAAGGGACGCGTCGGAAATCATGAAGTGACTGTTTTAAGAGACTCTGGCTGCAGTGGGGTCATCGTCAAAGAAGAACTAATCGCTAAAGAACAGTTCACTGGCGATTCAAAATGGACACTTATGGCCGACAGCAAATGTGTGAGAGCGCCAGTTGCGAAGATTCATGTCAACACCCCTTTCTACATAGGCGAAGTCGAAGCGGTTTGCCTGAAGAAGCCGCTGTATGATTTGATGATCGGGAATATCGACGGCGCGAGACGACCCGACAACCCCGATCCAGAGTGGAGTCCTGCCTCAACCCAACGCGTCGAAGTTGTGGAGGAGGATCCATTGCCATTTCCCGATGGAGACCTTACAGAGCTGCTACGGGACAATGTGGTTACTCCGGCTCAGCCCTGCCGACCAGAGGTCGTCGGTGCTGTTACTACCAGGGCCCAGGCCAAGAGAGACAAGACGTCTACGCCACTGAAGGTCGCCGACAACTCCAAAGCTGCCATCGTGGACAGAGATAAGCTGATCCAGCTCCAGGAAGCTGACAGCACTTTAAACAAGTACAGGAACCGCCAAGACCACGTGACCAAAGGCAGTGGTACGGTCTATTTTGAGGTGAAGGCCAAGATCCTGTATCGAATCTTCCAGCACCCGAGGGTCAACGGAGGGAAACCACTACGTCAAGTATTGGTACCGTTACCCCTAAGGCGCCAGGTGATGGAAGTAGCGCATGACTCAATCATGGGAGGTCACCTAGGCATCAAGAAGACGTCAGACAGAATCCAGGCGGTGTTCTACTGGCCAGGACTTCATGCGGACGTCAGACGTTTCTGCCGATCATGTGACATTTGCCAGAAGACCATACCTCGAGGAAGGGTCCCGAAAGTGCCTATGCAGAGGATGCCTCTGATCGACCGACCTTTCAAGAGGGTGGCCTTAGACTTAATCGGCGAAATAAGACCTCCGAGTGAAGAAGGTCATCGGTGGGTACTGACTTTAGTGGACTATGCGACTCGGTACCCAGAAGCAGTGCCGCTGAAGAAGATTGACACTGAAACTGTAGCAGAGGCACTGGTGGACATGTTCAGTAGACTTGGAGTGCCTGAAGAAATTCTGACAGACCTCGGGACACACTTCGTCTCTGACTGTATGAAGGAGGTCAACAGACTGCTGAGCATCCGGCATTTGACTACGACACCCTACCATCCGATGTGCAACGGGCTTGTCGAGAAATTCAATGCTACGCTGAAGTCCACCCTGAAGAAACTGTGCAGCGAGCAGCCCAGACAATGGCATCGCTATATCAACGCCTTACTTTTCGCCTACAGAGAAGTACCGCAGGAGTCCACCGGCTTTTCTCCGTTCGAGCTGCTGTACGGAAGAACCATCCGAGGGCCGATGCACATCCTGAAAGAACTGTGGACGAAGGAAGTGGACACCCCAGAGGTGAAGAACAGCTACCAGTACGTGTTTGAGCTACGGGAGAAGCTGGAGCAGACTCTCGAGATAGCCAGAGAAAACCTGAAGAAGTCCCAAGACTGTGGAAAGCACTACTATGATCGTAGGGCTGTGAACAGGAAGTTCAAACCTGGCAACAAAGTGCTGGTGCTGCTACCTACCGATCATAATAAGTTGCTGATGCAGTGGAGAGGCCCGTACGAAGTGGAGACCGTGGTGGGGATCAACGACTATAAGGTGAAGGTCGGCCAGCATTCCAAAATATACCACGCCAACCTCCTTAAGCTGTACGTGGAGAGGCCGCCAGAGACTGTACATGCAGCAACAGCAGCTGTGACCGACGACAGCTTTGACAGCGAAGAACTGTTGGAACTTGGAGACTTCCACAGCAAAGAAGGCATCGATGACGTTAAGCTAGGGCCAGGCTTGACGGAAGGTCAAAAGTTGGAGCTCAAGGACCTTATGGGCGAATTTCCCCCATAGCTTCAGCGATGTCCCAGGCTCTACGACTTTGGTCGAACATGAAGTCTACACCCAGACCTTGAGGGAGCTGTTCCACCGTCCCGCAGAAGCCAACCTGACCGTGAGACCCAGCGAATGCATTCTGGGAGCTGACAACGTCGACTGCGTCGGACATCCGACGGAAGAAAAAGACAACGGAGGACGCAATGATTCCAGGGAAGCCCACGTGATCATCGTCTTTGACCCTGGGCCGATGACGACCGCAACTGACGAGGGCGTCGATTCCTTGCGAACGAAAGAACATTGACTGTGTGGACGAACTAAGAATATTGGTAATGACAGACTTGAAAATGAAAAACGTTGACTGGGTAAATGATCTGTGAACATTGACAGTATCCAGAAAGATTTGCAGATAAGAAACATTGACTCTGTGTGAATGAACTGTGAACATTGACAATATCCAGATAGACTGTATATAAACTGAGAACATTGACAGTAAATGAGACAGTCTGAAGTAAGTTTTAATTCTGTACATTGTTTGTGCATTACGTTTCAACGTTGTTGAAAGAAATTGGGTAAATTTCTTCTTGAGTGGGGGGTTATGTTACGTTGAAACGCGTACGAAAGTATGTCGAAAGCGCGCACGATAGATCTAATCGTTTCGTTTTGCAAAGTATTCAATAATGGAGTTTATTTACCTTTGATTTGAGTTTGCATTGTTGTTTGGAGAGGTTTTGTATAACGTTGATAATTTTTGTTGGTCGATATTGATGTAGAATATTCTGGATCTGCGTGTTTACTCTTGATAGAAATTTCCGGATGGATATCGAAGGTCGTGAATGTTCCCGGAAGTAGAGAAAATGTGAATGACGTAAGTCAGTGATGACGATCTTTAGTTCGATTGGTGGCAGTGCGTCATTTCTACCACGTACCAAATTGTTCGAGAAAAGAGAGAGGTTATTTAATCGTGTGCCGAGTTGCTGTTGAGAGATAGTAAAGTTGTTGATAGTGATTTGGAGAGTTGCTGTGAAAGTTGTTGAGTTGAGTTGAGAATTGTATGTAGTTGTTGGTGTGTGCTGAATAAAAAGTGGAAAACTTCATACGTCGACTTAGTGACTTGTATGCTGCTTGAGCGGGTTGTGTGAATAAACGAATCTGAGTTACACCCTATCAGGAATTCAGCATTGGGGCTGAATCAGATACTGATAGAAAACACCAACATCAAACCGAGTGTAACAGAGGGTCAGACACACCTGGCAAATTCCCTAATATCAAATCAGCCACTGGTTGATCAATGACACAACACAAAATAGTGCCAGAGAAAAATGGAGTGTCGACAGACACTTTGGCCAACGGAAATTCTTCAATATTTCCACCGAATGACCAACATTTACACTCTTCGCCAGTGTACTGATCGTCCGAAACCAGTCTTTTGCGAACGCCACAGATGGTAGCACCCGTATCTCTGAGCACACTTGCTTTGAGGCCATTTACGGTACCTGATACTAGCTTGAGATGACCACAGTTTTCATTACAAACTGAGCAAACGACCTCAGTGACCAAAGCTGACTGCACCTGAGTGTCATCTGAAGAGTCCTGATATTCCTGAAAGTCATTTTGATTGTCTTGAGGCTCTGGATAAGCTTGGGCAACAGCAGAATTGCCAACAGCATAAGGACACCATGTTGATATGTGACCTACACCCCCACAACAATAGCAAACTATGCCCTGACTATTCTGTCCCCTGTTAAGAGGAGGTCTGCCTGCGAAACGAGGACCAGGTCCCGAATACGTATTTCCCCGACCACGAGGAGCCTGATTGTTTTGAGCGCCCCGTTGCGCATTCATGTTCTGATGTGCCAAACCCCTATTCGGAATAGGACCTGCGGGTTGGTAGTTTCCACGTGGAGAGCCACGAAAGCCCGATCCCCGAAAATTATTCCATCTTTGACCCCTCCCACGAAATTGATTCTGAGTGGGTACATTCTGGAAAATCGACACGGATGCAAATATCGAGTCATCTGACTTCCGTGCCAGTTTCTTTTCCGGATGAGCCATGCGAAATGCTTCGGCACTGTCTATCAAAGCCGCGAATTTTGTCAAATTTCTTTCCTTCAAAAACACGGCGAGATCTCTCGAAACAGAAGCAATAAACTGCTCACACAAAATCAGATTCCATATTCCATCAAAAGTCTTTTCACAATCTGATAATTGGATCCATCTTTCCAACAAGTGAGAAAAACGCTTTGAAAAAGTTACAAAACTTTCCCCCACTTCAGGCCTAACTGATCTGAATTTTTCTCTGAATCCATCTGCAGTGCACTGAAATTTCTTAAGAAGTTCTTGCTTAAGATCATCATATGAAACTGTACCGGTAGCAGACAAAGAATGATACACAGCTAAAGCCGGGCCTTGTAGCAATGCAGTTAAGTAAACAACCCATTTACTGCTATCATAATTAAGAGCTTTAGCATGCGCTTCAAATCGGTACAAAAAAGAATCAATGTCATCCCTATCTTCTTTGAAGACAGGTAGTTGGGGCAACTTTGGAAATGACGGGTTAGAACCTCGGGGGGTCCTAGGGGTAGTGGTCTCGCTCTGCAATTCAGCTTGCTTCAACTGAAGTTCAATTTCTTTTCCCTTTATCTTAAGGCTTTCCCTATCAAGTTCCATCTGATAATCCATCTTCAATTTCCTTTCCTCTCTTTCCAGTTCTTCTCTTTTAGCTTCTCTTTCCTGTTTAATCTTTTCCTGTTCCAACTGAAATCGTTTTTCCTCCCTTTCCTGTTCTAACTGCAATTTTTTAGCATCCTGTTCTAACTGCAATCGTTTTTCCTCCCTTTCCTGTTCTAACTGCAATCTTTTAGCATCCTGTTCCTGTTTAACCTTTTCCTGTTCTCTTTCTTTGGCCCTATCATGTCTCTGAAAACACTGCTCAATGTACTGCTGCAGCTTTTCGTCAGAAAAACCTAACTTCTGGGCTTGAGTCAAAAATGAATTAAACAGAGTATCATATTCATCAGCAGAAGCCATGATCCGTTGAATTCAAAAGAAAATAAATTACTAAAAGTAAGAAAATGCAAGTGACGATTCAGCGAATAACTTTAAGTTATACAAGTCAAAATTATTTCCCCAAGTTCCACAAGGCCAGAATTATTACAAAAATCAAAAGCAAATTCAAGTTTGACAAAAGAAAATAATTCAAAATCGAAGCAAGTGAAGTTTGTCAGACGAAAATCATTTCAAAATCAATGCAAGTTAAAGTTTGACAAAAGAAAATTATTTCAAAATCAAAGCAAGTTTAAGTTTAACAAAGGAAACTATTTCGAAATCAATGCAAGTTCAAGTGTGACCGAAGAAGATTATTTCGAAATGAAAACAAGTTCAAACTTTAACAACACAGCATACCATAAAAGAAAAGAAAAACAATGTTTAGATTATATTCAGTCTAAGTACAAGCAAGTATCAGAAACCCATACCAAATGCAACAATTTATAACTGTAACACCCTCCAATATTTAAATCTAAATTATAACAGGTGAAATTTTATAAGTAATTTGTTTTGAAATGAAAACAAAACAAAAATAAAACAAATAATAATAATAATGAAACCCTATACTAAATAAACAAACAACGACAACAACATCACAACACACAAAGAGAGAACTAAAATTCTAAACTAATATCGGTACAATAGAATACAAGAAATCAATAGAAAAACAACTAAGTTCCACTTCGGCTAGAAAACACCGGAAGTTCCGTTAAAATGCCAAAAATAAATCCTAAACACCTACAACAACTAAAATAGGGATGTGACAACTATAACTATACAAGACAGGATCCTAATAAGTATAGAAGAAAAAACAAAACAATACTGAATAGCTGAATTAGAATTAGCAATATATATACAACAGGGAGAAAAATGAATCTACGCCCTTTCTGATCCCAGAACTATTCAAGGAATCAGACCCGTAAGGAAAGAATCGGAGACGGGGTATAATCTATACAAACACTAGCATCCTACCCAAAAAGAAATGAAAACAACAATTTAACAAGTCAGTTACACAGTACACACTTACTCCTAGCACACCCAAGTTAGTGTCCCAAAATTTATACAAAACCCTTCTACTGTTCAACTTATACTTATTCAATTAACTCCCACAATATAAACTCCCAATAAGATAGATAACAAATAAATAATCTAAACTCCCACTAACTAACTACGGGTTTCAGGGTCACCACTGTAACGAAAGGGGTTATATCAAGAATTGCGTGTATGCGTGCGTGAATGATTTGCGTGTTCGCCCGTCTCACACTTCCTAACTCTCAAAACTTCTTTTGCTGTCACACCCCCTTCTATTACTAGAAAATAACAAGAATCAACAAAAGTTTACATAAGTACATATAACTCCATCAATAATATGAAAAACGTCTAAGTAGTTTTGTACTCACGTACTTGAAGCGATAATCCGTGAAAACACACTTTCACAAAACCACAAATAAGTCCCATTCAGATAATCCAAATGACACCAGTCACCATAAACACCAATAACGATCTGGTCACTGTCGACAGAGAGAGAGAGTTTCCCCAATAGTCTCATGGAGGTTAGAATTTCACTGTGTCTTTCTTTGTCTCTAATCTCTGTCTCTGTCTATACACTGTCTTCCTTTCCTTATCCTTGGCCTTTCTATCTATCTATCCCTGGGGTTTCTCCCCTGTCTATCGTTGCTGTCGCTGCTGCTGTTGTGGCCGCTGCCGCCGTTGCTGCTGCTACTGCTGGGGTAGCGGTTGCTGCTGCTGCTGCTGCTGATGATGATGATGTGGTAGCGGTTGCTACTGCTGCTGATGTGGTAGCGGTTACTACTAGTGTGGCAGTGGTTGCTTCTGATGATGATGCAGCAGTGGTTGCTACTGATGATGATGCAGCAGTGGTTGCTACTGCCGCTGATGTAGCAGTGGTTGCTGCTGATGATGTAGCAGTGGTTGCATGATGTAGCAGTGGTTGCTTCTCTCGTCTTCTTCTTCGTCTTCTTCTTTGGCTTCTTCTCTGGCCCCTTCTCGATACTTCCACCCTTCTTCTTCACGACTTCTTCTTCTTCTTCTCGTCTTCGTCTTCTTCTTCTTCTTCTTCTTCTCCTTCTCTTCTTCTTCTTCTTCTTCTTCTTCCTCTTCTCGTCTTCGTCTTCTTCTTCTTCTCCTTCTTTTCTTCTTCTTCTTCTTCTTCTTCTTCTTCTTCTTCTTCTTCTTCTTCTTCTTCTTCTTCTTCTCTCCTTCTTTCTTCTTCCTTCTTCTCCTTCTCTTCTGTCTTCCTTCTTCTCCCTTCTTCTTTCTCTTTCGCCTCGAGGCCCCTCAGCCGGAGACTTCTGCAGACGCAGCTGCTAGAAGTACAAACACAACCACTCCGTGATACATACAAAAGAAGAATGCAAACATTTTTTTGAATACATGTAATTGGTGAACCGTCACATGACTAGCTCAACCAATCCGAAATTAGTAATCAATAAAAAAAATATTATAATTTATATCTTCTCACAGGAAGATACTACAACAGCAATCGGACCGAAATATTATAAACCCGGTCCGTGACACCAGAATAGTAACCATGCCATATTGTATATCATTGGAAATAGGAGACGTTGTTCTTTCTTTGTCATTACTATTATTATTTATAATTGTATTAAATTAAAGAGTTATTATGAGTTTAGAGTCGTGACATTCTTAGGAGCAGCAGCCAACTCCCTCTTAAATTGCGTATTATTTTTATTTTGAAGCAGATACTCGGCATGGGGAGAGCACACGGCACAACGCAGCAGATAAGGGTTGTTCCACGGGCACTGTTTTTGCTCTCTTAGTAGAATGATGTACTTCGAATAAAATCATTTTTCAACGGTCATCAACGAACTGGCGTTGGGGAGAGAGAGAGAGAGAGAGAGAGAGAGAGAGAGAGAGAGAGAGAGAGAGAGAGAGAGAGAGAGAGAGAGAGAGAATGTGTGCAAGAAATTCTTCACCATAGTCTCCAAACACCAACACCACCAACACCACTACAAGAACAAGGACTGAGTTTCTACATTACAATTTTTTTTCCTGTTTACACTCAAACGAAAAGGGATTACAACAGATCAAGGACCATTTTTGTGCCTAGGTAAGGGGTTATCTTCCACAGTATTTGATCACGAGGAGAAAACAGACTTAGTCTAATTTAACTTGTTAACATAAGCAGTTTGACGAAGCCAAACTGCCAATCTGACATCTACTTTTGAAATATAAGCACAAATATAGTCAAACAACCTAGCAATAACGTAAACAGTGAGCGACCTGTTGAACGTAAACTGTCCTCAAGCAAACTGTTTTGGATTTAGCACATAGGTATAACATGAATCATTTAAGCCGCTCTCCGATTGTTTTAACACTAACAACACTGCAGCGGTCTTAGTTTAGGCCTACATAAACACAAAAAAATGAAGTTTTTCAATTGCAATTTACCTTTCTTTGTCTCTTGGAAATTTGAAAAAGGACTTGCCAACACAACTTTTCTTGTATCTGGCATTATGGCAATTGATGGCTGTGCAAAAGTCACCGCCCTGTTTCACTCGGTCGCCTTTTGACTTTGTGCCACGAGCCATTTTCAGCATGTCGACAAGGGAGCATAACTCGTACCTTTCGTCTCGCGGTTCTGTACGAAGTTCCCCCTCTTTCTATCATTAAGCTCTTTGCTGATACTACGCGTGCGCCAGTAAGAGCTGATCTAGAATGCATTTTGCTCAGTGTCGGCGCACAGTGCAGGAGGTCGATGGCACAGCACAGTGAAAGCTACCGCTTCATTATTCTTTTTCATCTTTTCCAACAGCACAAAAAATCACTGTCTTCAAGCTCTCCCTCTCTGGCTGTCTGTCTGTATGTCTCTTTCCCTCTCTCTGTCTCTGTCTCTGTCTCTCTCTCTCTCTCTCTCTCTCTCTCTCTCTCTCTCTCTCTACCCCTTGGGGTCATGAGCAATCTTGCCACTGTAGATTGTTCTAACCTATAAAGGGAAAAGTGAAAGCCCCAGTTGAAAGCACCTGTCTTTCCTTTATAGGCATGACCGATTCACTGCGGCAACAGTACCCCGTTGGAGTGCCGGGGGTTTCAGTATAAATAGTATCCCCACTTTCTGGAAATTTAGTGCTTTAAATTCCCACTGTCGCTGTCTTCGTCATTTGCTCTTTCCCATTCCCGCTCTGTCCTATCACTCTGCTATACTATCTTCTTCTTCGCTAGATCAATGACCTACCTTTTTTCTTGAAAACTCTTCCTGGACAAGACTCCTTGTTTGTGTATGGGGTCTGTTGGATCAGCTTGGGAGTATTGGACGCTTTCTGCCGGGTGGTCACTAGGGCTTCCTATGATGTGATGTTATTATTTAGCAATATAGGCATTTTATATGTATGTGTTTTGTTGATAATTTATAATGATGTTTGTATTCTATTTTGTTTTTGTAACCGGGGGTTCGATTAGTTGGGGTAAAGCCTCAGCCGTCCCCTGCGTGGGATGTCTTTATTGTAAAGTGACTGGCCGGTGGAGGGCATTCAGTTTTCCCACTAGGGTTGTTTCAGCAGATCTTTTATGCGGATCGGGGGTTGTCCGGTCCTGATTTGGCTCGGAAGAGTCCGCTGGACTTAAAGCAACAATCAATCAATCAATCTCTCTCTCTCTCTCTCTCTCTCTCTCTCTCTCTCTCTCTCTCTCTCTCTCTCTCTCTCTCTCTCTCTCTCTCTCTCAAGTCCGTGAACATAAACTACTTGGTGTAGCTATTGATGACGAATTAAACTGGCACTGCCATGTAAATAATGTGAGCAAAACTTTATCTAGAAATTTGTTTCTACTTAAGCAACTAAAGCAATATGTTGGACTCGAAGCTAGAAAAATATTTTTCTACGCACATTGTTTGTCTCATATAAATTATGCATCATCGATCTGGTGTATGGCGAGTGATAATACTTTAAAAAGTTTGAACTCTCTTCACAGACGAGCAGTTAAGCTTATTCACACTGACCCAACTTTGACTACTGTACAAAAAATGAAAACTTTACAAATATTACCTTTGGACAAGCAATTTATTTACAACAAAGCAATGCTTATGTACAAAGTCCACACAAATCAATCACCTGAATACCTAAAGGTCCTTCTCTCTGCAACCCCAAACAGTCGATCCATCAGATCTAAAATATATTTATTGCCCTTACCACACACTGATAAATTTAAATCCAACTTTTCCTTTTCTGGACCTTCAATCTGGAACCTCCTCCCAACACAAATCCAACAACAGACAACAGTTGGCAGTTTCAAAACAAAATTACGCTACCATTTATTCAATCCGATAAAATAAAAGTAATATTATTAATGCTAAGTTGGTAATTAGGTCACAGCCTTAATTTTCATAACGTATATTTTAAGTGTTATTTTTAAAAAAAAATTTTAGTTTGTCATATAAACTGTATCATAATTGCAAATGTACAATTCATGTTATAATGCATATCATAAATGTGCAAGTAAAAATCAAATGTATTGCTTCATATTGATTAATTTGTTTCCTAAATATGTAAATGTTTTGTTGTTGTGTACTTTGCTTTTAACTAATTGAACCTCTTAAAATTGTTTCATTGTTATTGTCTCCTAATAAGATTTGCTTTTAATGTTTCTAGCCGTGTATCATAGTAGTAGTGGTGGTATATATAGTTGTAGCAGTAATGGTGGTTGGGCTTTTGTCTTTTTGTATTTGTTGTAATAAACGTGTTTTTTTTAAATTTTATTTTATAATGGTATAGTACATTTTGATGATATCTTTATCTTATTACAAAAGGTCTGATTGTAAGAATAGGCTCATGCCTAAAATCTTAACCTTTTAAAATAAAGTTCTGAAGTCTAAAGTCTCTCTCGCTCTCTCTCTCTCTCTCTCTCTCTCTCTCTCTCTCTCTCCCTTCCTTCTCTAGAAGTGCAGTTCTTACATTTATTTTTTTTTAAAAGAGTTGCAGCCAACCAATGATTCATCACACACAACACGCAACACACACACACACACACACACACACACAGAGCTCCACCCACGCACGCACGCACTCTCTCTCTCTCTCTCTGTGTCTTAATTGGTCATTCGGAAATGTTAAATAATAATGTTAACATGTCTTCACCACAACAGTGAAATAAAAATAACTTGAGTGAAATATTCCTGGGGTAATTTTCCGGAGTGTAACATTATATATAATATATATAATATTATTTTGCCTTTTAATGTATGCTTACAAACGGAGTGAGATTATGAGCAATTAAGTATGTTAGCTAAAAATCATCATCATCATTATCATCACCATCAGTATTATCACCACCATCACCATTAGGATCATTATCATCTTCATCATCATCATCATCATCATCATCATCATCATCATCATCGCCACCACCACTACCATCATCATCGATATTGCCATCACCATCATCATCATCATTGCTATTATTTTCTTCAGTTAATATTTTGTTGTACTCTGAAGTACTTGGTACTTTGGGGGCACAGAATGATCACTAAGCCTCAGCTACGCATTGTGGCTAGGATTGAAACAGGTGACTTCATGTCGCATATCGGGGCGGAGCATCCGTAGCCTATGGAGCAACGTCGGATAGTTAAGACAAAGATAACCCTATCATTACAGTTGCGGAAGTCTTCGATGCTCTGTTCCATTAAACTTGAATTTCCGTTGCAGAAAAAAGAGAGAGCATTTTCGAGCACTGGATCGTGTCTTACCTACGAAGAGTGTTATGGAGGGTTGCAATTCAAAACTCTGTTTTCAGGAAAGCACTAAGATTGACCTTAACACCGCATGGCCGGTTGAACTGTTTTGGGACCATCGTCTGAGATTATTAGATGCTCTAGCGTTATCATCAAAAAGCTACATGGGGTCGTCATCAACATGATTGGTGTATGGGAGTCACGATGGGGTCATTATCAAAATAATGCATGGAGTCAGCTTCTAAATGCAGCGTGGGGTCATTATACCAATGTTGCGTGGGGTCATCAGAATAATGCATGGATGGGGTCATCTTCTAAATGCAGCGTGGGGTCTTTATTAGAATAATGTATGGGCTTGTCTTCTTAATGCAGCGTGGGGTCATTATCACTTATCAGAATCATGTATGGAGAGTCACGATCAGAACGCTGCCTGGGGTCGTTTATTAGAATAATGCATTGGGGTCTTTATTAGAACGCTGCATGTGGCCATTGTCAGAATGCCGCATGCGAGTCATCATCAAAATGCTGCAAAGCGGGGTGTGTTGGGGTGGGGATGGGGTGTCCTCATCCGAATGCTGCATAAGAGGACATCATGAAATTGCTGTTTGGGGTCATCATCTACAGACTTCATGTGGCCGTCATTAGAATCCTCCGATAATCTTAAGGAGTCATCACACAATCCTAAGATATACTCTTAAGGAGTCGTTACACAAAATGCTCAGATACTCAGAGAAGCCGTCATCTCAGATGTGCTGAGATACTCTGGTGTCATCGTGTCTTTGATCCTGCCTAAAGCAAGCCTCTGGAATCCATTACGAAATGGAGTGCGTGATGCGCCCTGCTACTTGCCAGCCCCGGAACATCCATCACAACACGAGTGGGACGCGAAGTGCGGAAATACAAAAAGCAAAGCTATCCAAGGAGACAGGAAAAAAGAGAGAGAGAGAAAGAGAGAGAGAGAGAGAGAGAGAGAGAGAGAGAGAGAGAAAGAGAGGAGAGTGTAGGGTGAGGGAGACAGGTGGAGGCGGGAGGGGGGATGGCGGTGACAAAATAGGTGCATTACAAAGTTTGTTGTTTTTATAAAAGAGAGAGATGTGTATGTAGGGAGGGGAAAGGTGTGTTAGAGAGGAAGACGTGCAGAGAAAAAAATGATAAATAAAAAAGATATAGAGATGAACTGAAATGAAATGTATTGAATTGAATTGAGACAGTGATGTATAATTTACAAATAAGAAAAATTTGGTTAATGGAACACGAACATTGTGCCAGAGAAACGACTGTATCCAACAAGCACAAGAATAAGAAAAATGACACTGTCAGTTTCCCAGTCTGGAGCTCCATTCCCAAGACTCTCTATTTCGCCTAACGTCGTTTTCTCTGTAAAACTAAACGACAACATTCATTGTACTGCCTGTCTATCAGCTCTGACCACCATAATCATGCCTATACCCATTTCCCCTTCACGTCTTTTAACGAGTTAAACACGCCAAGAAGAACCGAAGAACTATACACTGCGATTATTTTCCCATTATGTCCAATCTTGGGATGGATTCATGCCGATCTCATCTAGTATTACAGATGTTTATTAGGATTGATACCTGTGCTATTTGTATGGAGCTAATCTACATTTACCGGTAATTTTGGAGCGTTACATGTACAGAGCCGTGCTATTACAGGCAATCACTCATTTACCGCGGACAAGCCTGGACAGCGGAGTGGGAGCTCTAGGAGAGACATCAGCGACAGGAAGGATAAGTATACGGCCATCCGTTGACAAGCCCATGATCATCGTGTTCTTGAGCCGCGCATCTCTGGAACCACAGGGAAAGAATTCATAATTACATTCAATGTGCATTGCATGTCGAAGTACTTTCTAGTGTTATGCCATTACTGTTTTATTGCTATAGCGATATTCTATAGCCTATACACCGCTAAATTCGAATGCAGACCTACGCCACAATTACATTAGACTCATAGTAAATAGTAAATATTTGTTTGACTGTACATATGCGAACGCGAGAAGTGTGGTGACTAAGGCCAATAAAAGCAACAGCGAAAAACCAAAATCAAGATGTCTTCATTCCACAAACTGTAAAGGGTTTCATTGTCGCAGGCTAGTAAAAATATATCTCTCGAAGGAGAACGAAGAAAGACGAATTATAGAAAACATCATTTTAGTAATATTTCAACTCCTGTCCCACAAGAGGAGTGAAAAAGAGAGGTAGGCTTGGATTCAGAGCATGCAAGACTTTTACCAAGGCATCCTCATAAACGACTTGGAAATAAAAATAAAATCTTTCAGGTCTTGTGCATAGAGCGATCCTTAACAATTGTCTAGACAATAGCAGCAGCTGTCACAGTTCAAAAAGCGTCATGTAATCGACGTGTTGTGTCCCATGTTAATTTAGTCCCTAGACTCCTTGTAGACTCGATCCGTGCATAGCAGTGAAAGTAAGTGTGTCTCCCAACCAAACACGTACGATGCACAGCCACTGAGAATCTGACTGAGCCACGGGATGAATTACACGGGCTGTCTCCTCGCTTGTCATACCTGTATTAAGGCCGCATCAGCCTCGGGTCCGCCGCTGTCATCACATACCTGTTCAATACCTTCATTAGGAGCTAAGACCTCGGCGCTGAGACCCAGTCAGCCGCACTGCCGCATCAAGTCCAAAGACCTCTCCTTTCTAGCTCTGTGAGAATATAGTCGCACTCTCAGAGGCTTTCTAAAAGATCGTCTTGCCTATATTTGAAAAGAAACCTGGTTTTTGTCTTTTTGCCGACTGCTCTGCGGATCGCCGCATTAGCTGGTGAGGCGGAGATATTACTGAATTACAGATCCGTTCTTCTGTCCCCGACGGTGATGTAGAGTCTTCTAGTGAGCCATATGAAGCGATAGCTCGTTCAATCAACGAGATTTGCTATAAAGTAGACCTGTTTTACATTGTTTAAAACACACACACACGCACACACACACACACATATATACACATTAGCCTGACGGTGCCATTCGGTTCAGACAAACTTTTCCTATCCTATCCTATCCTATCCTATCCTATCCTATCCTATCCTATCCTATCCTATCCTATCCTATCCTATCCTACCTCGTAACTCAAAGGTCGTTGGGGCACCAGAGATGATCGTTTAACCAGCATACTCCATCTTTCTCTGTTCTCAGCAACCCTCATGGCTTCGTTCAGTGTCAAACCAGTCCATTCTCGAATGTTGTCCTCCCACTTCTTTTTCGGTCTCCCTCCTTTTTTACCTCCTTGCACTGTGCCTTGCAGGATGGTCTTTGCAAGATCTGATGATAAAATGCGTCCGTGCGAAACAAAATCTGTCAAAGTATTTCTATATGTTATCTGGAAATATCTGGGGTGTCGGATAGCGCAGTGGTTGGAGCACTCTCTACTGTGTCGCAAGTTAAGCACCGTCCAGTGCGGTTAGCACTTGGATGGGTGACCGCAAAACGTGAAGTGACAAATAACAACGCCCCCAGTTGACTCAACTGTGACTGAGTACCTACTCTCTTAAGGGTGGGGAAGGTAAAGCAGCGAGGGAGAGACATGGGCATCACCCTCATTACGCTGGCCCAAGATAAGTGTGATCTTCAACATCACGCTCCCCTACGGCCACAAGGCTATGGGACTATCTTTACCTTGCCTTTACCTATCTGGAAATATATAACAACAAAAAAGAATGCTGCGTTATTTAATGTGACCTGGGAAAGAGAGAGAGAGAGAGAGAGAAAGAGAGAGAGAGAGACAGAGAGAGAGACAGAGACAGAGAGAGAGACAGAGAGAGAGACAGAGAGAGAATGTTGCATCTCGGCCTTCCTTCCAATCTTCCTGTTCCTTGCAACATTAGGTGAATTAGCTGTATTGGGCCTGATTAGGCCCTCAATTAGGCCCACTAGACGGCTCATCGTTGACAGTATTGACGGAACGGGAAAGCTGACTTGGTTCTATGACAGTGATCGCCCAGACGTATAATGTCTCCGTCAAAGCTGCAGAGTTTCAGAGACCCACCAGTCAGCGTTTTGCTCCAGATATACATGTAGACGTACCTCAACAGGCTCTAAAGGCTCCGCCACACATGCCGATTGTGCCACGATTTTGTTTGCGATCTGATCCCGGTCGCTACGTGATGACGTCAGAATTCTAACTTGCCAGCGGTCCAATTTGCAATCGGCTCGGTATCGTGCGATTAGAGCCTGTTCTATTCTGCCGTGCAATCGGCCCCGGTTGTAAACTTCCAACCAATCAGAATGCATCCCGTGTTCATTGTCAACTTGGCGGCACAAACGAAGCTGATGACAGGTGAGAGGAAATGCAAACAGGCTGGGAAGTCTCGTCTTTCGTAGGCCTCAATTACATACTATATAATACTAGACTTCAGAGCCTGTGATGCAACCCGCGATGTTGTGTATGGTTTTGATTTGGTTTTCCATTACGTTTTTATTTTTAAATAGTTTTTGTAGCATGTAGAGACATTATTTCTGCTGTGGTTTCAGACTAGATGCTGAGCTGTTGGATGGGGATGGTAAACTGTTGGATGGGGTTGGTGATCGTGTACACTGACACTATTAAAAGTCAATATAAACAATGCACATTGTGTGGAAGTTTCGGGTCGACTTGATCGGAAATGTGTGGCAGTGCTACCGGTTTTGGAGTCCGGCCCGATCGCACTTCAGTCGAAACGGATCCAAAATCCGATCTAGAATCGGCGTTCAAACCGGTATGTGTGGCGGGGCCTTAAGGCACCTTGTGGGCTGGCCCCGGCCCCCACTCATCAACATCGTCGTCGTCATGCTAAGAAGGCAACCTAAATTTCGCCCGCATTAGAGATAGAAATAATCTGCAATAAAATCATCATCATCGTCATCATCGTCATCATCATCATCATCATCATCATCATCATCATCATCATCATCATGTATCTCCTAATCATGTGATCTACTATGATTCAGATTGGGTTGCATGATTGCGTTAATATTTATTTAATTCTTATTGTATGATTCTGTGTGACATATTTCCCATCTTGCGTGTTTGATTTCCATGATGTATTTGTGACTTATTTGATCAGTGTAGTTTTTGAAGGTGCCGTACATTGTATTTCTAAAAGTATATTTGTTACACCATCCGTCTGATCCCCCCATTCGGGTAAAATGCCCTCTTGGCTATAAGCCTTATGTTTTCTTGAATTTGCGCTTGTTTTGTGCAATAAAAGGACAAAGTTCCAAAGTTGAAGTTCATCATCATCATCGTTATCATCATCATCATCATCACCACCACCACCATCATCATCATTGACTCTCGACGGATAGACAGGAGTGGACGTTTTAGGGCACCAGCGGGAACATCAAATAGGTACAGGAACTCTTCATAGTCTACCACTTGCCATTCAAGCACATAACAAACAAGTCGGTAGGTCTTACTAAACACACTCTACAACTCTCATGCAGCTTGCTTAGTTTAATTATTGTTTTTTTTTACTGTCTTTGCATAAATCGTTTATATATGTTTACACACTAATAAGTTTTAAATTCTCATATTTATGTGTTCTTACGTTAACCCGTTTTACTGCTTAATTGAAATATTATCTGCATTATGAAAATATGTCCACGTGTTTGAAGATCATTAATAATGTATAAATATTTTAATTCATTTGTTTCAATACTTTTCTTTTTATTTATCATTTGTGGGAAACATGCGTCTTTATATGTTTGTAAAAGACACACCTTAGAACTGTAATGCAATTTGGTTTAATTATTGTTTTTACTGTCCTTTTATAAATTATAGTTTATATGTTTACACACTAATAAGTTTTAAATACTCATATTTATCTGTTCTTACGTTAACCCGTTTTACTGCTTATTTAAAATATTTGCATTATGAAAATATGTCTATGTGTTTGAAGGAATGTGTATAAATATTTTAATTCCTTTGTTTCAATACTTTTCTTTTTATTTATCACTTGTGAGAAACAGGCGTCTTTATGTGTGTGTAAAAGAAGAATGAATGGACATGTTTAATTGACAGACAATGTAATTTCCATGCTTTTGGATTAATAAAGTAATATCTTATCTTATCTTATCTTATCTTATCTTATCTTATCTTATCTTATCTTATCTTATCTTATCTTATCTTATTATCATCATCATAATAATCATCACCGACATCATTATTTCACCATCGTCATTATTATTTAATTCAAGGCACATGCTGCAGATTACTGATCATCAACACCATTATCGGTATCAAATTTTATAGAACACATTTTACACGTCACTGTTCGACATAGCTAGATGGCAATAATGCTGAGGGCGATGATTATGACGATGTTGATGTTGATGGTACCCAGTGCATGATTAGTTTTAAATCTTGTGGTTCACATGTTCGACTGTCGATATACGCTTTCGGCACTAACCACAGGCTGTGAGCTTCGGAATTGCACTTTTTAAAAAAATGCTTTGTTCAAGTAGTAATTGATTTATTGGAGCACTCCCGCGATAGTTGTTGTACAAAGAATGTTTGTTTTGATTACGCCACTCCCCATTCTACCCCCCTCCCTCCCACCCTCCCTTTCCCCCTCCAACTCCGGGGCGCAATTTCTAATAAGCTAAATATAATAATACATTATAGATAGATAGATGAGATCTTTTAAACATTGATTTTGTTTAAGGTATCGACCGGCGTGTATGTAAGCCTATAGTTGAATTTCTCCGTACCCAAATAATATATAGCCCAACGGCGTTTTGGCTGAATTGAGTGATTCTAGCAATTCTTTCGGAAGCCATCCATTGATAGCATTGAAACTCAGATGGTCAGTCATTCATAACCTCGGCCACTAGCGTGTATTGAGGGTATTGACGCTCAGTTCAAGTAAGGATTTATCATTGTATGAAGAAGGATATACGGTTGCCTCAGGTGGAAATAAACAGGCATTATTGATTTGATCTTAATTGCTTCTTGTGTCGGCCCCCTGGATGAATGAAGGAAGATGCAAGATTTCCAGCAGCAACCTAGATGAACATAGATTTGCATGTACGATTTCTAACAGCATGCTTTTGGCCTAAGGTTGAAACTGCACATTTAGTTCCGTTAGAATTTATAGTGTAATTTGAAAGAGAAGGTGGGATTTGCTCTTAATGTTGTTTCTATTGTCCGTTTACAATAGTACAACTTTTGAACACAGATTAATAATAATAATAATAATAATAATAATAATAATAATAATAATAATAATAATAATAATAATAATAATAATGGATGCTAGGAGCGCTAGATAAACGTAGATATACATAAATACACGTACAACCATCAATAAAACTCCGTAACCCGGTAAACATAGATGTACGTGCATATATACAAAGCAACCATCAATTTATTGTAACGTTCTGATACACCGCTTTTCCAGCTCAAGAGCTGCTCAAGGCGCTGGCTTATACAGGATCTAAATCAAAATAATATATTTCGCTTTGAAGATAGAAATAGCAATTGGAAGTTCCGTTACGGTTAAGACGATACCGATAATTTAGATAAAGGAGGTGAGATTTGATTCGATCTTGATTGCTTCTGTTTGCTGTAGAGCAACTTTGACCATGGGTGAACGTAGATGCATGTACGATTATTGATAGCATATTTTTGCCTTGAAGGATGGAAGTGGGCAGTTCCGTTACAATATAATTATACTGTAAGTTAGATAGGGATGGCGGAATTTGATCATAACTGTTTATTTTGTCAGCCTGCCAGCAGCATAAATGAACGTAGATGCACCATGGACCCAGTCGCTTGTCATCACACTGACAAGGTTGATGCCCATTTGGAAAGATAGGACCATCGGTCTACACTCCAAGGTAAGGCTGCTGCGTTCCATTGTCATTTTCATCTTTCTATACGCTTGCGAAACATGAACCCTCACAGCAGACCTACAAAGAAGAATACAAAGCATAGAGATCACGTGCTACAGAAGACTTCTGGGCATTTCCTATACCCAGCACATCACCAACGACGAAGTCCGACAGACTATCACACAAGCCATTGGACAACACGATGACATGCTCACAGTGGTGAAGAAACGGAAACTCCGATGGTATGGTGTTACGTTGAAACGCGCATGATGGTGCGTGTGAAATGCGCACGATATTATGTATGAAGCGCGTGCAATGGCCGGCTTGCGTGTGTGACGCGCGCGATAGATCTGTTCGTTTTATTTTGCAACGCATGCAGTAATAGAGTGTATTTATCTTTGATTTGATTTTGCGTTGTTATTAGAAGAAGCTTTGTGTACCGTTGGTGTTTTTTTTTGCTCGATATTATTTGAGAATTTTTGAGAAATGGTTGTTTACTATCGATCGAAGCGTATGGATTGTTCTGTTGGTTACCATGGAAGCTTCCATTCCAAATGAGGTTGTATGACGTAAGTCACGTGATGATGAAATTAATTTTGATTGGTTGTGGTGTTTCATGTAGGATTATTCTCGTTTGTTCCCGAGTATGTAGAGACTATATAAGCGCCGCACTGTTAAAAAAGGTGAGATGTTGATTGTTGTTGATAGTGAGTTGGAAAGTAAAATTTGAGAGTGGAAAAGCGATTGAGCGATTGTATGCAGTTGTTGATGTGTGCTGAATAAAAGTGGAAAACTTCATACGTCGACTTTGTGACTTGTATGCTGATTGAACGGGTTGCGTGGATAAACGAATCTGAGCTACACTCATCAGTACTTCAGCATTGGGGCTGAATCAACTACTGATAAAACACCAACATCAAACGGAGTGTAACATTTTGGGGGCCAAGCCGGGATTCATGCCATAGCCAAGGGTTCAACTGCTACAACAAGCGAGTCAACGTTACGAAAGGCAGTCATCGAGGGTAGCCGCCAACGAGTTGCGTCGGGAGGGGCCAACACACTGGGACTACATCACCGATAGGTTCGGGTTGACTGCAAGGGCGTGTAGTCGCTGAAGAGTTGCTTCGTGAGCGAACAACAGATCGGGACTACGTGGCTGCCGTAAGACTACGTCGAGGGACAGTCTCGGAGCTACATCGCCAGTATTAGAGAGAGCGACGAGCGGACGTCGCGTCTACTTCAGCACAGGAGCGTGTACATCAACACCAGCGTGGTGCAGCGTCGCATACGACGAGGACAGCGGGGCCTGCGTCAGCGAAGGCGACTAGTGGCAAGCATCAGCGCTACTGCAGAAAGCGTGCTGTTCTAGAACAGTCTAGAAAGGTACGGCACAGTCAAGAACTTTCCAGAAAAGAACTTTCCAGGAAAAAAACTTTCCAGAAGCATCAAGATGGCTGATTTCTGGCAGAAAGGGATTCAACTAAATCTAAAAGGGAAACAGTTGACGGAGTACGTCAAGTCCCAGGAGAGAATACAAGAACGAGAATTAGAAGAGCAACGCCGCCGTGAAGAAAGAGAATTAGAACAGAAGCGTCTAGAAATTGAACAGCAGCGGCAAGAAAAAGAAAGAGAATTCGAGCTGAAGCGTCTTGAGTTCCAGCTAGAAATGGCGCGTATCCAGCAACAGCAGAATGCGCCACAAGTTATCAGTGACAACAAAGCTCCAAAATTGCCAGCATTCGTCGACGGGAAGGACCAGATCGACAGCTATCTGGCGAGATTCGAAAGGTTCGCCGAAAGCTCCAACTGGCAACCTCGAGACCGAGCGATTCGACTAAGTGCACTTCTGACGGGGCAAGCGCTGGAAGTTTATACCAGACTGTCAAATAATGACGCCAAAAACTACGACGTCTTGAAGGAGGCCCTATTGCATTGCTACAGCTTCACAGAGAAGGGCTACCGTAAACGCTTCCGTGAATGCCGGCCTTTGTCAGACGAGACACCAAAGCAGTTTGTGGAGCGCTTGTCGTCATACCTGCACAAGTGGGTTGAATTATCAGGCAAGGGGAAGTCTTACGATAGTCTCCATGACCTGATCGTGAAGGAGCAATTCCTCAATGCCTGTCACAAGGACCTGGCGACCCACTTGGAATTACAGAAGCTGCAGACGCTTAATGATGTGACCGAGGTTGCTGAAAGATATCTCCTTGCTCACGGAAAAACGCTGGGGCCACCCAAGGCGACGAAACCATTTCAGAAGACTGCAAACCATGGGAACCAGATCCAGGGGAGCCAGACGAGCCAGAGACAGATGGACTCCACGCCACCTCCCAGGGAAGGGCATTCAAGAGGCTGCTTCACCTGCAACGCTACAGACCACAGAGCGGCTAATTGTCCTCAAAACAAAAGTAGCGGACAGCGGAGCAGTACGGACAACGCAGCGGCGGGCAACCGACAGAGGCGGTTCTCCAATCAACGGCAAACCGGTAGATCTGACCATCAAGTGTGCGGCGGGAGCGTCATTCTTCCGAGTGAGACCGAGCGCGCAGCTACTCCTGCGGACGTGCAAGAGTGCATAACCGATGGCCAACTTCTCCTTGCCAACGGGAAATCCATCCCCGTCGTCGCCAGCGCAGCTGTGACCGTCCAGAACATGCCTGTTTGCAAGGGACGCGTTGGAAATCATGAAGTGACTGTCTTAAGAGACTCTGGCTGCAGTGGGGTCATCGTCAGAGAAGACCTAATCGCTAAAGAACAGTTCACTGGCGATTCAAAATGGACACTCATGGCCGACAGCAAATGTGTGAAAGCGCCAGAAGCGAAGATTCAAGTCAGCACCCCTTTCTACATAGGCGAAGTAGAAGCAGTTTGCCTGAAGAAGCCGCTATACGATTTGATGATCGCGAATATCGACGGCGCGAGACGACCCGACGACCCCGATCCAGAGTGGAGTCCTGCCTCAACCCAACGCGTCGAAGTTGCGGAGGAGGATCCATTGCCATTTCCCGATGGAGACCTTGCAGAGCTGCTACGGGACAATGTGGCTACTCCAGCTCAGCCCTACCGACCAGAGATTGTCGGTGCTGTTACAACCAGGGCCCAGGCCAAGAGAGACAAGACGACTACGCCACTGAAGGTCGCCGACAACTCAAAAGCTGCCATCGTGGACAGAGATAAATTGATTCAGCTCCAGGAAGCTGATAGTACTTTAAACAAGTACATGAACCGCCAAGACCATGTGACCAAAGGCAGTGGCACGGTCTATTTTGAGTTGAAGGCCAAGATCCTGTACCGAATCTTCCAGCACCCGAGGGTCAACGGAGGGAAACCACTACGTCAAGTATTGGTACCATTACCCCTAAGGCGCCAGGTGATGGAAGTAGCGCATGACTCAATCATGGGAGGTCACCTGGGTATCAAGAAGACGTCGGATAGAATCCAGGCGGTGTTCTACTGGCCAGGACTTCATGCGGACGTCAGCCGTTTCTGCCGATCATGTGACATTTGCCAGAAGACCATACCTCGAGGAAGGGTCCCGAAAGTACCTATGCAGAGGATGCCTTTGATCGACCGACCTTTCAAGAGGGTGGCCTTAGACTTAATCGGCGAAATAAGACCTCCGAGTGAAGAAGGTCATCGGTGGGTACTGACTTTAGTGGACTATGCGACTCGGTACCCAGAAGCAGTGCCTTTGAAGAAGATTGACACTGAAACTGTTGCAGAGGCACTGGTGGACATGTTCAGCAGACTTGGAGTGCCTGAAAAAATTCTGACAGACCTAGGGACGCAGTTCGTATCTGACTGCATGAAGGAGGTCAACAGACTGCTGAGTATCCGACATTTGACTACGACACCCTACCATCCAATGTGCAACGGGCTCGTCGAGAAGATCAATGCAACGCTGAAGTCCACCCTGAAGAAACTGTGCAGCGAGCAGCCCAGACAATGGCATCGCTATATCAACGCCTTATTGTTCGCCTACAGAGAAGTGCCGCAGGAGTCCATTGGCTTCTCTCCGTTCGAGCTGCTGTACGGAAGAACCATCCGAGGGCCGATGCACATCCTAAAAGAACTGTGGACGAAAGAAGTAGAGACTCCAGAGGTGAAGAACAGCTACCAGTACGTGTTTGAGCTACGGGAGAAGCTGGAGCAAACTCTCGAGATAGCTAGAGAAAACCTGAAGAAGTCCCAAGACTGTGGAAAGCACTACTACGATCGTAGGGCTGTAAACAGGAAGTTCAAACCTGGCAACAAAGTACTGGTGCTGCTACCTACCGACCACAATAAGTTGCTGATGCAGTGGAAAGGCCCGTACGAAGTGGAGACCGTGGTGGGGATCAACGACTACAAGGTGAAGGTCGGCCAGCATTCCAAGATATACCACGCCAACCTCCTTAAGCTGTACGTGGAAAGGCCATCAGAGACTGTACACGCAGCAACAGCAGCTGAGATCGACGACAGCTTTGACAGCGAGGAACTGTTGGAACTGGGAGACTTCCATATCAAGGAAGGCATCGATGATGTTAAGCTAGGACCGAGCTTGACGGAAGGTCAAAAATTTGGAGCTCAAGGACCTTATGGGCGAGTTTCCCCATAACTTCAATGATGTCCCAGGCTGTACGACTTTGGTCGAACATGAAGTCCACCTCACTTCCAATATCCCTGTTCGATCCAAACCATTCCCGATCCCTTTCAAGGCCCGTGAATCCTTGAAGAAAGACATCGATGAAATGCTGAAGATGGGCATCATCAGGGAGTCCAGTTCCCCCTACGCGTCCCCTGTCGTGGTCGTGAAGAAGAAGGACGGAAGCAACAGAGTATGCATCGACTACAGGAAGGTTAATAAGATCACCGTCTTCGATCCCGAGCCGATGCCTACAGCAGCAGACCTCTTCCGCCAATTATCGGGGAGTAAAATCTTCTCAAAGATTGACCTCAGCAAGGGTTATTGGCAAGTCCCCGTGCGTCAACAGGACATACCAAAGACTGCTTTTATAACTCCTGATGGGACGTACGAGTGCCTAAGGATGCCCTTTGGCATGGTCAACAGCGGGGCTACCCTGAAGAGAGGAATGAGGAAGATGCTCAAAGGGATGGACAACGTCGTGTGTTACTGGGACGACCTGCTAGTCCACACCCAGACCTGGAAGGAGCATCTGCAGACCTTGAGGGAGCTGTTTCACCGTCTTCAAGAGGCCAACCTGACCGTGAGACCCAGCAAGTGCATTCTGGGAACTGACAACGTCGACTTTATTGGCCATTCGCTGAAAGAAGGACAAAAGGGGCTTCTACTAGAAAACGTCACCAAGATTCTGAACGCTCCACGTCCCCAAACCAAGAAGCAGGTGCGATCTTTCCTGGGGTTGGCTGGATATTACAGGGAGTTTGTACCGAACTACTCCGCCATCACAGCACCCTTGTCGGACCTGGTGCGGAAAGGCTGTCCTAATCAAGTGGAGTGGGGACCGTCTCAAGAGAAGGCATACCAGACTGTGCGCGACCTCCTTTCGAAGGATCCGGTGCTACGACTGCCCGACACTTCCAAGGAATTCGTCTTAAGAACAGACTCAGCGGACGAAGGCATCGGCGCCATACTGATGCAAGAACACGAAGGGAAACTATTTCCGGTCAGTTACGCCAGCAAGAAGCTGTCCAGGGCTGAGAAAAATTACTCGACCATGGAGAAAGAGTGCCTTGCCATCATATGGGGAATCCGGAAGTTCGAACTGTACCTTCAAGGAGTGAAGTTCGTGCTGCAGACTGATCATAAGCGGTTAACTTACTTGAACTCTGCCAAGTTTGTGAACAGTCGCATCATGAGATGGGCTATGTACTTGCAGAACTTTAACATGCGAGTAGAATCTATCAAAGGATCAGACAATCTTGGTGCGGATTTTCTCAGCAGAGTATGTGAGTAAAGAACATTGACAGTATCCAGACAGACTGAAATAAGTTTTAATTTCTAAGTTTGTTTGTGCATTGCGTATCAACGTTGTTGGAAGAAATTAAGTAAATTTCTTCTTGAGTGGGGGGGTTAAAAATGTTACACTCCGTTTGATGTTGGTGTTTTATCAGTAGTTGATTCAGCCCCAATGCTGAAGTACTGATGAGTGTAGCTCAGATTCGTTTATCCACGCAACCCGTTCAATCAGCATACAAGTCACAAAGTCGACGTATGAAATTTTCCACTTTTATTCCGCACACATCAACAACTGCATACAATCGCTCAATCGCTTTTCCACTCTCAAATTTTACTTTCCAACTCACTATCAACAACAATCAACATCTCACCTTTTTTAACAGTGCGGCGCTTATATAGTCTCTACATACTCGGGAACAAACGAGAATAATCCTACATGAAACACCACAACCAATCAAAATTAATTTCATCATCACGTGACTTACGTCATACAACCTCATTTGGAATGGAAGCTTCCATGGTAACCAACAGAACAATCCATACGCTTCGATCGATAGTAAACAACCATTTCTCGAAAATTCTCAAATAATATCGAGCAAATAAAAACACCAACGGTACACAAAGCTTCTTCTAATAACAACGCAAAATCAAATCAAAGATAAATACACTCTATTACTGCATGCGTTGCAAAATAAAACGAACAGATCTATCGCGCGCGTCACACACGCAAGCCGGCCATTGCACGCGCTTCATACATAGATATAATATCGTGCGCATTTCACACGCACCATCATGCGCGTTTCAACGTAACATATGGCCATGTCACCAGAGCATCAGGAATTGCAAAGACCATCCTGCATGGAGGCAAAAGAAGAGGAAGACCGAAAAAGAGGTGGGAGGACAACATTCGAGAATGGACTGGCTTGACACTGAGCGAAGCCAAGAGGATTGCTGAGAACAGAGAAAGATGGAGTACATTTGTTAAATCATCATCTGTGGTCCCCAACGACTTTCGAGTTACGGGATAGGATAGAATAGGATAGGATAAGAACGTAGATGAACTCTGAGGCATGTCCGATTCCTATCCTATCAAATCCCGTAACTCGAAGGTCGTTGGGGCACCGATTATCTCCATACTAATGTCATATTATCTACGTAATTTTGGCTGGGTTGGAACTGGTAATTGGAACTTATGTAAGACCTAAACGATAATTTACCAATGAAAATTCTGCAGACACTTGAAACCCAGTCTAGGTTACATTATAATCCACCTCGGAGTTAACTACCCAGGCTGTACAAGACCCGCTACACAGTGTATTGCTAATGTGAGTAGTACCCTGCAGAAGAAGAAGAAAGAAAACACAAAAACAAGCTTCTGTTGAATTACTCTGAATTATTTAATAATTTTTTAATTGATTAATTAATATATTTTTATTTTATTTTGTTAATTTATTCATTTATTTTATTTTATTTGTTTATTTATACCATCTTTTTGTGTGTATTTCATTTAAAAAGATTAATTCAGTGAAATAAGCGATGGGCTTCCAACCCCCTCCCTCCCTTTAAAAAAAAACACCCCCAAACAAACAAACAAACAAAAAGAACTCTGCTATTATTTGTAATGTTGAGGTAAATATTTTGTATCGGGCGCTATAGCGGAAACGATCAAAAGGAATCTTTCATCTCGTCTTGTTTCCTCATGTCTTGTATTGTCTTTATTACTGTCCAATAAGCACGGTCTCGTGACTTGTAATGTGTGTGTGCGCGCTGTATGAGTGAGCATAGGCTTGGATTGGAACGTAGGACCGTGGCCCATTGTAAATCGGCAGAAAGCTTACGAACTGTACATGGCTCTTTACAGATACAGCTGCAGCCTCGGGCTACGCTATTGTACGTCCGTTAACGGCCCACTGATGAAAGGAACTCCTTAACCACCAGGTAAAGCGCGAATGAAATAATGAACATTGAAGTTTTACGTCCACACTCACACCATGGGCGATACGGCAGACAGAGATAACTCTCCTATAGTACAGGCTTTGCACAACACAGGCTGAAGCTTCCGACTTTAATCCAGATCAACCAGATGCAGTGTGTAACATGTTGATGCGGCAGTTCGGAGTACAGTATAAGTCATTCCCCAGACAGCGGTGCTGTACGTGATCGCCGATCTCAATTTTCTTCTTAACACAGTCTATATGTGTAGATCTATACCTTTGACAACTTTAAAAAAAAATCTGGAATAAAGATTTCTTGACTTGACTTGACTGGACTATTCAGCAGCATGGGTCATGATGCACCACAACGCAGTCTGTCACCGCCGTAGGTTAGTGGAAGAGCGTTCCTCTGGCACCATGTTGATGCAGGTTCGAATCGCGTAGTGGGCAAGATAACGATTGCTTTGATTGCTTTGGTAGTTCAGTGTTGATTTAGGGCCTTACCCGTTTTCCCTGGGATGGTTATCCCTGCCTGACAAATCGCCTGTGATGGGTGTAGTAGACGTTCAACCTCCACGTTCTTGCGTTCAACGCTGCCTGCTAAGTCACCTGTTAGAAGGACGTTCGAAAAAAAATTGTGTTCAACGTTTACGATCCCGCAGAGACAGAAGAAACGGACACCTAACTAATGTTCCTGGTCCGTCTGTATAGTTCTCCAAGCTCGAAATAAAACGTCTAATCAAAGATGGCTACAACTGAATGCTGTAGAAAGTCACCTGAAGGGGAGGACTCGTTGACGATATGGAGACTCTGCGGAGAACTGCTTCATTTGTGAGAGACACGGTACAGTGACCACCTAAGTAGCAAGGCAAGGCAAGGCAAGGCAAGGCAAATTTTATTCCAGAAAAACCCATTAAGGGCACATGGACATGGTTAAAATAATATACACAAACATGCTCAATAATTAATTAACATTTTAGATTAAAAATAACATAAAAATTTTAAACTATTTATTTATACAGCGGGATAGAGTGGAGTGGGGGGGGAGGTGGCAGGGAGAGGTATGGAGTGGGGAAAAGAAAAAAGAACTTAATTGGGGACAACAACTATGAATCATAACTAACAATACAATTCAACCTAAACACATCAATGACAAACTACAGAAATAATTTTTATTACACATAACCTGTCAACATCAGAACTATTAATTTTTGACATGGGATAAAAACGTTACATTTGTTTAATTATTAATTTCATAAGACTTACAAGCTTTAATAATTCTGACTTTTTGTTAGATGACAATAATTCTTGAAATTTGATGGCATTGGGATATCTATAATAATATGATTTTAATAAATCTCTTCTCGAGTTACAAAAATGTGAACACAAAAATAAATAATGAAACTCATCACCAAGATCGCCACTATTACATTTTTGACATACACGTTCGTGTCTAGGAATGTTAAAATATCGGCCTCTCTGCACTGGCATTCTGTGGTTAAGTGTCCTAAACTTTAGAACAGATATTGCAAGATTTGTTGGTAGAACATGCAAATATTTTTCAAATTCAAAATGTAGCTTAAACATTCGATAATTATAGTAAAGTTCATTATTGTTTATTTCCTCGAACCAGCCTTGAATAAACTGATCATGTAGGCGTTGTTTAATTGTACACTTAAAAACTGAAGTAGAAGGCATAACATTGGTTAGCCCCTGATTTAACCAAAAATTACCAAGTCCTAGATTATTTAACTCTTTCCGCACTGAATCGAGGAATGAAGATTTATAACCTTTATGCAAATCAATGTGAAACAAAAAAGTGTACATAACGCTGGACAATTTATTACTGTTATCAGGGTGAACAAGCTTATACCAAAAATTTAACATTCTTTGCTTTGCCTGTAACTCCAGAGGAACTTGTCCTAATTCACCAAAAATCATTTGAGAAGGAGTAGACTTACCCAGCTTTAAAATTAGTTTATAAAAACGCAGTTGCAGTTTAGTGGCAAGGTCACTCATTTGAGGACACCATATCTCTGAACCATATAACAGAATAGGAACTATAGTTTTCTCAAACAGGTCAATTTGAATTTCTAGTGGTAACATAAGCTTTCTAATTTTTCTTAAAAGAGAAAACATAGCTTTGGAGGCACGATCATATAAATTTTTCTGGGCTGGTTTAAAGCTACCATTATAGTTAATTTTAATTCCGAGATACTGAAAATCATATACCACGTCCAATTTAACACCATTGTAAAATACATTAGGTAGATTTCTGACTTTGCCTTTTGAAAAAACAACGACCTTAGTTTTAGCAGCATTGACTTTTAATTTGTATTTAGTGCAATATTGATGCATGGCATCTAAAGAAGACTGTAATTCAGCAGAAGATTCACAAAAAATTACGGTGTCATCGGCATAAAGCAAAATAAACATTTTATACAGAGTCTCAATATAGTCATCATCAAGAAAAATATCCGATGCTGCAAGCTTAACAGTTCTTAGACCAATTAGTTTTTCACCAAGAAAACTTTTTAAATCATTCAAAAATACAGCAAACAATAACGGAGACAGATTTTCACCTTGTCTGACACCCGTTTTACAAGAAAAATAATCAGAAAGAGTATCATTCCACTGTACCTGTGATTTTGCTTTATTATACAAGTCTTTTATTATACGGAGTATATTTCCGTTTACATTAGAATTTAATAATTTCTGCCATAACAAAGAACGATTAACAAAATCAAATGCCTTTTCATAATCAATAAAAACACAGTACAAACGCTTTTTCTTTGATAAGCGATCGGTAGAGAATAAGAAAAAGATTCCGAATACTCAGGCTGTTGAACGAGCCTTAGGGCGAGGGTGACCAGCCGTTTGTGGCCTAGTTTTTATAGATAGATATATTCCAGATGTAATTGATTTGTGAAGTGTGCAGTGTTGGCTGGTAGATGGAGATAGCTGTTATTGGTTTGTAAACAGATCGGCGATCTGCAGGACTGTTTAAGTTACCCACTATAGTGCTCCGTTTGGTAATTGCTACATTAATTGCTTTCTTATCCTCAGGGGCATCGTGTACGGCCTCTATATGAGCGATTAAACAAATGGCAGGAGAAGGTCGGGACTAGATCACCGGTAATACTAATAGACTAGTAGCCGATCAGCGGAGCATACACTGATAACTCAGTCGCTAGCCAGTTCCTGTACATGGGGTAGATCGGAAATAGATAGTCTACCCATGCAGGGTAATGGGGCAGTCCTATAGGTACAAGTCCACAGGCGCTTGTATCTGGACACGCGAGCGCCTATGCCTGTGACGCGTCTCCATAGGCGCTCGCGTGTCCAGATACAAGCGCCTGTGGTACAAGTCGTAATGGGGCTGAGGAGCATATCAGCGTTGTTTTTCAGCTTTTGTTCCTGCCGAAATGGGTAGAAAATTTATACTTAGGGGCATACTTTATTTTGCCACCCATGCATGAACGGTACAAACGTAATTGTTGATCTGCTGAAGTTTAGGCCTACAACGTGATATCAATCATGTTTGGGATTGATCATGATTCTAAAGATCACAGTGTTTCTCGCTTTTGTTCTCGCCGAAGCTCAGTCTTCGGAATGTCTTGCAACTCCTCAAAAGTAAGCATTTGTGATTCGAGCTTGTTGGCAATGGACTTTCAATGAAGATGAAAGAAAAACAGATGGCAGTAGATTTAACATGACAATAAAGGGGAACAAGGCGTTATACGTACATGTATCTGCAACGGGACAATGCTCTGACGAAAGCATCTGTAATCAATCTGTATTTCTGTACAGCGTGGGGATGGAGTTAGTTTAGTCTATAGAAGCATGCATTCAGGCAAAAGAGTGTGTTTTTCATTTATCATTATTCTTATTACTGTTCGCGTATATCCCTTGAATTATGGGACATATGAGATAGACAGAGATTTATATTATTATGCTGAAATGTAATCAATTTCATCGCCGTCACTATAAGTAAGATGGCGATGATTAGGATCATAATGATAATGACACTGATGATGATGATGATGATGATGATGATGATGATGATGATGATGACGATGATAATGATGGTGATGATGATGATGAAATCAACGCGAGAATGTAGACTGTTGGTGGTGGTACTGATGTTCATGAAAGGGATGAAAATGATAACGAAGAGAAAGATTTAGAGAGGATATGAGAATAAAGGCGATGAAATGGTGCTTAGAAAATGACTATTTCCATGTTACATTATGTTCCGTTGCGGCATACTTTTAGGAGCTATTCGCATATCTTGCAACACTAGGGTCTTCCTCGCTTGTTCTAGACTAGTCCCTTCATTTTCGTTTTGGCCTGGAGGGCGTGTTTTGGTAATCATTTAGTCCTCGAGAGTGATGGTCGCACCTAGCAGTACATGTAATAAGACTCGCAAGCTTCAGGGTTGAATATCACCACCATGTCTGGCCGTAACAAATCTATCCTCCACTATCGCCTGTGTAAACTCATAGCCGGAGTTGTGTTCAATTTTCCGTTGTATGGATGGGTTATGAGAGGCAAGAGTTGTCCGCCCTTTGTTTTCTTTGGCCAAAACTGTTTAGGCTTCTCAATTAAGAGCTGCCAAAAGGATCGGCAGGGAGGAGGGCCTGAGAGATAGATGAGAACATGTCAGCCTGCTTCCCTGGTATGGGGTTACGAGACCTTACTGCCGTGCGTCGACGATGATGGCCGTTACGGCGGAGGTCGGTGGTCATCATCATCATCATCATCATCAGCAGCAGCAGCAGCAGCAGCAGCAGCAGCAGCAGCAGCAGCATCATCTTAATTTTTTTTTAAATCTATTTATATAATCGTTGTTATTTAGCGCTTTTTCAGCTCAAGGCGCTGGCCGATACAGAATCTAAAGCCGCCCGTGGTTCCCACTTGTAACCTTTAGGCGCATAGTCTGACACCCATGGCCCCGACGACTTAGCATAAACCTGGCGACCGAGGATGGGGAGAAGGGGCCTACTGCATACTGGGTGTATTTGTGTAGCCGGCACCCACCCTCTAGGACATGAGCGTCAGGATCTTAAGTCCATGCAATGGATTGCGTGCGTGCATAGATTAGACCTCGGTTTATACTCTCATCATCATCATCATCATCATCATCATCATCATCATCATCATCATCATCATCATCATCATCATCATCATCATCATCGTTTTCTTCTTCTTTTTCGCTTCCTCCTCCTCCTTCTCCTTCTCCTCCTCGTCGTCGTTGCCTTCGTCGTCATCCACACAGTCTTCTTCTTCTTCTTCTTCTTCTTCTTCTTCTTCTTCTTCTTCTTCTTCTTCTTCTTCTTCTTCTTCATTGATATGAGCTAAATTATTCTTGAGGAAAAGCAGTTTATCCACAAAGGTTGTAGGATTTACACTGACGATATAATGTGATGCAGGCTGTATAATATCAGCACCGAACGTTTCCACACCACCAAAACATGACTGTATGAAACATTTGCACACATCTTCAGCCATTACCTTCCTCCCACCCAGTCTCCTCTCATCCACGCTCATCACTCTTCCCCTCCCCAATCCCGCTAAAAACAATAGCGAGCAGTGGTCTCAAATACTGCAGAATATGGAAGAATTTGTTCAATGACAGTTTCCAGAGAAATATACAGACAGATTCACATGTAATACATTATCACTGATTTCAACGTTCTACAGGGACATCCTGCCTGTCTCTGACAGCTTGCTGCCTCAATGTTCGTGCAGATACTACTGTACCAGACCTCTGATACTCTCAGGTTTAGCGATGGCAGGTTGCGAGTGCTGCGGTTCTTGTGAAACGGTGTTAAGCGATGATGGCAACAGACGCCGTGGGCGATATTGATGTTGATGAAGATGACGATAATGCCGAGTGGTGGGTGAGGAGCTGGAAGTAATGCGAATGGACGCCTCTTTAGTGTCAAGGGCCTGCCAAGACGGAGAGAGAGAGAGAGAGAGAGAGAGAGAGAGAGAGAGAGAGAGAGAGAGAGAGACGGAGAGAGAGAGAGAGAGAGAGAGAGAGAGAGAGAGAGAGAGAGAAAGAGAGAGAGAGAGAGAGAGAGAGAGAGAGAGAGAGCAGAAATTTGCTACATCTAATCGTCTGGCCTGCATATTGAGACTCTTTATTAATCTCTTATTAAGGTCCCATAAGCAGGCGTCTCCTGTGCGAACGGTGTCCGTGTTTCAACGGCGAACTCGGCACTGGGGAGTGAAAACCGAAGTGCCTGGCTATAGACCACTCGGTTCTTTTTTCTCTCTTTTTTTAACTCAGGCATTTGAGCACACGTTCCAATTTTCAATAAAGAGGAAAGATTACTTCCATCTCTCACCTTTCTTCTGCGTTGTTGTTTCTTTAGAATAACCCTTGAAACTTAAACCCGTTTCTCGCTGGCACCATCGACATATTTAACATAATCAGCATAACGGTTGGAAGCAAAACGAAGACAACACGGAATGTTCCGCAACCCTTACCCCACGCGGTACATCATCGTCACCCTCACCACCACTGTTAACATATTCTCTCTCTCTCTCTCTCTCTCTCTCTCTCTCTCTCTCTCTCTTCATCTTCCTCATCGTCCTCCTCTCTCTCTCTCTTCATCTTCCTCATCGTCCTCCTCTCTCTCTCTCTCTCTCTCTCTCTCTCTCTCTCTCTCTCTCTCTCTCTCTCCCTCTTTCTCTCTGTCTCTTCATGCATTTGGAATGGGCCTTTAAAATCTTTCTGACTCTGACTCTCTCTCCTCGAATCAATCCAACCCCTCCCCACCCCTCCTCATCACCTCTGACACAAACATATGCTTTCCACTATACACCTTACCAGGGCCCATTCCAAAATCAAACAAACAAACCTGCATTTTTGCAATTTCCTGCGGTAAATGAGTAGCCAGCTCATCAGACTAGGCAAGTGTCTAGAACTTTCTTTGAGCGAAGAACAACATTTATTGTTGACCTAGCAGCATTGGGGGAAATAACTGCTCCCTCTTTGCTTTTTGGATGTTGATCGAGCAACATTGAGGAAATAACTTTTTTCAACAACGTTTTAGGAACAAAGAACCAACAAACTGAAATGCCAACCAAGCACGCCTAAAGAACTAGCCTATGCAATACGCCTTAAAAAGACGGTTCAGTTCACTCGTGGAGGATGATGGATAGTTTCCAAAAGAGAATGGCTCATTCAGAGTGTCTGAGCCTGATGAGGCATATGCTGTACATTGAGTACAGTGTTTCCGTTCATTGTTTTCAACAGCACTATCTTCACGCACGCTCTTCCTATCCTATCCTGTCCCGTAACCCGAAGGTCGTAGGGGCACCACAGATGATCGTTTAACCAGCATACTCAATCTTTCTCTGTCCTCAGCAGCCCTGATGGCTTCGCTCAGTGTCACGCACGCTCTTGCTGTACCACAACATTCCTTCATCGGTCATTCTAGTTTCATCAATCCTAAAAAATAGGCAGCATTCAAATTATCAACCATTACAAATCATCCCATTAAATCAATGCCAGACATTAAATAAATAATTAAATTAAAAAAAAACATATGATCATATCACATCCGTCTAATAATGGAGGAATAACCTAAAACAAGATGACAAGTCATGCAAATGTATTTCCAGACAATCGCACACGTACAGCCGAAAAATACGCATTTTTAACTGTGGTAATTTTTTTGGCCATGAGAACGTGAACATTGAGGTTTCACGTCTACACCCGCCATTGGCGATATGGCAGACGGGGATAGCCATCCCAGGGAACAAGGGGTAGGGACCTAAATCAACATTGAACCACCAGAGCAATCTTACTGCTAAAATGGACAGTGAAAAATGGCCACTTTTTAAAATGTAGCCCACCACGGGATTCGAACCTGGGTCATCGATGGTCCAGGCGAAAGCTCTATCACTTGAGTTACGGCAGTGGGGTTTTCATTCCCGTGTTGTGAACAGGTTTTTATCCTAACGAAGCAACGTGGAAACAACGAATGGTAGGCCAAGAGCTGAACTATCTGCGAACAAAAGCAATTTACCAAATCGGCTGAGCCTACGTTCATAAACAGCGCAAAACGAAAACGAGGTATGAAAACGAAAACGAGGTATGAAAATGGTGAAGAACTACGACCGTGACCTTTGAAAAAGTACCAATAAGACTGAACTAACATGCTTTGAGCAGTAGGTAACGTATCTGCAAATGTACAAATGGTCCATTTCGGTTATTTTATTCTTGAGATAAGCCCAAACAGTGTGTTTTGAACACACAAAGAGCTACGGTCCGACCGACAATCGGACATTACATTACATGATTATTGCTTTAGGTCCAGCGGACTCTTCCGAGCCAAATCAGGACCAGTAGAGCCGAATCAGGACCACAAAATCAAGACCCCAACTTGGCTGAAAGAGGACTGGCCCATGATCCGCATAAAAGATCTGCCGAAACAACCCTAGTGGTAACACTGAAGGGACTCCACCAGCCGGTCACTTTACAATAAAGACATCCCACGCAGTGGAAGCTGAGGCTGTACTCTAATTTATGGAACCCTCGTTTACAAAAACAAAATAGAATAGAAACATCATTATAAAATATCAACAAAACACATACATATAAAATGCCTACATTGCCAATTAATAACATCATAGCAAGCCCAAGTGACCACCTGGCAGAAAGCGTCCAATATTTCCAAGCTGATCCAACAGACCTCAAACACAAATGAGGAGTTTTGTCCCGGAAGAGTTTTCAAGAAAAAAGGTAGGTGACTGGTCTAGCGAAGAAGAAGATAGTATAGTAGATTGATAGAACAGAGTAGGAATGAGAAAGAACAAAGGAGAAAGACAGCGACAGTTGGAATTTAAAGCACTAAATTTTCAGAAAGTGGGGATACTATTTATACTGAAACCCCCGATACCCCCACGGGGGAGACGATTGGACTGCTAACTCAACAAACTCGCTTCAGCCGTTTTTGAAATATTGAGCAACACTTGCTCAGCAACAAATAGACACCAGTAACCTTGACCTTTGCGGTAGAGGAAATACGATACAAAACCAAAAGATAACAAAGGACTGTGTTACGTTGAAACGCGAACGAAAGTATGTCGGAAACGTGCACGATAGATCTAATCGTTTCGTTTTGCAAAGTATTCAATAGTGGAGTTTATTTACCTTTGATTTGAGTTTGCATTGTTGTTAGGAGAGGTTTTGTATAACGTCGATAATTTTCGTTGGTCGATATTGTTGGAGAATTTTCGGGATCTGCATGTTTATTACTGTCGATAGAAATTTCCCGATGGATATCGAAGGTCGTGAATGTTCCCGGAAGTAGAGGAAATGTGTATGACGTAAGCCAGTGATGACGATCTTTAGTTCGATTGGTGGCAGTGCGTCATTTCTACCGTGTACCAAATTGTTCGAGAAGAGAGAGAGGTTATTTAATCGTGTGCCGAGTTGCTGTTAAGAGAGAGTTGTTGTTGATAGTGAAGCTGGAGAGTTGCTGTGAGAGAAAAGAGTTGCTGTGAAAGTTGTTGAGTTGAGTTGAGAATTGTATGCAGTTGTTGATGTGTGCTGAATAAAAGTGGAAAACTTCATACGTCGACTTTGTGACTTGTATGCTGATTGAGCAGGCTGTGTGAATAAACGAATCTGAGTTACACAACTATCAGGAATTCAAGCATCGGGGCTGAATCAGATACTGATAGAAAAACACCATCATCGAACTGAGTGTAACATTTTGGGGGTCAAGCCGCGATTCATGCCATAGCCAAGGGTTCAACTGCTACAACAAGCGAGTCAACGTTACGAGAGGCAGTCATCGAGGGTAGCCGCCAACGAGTTGCGTCGAGAGGGGCCAACATACTGGGACTACATCACCGATAGATTCGGGTTGACTGCAAGGGCGCGTAGTCGCTGAAGAGTTGCTTCGTGAGCGAACAACAGATCGGGACTACGTGGCTGCCGCAGGACTACGTCGAGGGACAGTCTCGGAGCTACATCGCCAGTGTTACAGAGAGCGGCGAGCGGACGTCGCGTCTACTTCAGCACAGGAGCGTATACATCAACACCAGCGTGGTGCAGCGTCGCATACGACGAGGACAGCGGGGCCTGCGTCAACGAAGGCGACTAGTGACAAGCATCAGCGCTACTGCAGAAAGCGTGCTGTTCTAGAACAGTCTAGAAAGGTACAGCACAGTCAAGAACTTTCCAGAAAAAAAGAACTCTACAGTCAAGAACTTTCTAGAAAAAGAACTTTCCAGAAAAGAACTTTCCAGAAGCATCAAGATGGCTGACTTCTGGCAGAAAGGGATGCAACTGAATCTAAAAGGCAAACAGCTGACGGAGTACGTCAAGTCTCAGGAGAGAATACAAGAAAGAGAAGAACAACGTCAGCGTGAAGAAAGAGAAGATGAGCGACGGCGTGAAGAAAGAGAAATAGAGGAGCAGCGTCGCCGTGAAGAAAGAGAATTAGAAGAGCAGCGTCGCCGAGAAGAAAGAGAAGAGCGGCGTCAAGAAAGGGAGATGGAAGAGAGACGATTAAAAGCTGAGCGTCAATACCAGCTAGAGTTGGCGCGTATCCAGAACAATCGGCATGCGCCACAAGCCACCAACGACCATACGGCTCCAAAATTGCCAGCTTTCGTCGACGGGAAGGACCAGATCGACAGCTATCCGGCGAGATTCGAAAGGTTCGCCGAAAGCTCCAATTGGCAACCTCGAGACTGGGCGATTCGACTAAGTGCACTTCTGACAGAGCAAGCGCTCGAAGTTTACACCAGACTGTCGAACGATGACGCCAAAAACTATGACGTCTTGAAAGAGGCCCTACTGCAGTGCTACAACTTTACAGAGAAGGGCTACCGTAAACGCTTCCGTGAATGCCGGCCTAAGTCAGACGAGACGCCAAAGCAGTTTGTGGAGCGCCTGTCGTCATATCTACACAAGTGGGTGGAGTTATCAGGCGAAAGCAAGTCTTACGACAGTCTCCATGACCTGATCGTGAAGGAACAATTTCTCAATGCCTGTCACAAGGACCTAGCGACCCACTTAGAAGAACAAAAGCTGCAGACGCTTAAAGATGTGACTGAGGCTGCTGAAAGATATCTCATCGCTCATGGGAAGACCCTGGGGCCACCCAGCGCAACGAAACATTTTCAGAAGACTGGAAACCATGTGAACCAGATCCAGGGGAGTCAGACGAGCCAGAGACACACGGACTCCATGCCACCTCCCAGGGAAGGGCATTCAAGAGGCTGTTTCACCTGCAACGCTACAGACCACAGAGCGGCTAACTGTCCTCAAAACAAAAGTAGCGGACAGCGGGGCAGTACGGACAATGCAGCGGTGGGCAACCGACAGAGACGTTTCTCCAATCAACGGCAAACCAGTAGATCTGACCATCAGGTGTGCGGCGGGAGCGTCATTCTTCCGAGTGAGACCAAGCGCACAGCTACTCCTGCCGACGTGCAAGAGTGCATGACCGATGGCCAACTTCTCCTTGCCAACGGAAAATCCACCCCCGTCGTCGCCAGCGCAGCTGTGACCGTCCAGAACATGCCAGTTTCGAAGGGACGCGTCGGAAATCATGAAGTGACTGTTTTAAGAGACTCTGGCTGCAGTGGGGTCATCGTCAGAGAAGATTTAATCGCCAAAGAACAGTTCACTGGCGATTCAAAATGGACACTTATGGCCGACAGCAAATGTGTGAGAGCGCTAGTTGCGAAGATTCATGTCAACACCCCTTTCTACATAGGCGAAGTCGAAGCGGTTTGCCTGAAGAAGCCGCTGTATGATTTGATGATCGGGAATATCGACGGCGCGAGACGACCCGACGACCCCGATCCAGAGTGGAGTCCTGCCTCAACTCAACACGTCGAAGTTGTGGAGGAGGATCCATTGCCGTTTCCCGATGGAGACCTTACAGAGCTGCTACGGGACAATGTGGTTACTCCGGCTCAGCCCTGCCGACCAGAGATCGTCGGTGCCGTTACTACCAGGGCCCAGGCCAAGAGAGACAAGACGTCTACGCCACTGAAGGTCGCCGACAACTCTAAAGCTGCCATCATGGACAGAGATAAACTGATCCAGCTCCAGGAAGCTGATAGCACTTTAAACAAGTACAGGAACCGCCAAGACCACGTGACCAAAGGCAGTGGTACGGTCTATTTTGAGGTGAAGGTCAAGATCCTGTATCGAATCTTCCAGCACCCGAGGGTCAACGGAGGGAAACCACTACGTCAAGTATTGGTACCGTTACCTCTAAGGCGCCAAGTGATGGAAGTAGCTCATGACTCTATCATGGGAGGTCACCTAGGCATCAGGAAGACGTCAGACAGAATCCAGGCGGTGTTCTACTGGCCAGGGCTTCATGCGGACGTCAGCCGTTTCTGCCGATCATGTGACATTTGCCAGAAGACCATACCTCGAGGAAGGGTCCCGAAAGTGCCTATGCAGAGGATGCCTCTGATCGACCGACCTTTCAAGAGGGTGGCCTTAGACTTAATCGGCGAAATAAGACCTACGAGTGAAGAAGGTCATCGATGGGTACTGACTTTAGTGGACTATGCAACTCGGTACCCAGCAGCAGTGCCGCTGAAGAAGATTGACACTGAAACTGTAGCAGAGGCACTGGTGGACATGTTCAGTAGACTTGGAGTGCCTGAAGAAATTCTGACAGACCTCGGGACGCAGTTCGTCTCTGACTACATGAAGGAGGTCAACAGACTGCTGAGCATCCGGCATTTGACTACGACACCCTACCATCCGATGTGCAACGGGCTTGTCGAAAAGTTCAATGCTACGTTGAAGTCTACCCTGAAGAAACTGTGCAGCGAGCAGCCCAGACAATGGCATCGCTATATCAACGCCTTACTTTTCGCCTACAGAGAAGTACCGCAGGAATCCACCGGCTTTTCTCCGTTCGAGCTGTTGTACGGAAGAACCATCCGAGGGCCGATGCACATCCTGAAAGAACTGTGGACGAAAGAAGTAGACACCCCAGAGGTGAAGAACAGCTACCAGTACGTGTTTGAGCTACGGGAGAAGCTGGAGCAGACTCTCGAGATAGCCAGAGAAAACCTGAAGAAGTCCCAGGACTGTGGAAAGCACTACTATGACCGTAGGGCTGTGAACAGGAAGTTTAAACCTGGCAACAAAGTGCTGGTGCTGCTACCTACTGATCACAATAAGTTGCTGATGCAGTGGAAAGGCCCGTACGAAGTGGAGACTGTGGTGGGGATCAACGACTACAAGGTGAAGGTCGGCCAGCATTCCAAGATATACCACGCCAACCTCCTTAAGCTGTACGTGGAAAGGCCATCAGAGACTGTGCATGTGGCAACAGCAGCTGAGATCGACAACAGCTTTGACAGCGAGGAACTGTTGGAACTGGGAGACTTCCATAGCAAAGAAGGCATCAATGATGTTAAGCTAGGACCACGCTTGACGGAAGGTCAAAAGATTGAGCTCAAGGACTTTATGGGCGAGTTTCCCCATAGCTTCAGCGATGTCCCAGGCTCTACGACTTTGGTCGAACATGAAGTCCACCTCACTTCAAATATTCCCGTTCGATCAAAACCCTTTCCGATCCCTTTCAAGGCCCGCGAATCCTTGAAGAAAGACATCGATGAGATGCTGAAGATGGGCATCATCAGGGAGTCCAGTTCCCCCTACGCGTTTCCTGTCGTGGTCGTGAAGAAGAAGGACGGCAGCAACAGAGTATGCATCGACTACAGGAAGGTTAATAAGATCACCGTCTTTGACCCTGAGCCGATGCCTACCGCAGCAGACCTCTTCCGCCAACTATCGGGGAGTAAAATCTTCTCAAAGATTGACCTCAGCAAGGGTTATTGGCAAGTCCCCGTGCGTCAACAGGACATACCAAAGACTGCTTTCATAACTCCTGATGGGACGTACGAGTGCCTAAGGATGCCCTTTGGCATGGTCAACAGCGGAGCTACCCTGAAGAGAGGAATGAGGAAGATGCTCAAAGGGATGGACAACGTCGTGTGTTACTGGGACGACCTGCTAGTCCACACCCGCACCTGGAAAGAGCATCTGCAGACCTTGAGGGAGCTGTTTCACCGTCTAACAGAAGCTAACCTGACCGTGAGACCCAGTAAGTGCATTCTGGGGACTGACAACGTCGACTTTATCGGCCATTCGTTGAAAGAAGGCCAAAAGGGGCTTCTGCTAGAAAACGTCACCAAAATTCTGAACGCTCCACGTCCCCAAACAAAGAAGCAAGTACGATCTTTCCTGGGATTGGCTGGGTATTATAGGGAGTTCGTACCGAACTACTCAGCCATCACAGCACCTTTGTCGGACCTGGTGCGGAAAGGCTGTCCAAACCAAGTGCAGTGGGGACCGTCTCAGGAGAGGGCATACCAGACTGTGCGCGACCTCCTTTCGAAGGATCCGGTGCTACGACTGCCCGATACTTCCAAGGAATTCGTCTTAAGGACAGACGCAGCGGACGAAGGCATCGGCGCCATACTGATGCAAGAGCACGAAGGGAAACTATTTCCGGTCAGTTACGCCAGCAAGAAGCTGTCCAGGGCTGAGAAAAATTACTCGACCATGGAGAAAGAGTGCCTTGCCATCATATGGGGAATCCGGAAGTTCGAACTGTACCTTCAAGGAGTGAAGTTCGTGCTACAGACTGATCACAAGCCGCTAACTTACTTGAACTCTGCCAAGTTTGTGAACAGTCGGATCATGAGATGGGCTATGTACTTGCAGAACTTTAACATGCGAGTAGAATCTATCAAAGGATCAGACAATGTTGGTGCAGACTTCCTCAGCAGAGTGTGTGAGTAAAGAACATTGACTGTGTGGATGAACTGTGAACATTGACAATATCCAGATAGACTTGAAGATGGAAACCATTGACTCTGTGTAGATAAGCTGAGCGCAATTACAGTATTCAGAAAGTCTTAAATTAGTTTCAATTGAGGACTTTGTTTGTGCATTACGTTTCAACGTTGTTGAAAGAAATTGGGTAAATTTCTTCTTTAGTGGGGGGTTATGTTACGTTGAAACGCGAACGAAAGTATGTCGGAAACGTGCACGATAGATCTAATCGTTTCGTTTTGCAAAGTATTCAATAATGGAGTTTATTTACCTTTGATTTGAGTTTGCATTGTTGTTAGGAGAGGTTTTGTATAACGTCGATAATTTTCGTTGGTCGATATTGTTGGAGAATTTTCGGGATCTGCATGTTTATTACTGTCGATAGAAATTTCCCGATGGATATCGAAGGTCGTGAATGTTCCAGGAAGTAGAGGAAATGTGTATGACGTAAGCCAGTGATGACGATCTTTAGTTCGATTGGTGGCAGTGCGTCATTTCTACCGTGTACCAAATTGTTCGAGAAGTGAGAGAGGTTATTTAATCGTGTGCCGAGTTGCTGTTAAGAGAGAGTTGTTGTTGATAGTGAAGCTGGAGAGTTGCTGTGAGAGAAAAGAGTTGCTGTGAAAGTTGTTGAGTTGAGTTGAGAATTGTATGCAGTTGTTGATGTGTGCTGAATAAAAGTGGAAAACTTCATACGTCGACTTTGTGACTTGTATGCTGATTGAGCAGGCTGTGTGAATAAACGAATCTGAGTTACACAACTATCAGGAATTCAAGCATCGGGGCTGAATCAGATACTGATAGAAAAACACCATCATCGAACTGAGTGTAACAGACTGCAAAATAAATTAAAAACAAAGAAATATACAAAAATAAACAGGATTGTACGCCATTAAAATTAGTTTCAGACAATCACATATACAGCCGATTAAGTCCTATCCTATCCTATCTCGTAACGGAAAATATACTGACTGCGTAACTACGAAATAACAACTATCCTATCCTATCGTATCTTATCCTGTCCCGTAACCCGGAGGTCGTAGGGGCACCACAGATGATTGTGTAACCAGCGTACTCCATCTTTCTCTGTTCTCAGCAACCCTCATGGCTTCGTTCAGTGTCAAGCCAGTCCATTCTCGAATGCTGTCCTCCCACCTCTTTTTCTGACTACCTCTTCTTCTGCCTCCTTGCACCGTGCGTTGCAGGATGGTCTTTGTAAGGCCTGATGCTCTGGCGACGTGGCCCTACCCTCGGAGTTTCCGTTTCTTCACCACTGTCAGCATGTCATCGTGTTGTCCAATGGCTTGTGTGATAGTCCGTCGGACCGATTACGTTAGCATTTGTAAAAGTTTTCATTTTGCTTGGCGGTGTTGTGACTCTGCTTTATCCTAAAGAAGCAAAAAGAAAAACATGCAATGATAGGCCAGGATTTCAACTACCTGCAAGCTAAACATGACCAAAATCGGGTAATGAAAGCTTTAGGTACAGCGCACAACGTGTTAGTAAAACGGTGAAGCACCATGTCCTTGACCTTTGAGAAAAGACAAATACGAAATATTCCATCATGCTTAGCATATGTTTAAATATCCACAAAGTAAAAATAATGAATGTCGGTTCAGTTATTCTTGAAATCATGAAAAAAGTATGTTTTGAACAACAACAACAACAACAACAAATTGAAACTCGGAGCGACTGGCTGACCTTCTGACCTCATGACCGACAACTGGACAGTTGCTGAAAGATGGCCAATGATTTGAAGTACCTGCCTACCAAAACTCACCAAAATCGCATTAACCGTTATTTTGTTTTAAAAGATATTGAGCGAAACATGGTTAGCAGCCGAATGACTCCCATGACCTTTGACATTTGCGATGAACTGGTTAGATTTGACAGTAGTAAGCCTGGGTCAGCCTCAGCTACGCGGTGTGTCAGTAACTGTGCCTTCTTCCAATTCTCTCCTGCGGAATATCATTTGATATGAAGCCATGTATTGTCACTACCACAATGATGAGATGCTGAGCACATATTATTAGGTAACCCCACTGCGCATATTTTTGACTGGCGCATCTCTGTTGAATCGATTTAGCTTTCTGTCGAGAAAAGACAATGTTGAAGGAAGAAGGAGGATTAGGAGGGGGAGAGGATTGTCGATACTCCCGACTATACATATTTAATAAGCAAAATGCCTGCTCTATTTGTACATCTCCACTAGAATAGGTTGGTCCAGAAAGATGCGGGCTAAAATGGTACAGGCAGACGGACAGACTGACACAGCTTAGCTTACACTGAGTCAATCCCAGACACTAAGATACATCGAGGTTGACGAGTTTTACACACAAAAAAGGGTTGAAAGCGATCAAACACTCCAGATTACAAAACTATCTATTTTTGTCTTAAAAGAAGAAAATAAAAACTTATAACTCTCTCAAAAGAACACATTTTTACTAAACCCTTTTGAAGTCGTTTTCTTCCTTTCTTTCTTTCTTTCTTTCTTTCTTTCTTTCTTTCTTTCTTTCTTTCTTTCTTTCTTTCTTTCTTTCTTTCTTTTATCTATACACGTGTATTTCGTCAAAACGTTTCGTCGGGAGAAAGTTGCAAACTCATAGTTAAACACTGTTCAAGGCTTAAAATTGTGTGTACTAGCCGATGATTACAAGTCTCATCTACGCTTGTAGGGTCTAATACTCAGTGTGAACTTAAAGTGGCACGTGGTATCGATAGGCACATAATTAGAGCCATAGCCCCTCTTACAACTCCATCCACCTGCACGGCGCCCTGGCCTTAAGACCGTCATCTCATAATGAAGACAGGCTGCAATAGATTATTATCAATTTGTAATGCCAGTACTGAGTATTAGGAAGCCGCGGAGGCATATGCCCTGTATCAAAAGTATAATTATTTAGACGTACAATTCGGCAGCCTCTGATAGTGAATCTAAGTGTGCACTAATTTATGAGAGAAATCGGAGTTCTTCAACTTGACAGTTGAGTTGCTGTGCCCAAAATCGTATTAAAGTTCAACAACATCCCCCCTCACCCAAAAAAAAAACAAAAAAAAACAGAGCATTGAAATTTTTGGTTTTAAAAATCTTATTCCTTGACTTATTCTGTATAATTGTCCCTGTCATAATTCTCTGCTTTTATATTTCTTTCTCTTCTCTCCTTCTTCCTCTTCTTCTAATTGTTCTGCTTCTAAAACACTATACTTTGTTTGGGGGGAGAGCGAGACACTTTATTGTCCCTTTTTATCGGAAATTCTGTCCGCCTCCCCTGTGGAAGGCGTAGTCGCAGCTTGTGGCGCGCCTCAAATCCATCCTACCTAATATTAGTTGTGTCTTTCAAATTTTGCTGGGGGTGGGAGGGAGGTGGTGGGGGAGGGGAGCAAACCGGACTAACCGGAGAAAACCCCCGAGAAGTTGCCCTAGTTGAAAGTAAATAATATTCGGAGAAACATAACGCTCAGGTCCCACAGCTTCAGGCGCCATTGGTTTCTAGCCTGTGAACAAGGCAAGTTAACACCACGAGGCCACAACGTTGGCTATTAAAATTTGAATTTGTGTTTATATGCAATAGTGTTCACGTACACGTATATGTATTTTCATTGTTTGGCAAGTGTGTATAATAATAATAATAATAATAATAATAATAATAATAATAATAATAATAATAATAATAATAATAATAATAATAATAATAATAACAATCTGTTACGTTGAAACGAACGAAAGTGTGTCTAAAGCGCGCACGATAGATCTAATCGTTTCGTTTTGCAAAGTATTCAATAATGGAGTTTATTTACCTTTGATTTGAGTTTGCATTGTTGTTAGGAGAGGCTTTGTATAACGTTGATAATTTGCGTTAGTCGATATTATTTGAGAATCTTCTGGATATGCGTGTTTACTCTTGATAGAAACTTCCCGATACATGTAGAAGCAAGAGGTCGTTCTGGAAGATATAAAAATATGTATTGACGTAAGTCAGTGATGACGATCTTTTATTCGATTGGTGGCAGTACGTCATTTTCTACCATGTACGAAATCTTTCCGGAAAAGAGAGAGGTTATTTAATCGTGAGCCGAGTCGCTGTTGAGAGAGTAAAGTTGTTGATAGTGATTTGGAAAGTTGCTGTGAAAGTTGTTGAGTTGAATTGAGAATTGTATGCAGTTGTTGATGTGTGCTGAATAAAAGTGGAAAACTTCATACGTCGACTTTGTGACTTGTACGCTGTTTGGACGGGCTGTGTGAATAAACGAATCTGAGTTACACCCTATCAGGAATTCAAGCATCGGGGCTGAATCAGATACTGATAGAAAACACCAACATCAAACTGAGTGTAACATTTTGGGGGTCAAGCCGCGATTCACGCCATAGCCAAGGGTTCAACTGCTACAACAAGCGAGTCAACGTTACGAGAAGCAGTCATCGAGGGTAGCCGCCAACGAGTTGCGTCGAGAGGGGCCAACATACTGGGACTACATCACCGATAGATTCGGGTTGACTGCAAGGGCGTGTAGTCGCTGAAGAGTTGCTTCGTGAGCGAACAACAGATCGGGACTACGTAGCTGCCGTAAGACTACGTCGAGGGACAGTCTCGGAGCTACATCGCCAGTGTTACAGAGAGCGGCGAGCGGACGTCGCGTATACTTCAGCACAGGAGCGTATACATCAACACCAGCGTGGTGCAGCGTCGCATACGACGAGGACAGCGGGGCCTGCGTCAGCGAAGGCGACTAGTGACAAGCATCAGCGCTACTGCAGAAAGCGTGCTGTTCTAGAACAGTCTAGAAAGGTACAGCACAGTCAAGAACTTTCCAGAAAAAGAACTCTACAGTCAAGAACTTTCTAGAAAAAGAACTTTCTTGAAAAGAACTTTCCAGAAGCATCAAGATGGCTGACTTCTGGCAGAAAGGGATTCAACTGAATCTAAAAGGCAAACAGCTGACGGAGTACGTCAAATCCCAGGAGAGAATACAAGAACGAGAATTAGAAGAGCAGCGTCGCCGTGAAGAAAGAGAATTGGAAGAGAAGCGTCTAGAAAAAGAAATAGAACTAGAACAGAAGCGTCTAGAAATTGAACAGCAGCGGCAAGAAAAAGAAGAGCAACGACGTCGTGAAGAAAGAGAGGAAAGAGAGGCTGAGCGTCAATACCAGCTAGAGTTGGCGCGTATCCAGAACAATCAGCATGCGCCACAAGTCACCAACGACCATACGGCTCCAAGATTGCCAGCTTTCGTCGACGGGAAGGACCAGATTGACTGTTATCTGGCGAGATTTGAAAGGTTTGCCAAAAGCTCTAACTGGCAACCTCAAGACTGGGCGATTCGACTAAGTGCACTTCTGACGGGAGAAGCACTCGACGTCTACACCAGATTGTCGGACGATGACGCTAAAGACTACGACGTCTTGAAAGAGGCCCTATTGCAGTGCTACAACTTTACAGAGAAGGGCTACCGTAAACGCTTCCGTGAATGCCGGCCTAAGTCAGGCGAGACGCCAAAGCAGTTTGTGGAGCGCCTGTCGTCATATCTACACAAGTGGGTGGAGTTATCAGGCGAAACGAAGTCTTACGACAGTCTCCATGACCTGATCGTGAAGGAACAATTTCTCAATGCCTGTCACAAGGACCTAGCGACCCACTTAGAAGAACAAAAGCTGCAGACGCTTAAAGATGTGACTGAGGCTGCTGAAAGATATCTCATCGCTCATGGGAAAACCCTGGGGCCACCCAGCGCGACGAAACATTTTCAGAAGACTGCAAACCATGGGAACCAGGTCCAAGGGAGCCAGACGAGCCAGAGACAGACGGACTCCACGCCTCCTCCCAGGGAAGGGCACTCAAGAGGCTGTTTTATCTGCAACGCTACAGACCACAGAGCTGCCAGCTGCCCTCAAAGCAGAAATAGCGGACAGCGGAGCAGTACGGACAATGCAGCGGCGGGCAACCGGCAGAGGCGGTTCTCCAATCAACGGCAAACCAGTAGATCTGACCATCAAGTGTGCGGCGGGAGCGTCATTCTTCCGAGTGAGACCGAGCGCACAGCTACCCCTGCGGACGTGCAAGAGTGCATGACTGATGGCCAACTTCTCCTTGCCAACGGAAAATCCATCCCCGTCGTCGCCAGCGCAGCTGTGACCGTCCAGAACATGCCTGTTTCCAAGGGACGCGTCGGAAATCATGAAGTGACTGTTCTAAGAGACTCTGGCTGCAGTGGGGTCATCGTCAGAGAAGACCTAATCGCTAAAGAACAGTTCACTGGCGATTCAAAATGGACACTTATGGCCGACAGCAAATGTGTGAGAGCGCCAGTTGCGAAGATTCATGTCAACACCCCTTTCTACATAGGCGAAGTCGAAGCGGTTTGCCTGAAGAAGCCGCTGTATGATTTGATGATCGGGAACATCGACGGCGCGAGACGACCCGACGACCCCGATCCAGAATGGAGTCCTGCCTCAACCCAACACGTCGAAGTTGTGGAGGAGGATCCATTGCCGTTTCCCGATGGAGACCTTACAGAGCTGCTACGGGACAATGTGGCTACTCCGGCTCAGCCCTGCCGACCAGAGATCGTCGGTGCTGTTACTACCAGGGCCCAGGCCAAGAGAGACAAGGTGTCTACGCCACTGAAGGTCGCCGACAACTCCAAAGCTGCCATCGTGGACAGAGATAAGCTGATCCAGCTCCAGGAAGCTGATAGTACTTTAAACAAGTACAGGAACCGCCAAGATCACGTGACCAAACGCAGTGGCACGGTCTATTTTGAGGTGAAGGCTAAGATCCTGTACCGAATCTTCCAGCACCCGAGGGTCAATGGAGGGAAACCACTACGTCAAGTATTGGTACCGTTACCCCTAAGGCGCCAAGTGATGGAAGTAGCTCATGACTCTATCATGGGAGGTCACCTAGGCATCAGAAAGACGTCAGACAGAATCCAGGCGGTGTTCTACTGGCCAGGGCTTCATGCGGACGTCAGCCGTTTCTGCCGATCGTGTGACATTTGCCAGAAGACCATACCTCGAGGAAGGGTCCCGAAAGTGCCTATGCAGAGGATGCCTCTGATCGACCGACCTTTCAAGAGGGTGGCCTTAGACTTAATCGGCGAAATAAGACCTCCGAGTGAAGAAGGTCATCGGTGGGTACTGACTTTAGTGGACTATGCGACTCGGTACCCAGAAGCAGTGCCACTGAAGAAGATTGACACTGAAACTGTAGCAGAGGCACTGGTGGACATGTTCAGTAGACTTGGAGTGCCTGAAGAAATTCTGACAGACCTCGGGACGCAGTTCGTCTCTGACTGCATGAAGGAGGTCAACAGACTGCTGAGCATCCGGCATTTGACTACGACACCCTACCATCCGATGTGCAACGGGCTCGTCGAAAAGTTCAATGCTACGCTGAAGTCTGCCCTGAAGAAACTGTGCAGCGAGCAGCCCAGACAATGGCATCGCTACATTAACGCCTTACTTTTCGCCTACAGAGAAGTACCGCAGGAGTCCACCGGCTTTTCTCCGTTCGAGCTGCTGTACGGAAGAACCATCCGAGGGCCGATGCACATCCTGAAAGAACTGTGGACGAAGGAAGTGGACACCCCAGAGGTGAAGAACAGTTACCAGTACGTGTTTGAGCTACGAGAGAAGCTGGAGCAGACTCTCGAGATAGCCAGAGAAAACCTGAAGAAGTCCCAAGACTGTGGAAAGCACTACTACGATCGTAGGGCTGTGAACAGGAAGTTTAAACCTGGCAACAAAGTGCTGGTGCTGCTACCTACCGATCATAATAAGTTGCTGATGCAGTGGAAAGGCCCGTACGAAGTGGAGACCGTGGTGGGGATCAACGACTATAAGGTGAAGGTCGGCCAGCATTCCAAGATATACCACGCCAACCTCCTTAAGCTGTACGCGGAGAGGCCGCCAGAGACTGTACATGCGGCAACAGCAGCTGAGATCGACAACAGCTTTGACAGCGAGGAACTGTTGGAACTGGGAGACTTCCACAGCAAAGAAGGCATCGATGACGTTAAGCTAGGACCAAGCTTGACGGAAGGTCAAAAGATGGAGCTCAAGGACCTTATGGGCGAGTTTCCCCACAACTTCAGCGATGTCCCAGGCTCTACGACTTTGGTCGAACATGAAGTCTACACCCAGACCTTGAGGGAGCTGTTCCACCGTCCCGCAGAAGCCAACCTGACCGTGAGACCCAGCGAATGCATTCTGGGAGCTGACAACGTCGACTGCGTCGGACATCCGACGGAAGAAAAAGACAACGGAGGACGCAATGATTCCAGTGAAGCCCACGTGATCATCGTCTTTGACCCTGGGCCGATGACGACCGCAACTGACGAGGGCGTCGATTCCTTGCGAACGAAAGAACATTGACTGTGTGGACGAACTAAGAATATTGGTAATGACAGACTTGAAAATGAAAAACGTTGACTGGGTAAATGATCTGTGAACATTGACAGTATCCAGAAAGACTTGCAGATGAGAAACTTTGACTCTGTGTGAATGAACTGTGAACATTGTCATTATCCAGGCAGATTTGAAGATGAAAACCATTGACTCTGTGTAGATAAGCTGAGCGCAATTACAGTATTCAGAAAGTCTTAAATTAGTTTCAATTGTGGACTTTGTTTGTGCATTACGTTTCAACGTTGTTGAAAGAAATTGGGTAAATTTCTTCTTGAGTGGGGGGTTATGTTACGTTGAAACGAACGAAAGTGTGTCTAAAGCGCGCACGATAGATCTAATCGTTTCGTTTTGCAAAGTATTCAATAATGGAGTTTATTTACCTTTGATTTGAGTTTGCATTGTTGTTAGGAGAGGCTTTGTATAACGTTGATAATTTGCGTTAGTCGATATTATTTGAGAATCTTCTGGATATGCGTGTTTACTCTTGATAGAAACTTCCCGATACATGTAGAAGCAAGAGGTCGTTCTGGAAGATATAAAAATATGTATTGACGTAAGTCAGTGATGACGATCTTTTATTCGATTGGTGGCAGTACGTCATTTTCTACCATGTACGAAATCTTTCCGGAAAAGAGAGAGGTTATTTAATCGTGAGCCGAGTCGCTGTTGAGAGAGTAAAGTTGTTGATAGTGATTTGGAAAGTTGCTGTGAAAGTTGTTGAGTTGAATTGAGAATTGTATGCAGTTGTTGATGTGTGCTGAATAAAAGTGGAAAACTTCATACGTCGACTTTGTGACTTGTACGCTGTTTGGACGGGCTGTGTGAATAAACGAATCTGAGTTACACCCTATCAGGAATTCAAGCATCGGGGCTGAATCAGATACTGATAGAAAACACCAACATCAAACTGAGTGTAACACAATCATCATCATCATCATCATCATCATCATCATCTTCATCATCATCGTTATTATCATCTAAATAACAAAAATCATATAATAGTAATAATACTAATACTACTAAAAAAATATTAAAAAACTACTACTACTACTACTACTACTACTACTACTACTACTACTACTACTACTACTACTACTACTACTACTAGAATTAGAAACATCGAATCCAAGTTCATCGACATAGAAAGCAATTGACATAGTCCTACAACTAAGGCCAATGCAAAAAAAAAAAATTATCAGCGCGTGATTGGTAAAACAGCTCACATTAGCACGAAACGATGTAGCATCTAGTTAATGGTCCGTGATGTGCTGTCATGGTTTTACAAATTATGTGCTCGGGTCCAGTCCTTCAACAACAACCACAACACTACTACTACTACTACTACTACTACTACTACTACTACTACTACTACTACTACTTAACTACTACTAATCGTAATACAGGATGCCATCATGCACTTTTTTCTTCAATTCAATCGAACTCAAAGCGCGGCGATCTGATGAGATCGTTATCACAGAACGGGAAGCAGAGATCAATCTTTATTTTGGAAGATTAGATTGACTGCATCCAATATTATTATTGAAAGGAGGTAGGAAACCGGAGTAACCGTGGAAAACCCTCGGTGTCCTGAAAAGTCACATAAGTTCGTCCCATTCGGGGTTCGAACCCGCGACCTTGGGCCTAGGAAACCAGCCCCCTATCCACTGTGCTACCAAGTTAAGGCACCCCATTTAACACTACTTCACCGCATGGCTTGGACCCACCGCCGTAGCCCAGTGGCGGAGCGTTCGCCTGGCACACCGATGACCCAGGTTCCAAATCCCGTGGTGGGGAAAAGAGGAAAAAGTAGCAAAAAAAATTGTCACTGTCCATCTTAACAGAATGATTTCTCTGGTGGTTCAGTGTTGATTTAGGTCCTTACACCCTCTTTCCTGGGATGAGAATCCCCGCCCCTCCCCTACCCTGTCTGCCGTATTACCGGTGTTGGATGTGGACGATAAACTTTCACTCTCACTCTCGCTCTGCACGGTGGTGATGTATACGAAAGGAACGCGGGATTGGGAGCAACTAGTAGTAGTAGTATTGAGGATTTTTATAGAGCACTTATCTCGTCGTACTTGACCAGACTCCAGGCGCTGACCGATACAGGATCTAACTCAAACCGCCCGAGACGCCCACCCGCAGCCTTTAAGGCCCATGGTCTGACGCCCGGACAACTGAGCACTATCCTGACCAGCCAGGGATGGGGGAGATGGAGGACCAAGTGCATGCTGGGTGTGTTCTTGTTACCGGCACTCACCCGTCTAGGACATGAGCGTCAGGATCTTTAAAGTCCGTTATGATGGAATGTATGCGACACACAGACTCGACCTCGGTTTATACTCTCATCCGAAGGCGTAGGAAACGGGAGTAAAGTGTCTTTCCCAGGGACACAACACAATGGCCCGGACAGGGCTTGAACCCGGGACCTTCAGATCCGCAAGCCAAAGCACTATCATTAGACCACCGTGCCTCTCTGTTTACCAATGAATCTGCCATTGACATCTGTTTGTTGACATACAGGCCTGCAGGTGGGCAACTCTACAGTTAATTAACCTTCTGAGGACGCCAGATAATATATACACGGTGCCGTACATGTGGCCAGCACTTAGATGTTTCGGTCAATACGAGTTAAGAATTCATTCAGTCGTATACAAACGAGACTTCGAAATAGTGTGGAAATGCCTACTGTTGTTGTTGTTGTTTTTTTTAAAATAATCTCGATATGCTGACGGCCTTGAGAAACTTGACAAATATTGAAAAGCTGACTAAGGTGATCGGGGTTGGGCGGAGGGGAAGGAGGAGGAGAGGAGGGGGGGTGAGGGAGATCCGAATCCAAATCCTACTGGATATAAAGATATCGGCCAAAACATCGTTCGCGTTATATAGTTTTTGCTCGGCCGAAGTTCAGCGTTAGTGGATTGACTGTCTCCGCGCGACCCTATTAACAGTACTGAGCTGCTTAGCATTCTGTGCCCCTGTGTCTAATTGGACGGTCCAATTTGCGACATCTTGAGTCTGGCGAGACACCGCAAGACACCCGTCTCCTAAAAATCCTCCCCGTACTTTGAACATGGTCCCAGGGGGGAGGGCAGCATCGTGGCTGAATGTGGCTGAACGGATTCAGCTTGCAATACGTTATTGTTTTTTAAACAGCTGTTGATTGTATTTAAGACCTTCGTTGGAATAACTGTGGAAGTTTCAGTTAAAATGTCAAAGTGCAAACTAGTCTATAAGCAGCAGTTTAATTTGTAATTAGCTTCATCCAGCCGATCTTTTTAAGCGAACGAGAGGCTAAACAAGAGCAATTATTTATTTATTTATTTATTTATTTTTGTATTTATTTATTTAATTTACTTATTTGTAAATGTATTTATGTGTTTATTTATTCATTTATTTACCTATATCTAAAACTATTGTTATTTTGGATGCTAGGCGCTCTTCTTTATGAAATTAGACATTCTGCCCCATGCATTTTCTTTCAAAGGCGTGCATCACGAAACTCACTGAACAAATGAAAGGACATTTTAAAAGGGTGAAGAACACGCTAGTCCAGATCAGGCAGCACGATTCCTACATGAAGACTGTCTACAAAGCTGCTGGAACGCCCACATCGTTACCTTCAAGCTCACCCTGGACAAATCAGACCAATGATGCCCACTGTTTCTCAATTTCTCAAAGATTTTGACATATCTGCAGGCATACAGTTTACGAATACAGCGATAAACAGAACTAGGCATACACATGATTCAAGAAGCATAACACAACAGGAGAAGGAGAAAGAAAAGGAGGATGAAAGAAGTAGAAGAAGACGTTGATGTTGATGATGATGACGATGATGATGATGATGATGATGATGACGATGATGATGATAATGATGTTGATGATGATGATGATGATGATAATGATGTTGATGATGATGACGACGATGATGATGATAATGATGATGATAATGATGTTGATGATGATGACAATGATGATGATGATGATGATGATGATGATGATGATGATGATGATGATGATGATGATGATGATGATGATAATGATGATGATGATGATGATATCGTCGACAAAAAAAACCTAAAAGGTTATGTTGCTATTGCCGCGTTGTCGTCGTCGTTGTTAGTGGTGGTTTTGGTGTTAGAGGTGGATGTGGTGGTGTTGTAGAGGTATAGTTCATGTTGGTGAAACAAATAATAGGATGCTACTTCTCCTGTTTTTACTGCTGAATGATGATGATGATGATGTTGATGATGATGACGATGATGATGATGATGATAATGATGACGATGATGAGGAGGATGGGAAGGAGGAGGATGACCACGACAACTATAATTATGATGAAGATGATGATGATGATGATGATGATGATGATGATGATGATGATGATGATGATGATGATGATGATGATGATGATGATGAAACTATTGATACTGCTGCTATTAAAGATCATGCTGCTACTGTTGCTGCTGCTGCTATATTGTTGCTACCGATACTGCCACTGATAGTGACGACGAGGTTAATGAAGGAGGTCTATCAATGTTGACGATTTTGCTTTCTATGCTCGTAGTGCGGGACGTGCTGGATCCGGCGGCACTGTGGGTCGCCATCGCCCAGTCTTCATTACTGGGGCGGGAGAGGAGAATTAGAAGTCGTGGGCATGATCACTGACGACTCACCTCCTCCTGGACTCTCTGGGATCCTGCCCTACCCTGAGTATCTGAGCCCCCATTCACTTAGAACTCACTCTGACCTAAGTGAGAGAGAGAGAGATAGAGAGAGAGAGACAGACAGACAGACAGACAGACAGACAGTCAGTCAGACAGACAGACAGACAGACAAACAAATTAAATTATTTTGAAGGGGGAAAAACGCACTCACACACAAACCCCTTTATTCTTCTTTATTCTCATTCCTTCTATGGAGCTGAAACTGTCATTGAAAGGGTTTATTATAGAAAAAGCTTCTTTTAGAAATATTTTAGCGTAGCAATTACAGAAACTATGCTGCTTTTGTGGGACCATCAATATATGACATAAATTATCCATTCCTGATTCTCTTAATTATATTTTTGTTTTGTTTTTATTTGTTTATACCACATCAGTGACACGATAGAACAGCTCAAATCAGCTGCGCGCAGAGCTTCGTAATTGACGAGATTTCACGTGGTTCGATCCAAGCAAGGTTCCTCGAACATATACCGAACATGAAACTAGGCATAAGAACTATACTAGTTTTAATTCTGCTTGCAATATTAGTCTAGTTCTGAATTATAGATAGGTTGATATTAGGTGTGGTTGGTGGTTTGATTTCCGATGTTTCTTTGTTGGCGATGTGCTGCGCTGTCGCAGTCGTGCTTTCGCTGTGAAAACTGGTCCGAAGTTTCTCTGCATGACTAGATCCGAACAAGTGAACTATGTTCCAACATTCAAATAAAATAGACAAACTTGATCAGCACCGCAAGAACCGTGTTCTTAAGAGTCTGAACTTAACGCCTGGCATGGTGATAGCAGTACTTTAGGTAGACAATCTAACAAGACGCATGCTCACGAAGTTTCAAATCCTCCGTGCGGCTTTAACTCAGGCTTGTCTGCTCCTGGTCCCTGTGGAGTTGGCCGACAGAGGGCAGCACAATTACGGCGCGTGTCACGTGCTCGGTGCTCGCGCTGAGACAGCGGTGTCCATTTCCACGGTCCCCTGGGACGGAGGGTGTCTTGGACTGCTCGT